>OY755236.1:40115430-41315430 GCA_963576725.1 Azorinus chamasolen | reverse complement strand
GCAAACGCCTTTTCAATAAACATAGCTAACCTTTCCACTTCTTGATTATTTGTAGAGTTTATCAACAGCACAAACTTTTGCATATTTGGCCTATGCCAAAAGAATTTCTTGAGATACAGTTTTCTTAACTCTTTGTACAGTTCGCATTCCATAACAAAATGATATTCATCTTCAATAGTTTTACAATTATTACATATCCGCTCATTTCTAGGTATTGTGTTGGGTCTATGCCACCGACCAATCTCAATTTCGAGCCTGTGTGAGGATACTCTAAGTTTAGTAAGAGCAATTCTAAACTTAGTAATATTACATATAGACAGATACGGTTGGAATTCAAACTTACGGCAACTATTATAAAAAAGATGCTCTACTTGAATCATTCAAACTATTTTCCCAGTCTTGAATAAAAATATCATGAATTCTTTCCTTAACTATTGCTAAAAATACATTTTGATTAGCTACACCCTGGGCTAACCAGACATTATTAAAACCCATCCGGCATAGCAGATCACGAATAAGAGATACCCAATTCGTTTTATTAGGGTACTCATAAATATCACTAAATAACATATTGTACACTATTCTAATACATTTGGCATCACTCGCATTGAGTATTTTGAACCAGTATCTAATAATGATAAAGTATCTACCACATATAAGTTTTTTCCTGCCAAGTTCGCCATAAATAAAATCATTCTGTGACTCCTAAAAGTTTCTTACCAAACTGGGTATGGATTCCTTCATTACAGTTACCCCTATGAAAGCCCCAAACCTCAGACCCATAATTCAAGATTGGTAATACAAGTTTGTCAAAAAGTTCAATTCTGTGCTTGACCGAAATAGAAGTAAACTTGTGTAAATATTTATTCATTTTAAAAAGTGCTTTAAGAGCCTGACCTGCAAGCGTGGTTTGCGCTTCCGAAAATGATCCACCGGGTGTAAAAGAAATCCCTAAGTAAGAAAAATTATTTACTATGTCAATAATTTTTCCATCATACTTAAAATTTAAATTACCCGGAATTTGGTCCCCTTTCCTAAAAACCAGAATTTTAGTTTTGGATGTGTTAAGCACAAGTTTCCATCTATTACAATAGTCAAGCATAGCGTCAAGACTTTTCTGTAATTCCTCACTAGAATTAGCAAATATGACTATATCATCAGCATATATTATTAGAAATAGTTTAAACATATCAACGTCTATACCGTCTACTCCATTTCATGTAAAAGTATCCTCAATATCATTCAAGTACATAGCAAACAAAAAAGGAGAAATACACTCTCCTTGCCTAACACCAAGGGAACACTGATATTCATCAGTTAGCAAATTACGACACTTCACTCTTGACTTTACACTTTCATACATAGAGCGTATAATATTGAATATCTTTCCTCTTAAACCAATGTTAACTAATTTATACCAGAGATTTTCACGCACTACATAGTCAAAAGCTTTAGTAAAATCAATAAATGCGCAGTAGAGCTTCTCATTACGATTAATAAAGTGCGTGATTAATCCATGTAATACAAAAATATTATCAACAGTACCCATTTTAGCTCTAAAACCACACTGAGCTTCAATATATATACCGTAATTTTCTGCCCAATCACTTAACCTGTTGTTCAAAATTCTTGTAAATAATTTGCCAAGTGAACTTAAAAGTGTAATACCCCGATACTTTTCCACATTATTAAAAGAACCTTTCTTGTGTAGCGGTATAACATATTCCTCAGACCAATCATCAGGGAAATATCCGTTGTTGAAAGCTTTATTAAATAAGTCTAATAAGACAGGTGATAACAAATCATTACCTGCCTTGAAAAAATCGTTTATGAACATGTCTGGTCCAGCGGATCGATATGACTTAAGCTGGTTAATAGCCTTATTGACTTCACCTTTTGTAATATATCCGTTCAGATCTTCGAATAAAACGGCCAGTTCGTGAATTTCATATGTTTCATTGAAATGTGTAATGTCTTCGTCTGGTGTGAAAAATGGACTGTCTGAGTTATTTACTGCTTTAAAATATGTTTCAAAGGTATTGAGTTGAACATCTGGGTCTCGTATTCCTGAGCACTGTTTAAGCATATTCCAATAAAGTTTGGCGTTTTTACCTCTGGCTTTCAAAAGTTTATCAGTTTGTAATTTATCGTATTCATATTTACATTTCCTAATATGTGACTTGTAATCTGTTCTGGCATTAACTAACAATTTTCTGTTTTCATCGCTCTTGTTTAATCGGAATTTATTTAGAGCTCTTGTAAAAGTACTTCTCTTCTGTTAACATTCCTCATCATACCAATGATTTTCATTGTGCTCATTCATTTTTGACTGTCCCTCGTGCTCTTTATTTTTTGACCAACCCTCATATCTTAAATTACGCTTAAACAACGGAGAAGCAACTTCATCTATAACATTTCCCAGAGTACCAATACAACAGTCTATATCATGTTTGTCATTAGCTCTACATATAGATTCTTGTAATGATTTCAATTTCTGTTCGATTTCTGGATCTGATCAAAGGTGCTCGACGCATGCTTGGTATAACCCATGGACCCCCCCCCCCCCAAAAAAAAAAAAAAATAAAAAAAAATACACAAACAAATGTGATCGAAGTATGTTAAACTAGCCTAAAACTATCTATTTGAACCTTAAACCACTCCGAAAAACAAGAAAAACACGACCCGGAAAAAATTTCCTATCGGGTCTATATATGTATTGGATGAGTCCAAGCATGCGTCATGCACCTTTGGATCTGATAATCTTGCAACAAATTGGTCACTTAACTCTGGCTTCCATACATATTTGTGTTTAACACTGTCACGTTCGCCAGCTTCATCATAATCTCTATTAGACTGTGGAATATTATCAAATTCAAAAGAACAAGATATTAAACAGTGATCAGACATAATATTTGGGTCTGAAACATCAAAGGACTTAACATATTGCATAACATTCTGGCTACATACAACATAATCAACAAGTGAACTACCCTGGCTACCAACAAATGTATATTTCCCTATCCCTTTGTCCTTTCCCACTCTTCCATTTAATATTCTAAGCCCAAGATGTTGACATAATTGTAGAAAGTAATGCCCATTTGTATTGACTCTACCTTTGTCTTGTGAATGTCTCTTTAATTCTACATCTTCAATATAATCATCAGGTAAAAAGTTAGTATGTCTATTAACATCATCAACAACATAATCAGCACACTCAGCAGTGCGGCTATTCATATCTCCAAATAGTATAATTCAGTTCAGTCTCAAGTTTCGAAGACTCTTGCGTATAAAAATCACACAGCCTATCAAAAGCATTTATATCAATAAAAGCTTGTCTACTGGACTCAGATGGTACAATATAACATAACGCAATTAATAGGTCATCTTGTAGAGATAAGCACTGTCCATCGATTCTAATGCACAAAATGTCATCACGGCTCATGCACATACTTAGATCTAAGGTATACAATAATACCACCAGAGTTTCGTTTTGTAAAAGATTTATACTCGGTTCTATGTAGGACATAATGCTGAAAGTGTTTGACATCTAACTCATTGCACTGGTCTGACCATGTTTCTGTTAATAAAACAATATCATGATTATCAAAAATAACTTTCATTTCATCACAACTTAACTTATTCACACGCCTGGAAACAAGACCCTGTACATTTAATAAAGCGCATCTCAATTGCACCTTCTCCGATGCGTCCTAGCTGGAGCTATTGCCGTGCACACGGTCACTGGTCTGCTCTTGTTCTTGGCTATTCTTATCTGGCGGTATAACCCCTCTGACACCGTTACTATTTATACTCTGGGTTTCCAACGCGCTCCCACCGGCTGGGCTTTTCTTACGCGATCGTGAAACACTAGCAGTTGAATGCCTATGCGGTATCGCTGATGAATTACGACGTTCTTTCCTAGCGCTCCCACGTGTTTCACGAACCCGACCTCTGAAACGTGTGGACACGTCGGCCCGTGGTTTCATTCTCTCACCGGATAAACTCGAGTTGCCTTCCCCTGTTTCGTATATAGATTTTACTGCAGTTTGTGATGCATTTGCATGGTCATCCGGTTCGCCTTCTCCTCCATTGTCACTCTGGATGGCCATGTCTTGGACACTAAGGTTAAAATCGACAGTGCGGTCGAGGTCTTGTAGCGGGGTGGGGGTATTCAACAGGGGAATTGCTAATATTCCAGAAATTGACTTCTTATGGCCGTTTATAGAGATGTTTCGGTGTACAATAAAAAACACACCTCTACTTCGACCAATTAAGGAATAAACAAATCTGTCTTTATAAGCAGGTGGTTGCTTAATGCAGGGCGGAAGTTATGCAGAAAGTTCCTATAGGAACTTTCTGCATAATTATCTTTCCTCCTGCATTAATCTACCAACTGCCTCTGTCACTGTGAAATATGCCCCTTATTGCTGGTCGCATTAGATGGGTTTTACTGTACAGTAAAACCTCTCTATAACGACCACTCAATTACACCAAATATTTTGTGTTACAGACAGGTGGCTGCTTAAAGCAAGGTGAAAGTAAAACAGAACGCTCCCATAGGAACGTTCTGTTTTACTTTCACCTTGCTTTAAGCATCCACCTATCCTAAATACCAACTAAATAACACAATTTAGTGGTCGCTATAGAAAGGTTTTACTGTATATGCAAATGTTGTTGATACAGGTATCTATGCTAACCCTTTACCTCGTGAATATTCGTGTAAGCGTAAAAGACTCTCGCTCTAATTACAAGATTCTTGTTTACAAGATTCCTGCCTACCGTTTACCAGTCTATAGATGTGATTTCTGCTCTTTAGGTATTTATTGTGTAGCATTTTCTTGTTATAAATTACTTTTATTGATTGTATTTTCATATACGGTAGCTGAATTGTTTTTTCTACATATACATTTAATTCATCGCGATTATACTCTGTAAGAGTTCTGCGATTGCTGAAGATGATGATGATGAATTAGGGCATGTTTGTCAAAAATCTTTAATCATTTACTCCATGGATATTCATAACAGAAATGATGACATAATGAATAATGTTTAGATTATTTTTCAAAATGGCATATAACACATTATTTTTTTTGCCAAAACCGAAATTGTAGAATGAGATCTATATATTTTTCCATAAACAAATAGAGCAGACACTGATCAGAGGAATCTTATAGGAGTCATCTGATCTGGGTCTATTCTGTTTGCTAAGGTGTAGAATTGTGTATTTATGGTGTAAAGGGTTTAAACATTTGATGCAGAAGTTGCATACGTTGCATCAGTACGGATATTTCCAGGTACAAAAGAGGGGGAATAGTGAACCCCTTTATCTCATGAATATTCACGTAAGAAGAAAATAACACCATGAATATTTATTAGCTGACTGTTTACAGAGACAAATGAATACAGGATTTTTGATATTGACAGAAGCTTTAGAGTCCGATTTGTATATGTGTATAAGCAAACAAAATAGATACAGGAATCGTCTCATCTGGGTCTACTCTGATTTGTATGAGATAAGGGATGTCAGCATATACACGTACATGTAAATGATAGCATCAACGTTTCTAAAAGTTCTGGGTCCATGCTTATAAAACTTTTAGTTGAGTCTGAGTTCGTTCTCAAGTTTTTGATTGGTCAGATTTGAGCCAAAGGCTCAAATCTGACCAATCAAAAGCTTGAGAACTGAAATCTGACCAATCAAAAGCTTGAGAACGAACTCAGACTCAACTAAAAAGCTTTATAAGCACAGAACCAGTTCTGAAACTTGATATTTTACTTATTGACACACTGCTTATCACGTGATATAGGTCTTATTTACAGTAAATTCCCTTGAAAAAATACATTTATTAAAAAAATCAGCAAATAAGTCTTCATGGTGTCGTTATTTGCTATCTTATAATATGTCATTACCACTGCAAATACTACGACTACCATCGCCACTTATTCCACTACAAATGGGCAACATTCGTATTGTCGCTATATATCTACATCAATTGCAAATCTAAGAACTCCGCTCTTTGCGATTAATATGTTAACCCTTTTAATTTGACTTGGACTATTGTACAATTCAAGCAGTCAAGCTTACCGTCATTATTCAGGGGTTTTCTTCAGAAAAATGTAACATTACAAACAGGGTAGATTCTGATGAGAAGGCTCCTGTTTGCAAAGAACAGTAGTGATTTGTTTCCCGCTCTGAGAGGTTTAAGTGTCAACTTATCTTACAATTTGCAGCAAATAGTAACGTTTACATTAGTTTCTTCATAGCACTCATAAACTGATTAAAAAATCTCCTCGTTTGTAGAACAACAGCAACATGTTACATTATTCCTAGCAAGTGCTATCATTACTTATCTCTACTCTTTGCAGATAATTTGTAATTTTTACTGATCTTACTGTAAATTAACTGACACTGACTTAAAATGTTGTAATAAAAAAAGTAACAAAATGGCATTAAAAAAATTTCCTGCTCCAGGTGAGGCTCGAACTCACAGCCTCCGCATAGCCTCAACCCTTGACAAGCAAGGGGAAGGTACTGTCTATAAGTACGGCGCGCTAACCGATTGCGCCACTGGAGCAGTTATGCCAATGGGCGTTCAAAATATGCTCATATAGGAAATTTGATGTTATATATTTAATGAACGATGTAAACACGTTAAAAATATTCATTATGTGTTCAGTTGAATATGTTTCGTCCTATACATAAACCTAAGGAAATCATTCGTCACAATCTAGCAAGTGTTTGAGTTTATTGACCAACAATTTATCGGCCAAGGATAAACTCCGGGTTATGCCAAATGTTACGGAAGTACGAACGTCATCTCAATGGCTGACATGTCGTCGTTTGTTTACTTCATGAAATTGACCTAAATTTTAATTGACAGGTCAAACTGTATTTCAGTTGTTACACAAACGTAAGAATTTTTATCAATTTTCAACACTACGTGATGTTTTTACTCCCACTAGCTTATTTTCTAGATGAAGTTGCTTGTAACTAATCTATAAACTGATTTCAAAATGTCACGTTTTCCGGATGGCCTTTTCGGATGGCCTTTTCGGAATTCAATATTTATCACATATCAGTAATATCTTCACATTTTCAAGCTAAGACACTATGACTTTCTTTATCAGAAATACATTTGATACCATTTTCCGAATTTGGCGGCACATAATATACAGTATACCAGCGTAAAATGCGTGTGTATTGAGGTTGGGTGCTCTAAATATGTGTCTCATTAAAGGGGATGTCCCTACATTTGACGCGTTTCATAAACACTTAAAATATATTAAACTCATTTGTTTATATGCTGAAAAGTAGTATATCACAAAAAGCCCCATCCAATTACGGTTTATAATGACAAAATATCCATGTGTTTGATATCGCCGATCCCGGTTTTACTCCCCGATGTTTCAGTTTTATTCAGGTTGAGTTTTAGTTTCGTAACTGTTCGCCCTATTCGCGCTTCTCCGACCACTTCCGAGAAAGCTATTACGTAAACAATGGAGGGATCGGGTGATCATCGGCAAAACGCGGAAGAATTTACGGAAAAGACCGATAATATTTTGTTGTAGAACAAAAATTGTCAGTTATTGATGAAATCGGTTTATTTGTATCACATGGGCATTTTTCGATATAAGTTCAAATTGGGAACCTTCATAATAATGATAGAGCATAACAAATACCAAGTTTTATGATATTATTGAAATATGCGATCATTGTAGGGACCTCCTCTTTAAGGTAGCGTTTAACCATTTACAAGGCTATTAACACCTTTTCAGCTAAAGTAGACCAAGATCAGACGTAGGCCATCTGACCCAGGTCTATAGTTTGAAGGCGTAAACAGGTGCATTTATGGAGTTTATAATTAAATCCTAAGATAAACATGACATTATGTAGTCAAAACGCTGAGAATTCCATTTCATTGATGAAATTGTGTGTATTCCTTGTCTTAAATTTGAATCGCCCAAGTTGACATGTATGGTACATGTTACTCCTACAGGTAATTAGGTTTAATTCAAATTGACACATGTATCATATTCATAAGTTCAGAAGCATAGATAAACGCAAACCTGTCAAGACAAATGCATTGCTCATGTTTCACGTAAATTTTACATTTAAATCACGCTCACACGCTTAGTTCTGTATCACAAACACATTTTCTAAATTCTTGATAAAAGATTTGAAATATGACCATTGAACTCTTAAATACCGCAATATACCGATTAGGACAATTATGAGCCATTATTTGGATGAATCGACAAACGGTGATTACTAAGACTTTTTACAGTGATCTCCCTCGTCTCAGCAATGAGCTGTTAACTTTTCCCTGTTCTGTTTATACCAAGTACCAGTACTGTACCTAGTGAATATTCATGGAAAAAGTAGTTATAATCAAATATGGAAGGTGGAATATTGTAGACATTTCAGAAACTTTAAAGAAACTGATCTGTCTATCAAACTCCATTAGCAAACAGCAGACCCTTTTCTGACAACTTCTATAGGAGCCATCTGATCTGGGTCTACTCTGTTTGCGAATGTGTGAAAACACGTTTACATGAAGGAAAGGGTTAAGACAGCATGGATGTCGAATATTGTCTAAACCGAAAGTAGATCGATACCACCATTCAGAGTACACATGTGTGGACTACTTACCTGACAAGAAGCAACAAAATGATATTTTCGATAGTTTCGATAATGTGTACATTTACTATGCAGTGTTTGGCCTGATATTTGTCGCATATGCAGCAAAACATGAAATCAGGTCGACCATCTGTTGCCTAACAGAAGTCAACTAGGAGAAAGTCGCCAACCAATTTGGTCAGAACTCTTTCTCTCTTTAAGCTGACAGTCGTTATTTTCCTCCATTACATCGGATTCGGGATCCTTATTTCGATCCACGAACGTTGAAATCATGTCACTGGGACACAACTGACCTAACATCGCTTGATTTGAGTCGATCTTAGCGACTATTTTCGGTAGCAGCATTTTGGATTATTCGGGGTCTTTCCGCACTGCCATTTTAAAAGGAACGTTTTCATTGGCTCACTACGAACATCCTGCTGCATACTAGCCAATCAAAATCATTGTTGTAAAATACATACAACAGTCGGATGTTGATATCGCTACGGTGTTCTAGTAGTTTCACTACAGACAGGGGACATTAAAGGAGATCCAAAGCCATTTTGGAAATACATAAATGGACAGAAATCTGATAAGCAGAGTATTCCTACTTTAAAGACAAAAGATAACGGCATAGCTGAAAGTGACTTTGAAAAAGCACAGGCACTAAATGAGCAGTTCACTAGTGTTTTCTCTGAAACAGTCTATCAGTCCGTACCTCATGAATTTCCAAATATCCCGAGAATGGACAAAATATCTGTATCTGTTAACGGTGTTCAGAAATTGCTTGAGGGTTTAAATGCTTCTAAAGCAATGGGACCAGATGAAATTCATCCGAAGATTCTTAAAGAACTATCATTTGAACTATCGAGTATCTTAGCTCACTTATTCCAACAGTCCTTAGATTCAGGATCTATACCACATGATTGGAGTCTTGCAAACATATGTCCACTTTTTAAGAAAAATGATAGAACCATTCCAAGTAACTACCGCCCGGTATCACTTACATGTATCTGCTGTAAACTGCTGGAACACGTAGTATGCTCTAATCTAATGCAATACTTAGATGAATACAATATCATATCTGATAGACAACATGCTTTTCGTAAATATCACAGCTGTGAAACCCAGTTGATAAATGTTTTAGATGATTGGCAAAAGTCATTAGATAACAGACAACAGGTCGATGTCTTTGTTCTTGATTTCGAAAAAGCGTTCGACACTGTTCCGCATGAATTACTTGAATCTAAATTGTATAAATATGGCGTTTCCCAACAAGTTTTGAATTGGATTGATGCTTTTCTCAGCAACCATAGGCAAACAGTAGTGGTGAACGGTACGAGATCGGATGATGCACAAGTCAAGTCAGGTGTCCCTCAAGGAACAGTTTTGGGACCCATATTATTTCTCATACATATAAATGATATAGCTGAATGTGTAAAATCTGAGATCAGACTGTTTGCTGATGACTGTGTATGTTATAGAGAAATTCAAACCAGTAATGATTGTGTTCTCTTGCAAAATGATATTAATAACCTGGGACAATGGGCTAAGAACTGGGGAATGAGATTTCAACCAATAAAATGTAATATGATGAGATTAAGTAGGAAGAAGAACATAATTTTGTCAGACTATACTCTAGACGGAATAACACTTGAATTCCTAGAATCTATAAAGTATTTAGGGGTTAATATAACAAACACACTGGATTGGAATAAGCAAATCCAGGAAGTCTGTAACAAAGCATACAGAACTTTAGGTCTTCTTAGAAGAAATTTGTCTTTTTGTCCACAGAATGTTAAACTGGCAGCATATAAATCACTTATCAGGCCGGTAGTAGAATATGCCTGTACGGCTTGGGATCTACATCAATCAGGTTTACAGGAAAAATTAGAACAGGTACAGAAAAAGTCAGTAAGATTTATCACTTCAAATTATGTGTATGAACCAGGAATTATGACTGGTCTTCTTAATGAACTTGGATTAGAACCGCTAATGGAAAGGAGAAAGAGAAGTAGAATAATCTTGTTTTTCAAAGGCTTGAATGGACAGGCAGAAATTCCGACAGGAAATCTGTCATCCCCAAAACGTGTAACTAAAAACATGCACTCGAACAAACAGTTATAAATTTAGTTTTTTCCTAGAACTGTGAGAGATTGGGATAGCTTAGACAAAGGTCTTATGGAAAGCATTTCCTTCGACTTCAAAAAAGATTCCACAGTATCTTTTATTAACGTAATAAAAAAAACAGATATGTAAAATTTTACGACGCATGCGCGGTGTACAAGTGTCGAAAGACGTGTCACTGTAAAATATCAAGATCAAGATCAAGACGTGAAATTAACTTCAACGGCTACACGCAACCATATTTTAATGCGTCCTTTAGGACGCTTACACTTCAGAATGATGTGTTTTCTGCTATTTTAATGCGTCTCTGACGCAGGACGCAGACCTAGATTAATCACTGATTTAGGGTTTCTGACGAGATCAGAAGGAAAAACCAACAATGAAATCACTGTTTGTAAAGTGAGCCACCACGAACTGAAGTAATACTGCTAGTTGTTGGCTCTAGCGGTTAGTTATCGGACCGCCCCAATGTCTGAACGTACCAAAAATTTATTGACCAAATTTATTTGAGTTCGTTCAGGATTCACCAGAAATGGACGAAACCAGCCGGCTATATTCAATTAGATACAGTGTAATACACTGTATTTTGATGGTGCTTGAAAGGTTCTTGAATTTGAATTAGTATTATTTTTATGCATATTGCCTAAAGAGTAAAAGACTCCAATAGGACTGGACCAGTTTACTTTTGAACATGTTTCTTTTCAGTGTTTCTAGTTTATGTGACTTTTCCAATTAAATATTTATAATATATATAATAACTCATACTTTCTCCTTGCTTATCAGCACATGTCCAGTAGCATTTTCATTGTAAGCTTAAAGATTCCTAATCCTAAATATGGACTTAGTCTGGACATGCTTTGACTTAGGTAGCTCTTATTAGCTTATGCCATAGCATGTTTATGTAACTGTATTCGTATTCGTGAATATTTATTCGTATTCGCTACATGGGCGTATCGTTGCAGCCCTAATTAGGGGAGATAATTGCGTTGGTGATTCGTTGATAATTACTAAGTAGCAATGGAGGAGGATTCTTAAAAGTCGCCTATTAAAAAAAAAAGCAATCCCGCAGACTAGCAGGTGCGGCATGAAGGAACTTTCTTCCAGTATCAAAAGTCGTCAGTGTGTGGGAAGTGATCAAAAACTGTGTTAGTTATCTTAGTGTTCTATGCGTCTCATTTTATTGTTTTCTTAATAATTAAAGATAGGAAAGTCAGTGCTGACTTATATAATTTCCCCCTCTGAAGTCTCCAACAAGCTGTCAGGAAAAAGCTTTTCACGTCCTTAAAATGGCAATATTTCAGCAGCTTCAGTGGGTCTTTGGTCCCTTGGACCCCCGTCCAGGGCTTTGCCCTGGACCCACCGGGTGTCAATGCATTCTGACCCGTGGCGGCTACGTTAGCAGCTTATTTTAACCCTTTACTGCATGATTATTAGGGCCCTATACATTATAATTTATTAATGCAGGAGCCCTATAGGAATCGCATTTTCTGTCTGTCTGTATGTCCGTCAATCAACACTGTTGATTTGAGGCGATAAATCTAACAGTACTTCACATATATTGGTTTCAGATTAAGGGCAGATGCTTAGCATCATCACAGGAAGATGCCTATAGTCTTTGGGTTGAATCATATCACTATATATGTCTATAGTTATCTGCCCTTGATTATAGGGCCGATGCCTATAGTCTTTGGGTTGAATCATATCACTATGTCTATAGTTATCTGCCCTTGATTATAGGGCCCTCTCATCATGAAAACTGATTAGATTATTTTTTATGATAAGTCAATAACACATGAATGAGTAAAGGGTTAATTCTTTACCTCATGAATACAAACACGGTTTTGTACCTTCTTCTGTTCATATGCCATTTATAAAAATCAGCTAATTAATTTTCATACAGTCACTATTTCAAATATGAATATTTATCAGGTAAATGATTAATTACAAAATTGTCATTGATCCACCAAACCCTGTGTTGTGACTACTCCCTAAATTTGTATCTTTGGCAGGATTATAAGTAAAGAGTTGTCACAACATAGCGGTTGGTGGAGAATTAACCCTGTACTCCATAAATATGCCCATATCAGGGTCTACTCTGTTTGATTATAATATAATATACATCTGGTTCTTCATTTTATTAATGGCCAAAAATTCCCTGTATCCAAGTGCCATTATAAAAAAGATATCTTTAGAATTATTATTGATATTTATGATGACATTAACTCTTGTACATGAATATTCATGGAGTAAAGGGTTAAAGGAGCTGTTCTTAATAAAAAGCTTAATTTATGCATGTTATCTATGTACAATTTACTTATTCAGGTTCTCCGAGTTGGGTATGTTGGTATGAAGAAAGAATGAGTTGGTGGAATACATCTAACTTCACAGATTTGGCCTCCAAGGCATTGAAAAATGCTCAGCAGAAAATTGACAAAGCTTTGGATATACAGGAGAATGCCGCAGGAAAGGCCTCTGCTGGAAATGGTAAATCTTGCTCTTTAACCCTTTCCTCCATAGATACGCCTTTCTACGCCTCTGTAACAACCACTTCTTGAAACCATTATGATAAGTAGAGCATTTGCTCCTAGAGGAGCAAATGCTCTATTTATCACAATGGTTTCAAACTACAAAATTCTAAAAAAAATCCCCTTTCTCTAGTAAAGCTCCTTTTGGGTAGATTCATTCAAAGAGGTTGGGTCTAAAAGTAGACTATGGAGGATTCTCAGGAAAGGGTCAAATATTTAATATTTAAACCTCATTGTAAGTAGAGCCCTCACATTCTTCAAGTGTCTGTCTACATATATATATATATATGTTTTTTCTGCTCACTGATACTGATGAAAGACGATGATGGAGCATAACTTCTCAAGTATTGTAGGCTGTGAAACTTTATTTATGGATAGAGGGTGATGAGAGGATGTGCAGTCAACAAAGGTTGTAACTAAATTCATTTTTGAGGGAGTTATTCCTCTTTGTTACTTTTCAGAAGCAATTTTTTGTTTGGAGCATAACTTCTGAAGTATTGTAGGCACAACTGTGAAACTTTATTTATGGATAGAGGGTGATGAGAGGATGTGCAGTCAATAAAGGTTGTAACTCTAAATTCATTTTTGAGGGAGTTATTCCTCTTTGTTACTTTTCAGAAGTAATTTTTGTCCAGAGCATAACTTCTCAAGTACTACTTCTACATTTATTCACCAATGAACCTCAATGAACCTCAAATTTTGCATATGCATTTATAATGATATGTAGATGTGTGTGACATAATTTTTATGTGAGTCATTCCTTGATTGGACTTTAATTTTTTTCTTTCCACAATGTGGATGAAAGGATTATTGAGCTATTGCCATTTGTATTGAAGTTATTGGATCTTTTGACAAGGTGGTGGGTGGGGGTATCAATCACCTTCAGTGATAGTTCAAGCTGAATATGAATTACATGTAGCTCTATTTTTATAAGTCAGAACAGGAATGTTTGGCCATTGACAGAAACTGTAGAAGCAGATCTGTATTATCTTATAAAAAAAATAGAGCAGGCCCTCATTTGATGGCTCTTGTAGGTGTTTCAGACGGCTCCTATAGGAGCAAATGCTCTATTTATCACAATGGTTTCAAACTACAAAATTAAAAAAGAAATCCTTTTCTCTAGTTAATGCTCACTTTCGGTAGATTTATTCAAAGTGGTTGGATCTAAAAATAGCCTATACGGTAATGGGTTAAAATGGGATGTTTTGACCATGCCAGAAACTGTAGAATCAGATGTACGGTATATACATTTGTAATGCCATAAGCAAACAGAGCAGACCTTGATAAGATAGCTCCCACAGGAACGATCTGATCTGGGTCTATTCTGTTTGCAAAGGCATTAAAAATCATATATATGTATTAAATGATTAATGTTTCAGCAGCTGCCTCAGGAGAACAAAAGCCTGACTTCTGGAATACATGGATGGGCGGGGAAAGTCAGTCCACTGATGACAAAGGAGATGAGTCGAGGAGTTCCTGGGCTCTGCCTTGGGGAGGCATCACTGAAAAGGAAAAGGGAACAACAGCTGAACCCATGAGAGAGAAAACTGCAGAGGAAATCAAGTCAGAGGTGCTAAAGGCTGCTAAAGAGAGAACAAAGGCAAAGTCCAAACTGTTCCCTCAGAAAAAACAGAAAGAAGACGGTGAAACAATGATCAATGAGTCTGTGTCAAAGTCAGTTGTAAGTGAAGAAAAAGTCAATGCATTGACTGTAGATACTATTGTTGATTCAAGAGAAGAACCAAAGGAAGAGAAAAGTGCATCAGATTTGCTGCAGAAGGTGAAAGACAATGAAGATGTGAATCAAGAATCTAAAGGAACTGTTGGTAAGCTTGCTGTAGCAAAACTTGAAGTTGATGCATCTGGTGAGCAAAATAGCATAAAACCAGGCACTTTGGAGTCTTCAGGACAGAGTATTCAAGAAACGTTAAATATTACAAGTTCTCAGAGTGATATGCAAGGAAGTTGTTTCCAGGAAATAACAGAATATGAGGCAGAAATTGAAGAGGAACTCAATGTTGACTTAAGGGAAAGACCAAGTAAATCAGATCAGCTGATAGACAATTTTGAGGATGATTCAAAGGAAAACTACACCAAAGAATCCGTGGAAGATGATTCTGTTACAGGAGAGGGTGACTTTAATCATTTCAAGTCTGAATTTCCAGAGCCTGAGCTCAAAAGTGTACTGTCTTCTGAAAATTTTGAAAATAAAATGGTGAAAAGTTCTGATCTTGACCCAGCTCTTGGTGATATCTCAAGTTCTGTTGAGTTTGTTACTGAAAAAGACTTGTCCACTGAGGAATCAGAAAATGTTGTGATAAATACAGAAATTGAAACTTGTGATCAGTCAAGTAGTGATCCGGAGCTCTTAGACTGTGAAAGAACTGATGGTTATGATGTAGAAGAACTTCCTGAAAAAACTGAAAAAGCAGGGGACACCAGTGAGTTGCTTCTGAAAATTCATGAGCCTGAAGGCAAAATAGAAGCTCTTGATCCAAATAGAACTTCAGATCAACCTGAAGAACTAAATAAACCTTTGAATGAAATAGAAAGTCAGATTGATATAGTTCCCTCTGAGGGCTCTATAGCTGAAGGTTTACAGCAATTTGTAGAATCAGCTGAAGGTGCTGTTGATATGGAGCGTACATCATCCAGCTCAGATGTTGAATCAAGTGTAAACAAGCTGGATATCAGTATGGATACATGTACTTCCGAGGAAACTATAGTTGATCAGACCTCACTACAGTATGACAGTGATAACAAATCAAGTCCTTCTGTTCAAAACCATAAAGGCGATGGAAAAGATGATGAGAAACCTGAGGAATCTGATCTGATAGGACATGACCAGGCTCCTACTGAAGACCAATGTAAAGGAGAACTTTCTGCATTAAGTATAGATGTTGAACATTATGAACAGGAAGCAGGGGATAGTGAAAAATGTGAAGAAAAGCCTGAATTGTCGCCAGCGAACTCATTTGTGAAGTGCATGTTAGAGGATGCTATTGATGATGGTAAACATGACGATAATAGTGACTCACATTCCACGGAGAAGTCAGATGGATCTCGAAGTGTATACAGCAACCAGGAGTCTAGTGATGAGATTGACACAACAACATCCTCAGACATTGAAATCATATCATTGCCAACACCAAATGGAGAAAACAGACAGGTAAGACAGGCGTTTTTTCTGGCATGTACATGGGTCCGTTAAAAGGACCCATTCCCGAGGCAAAATATGTAAAAAAAATTAAAAAATCTCAATAGAGAGATTAATTTTTGTTAAAATGCTAAAAATAATTGCAATTTTTTTTTAAATGGGACCAAAATTGCTTTCCAAATCTTAGTTTTCAATATGAAAAAGTTCATTTATGCCAAAGTTGCCAGAAAAAGGCCTGTTAGAATACAAGCTTAACCCTTTCCCTCATATAAACGTGTTTTTACGCATTTGCAAACAGAGTAGACCCAGATCAGACGGCTCTTAGAGGAGCTGTCTGATCAGGGTCTACTCTGTTTGCTAATAGAATTTCAAAGATCCTAAAATGGCTACAATTTTCCATCTTCCATATTTTATTATACATGAAAATAATTTGTAATCATTTTATCTATGAATATTCAGTACTCAGTAGGTATTGAAATTTGGAATGAACACAGAATAGGGAAAGGATTAAATAATTTTAAAGATTCAATTCAAAGGTGTTGTCTGCTGACTCTTCAAGATGGATCACCTAGGCTATATTAGTATCATACCAGCTTGTATCAAGCCAAGATCAGTGGCTATTCTAGAACTTGGAAAATAGTTGGGGAAAATACGCCCTATATCCAAAAAAAGAAGGGGATTTTAAAAAATTGGAGTACTTCACCGGTAGGGGTGGGGGTTGGGCACTGAAACAGGATCACAGAAGGACTGTAGTCATTGTTATACATGTATCTTTGTTGATAATCCAGAAATCATCAGATTTGACTGAATTATTGTCCAGTGTCTGTGGAAGGGGTTGTACATGTACTCGCCTGGTTTGTCTCCCTATCCCTATTCCCAGGTTTTGAAAAGAAATCTGTTATTCTGTTCTTAGATATTTCCAGAAGGATACAGTAGAAATTTCTGACGTAGAGCTTTTTATATTTATTATAAAACTGCATTGGCTAAATCAAACAACATAATTGCTGTCAATTCTTTGGTTTTTTTGTTAATGTTACATGTTTCCATACATTTATCAATATTATAATGGAAATTCTAATTGTCATTTTTATGCCAAATTTATGCAGATCTAGGACTTTTCAGTCGGCCTTTTCAAACATTATTTCATTTCTTCAAAAATGTTAACATGGGCAGTTCACTGTTGTCTTTAGTACATATTCGGCAATTCCAGTTGATCCGAAATGAATGCAGCATGGAGGTGATTAAATGTTCGCAGTTTTCTAAAAACAATTTGTTGTGCTTAGATTTATGCACATTTAGGTAGGAGATTTGAATTTTAGTACCGTTTGTAGATTGAACCAACGTCCATTGGTTCTATTTCTATGTGAAAAATATGTGTGAATTGCACAATCACACATCCTAGAATAGTCATTGCAAGTTGCTGAGTTACTTGGCAGATGGTTAAAATTGTTTGCAAGTCTGGAATGGCATAACTCAAAGCTACAGTACTTTACATGTACGTTTTCTGAAAAAAAGTCCTATGTCAACAAATAGACTATAAACATGATTGTGTGTTCCAGGGGACACCTGTTTAACCGCCAGTACAAGTGTAATGAAAAAGATGTGTTGAAAAAAGTTTGACATACAGACAGACAGACAGACAGTTGACAGAGACGTGTCATCCTGCTAAAGTAGATGTCTGTTTCTGTATCTTTCTTTCATGCTTTTTGCAACATAGATCCTTTTTCAGTCACACTTCTGCCTTTGAAATTTCTTGTGTGTTCAAATCTTCTGTAACTTTTGGTATTAACTCTTTGCATGTTAGTGGTGGATTCTCCTACAACTATGCAGTTGGGATCCAGAACAGGCCCTACAAAATATGGATCCTTATCTGAGATCCAAACTGTTTGTCCCTCATGCACAACTTCTGCAAACAAACTCAAATTAAAAAGAACAGTTTTGAAAATGTTGCAGATGACTATTGAGCCGCAGACGACAAATTAAGCTGACAGCAAAATTACCTAGCATGCAATGAGTTAAAGATTTGTTTGATACTTTCACATATGAACAACATCGATATATATTTGTGCTAAAAGTAAGGAATTCCAGCTTTGATCATTTTTGTGTCACCTGCCGAGAGGCAGTGTGTCACTTACATGTAGGGATCACTTATCCTTCGTCTGTCTGTCTGTCTGTCTGTCCGTCACACTTTCTTTTTTTGGCTGTCATTTCTAAACTAATCACTATAGAGCTTTCAAATTTCACATGTGTCTTCCTCTCATTGAGGACCATTGATGTAACTAAGGTCCATCACTGTGCATGCAATACTATTTGAGTTATTCCCCTTTTTCTGATTTTCACACTCCAGCATATTAACACTTTTTGTGTCAGTTGCGAGCAGGTGACACATGTGTTCCTCCGAACACTCTTGTTGACATATTATGATACTTGTTGTCCTAAGATAGAGTTATGCACATGACACTATGACTTAGTAAAAATGACAAAGTGAAGGTATCTATGTCCTATGGACATAATTCTAGTCATAGCAACGGATCCTCTTGGATGCTATGTTATTGAGCAATGTTATTCATATGAATTAAATATCAGGATAAACCCATTGCTCCATAAATACACCTTAGCAAACAGAGAAGACTTAGATCAGGTTTGTCCTGTAGGAGCTGTCTATTTACGGTCTGCTCTGTTTGCATATGAATTATATACCAGTAGATATGATTCTACAATCTACAGTGTCTGACATGGCCCAAAAGTTTCTACAATCTACAGTGTCTGACATGGCCCAAAAGTCCTATGTTCTCATGTTCTATTATAAAAATTAATCTAATGAACATTCATGGAGTAAAGTGGTTAATTGGTCTGTTGCTTAGTTACATGACACTTATTACAGGTATCACCAGTTGACCCTGTGCCTCTCAGGATTGCTCTCCAGAAGACTAACTGGCGTGTTAGCCCCACACACAGACGCACTGACAGTTCGGACTCCAGTAACACAAGTAAGGATGGGGGTGTTGGGGAGTTGAGTCCTGGCAGGGACCACATGGAATACACAGAGTACAGCAGGACACAACTTGAACCAACTGAAGGTACTGAAAAAACTCACCTTTCTTAACCCTTTCCCTCATATAAACGCTTTTTCACTCCTTTGCAAACAAAGTAGATTCAGATCAGACAGCTCCTACAGGAGCCGTCTGATCTGGGTCCACTCTGTTTGCTAATAAAATCATAAATGATCCTACAGTTTTTGTCTATGACAAAAATTCCCTTGAAAGTTTTATATTATAAAAATTAAGTTAAAAGATACCCATGAAGTGATCAATTCATTAAAAAATATTCATTAGTTAACTATTTGCATGCTAGATCTATGCAAATTTGATGATACCGACTCTGTCACTATTTGTTCTCTGTAATTTCATCTTCAAAATTTGTTGTCTGCTACATTTTTCAAAGATAATTTTCTTCCTTTCCCATGAAAATACAGTGAAAGTGTCAATCATATTTAACCCTAATCATTTCATTGCTAATTTGCACAGATTTACCAATTTGCACAGAGTTACCTCTTTACTCAATGAATACCATGGTTGAAACTGTAGAAATAGGTCTTATGTTATTTCATAAACAAACAGGGCAAAACAAACATTTTTTCCTACAGGTCACAGACACCAGCATGAGTTACCTGCCCTTGATGAGGAAGATGACAACCCCTACCACCCACAGAGGCTTTTGAAGGTGAGTCAGTACTGTGATGTTGAACTGGCATCTGCTGTTAGTGGCCAGCTTGGCCACTGTTCAGCATATGCATATATATGTTCACAGCATTAACATGTAGCTATTAACCTGTGAATCTTCATTAAAAAAAATGACATCATGAATATTTATTATGAACTGAAATTTTTAATAGCATATATACATAGAGAGTTAAACAGAGCAGACCCTGATCAGATGGCTCCTGTATGAGCCTTTCTGATCTGGGTCTACTTTGCAAGGCGTAAAATGGCTATCCCATTGCCATCATCAATTTGTAACGTTAAATAATTTGATATGGCACCATATGTGATAACTTTAAATGTTATGTTTCTGTGGTCAAATATTAATGATAACTATGGTAACTTGGTCTAACCTTTTACCCAATAGAGACACCTTTTAACTGTTTGCAAACAGCATAGACCCAGATCGGATGGTTCATATAGGAGCCATCTGATCGGGGTCTGCACTATTTGCTTATGAAATAATTTCTTTGTTCATTGGGCATGATAAAACATCAGTTAATGTATATCCATGAAGTCATGAATTTATGTATAAATATTCATGAGGTAATGGGTTAATTGCGATACACTTGGAAAAAAGTGTACCATGAGGCTTGGCAACGGCTTGGACCTAGACAAGTAACAGCAAAGAAGACACTGTCTGGTCAAGTATTTTGCTGTTTGTATAGTAAAACATTCTAGATACTGACCACTCTCAAACAGTGAAGAACTCGAGCTGATCTTGTAGTAGTTTTGAGTTGTATATATTCTTGTAGAGACAATATTAATCCCATATTCCATAAATAAGATTTGCTTAGAATCTAGGCCTTTTGCAAACAGAGTAGACCCAGATCAGACGGGTCCTATAGCGGCCATCTGATCAGGGTCTGCTCTGCTTGCTTATGGAATAATATAGTCTTAGATCTGATTTTAGAGCTTCTGCTTTGGTAAAAAATTGAAGTGTTAATATGCAATTTTAAAGATTAATCTAATTGATGTTCATTATGTCATCATTTCTTTCATTAACACATTATCCCTAGTGACACATTTTAGGGCCTCTATAAAATTCACATTGTGAAACCATTGTGATAAATAGAGCATTTGCTCCTACAGGAGCAAATGCTCTATTTATCACAATGGTTCCATACTACACAATTTAAAAAAAAAATCTTTCTTTTCTCTAGTAAATGCTCCTTTTGGGTAGATTCATTCAAAGAAGTTGGGTCTAAAATAGCCTCTGAGGTAATGGGTTAATATATATGGAGTATAGGGTTACCATTTTGGCAGATATGTGGCTATAACAGTGTTCATGTTCTGTAGAATCTCTGTAGTGACCACTTAATGAATTAACATTGGTCTTGTCAATGCTACCTTGTCTTTAAGTTTAACCTTTTCCCTGTTCTGTATTTATTTCAAATTTCAATATCTACTGAATATTCATGAACATAATAGTTATAATGAAATATGGAAGATGGAACATTATAGCCATTTTAGAAAGTAAAGAAATATCTTTCAAATTCCACTAGAAAACAGAGTAGACCCTGATCAGATGGCTCCCATAGGAGCGGACTGATCTAGGTCTACTCTGTTTGCAAATGCTTGAAAACAAGTTTATATGAAGGAAAGGGTTAAAAGCAGTTTGCTGCTTAATGTAGAATAAAAGGAATGCAAAAAGGTTTTATCAGAGCTTCCTGCATAATTTTCATCCTGCATTATGCTACCCCGTCTTAACCCTTTACCTCATGAATATTTATTCAGGAATTAATGACAGGATATTTATAATGGCCAATGAGCAAAGGATTTTTTATATTATGACACAAAAATGTAGAATCATATCTTTATTATTCCATAAGCAAACAAAGTAGACCCTGATCAGACAGCTTCTACAGGAGCTGTCTGATCTGGGTCTACCATGTTTGCAAAGATGTGAAAGGAATATCTATGGAGTAAAGGGTAAAAAAGAGTTAAATTCTAGACCATGATAGCTTCTGAGTGGTCATTGTAGAAAGCTTTTGCTTTGTATCCTTGTAAGATGCCTGTTGTACAAATAATAACTACCCTGCCTTGTGTTGTGAGTACTGCTTGGGGTGATGCCTTCTGACTAGCCTCTGCACATGTGTTGGATGAAGATTGATTTATGAAATAGGGCTCAGGTACAATGTAGCTGTCAGAATATATATGAAAATGACAGCAGTGAAGATTTAAAAGTAAAACTGCTGAATGGAGCAGTAAAGGATGTGAATCGGTGGCTCATGGAAATTAGGCCTATACAGTAGAACCCCTCTAAACCGGAATTATAGTAGACAAGAATTTAGATACTTTTAAGCAGGTGGCTGCTTAATGCAGGGTGAAAGTCATGCAGAAAGCTCCTAGAGGAGCTTTCTGCATGACTTTCACCCTGCATTAAGCTGCCACCTGTCTCTAATACTGACATTTATGCTAATTTTAACGTCCGGTTTAGAGGGGTTTTACTGTACTCAATAAATCCACACAGTTAGACAGGGTAAGACACAGATGAGACAGCTGCTTTAGGTGCTGTCTGATTAGGGTCTGTTCTATTTGCCAATGGGTATATGTTTACAGATCTGCTTTTATACTGTTTGCGATGGAAATACATTTTTGATGCATTTGAACTATAAATGCATGAGTTTTCATCAGGTAAAAGGTTACAGATGTTTTTTTCTTAGAAGTTGCTTGTTTTAAATGAAGGATAATGTCATTGTTTAATTGATTGGGCCTACACTTTCAAAATGGTCCAAATTTAAATATGTAATTATTTCATTATGAACTACTGGTAAAATTACCATGGTTCTTCTACAAATGATTAACATATTATCAAGAGTCATTGTCTTCAAAAATACAACAGAAGCAGTAAGGGTACCATTTGAATGCATGAATTTTATTTTCAAAATGAAATGGTCTGTCATTGTTTAACGACAAAGGGTATGATTTGTGAGAGGATATTGAATGACAAACAGTGCAGACCATTGTGAGAAGACCCTTGGAGATCTCTGATCTTGGTGTGCACTGTTTACAAATACCAGTGCCCTTGTTTTCTGCATTCAAAGCATTGACAGAAACAAAACAGTTAAATTATGCATGTGCTAGATTTTTAGAGTTACATGGCTGTTATTACTTCTTTCTTTAAGGTTGATCTATAGTAAAGGTTAATAAGATGTTTTTAACCCTTTTGCTCCACAGAGATGACTTTTAACCCTTTCCCCTCATAGGCTATTTTTAGATCCAACCACTTTGAATAAATCTACCAAAAAGGAGCATTAACTAGAGAAAAAGGAAAATTTAGAATTTTGTAGTTTGAAACCATTGTGATAAATAGAGCATTTGCTCCTATAGGAGCAAATGCTCTATTTATCACAATGGTTTCAACAGGTGATTTTTACAGAGGTGTAGAAAGGCATATTTATTGAGGAAATGGTTAATGCTTTTGCAAACAGAGTAGACCCAGATCCTTTATCAGTGACTGCTCTGTTTGCTTATGAAATAATGTAGATCTAATTCTGCATATTCTTTCATGTCCAAATGTCCTGTGCTGATTTGTCATGGTAATTTTTTTTTTCAAGAACATTCATGGAGTAAAAGGTCTATATATAATGTGATGCATTTTTAACCAACTATTATGATAGATGATGTTTTCAATAATAAGATATATTTGTAAGATGGGTGAAGGTTAATGAATGTTATGCTATTCATTAGAATGTTGATTTTGCATTCAGGTTCTTGTTCTCTAGTGACCTAGACATGCATTTTTAATACAGTAAAACCTCTCTATAACTGCCACTAAATTACATGAAATATTTTGTGTTAAAGGCAGGTGGATGCTTAAAGCAAGGTGAAAGTAAAACACAACGCTCCTATAGGAGCGTTCTGTTTTACTTTCACCATGCTTTAAGCAGCCACCTGCCCTAAATACCAACTAATTAACACAATTTAGTGGCTGTTATAGAGAGGTTTTACTGTAGAGTCTTAACTCATTCTTACAACTTTACTTGTGTGATGGCATTACTCATATTCCGTGATAAACAACTTTGCTTATTTGGGTGCATTAAAAAATAATCATTGAAAATTCTAGTTCCTTACCTGTTTCAGAAGATATTTTGGAACTTCTTTCTGGCCATGTGGATATTATTTAAATTTTGTAATAAGATACATGTATACATGTATGTATTAAATCGCAAGAAAATGTTTTCCCTCTATTTCTTTTCAAACTCATGATCAATAAATATTGTTGATTGTGAGAATCTAAACTTTTGTAACTTTAGGTTATCATACAATTCATTTAAATTCAACTATCTATAGCAGAGACTAAATCCTTTACTCAATGAATATACATGTAAGAAACACTAATGACAGGATTTTTTTTATAATGGCAAATAAACATAGGAATGTTTGGCCAATTGGCAGAAGCTGTAGATTCAGATCTTTATTTTTCCATAAGCAAACAGAGCAGACCCTGATCAGACGGCTCCTACTAGAGCCGTCAGAGTTAGGCTTACTACATTGTATGTTTGCGAAAGGGTCCTAAGCATCTCTACCATGTAATTGGTTAAATTTGACTAAATGGAATAGACTTAATGTAACATGTTTGTTTTGCAACAGGTTGAGATGTTACTAGGGATGGCTGTATTGCATGTTTGTTTCCTAACCCTGTCAGGCATGCTGCAAACTTGTGTTTGTTTCAGGGTGCAGATGTAGGGGAGGAGTCACATGAGGTGACTCTGTCACATGATCTGTTGTCACATGATGACGGCTCTGATGTATCCAAGGTTGGCATAAGTGGGAGAAATAGCTTTATTTGGCTTGGTGCACTTATTCAACATGGCAATTTCTATGCATGTGTTGTAATAAATATTGAATTTTCAGGAACTGTTCAAAGATGGCTTCCTGCATAGCTGTTCATCAAGTATTGCAAATTAATGTACATTAGAACTCTTAACCTTTACTTGATAATTACACATTTGCAAACAGAGAAGACCAAGATCAGGAGCTTTCAGATCAGGGTTTGCTCTGTTTTGCTCTGTTTGCTTATGGAATGATATTCTACAAGTTTTAGTTTCTGCTCTAACAAAACTTCATATGTTCAAACTAATTTTATTAATATTTATGAAGTCACTATTTCTTACATCAATATTCGTAGTCAAGTAAATGGTTAACTAGAAATGGTGTGTATCAGGAGAGACAGTTACATTTGAGGCTTTGTAAATAAACTTGGCTTATATTAGCAGTCACATTGTAACATTTTAAAGGTTTCAGCAGGGGCTACAAAAGGCGATGAAGCATCTACAAGGGTTTATCAAATAACATTTAGTTTAGATCCTGACAAAATATATTTCACTGGTGGTTACAGGTGTTTTTTTTAAACTGTTTCAATACCCATATGTTCCCTTTCTCTGCAATAAAAACAAATCTGGGTCTGCTTTTTTTGCAAATGCATGTAAATGCAATTTTATGAAGGAAAGGGTTAACATGTCTTGACTAACAAGAGAGCAGTGAATGAAGTACAAATGTACCAACAATAAAAACAAATCTGACAGAGATAAAGAAAAATCAAAACAGATTGTATACCCCTGATGCAAGTACACTATCCTGTTTCAGTGCTAGTCTAGGACGTCTTACATAACATGGGAAGGAACTTGCTTTAACCATTTCTCTAATAGAAACACCTTCACATTCAGAGTAGACCCAGATCAGACATCTACTACAGGAGCAACCTGATCAGGATCTGCTCTGTTTGCTTATGACATAATATTGACTACAGCTTTTGCTTTAGTAAAAAATCCATTGTTCATGATGCAATTATTAAATTCAGCTTAGTAATTTAACCCTTTCCCTGTTCTGCTATGTTTATTCCAAATTTCAATACCTACTGTGTACTCATTAACAAAATAGTTATAAAGAAAAATGGCAGGTGCAACATTGTAGACATTTTAGAAAGCAAGGAAAAAGATCTATCAAATTCTATTGGCAAACAGAGTAGACCCTGATCAGACGGCTCCTCTAGGAGCCGTCTGATCTGGGTCTACTCTGTTTGCAAATGCGTCAAAATACGTTTATATGAGGGAAAGGGTTAATTCCATACATCTCAATTTTCATTATGTGTCATGAGAATATTCATGAGGGAAAGGAGTTATATTTATGTGAGTGTTGTCTGAACACTAAGCAGTCATTTTCCACTGCTGTTTCATATTAACCAAAAGAGATGGTAACTGAACTACAATGTATTATTATTAATATTTACTATTAATGTTTTTGTTCTTGTGGTATTGAATACTTACTGAAGTATATTTTCTTAGCCCATTTCCTGATAATCACACCTTTTTAGGCCTTTGCAGACAGCTGCATAGCTTTATATAGAGTAGACCCAGATGAGACAGCTCCTATAAGATCAGGTTCTGGTCCGTTTGCTAACAGCTACATAGTTGATGGTCTGCTGTGTGCCATGGTTCTTATGTTTGTTAAAAGAAGTAAATTGATTAGTATTTATCATGGGTGGAGAATTTTATGGATACATGTATTCATCAAGTAAATGATTGATAATATTACTCATACATAAGTATTATAAGCTGTATGTAACCCTTTCATACTTACAAATGCCTTTTAACTACTTTGCAAACAGAACAGACACAGATCAGATGGCTCCTGTTGGAGCCGTCTGTTCAAGGTCTGCTCTGTTTGCTTATGAAATTATTATAGATTTGACTCTACAGTTTCTACCAATACCAAACAATAATACTGTATGCATGTGCAATAATTAATAAAATATTCAGCTGATAAATATTCATGATGTCGTTATTTCTTTAATGAATATTCAAAAGGTAAAGGGTTAATAGTTTTAATAAAAGGATTGGGGCTTGGTTTGGTGACCTGCATTTTCAAAGTTGATTGCACACTAGGCACCTTGTCTTTGACTCACTCTTTTACTCAGTTCAGTGATAAACTTCAAGTAAATTGGCATAAACGTGACTGGCTTGGTTTACACATCACTGAAAAAAGACAGGTTTGATAAAGGAAATATTTCAAAAACTTAGTTTGGAATATTAATTTGTTTTCCACGGGAAGTTCATCTTAGTTCAGAATTACTTGTCACATACATGAGTATACAAATTAGCCAAACTCCAGGATTCTTATATTTTACTGCTAACACTTTGAATTTGGGAAACAAGAATACATGTACTTGCATTTCTAAACAATGTAGACCAGGATCAGAGGGCCCTTTTTCTGATCAAGGTTTCCACTATTTGTCATTTAACATCTTCTAGGAATTTTAACAATTCCCCTCATATATATAAATGCTTTTTCACATCTTTGCAAAGAGGGTAGACCCATATCAGATGGCTCCTGTTGAAATCATCTTATCTTGGCCGGTCTGCTCCGTTTGCTTATGAACTTATGTTAGATCTGACCCTACAGTTTGTACCAATATCAATAAATTCTGTGTATGTATTTCAATATAAAAAATCAGCTAATAGTTATTCATGTCTAACATGAATACAATGTATGTACATGAAAAAGTCTTAACCCATCGCTTGTTGAATTTTAAAATACATTTCTCCTTCTTTACCCATGCCCTGTTGTATACTTACATATATCTTCACTGTGTACAAGTATTTCGCTGTGCAATCACTGCTGCGGAGTGCACTGGTTGCACAATCAACCTGTAAATAATGAAGACCCTGATGAGACAGCTCCTTCAGGAGCTGTCTCATCTGGGTCTTCACTTTTTACAGGTAGGTATATTGACGCGAATAGCAAGCGAAGGGTGAATCCAAATGATACTTTGGCAAGATTAGGGCCTAATTAGTACATAGAAGTTGCCAACTACCTGTTCTGTTGTGTGCTTTTATTAACCTGTTTATTTCATGATCATAGGCTTTTGTTGTCTCTTCTTTCTGTTAATATTCTTTTAACTCTTTCAATCCTGAATTTTCAGAGTGGGCTAGCCCATCAGTGTTGACTTATGTAGTCAACTCAGTGTGAAGGGCTTAACCCTTTCCCTCATATAAACGTGTTTTCACGCATTTGCAAACAGAGTAGACCAAGATCAGATGGCTCCTAGAGGAGCCATCTGATCAGGGTCTGCTCTGTTTGCTAATAGAATTTGATAGATCTGTTTCTTTGCCTTCTAAAACGGCTACAATGTTCCACCTTCTATATTTCTTTATAACTATTTTGTTAGTGAATATTCAGTAGGTATTGAAATTTGGCCTAAATACAGAACAGGGAACGGGTTTAACGTACGATACTAGCTTGATGGTTTTGAGTGACAAACAGTACAGACCCTCATCAGGGGGCTCCTCTAGGAGCCTTCTGATCTGGATCTACACTTTTTACAAATGACAGTGCGTGTCCGGGGTTGAAAGGAGTTAAATCACAGATCAGACAGCTCCTATAGAAACTGTCTGATCAGGGTCTGCTCTGTTTGCTTATGAAATAAATTATACGGTAGATATGATTCTAGGAGTGTCTGCTATGGCCAAAAATTCCCTTGTTTATATGTCATTAAAAAAATTATACTAATTAATATTGATGATGTCATTATTTCTTACATGAATCTTCATGGAGTAATGGGTTAACCCTTTCCACCATAAATATGCCTTTCTACGCCTCTGTAAAAGTCACCTTCTAAAACTATTTTGATAAATAGAGCATTTGCTCTTTAGGAGCAAATGCTCTATTTATCACAATGGTTTCAAAGCTACTAAATTCTGAATTTTTCCTTTTCTCTTTTTAATGTTGCTTTTTGGTAGATTTATTCAAAGAGGTTGGATCTAAAAATAGCCTGTGAGGGAATGGGTAAAAGTATGTATGTCACCAATGTTATTCACCTGCATTATAGACAAAATATTTATGTGCATTTTAAACCTAATACAGTGCTGGACACGATTCACGAATATCCATTGCAAACAGTGTAGATCTAGATGAGAGGGTTCCTAGACTCTGATTGAGGATCCCTCTCATCAGGATCTGCACTGTTTGTCATGTTACACTTTTTTGTAAAAAAAATCCCTGAATATTCAACATATTTGAAAATTCAGCATTGTAAGGGTATAGCTAATAAATATTCATGATGTTATTATTTCTTACATGAATATTCAACAGGTAAACAGTTAATATAATACGGGGAAAGTGGTGAACTATAAACTGATGATATTGATAGGGTATATATTGTGTACTGGTTACTATGGTTATGAAGTTTGGAAATCACAAAATAGTCAATATGCTGTTTCAATATAAAATATAACTGATTTATCATAATTCTATTATGAAAGTGCAAGAAGAATTAACCCTTTCCCTCATACAAACGTGTTTTCACGCATTTGCAAACATAGTAGACCCAGATCAGACGGCTCCTCGATATTTCATTTTAACTATTTTGTCCATGAATATTCAGTAAGTACTGAAATTTGGAATAAACATAGAACAGGGAAAGGGTTAAAGAAAAGTTAGAAAACAATGTTTACCCTTTCCCAGTTCAATCTTCATGTGAATTATTTGCGTTGGCAAACACTGTAGAAACAGATCTATATCAGTTCAAAAACAACTCAAAAGCAAAAGTCTACTCTATTTGCAAATGCGTGTTTATATGAGGGAAAGGGTATAAATGCTTTGCTTCCTGGGTGAAGGGTTTCATTTTGAAAGTCATGCACTTGTTTTTCTTTTCCTTGTTTTTATTTCTGCATGCTGTGATGCACCTATTTTCTGACTTTGCTTGAAGATGTCATTGACTTTGTAAAGTCACTTTTGAGCTTGACTATAGGAGCCGTCTGATCAGGGTCTGCTCTGTTTACTTTTGACATAATACAGATATGAATGTACAGTGTCTGTCTTGGCAAAAAAGTCATAATTATGTCCATTTGCTATTATAAGATTTGATCTAACTAATAATCACGATGTCATTATTTCTCTCATGAATATTCATAGAGTAAAGGGTTAATGTCCTTCATTTTTCAGACAATACTTTGAATAGTCAAGCTTACTGTCCTCAGATAACTCTTGGGAATTTCTGCTTAACAAGATTTGCTTACAGAAGACTGCATGCTATTGTGATGACATAAAAATCACCAAGTTTTAACCCTTTTCCTGTTTGAGTATACTTGTGAGAAATAATGATGTCATGGATATTTGTTATTTTACATGTATGTTCTGGAATTAAGGTTTAGTGTTTATGTATACAGAATAACAGTATTTGAGGTTAACGCTTACAACGCTGAATTTTTAAATGGACTATTCCAAAATTCACACCGGTCAATCTTATGGTGAATATTTAGGGATTTTTCCTAAAGAAAAGTGTAACATGACAAACAGTGCAGACCCTGATGAGAGGGCTCCTCTAGGAGCCCTCTCATCTGGGTCTACACTGTTTGCAAAGGACATTAGTGACTCGTGTCCCGCACTGTAAGGGTTAAAATCAAACACTTCACAATGATGTTTGAGGTAGCGGTTATACTGGAGCAATGGCAGAAACTAGAATTCTATCGCGGTATTATATTAATAGGCAAACAGAGCAAACCCTCATCAGACGGCTCCTACAGGAGCAATCTGATCTGGGTCTATTCTGTTTGCAAAGGTGTAGAAAGGCATACATGTATTTATGGAATATAAAGGGAACTTTAAATATTAGCCACATTTTTATACGCCCACCTAATTAAGGTGGTCGTATATTGTCGTGGCCCGGTCCGTCCGTCCGTCCGTTCGTTCGTTCGTTCGTTCGTTCGTCCGTCAACATTTTGTTTGTCCGCTGTTTTCTGGGAAAACTATTTGAGAGATATTAATGAAACTTCACACAAATGTTAAATGCATCAAGATCTTAAGCTGAGTTGATTCTGAGGTTCATTTGATTTTTCATTTCAGAGTTATGGCCCTTTTCCTTAAAAAATATGCAAATAGTTGTCAACTGTTTTCTGGGAAAACCATTTGAGAGATATTAATGAAACTTCACACAAATGTTTAATGCATCAAGTTTTGGAGCTGAGTCGATTCTGAGGTTCATTTGATTTGTTGTTTTGGAGTTATGGCCCTTTTACTTAAAAAATAATGCAAATACATGCAAATAGTTTGTCCGCTGTTTTCTGGGAAAACTATTTGACAGATATTAATGAAACTTCACACAAATGTTTAATGCATCAAGATCTGAAGCTGAGGTGATTCTGAGGTTCATTTGATTTTTCATTTCAGAGTTATGGCCCTTGTCCTTAAATAATATGCAAATAGTTTGTCCGCTGTTTTTTGGGAAAACTATTTGAGAGATATTAATGAAACTTCACACAAATGTTTAATGCATCAAGATCTGAAGCTGAGTCGATTCTGAGGATCATTTGATTTGTCGTTTCGGAGTTAATGCCCTTTTACTTAAAAAAATATACAAATATATGCAAATAGTTTGTCCGCTGTTTTCTGGCAAAACTGTTTGACAGATATTAATGAAACTTCATATACATGTTTAATTCATCAAGACTTGAAGCTGAGTCGATTCTGAGGATCATTTGATTTGTTGTTTCGGAGTAATGGCCCTTGCACTTAAAAAAATAATGCAAATCTATGCAAATACAATGTATGAGGATGGCCATAACTTTTTCAAAATTTTGAAATGATATTTACTTCAATTTTTTTTATATGGTTAAACCTTTATGTGAATTTTCACATATATTGTGGGGGTTTTGATATGTCATTTTATTCTAAAGATATGGTCCTTGAACTTCATGTGTTCGTTGCTTTGTTAGTCGGTCAACTTTTAGTTTGTCTGTCGTTTTCTGGGAAAACTATTAAAATGATATAAATGAAACTTAACACAAATGTTTTAAGCAATAAAATTTGAAGCTGAGTTTATTAAATTGAGGTTCATTCAGTTTGTCTTTACAGAGTTATGGCCGTTGCACTTTACAAAAATCTGCAAATATTAGGATTAGCTGTAACTTTTTTATTTAATAAGATATTCACTTCATTTTTAGCTCACCTGAGCTTGCTCAAGTGAGCTATTGTCATGGTGCTCCGTCCGGCGTCCGTCGTCGTGCGTCGTCAACATTTGGCTTGTGAACACTCTAGAGGTCACATTTGTAGCCAAATCTTCATGAAACTTGGTCAGAATGATTGTCTTGAAAAAATCTCGGATGAGTTCGAAAGTGGGTCATGTGGGGTCAAAAACTAGGTCACTAGGTCAAATTATTCAAAATCTTTGTGAACACTCTAGAGGTCACATTTTTAGTCCAATCTTCATGAAACTTAGTCAGAATGATTGTCTTGATAGAAACTTGGATGAGTTTGAAAGTGGGTCACATACGGTTAAAAACTAGGTCACTGGGTCAAATTATTGAAAAACCTTGTGAACAATCTAGAGGTCACATTTTTAGTCCAATCTTGATCAGACTTGCTCAGGATGATATTCTTGATGATATCTCGATCAAGTTCGATCATGGGTGGGGCAGGATTAAAAAGTAGGTCATTAGGTCAAATCTTAAAAAAATCTTGTTTACACTGTAGAAGCCACAATTTCTGCCTAATCTTCATCAAACTTGCTCAGAATGATAACCTTGATGATATCTTGATCGAGTTTGATCATATGTGGGCTTGGGTCAAAAAGTAGGTCACTAGGTCAAATCTTAGAAAAATCTTGTTTACACTCTAGAAGCCACATTTTCTGCCTATTCTTCATCAAACTTGCTCAGAATGATGACCTTGATGATATCTCAATTGAGATCCATCATGGGTGGGCTGGGGTCAAAATGTAGGTCACTAGGTCAAATCTTAGAAAAATCTTGTTTACACCCTAGAGGCCACATTTTCAGCCCAATCTTGATCAAACTTGCTCAGAATGATAACCTTGATGATCTCTCATTTGAGTTCGGTTGTGGGTGGTGTGGGGTGAAAAAGTAGGTCACTAGGTCAAATCTTAGAAAAATCTTGCCTAGTATGTAGCATCATCTAATGGTCCTCTACTAAGATTGTTCAAATTAATACCCCCGGGCCAAAAATGGCCCCGCCCCGGGGCTTATCAGTTTCTCATAGGAAAATCTTTAAAAATCTTCTTCTCTGAAACTGTAAGGCCTAGACATTTGATATTTGGTATGTAGCATTATCTAATGGTCCTCTACAAAGATTGTTCAAATTATGTCCCCCGGACCAAAAATGGCCCCGCCCTGGGGCTTATCAGTTTTTCTTAGGAAAATCTTTAAAAATCTTCTTCTCTGAAACCGTAAGGCCTAGACCTTTGATATTTTGTATGTAGCATCATCTAAGGGTCCTCTACAAAGATTGTTCAAATTATGACCCCTGGGCCAAAAATGGCCCCGCCCCAGGGCTTATCAGTTTCTCATAGGAAAATCTTTAAAAATCTTCTTCTCTGAAACTGTAAGGCCTAGACCTTTGATATTTGGTATGTAGCATCATCTAATGGTCCTCTACAAAGACTGTTCAAATAATGACCCCCGGGCCAAAAATGGCCCAGCCCCGGGGCTTATCAGCTTTTCATAGGAAAATCTTTAAAAATCTTCTTCTCTGAAACCGTAAGGCCTAGACCTTTGGTATTTAGTATGTAGCATCATCTAATGGTCCTCTACAAAGATTGTTCAAATTATGACCCCCGGAACAAAAATGGCCCAGCCCCGGGGCTTATCAGCTTTTCATAGGAAAATCTTTAAAAATCTTCTTCTCTGAAACTGTAAGGCCTAGACCATTGATATTTGGTATGTAGCATTATCTAATAGTCCTCTACAAAGATTGTTTAAATTATGACCTCTGGACCAAATATGGCCCGCCCCAGAGCTCATCAGTTTTTCATAGGAAAATCTTTAAAAATCTTCTTCTCTGAAACCGTAAGGCCAGGTGAGCGATTTAGGGCCATCATGGCCCTCTTGTTTTAAAAAATAGTATCACCTTAATATGGAAATCAAGATCTGAAGCACAGATTAGGAAATGTCAACACTTATAAGGCATGTTGAATCAGAGAAAGTTTGCAAGTGGGCGTATTATGTACCGTATGCGGTACTCTTGTTGGTTAGAGTCTACATTTTATTTAGGTAACAATCATACTAGAATAACCTTTTAATAACTCTGTATCTAATGAATATTCATGTCAGAGATAATGACTGTATGAATATTAATTAGCTAAAGATTTGCACATTACCGGTATGTACAGGTGGAATTTTGATTATGGCACAAACTGCAGAATCAGATACTTTTCATAAGCGAACAAAGCAGACAGTTTATCCATTTACTAGATGAATATTCATGTACGTAATGACTTCTCGAATAATTAAGCTGATCTTTTATAATTGGCATACCAACAGCAAACAAACTATTTGGCCATATGGCAGAAGTCTGGATCAGGTTTAGGGTTACCCCAATAATGTTTCAAAATGTTAAAATCATTATTGCAGGAATTAATGGGGGAAATAATGGGAGAATTAATGGATTTTACAAGTTACATTTAATGGTATAGTAACTACGTGTATATTTGAATGGCCTATGTATGCAGTAGTGCATTTACCAAGACAGTGACACCTTTGGACACTTTCAAACAGGGTAGACCCATACAGCTGCAGTTGGTGCAGTCTGACCAGGATTTACTCTGTGTGATCATGCTCATGAAATGAGGAATATTTCTTCCATAACCAAAAATTCCTGTGTACGTAATTATGCGGATATAAAAAATATCTAACGAATATTCATGATATCATTATTTCATACATGAATATTCATGAGGTAAGGGGTTAATGTTGTAGATGATGATACATAAATATAGCATTAATGCTGTCCAATATGCTTATGAAACAAGGATGTAGCTATGCTGTCAGATTTTTTTTTACTATAGCTCACTCTTTTGTCTGAAAGTTTTTCATTATTGTTAGAACTAGCATTATTACCTTATAGATGTTGCAAAGATGGTATATAATTGCTTACAATTGTACACCTGATATTACTTGTGTATAAAGCCTGACACACAAACCGTATTGTCTGTAATAAACACCCCTGGGTGTTACATTTTTAAAAAGGAGCTTCTTGCATTTTGTACACAGTGAGGTGGTTGCTTAATGCAGAATGAAGACTGTGCAGAAAGCTTCTACATTGCTTTCAGTCTGCATGAAGCAACTACCTGTACATGTATTCAGAAAGAAACCTATATTTCTTGATTTAATGGTTATTTTATAGGGCTTAAGTTGTTTTATTTATTGTTTGTTCCCTCTCCCCGGAAGTAAATAGGGACGGGCCAATTTCTAATGTTGGTAAACTTGTGGTCCAACCCTTTTGTATTGTCATCTGTATTATATACATGTATTAGTAATATTTACATGATTTAATTATATTTTGTCTTCATGAATGTTTGTATATTGTTGACAATTTACAATAAAATATGATTAAACTAAGTAAAAGGGTGTTTATTTGGAGTTGGGGCATTTATAAGGGAGATATGGTACTTGTTAATAATTTTTTCCATTCTCACTCTTATCATACTGAACAAATAATGTCTACTGTAACTCTAATCTTCTTCAGTCATTGTTACTTATTTTAGATTTGTTCCAGCTTTGAGAAACTTATGAACTAGTGTCAAATAGCTTGGATCCAGGTGAGACAAGTTCCTTGGCATGTCATGTGAAACCAAGCTGTTTGCCAACGCTAGTCTGGTCGCGCTTAACATGGAAAGGCTTAACCTTTTCCTTCATATAAATGTCTTTTTATGTATCTGCAAAGTATTGGAACCGTCTGATCAGGGTCTGCTCTGTTTGCTAATGGAATTGGATAGATCTGTTTCTTCATTTTCTAAAATGGCTACAATGTTCCACCTTCCATATTTCATTATAACTATTTTGTCCATGAATATTCAGTAAGTATTGAAATTTGAAATACATGTAAACATAGAATATGGAAAGTCTGTTAATCCATGATTGTCTGAATAGTCATCAGCTTGACTTCTTAGAGTGGACTTCATTAACGACCAGTGTCAAACTGATTAATCCTTTCCCTAATGAATGCATTTATGCATGAATTGACCATTTCACGAATATTCATGACTTAATTTTCTAAAATTCTAAAATGTAATATTTTCATAGACAAAAACTGTAGAATCAGGTCTATATATTTCCAGAAGCAAAAAGTGCAGACACTGATTAAACCATTCCTATTGGGCCTGTCCAGAGCAACTGATAAATATGTGTACTCAAGTACTAAAATTGTCATTTCTTCACCAAACCCTATGTTGTGACCACTCTTTAGAATCGTCTCTTTGAGACGATTCTAAAGAGTGGTCACAACATAGGGTTTAGTGGAGAAATAAAGAAGTTATTCTTGAAAGTGTTTTAATTTACGCATCTTATCTGGACCTCTGGACAGCCTGATCTGATTCTACTGTTTGCTAAGGTATTAAAAGGCATTACTGTAAGGGAAAGGATTAAATATTTGAATTTTGTTGTAACTTTATCTCTTGTCTGGATCTAAACTGTTCGCAAAGGTTATAATTACATACTAGTCCACTTAGAGGCAGAGAAGAAATTTACAGTACAGCTAAAAGGTTAACCCTTTACTACATGAATATTCATGTAAGAAAATAACAGCAAGAATATTAATAAGAATAATTTTTATCATGGCACATAAACACAGTAATATTTGGCCATGGCAGAAACTGTGGAATTGTATCTATATTATTTCATAAGCAAATAGAGCAGACCATGAATAGATGGCTCTTGCAGGAGCCGTCTGAGCTCGGTCTACTCTGTTTGCAAGGAAATAGAAAGGCTAATTGATAGAGTAAAGGGTTAATGTTGTTGAGTGGTTATTAGTTTACTAGGAATGTCAGTAACGAAAAGTACAGAGCTGTATATAACCCTTTAATTACTTAATGAATATTCATGTAACAAATATTACAGGGGTGTGATTTTTCCTCTCAGAGGATTTCCTCCCTTTGAGCTTGAGATCTGAATTTCAAAAGTTGTCACATTCAGTGAGATCAGCTCAGATTTGATGTTTTTGGAATATCATGTAAGGGGGTTTAGGGCATTTTCCTCCCCTCAATAGTTTCAATAGCATTTTCAATTAATTAACTGACTTTTTATAAAGGCATTTTTATCCACAACAGAAGCTTTAGAATAAGATATATATTATTCTATAAGCAAACAAGGCAGGTCCTGATCAGACACATTCTACATTAGCCCTCTGATCTGGATCTAAAGGGTTAATAAGAGTATTATCTATAGCTCTGAATGCATCATAGCATACTACATAAGGTTACTATAATTTGTTTTGTTTATATATAACAGAAACTGGGAGAGATGGCCGAAGTTCTACAGGCCCGGGAGGAAAAGCTGCTGCAGGTGAGCAAGGACAACTGTGACCTCATGGAGACCAACAGCATCCTCAGAAAGTAAGAAAAACGTATGGTTATTGTGTCACAATGTGTAGTTTACATGTATCCACACTTGTACAGCCTTGCTTTGCAAGCCAGCTTAAAAATGGTGAATCTCAACGTCGCAAGTATAATCCCCATATTCGATAGGGAATATTCCTCTCAGAGAAACTCTTACTTACATTTGGCTTCCCATGTTGACTTTTATGTCCTGAGTAAATACTTGGTATGTCATCAGAATTCAGACTATTTTACCTCTTGAATATTAATGGAAGAAAAATTGACATGATAAATATTAATTAGATAATTCTTATGGGTCTATTCCGCTTGCAAAGTGCATATCTTTGATATAAAGGCTTAAATGGTTGGGGGGGGGGGGGGGGTTCTCTATCATTTCACAAGAGAAATCTCTTTACCTGTAAAATAGACCATCAAGGGTGACATGAAATACTTCCGACAGGAAATGCTTGCTTTCTTTGTGAGATATGCAATTCTCTATGATAATCTATGATTAGTGACTACAATACAGTCAATACGAACCTCCAGCACAGTTACCTCCCATGAAAACTATGGCATAAAAGGATATTTTATTACACAGCATTACCCAAAGTATGCAGACACACAGTCGCCCCTCTCTACTAGTTTGTACAGTTGAATAAGTCAGTTTAGCGCCATTTTTGTATTTTCTATAATTATTCCCCTTTATGGAATTAGGAAATAAAACCTTAAAATGTCACAACAGACTAGCGTTGGCACCTGCATGCAAAGCTAGTAGTGAAGACCGATCTAGTGGCTCCTTCAGGAGTGGTTTGGTCTTGATCTGCACCAATTGCTCAAGTTTGTCTATCCAAATACTTACAGTAAATCCCCGTATCTGTAAAGCCTGTATTATCCATGACAACAAAGTTGTGGAGCGGATATATTATTGCATTTGTGTGTCCATGTGTGTCTAAGGCTACTTTGGGAACACAATACAGAACAAATCCTAATACAGATAATCGGACCTTTTCATGCTTGTCTCCAAGATGAAATATTTAACCCTTTTGATTTTCAAAGTCGTAGGTCACACAAGGCATGCATGTCTTGAAATATGAACACAATTGGAACAAACAGTTGGACCTTGCACCCTATCGATTTTTAAAGCCATAATAATGTCAAATGTCAAGGTCACAATAGGCAATGGTCTTAAAACATGAAACATCATATACAAGATATATAGAACGAGGTTTTTGATATTCAATAGTTAACATTATAAGTATTATTATAGTGGCATTATGATCAAAGGAATTTTAACCATGGCAAAAACTGTAGAATCAAATATGTATAATCTCATAGGCAAACAGAGCAGACCTTGAACATACAATTCTTACAGTGGTCTGATCTGGGTCTACTCTACGTCTCTCTCAGGTAAAGGGTTAATTATAATCAATTTAATGTGGTAGTAGTCTTGTTTTAGCATGCTTGTGCATTTCTCGAATACAAGTTATTGAGCACGTCTGTAACATTACACTCTGATGTCTTCCTCTAACCCTTTGTATTCTGAATTATATTTGACTGTTCCCTCTATGAATATTTATGAAGCAACCCATCAAAACAACAGTTTTCCTTGCAGAGTATGTTGTTAATGACAAACAGTGCAGACCCTGATCAGAGGGATCTTGCAGGAGCCCACTGATCTGGGTCTACACTGTTTGCAAATGACTGACATATCTGTTTCCTGCATACAAAAGGTTAAAGGACTGTATTGAAATTACTTAGTTCTGTCTAGTACATAGCATTACATACAGAAGTATAAATCAATAGGGCCTTAAGTTCTTATATTGCTTGATAAATATCTTAATAGTGCCCATATCATTTTACTAGTGTGTTCAGATACTCAGTATATTAAGCCTTTACTTGATACTCAAATAAATCCGTGGCAAACAAAGTAGACTCTGATCAAACAGCTCTTACAGGAGCTGTCTGATCTGGGTCTACAGGATCTGTCTGATCTGGGTCTACAGGAGCTGTCTGATCTGGGTCTACTCTGTCTAGAATCATTGACAGAGAGAATTTCAAACACTGACATGTTTAACCCTTTCCCTGTTCTATGTTTATTACAAATTTCAATACCTACTGAATATTCATGGACAAAAAAGTTGTAATGAAACATAGAGGGTGGAACATTGTATCCATTTTAGAAAGTAAAGAAACAGATCTATCAAATTCCAATAGCAAACAGAGCAGACCCTGATCAGACGGCTCCTATAGGAGCCGTCTGATCTGGGTATACTTTGTTTGCAGATGCGTGAAAACACATTTATATGAGGGAAAGGGTTAACCCTCTGAATACTGAATAATCAATGTGGAATGGGCCCTTTCATGTTTATTTGCTGAGCAAGCTAGCAGCAGTGCCTTGATTACCTATGCAAACAGTTTGGATCCAGATGAAATGTTGCATAATGTAGCATCACATCCGGATCCAAACTGTTCGACACTTTAACCATATTTTTGCACAAAGAAATGAGAGAAGTTTATTTTAAGAATTGAAGCAGATGACAATTTTTTCTGTCTGCAAAATTACATAGCATGCAAAGAGTTAAATCAGCTGATGGATTGTGAATGGCAAAGAATGCAGACATAGTATGTTAAGGGTAATATTTGATGTTTTATAGTCAGTTGAAGCAGTCCGAAGAAGCACGGGAAGCAGAGATGACAGATGTCAATGAACTGACGGCAGAGTTCACCCAGCGGCTCACTGATGCTGAAAAAAGATTGTCCACAGCTATTAGGGTAGGCTTTTTGTGCCTGTCTAATGCATGCGCCAACAGGCTAAAACACCCTCATTTCATACTAAGTGTCCAAAATATCAGGGTTCATGCTTATAATATAATGCTTTTAGTTGAGTCTCAGTTCGTTCTCAAGCTTTTGATTGGTCAGATTTGAGTTCTCAAGCTTTTGATTGGTCAGATTTGAGCCAAAGGCTCAAATCTGACCAATCAAAAACTTGAGAATGAACTCAGACACAACTAAAAGTTTTATAAGCATGGACCCAGATCAAGACTCCTACTTATGAATATTCTACTAATGATTTGTTATACACCCCTCATAAAATGTGTTGGGTATATATGTCTAGTGTTGCACTTGTTCGTCCATATGTATGTCCCAAAACATTTGTTGACATTTCCTCCAACACCTTCGATGACAATTGTTTCAAATCCTATCTCAACACAGGTGTAAGATTTCAGTCAATTCAACATCAAAGATCTACCCACTATTACTTTGTAACAGGTTTTATTAATGTGTATCTGTAAGGTTGCAAGAAATCAACGTTATCAGTATATAACAGGTTTTATTGATGTGTGTCTTTAAAGTTGCAAGAAATCAACAGTGTCAGTAAATCAGGAAAACACTAGCTAGTTTTCTAGTAAAAATATCTCAGGATAGTTATACCCCTGCAAACAAAGTTTGAGTGGGTGAACTAGAATCCCCCCAGTGTCGGGATTGTTGGTCAGTCCATCCGCATTTAAACATGGATTGATGGTGTCGCAAAATCCTTATTCAATTTGAGAGGTATTGTCTTTATATTTGGTATACATAATAACCACAAATTGTACATGTGAAAGATGCAATTTTCATGTGTTTAGCATGAAGTGTTGAAGAATTATCTCCCCTTGAAATTTGAGTAGTTTTTAGCTTGTCTGTTTCGAAAACTGGATTGTAAGCATTGTCGTCGTCGGCGTGCAAAAACTGAATTGTAGCTCATTTTTCGATAAGTATAAGAGGTATCAATATGAAACTTCATAGGTGGGTAGATCTCATTGAGGAGAATACCCCTATATAAGAACCATAACTGTTGATTTAAATTTGTTGGAGTTATGGCCCTTTTTGTTTTCAAAAAGTTTTAATTTAGCTGGACAGGCACCAAATCAGATGAGTGTTGGCATTATTTTGGTATGAAACATGGTGTAGTTGGTGTATTGACCTCCTCCTTTAATTTGACAGTTATTAAATGGATACTTGCCATAGATAATAACCACAAATAGAAGACGTGCAAGAAATAATTTTCAATTGTTTAGCGCCAGGCATTGTAGAATCATCTCCCCTTGCTACAATCAAACTTAATACCTTAACTAAACTCTGTAAGCCTTTTCTATTACAAAGTTAAGTCTCTTTATGGACTTTAAGATATCTCGACAGATGACGCTCACATTGGAAAGAGGGGGGGGGGGGTTATTCATCTTTAGTGATAGTTATAGTTACTCCACACTCTTTTCCTTGTTGAATATGTATTTTGTAGATGAATTTTTATAATATTTATGTACGATAATGTTTATGTACGCAGGATTTTGTGGTATTGATAGAAATTGTAGTCAGATTTATCATTTCATAAGCAAACAGAGTAGACCCTTATCAGATTCTCTTCCAGGAGCCGTCTGATCCGAGTACTTGGTTTGCAATGGCATGAAAAAGTTTATGAAGGAAAGGGTTAAAGAAGTGTTCTAATCTAGCATATTGTTTCATTCAGAAGAAAATACCATAGTTCATATGAGAGAAAAGCTTAATGGTGAGTTGTTCAGCTAATTTGCAGATATTTTCAAGAGAACAATTAATTCTTCATCAATAATGCTTGATTATTTAGCATCTTATATTAGCATTTTGGTTTGAACTAAAGCTATCTAGATTGAGAGACCAATTAGTGATCTGTTTTATTGTAGGAAAAAGAGACATTTAAAGGTCAGGTGGCAGAGTTACAAACAGAGCTTGCCAAGAGGGCTGGGGACATAAGTCTGAAACAGGTGCTGGAAGAGAAGGAAGAACAGATACAGGGTCTGCTGCAGGAGGGTAAGATGTTTGCTAGGCTTTCACTTAATTCTTTACCTCATGAATAATCATGTAAGAAATAATGATATCATGAATATTCATTATATTAAAATATTTATAATGACACATGAACGCAGGAAATTTTGGCAATGGCACAAACTGGAATGAGATCTGTACTTTTTCATAAGCAAACAGAGCAGACCCTGATCAGATGGCTCCTGGGTCTTTTCTATTTGGAAAGGCGTAGAAAGGAGTAAAGGGTTAACCCTTTCCTCCATATGCTATTTTTAGACCCAACCTCTCTATATGAATCTACTCAAAAGGAGCATTTACTGGAGAAAAGTAAAAAATTTAGAATTTTGTAGTTTGAAACCTTTGTGATAAATAGGCCATTTGCTCCTATAGGAGCAAATGCTCTATATATCATAATGGTTTCAAGAAGTGGTTATTACAGAGGTGTAGAAAGGCATATCTATGGAGTGAAGGGTTAAGGGCATTTTCCAGAAGAGGTGAACTAGTTAGAGTTAACTCTTTCCACATCTTTGCAAACAGAGTAGACCCAGATCAGATGGTTCCTGTAGGAGCCATCTGATCAGGGTCTGCCGTTTGCTTATTGAATTGTACTAATCTGATTCTGCAGTCTGTGCCTTGGCAAACTTTCCTGTTTTCATATGCCATTATGAAAATTCATCTTATTAATATTGAGGATGTCTTTATTTCTTACATGAGTATTCGTCTGGTAATGGATGAAACTTGGGCAGAGTAAAGCAAACTACATTTGTATTGTCTTATCTTATGATAAGATCTTACATTGGATTTTTTAAATGCTGAACTATCATTTTCACCAGAAGTACAGTTTTCGAACACTCTTTTAGGGGCTCTGTTGATTGATGCTCCTTTTGGATGTGGCAAATCTTTGATTCATTCTCCATATGTTAGCAAACAGGTAGGAAAGGAACATGTAAAAGTGTTTATCAATACTTCAGAGAATTAAACTTTCATTAATAACTTTTCAGATTTTCAGACATAGGTGTCAATGTTTAACCCTTAATTCATAGACACCTTTTGATGCCATTACAAACAAACTTGACCCATATCAGATGGCTCCTGTAGGAGCTGTCTGATTTGGGTCTCCTCTGTTTTACTTTATGAAATTCTACAGTTTCTGCATTGTAACCAAAATTCTCAGTTCATAATGCTGTTCTTTAATATTTCTTTAAGATTAAGGTTAAATAAATTTTTAACCCTTTACTCCATAAATATGCATTTGCAAACAGGGTAGACCCAGACCAGATGGCTCCTAGAGGAGTCATCTGATCAGGGTCTGCTTTGTTTGCTTATACATGTAATATAATATAGATCTGATTCTACAGTTTCTGCCATGGCCAAACTGTCATGTGTTTAAATACCACTATAAAAATATGAATCCAATAAATATTCATGAGACCATTCATGGAGTAAACGGTTAAGGTGTAACCTTTATGTTCAATCAAACACACAGTGATGTGTTGATGTAAACTGTCTTCAGTTTACCCTAATTACTCGAATTATTCACATAGAGAACCATTGGCAAATAGTTTAGACCTACATCAAACTATTCCTTCAGGATCAGTTTGATCAAGGTCTACATTATTTGCTACTATGTCAGTCTAATTCAGAGTGACCAAAATGAAACCAGATCCACTTATTCAATTTACAAACTAATGTATAGGGTAGATTGGGCGTCTGGATACTGCATGTAATTAAGGTTTCACTTGTACCATTTCAGGTGAGAAGCTCTCCAAGTCCCAGTTGCAGAGTAACACGATCATCAAGAAACTGAGGCAGAAAGAGAAGGACAATGAGAGCTTAATAACAACCCAGAAGTAGGTCCTTCACTATTATACTTATGTCAACTAAGGGTTAGATGTTACAAAATTACTTAGTATTCATACAAGACTGTCAATTATGAACATGGATTTCATACCCTCATATAACATGTTTTCACGCATTTGCAAACAGAGTAGACCCAGATCAGACAGCTCCTATAGGAGTCGTCTGATCAGGGTCTGCTCTGTTTGCTTTTGACATGATACAGATCTGATTCTACACTTCGTGTCAAAGCAAAAAAAAAAATGCTTGAAATTTAGATTATAAAAATTCTGCTCCTGTGTGCAAAGGTGTAAACAGGCATATTTATGGAGTAAAGGGTTAACCTTTACTTGGTGAATATTCATGCAAGACTCCACCCCATTAGAAATATTAATTGCTTAAAATCATAACATTAATTGCTTAAAATCATAATAAGGTATTTATAGCCTTATTTGGTAAACAGTAGAGAATTAGATCTCCGACAGCTATGCTTGCTTATGGAGTAATATAGATTTGTTTCTACAGATTCTGCCATGGCCAAATTTCACTGTACCCAACAGTCACTATATAAAAATCAGCTAATATTCATAAAGTCATCATTTCATGAATATTTATGGAGTTAAAGGTTTTACATGCAGCTTTTAAGTCTTATTTTGATAAAAAAAAATACCGGTTCTTGAAAAAGAGATGTTACAAATTTGCAAACATAGTAGACCCAAATCAGACAGCTCATATAGGATCTGATAAAAGATCAGCTGATTGATATTCATACATTCCTTATTTCTTAAATCATTTCTGCATCTTGTAAATAAGCTTTTCACACTTGACATAGTTCAATTTTTATTCCAGGAAAAAGCTTGAAACACAAACAGAAGAACTGGATCACTTACATAAAGTATTAGAATCCAAGGAAGAAATGGAAAAGAAGCAAACAGGTTGGTAGAAGATTGAATTGAAATTCCAAATATTCAAAGACTAAAAGCCCTCATTTCTTCACCAAACTTTAGGTTGTGACCACTCTTTAGAATCATCTGAAAGGGATGATTCTAATTAGTGGTCATGACATGGGATTTGATGCAGGAATAAAAGAGCTATTCTGGAAAAATTGTTTAATATATGCATCTTATGGGCCTCTGTTATCATAGATTTGACTAGCCTGCTTAACCCTTTCTCTCATGTAAACGTGTTTTCACGCATTTGCAAACAGAGTAGACCCAGATCAGACATGTCTGATCAGGGTCTGCTCTGTTTGCTAATAGAATTTGATAAATCTGTTTCTTTGCTTTCTAAATTTTGTATAATGTTCTAATTTCCATATTTCTTTATAACTATTTGACCATGAATATTCAATAGGTACTGAAATTTGGACTAAATAAGAACAGGGAAAGGGTTAAGATAGAGCATACATGAAATAAACTGTGGCTAAGAAAAAATTTGTAAGCAGTGAAAGTCCAGAGGTCACTAGTAATTCAGGGTCTGATCAACCGTTTTAAAATATAACCCTTTATCTGATAGTAACGCATGTTGCCTTTGCAAACAGAGTAGACCCAGATCAGATGGCCCCTGTAAAGTCTGCTCACTTTGCAAATGGAATGCTGTAAATGTGATTCTAAAATTTCTGCCAAGGTAAAAAACTCCTGTATTCATGTACAGTTATAAATTCAGCAAATAAATATTCATGATATCATTATTTCTTATATGAATAATCATTAGGTAAATGGTTAAAAGAAAACTCAGAATATTCTTATTCTCATAATACTTGATAGAATACACCTTTGAAATGAATGATGTATGTATGCTGTTTAAACCCATTTCCTCATAGGCTATATTTAGATCCAACCTCTTTGTATAAATCTACCGAAAAGGAGCATTAACTTGAGAAAAGGAATTTTTTTTAGAATTTTGTAGTTTGAAACCATTGTGATAAATAGAGCATTTGCTCCTAGGAGCAAATGCTCTATTTATCACAATGGTTTCACAAATTGACTTTTACAGAGTCGTCAAAAGTCGTCAATATGAGGGAATGGGTTAATGAGTCCAAATATGGTTGCTCATATAAAGGCCTTTTTACGCATTTGCAAACAGAGTAGACCCAGATCAGGTGGATCTTTACATTATGAAAATTGAGCAAATACATATTCATGATGTAATTATTCCTTACATGAATACTGAACAAGGAAAGGGTTAAAGTCATTGTAAGTTTTTAATATAACCTTTCAGCTCATAGATATACCTTTTGACGCAATGCAAACAGAATTGACCGAACCAGACAGCTCCTGTAGGAATTGTCTGATCTGGGTCTGCTCTGTTTACTTACGGACTTTTATAGAACTCTTTCTGCAGTTTCTTTCATAGCCAAAAATTTCTTTGTTAATCGTTTCCTTCATCGACAAACAGAGTAGACCCAGATCAGACAGCTCCTATATTTATGAAGTGATACATCATTATGAAGTGATACATGATGAGTTAAGTAGTATAAGTCCAAACTGAGTTTTGATTCATTTTGTAACTTCTGCACAGGGTCTAAAGGGATTCTGTTGTATTTTGTATTCTACGTCTGCAGCAAGTGCAATTTGGTGTAATAGTGTAGAGCACCAGTATTTTCTTTGATGCAGCTCAAATCTGTAAGTGAGTGAAGGTAATTTTAATCCTTGTCTTGCCAAGTATGATCTGATATTAATTATTTGGAGACACAGAGAAATCAGTGTCTCGCCAGGTTCCAAGCTGTTTGATAATAGTCTCGATAGCTGGAATGAATCCAAGTATGTAAAACTTACTCTAGATCACATTTACATCTAGACAGTGGTCAACTAATTCTGTATTACCGGTATATGATATATTTGATGATTTTTCAATTTTCAGAAGCCATAACTCAACTTAATGCGGCTGTAAATAAACAGGAACAGGAAATGGTCCGATTGAAGGTGAGTCTCACTGATGTCTAGCATACTTGACAGAATGGAAGAACTTATTTAAGAATTATTACTGACAATTTTAACCTTTTACTCCATAAAAAAGCCCTTCTATGCCTTTGCAAACAGAGTAGACCCAGATCAGATCAGATTGATCAGGGTCTGCTCTGTTTGCTTTTGAAATAATATATATATATATGATGCTCCAGTATCTGCTTTGGCAAAACGTTCATGTGCCAATATGCCATTTTAAAAATTATCTAATTAATATTCATAATGTCATCATTACTTTCGTGAATGTTAATTTGCTTAATATTATGCACAATATAAGTTTAGGTCCTGGTGAAAATTACAGAATCAGATTCCATAAGCAAACAGCAGATCCCGATCAGGAGCCATCTGATCATGGTCTGCTCTGTTCGCTTATATATATATATCTGATTCTACAGTTTCTGCCTGAACCAAAAGGTCCAGTGTACATATGCCATTATAAAAAATTATCTAATTATGTCTCCCCCCATATTTATATGGGGGAGACATATTGTTTTCGTGAGAGTTTTCTGTCTGTCTGTCTGTCTGTCTGTCTGTCTGTCCGTCTGTCCGTCTGTCCGTCTGTCTGTCTGTCTGTCCGTCACACTTTTTGTCCGGACGATAACTTCAATATGCCTGATGCCAGTTGATTGAAACTTCATATATGGAAAGAGTGTAATGAGAGGAAGTGTCATGCACAAGGTCCATAACTCTGGCTTCACTAATATTGGAGTTATTGCCCTTTGTAAAAAAAAATCACACTTTTTTGTCCGGACGATAACTCCTATATGGCTCATGCCATTGGATTGAAACTTCATATATGGAAAGATCATGACGAGAGGAAGTGTCATGCACAAGGTCCATAACTCTGGCTTCACTAATATTGGAGTTATTGCCCTTTGTAAAAAATATCATAATTTTTTGTCCGGACAATAACTTCAATATGCCTGATGCCAGTTGATTGAAACTTCATATATGGAAAGAGCATAATGAGAGGAAGTGTCATGCAGAAGGTACATAACTCTGGCTTCACTAATATAGGAGTTATTGCCCTTTGTAAAAAAAATCACACTTTTTTGTCCGGACGATAACTTCTATATGGCTCATGCCATTGGATTGAAACTTCATATATGGAAAGATCATAACGAGAGGAAGTGTCATGAATAAAGTCCATAACTCTCGCTTCACTAATATTGGAGTTATTGCCCTTTGTAAAAAAAATCACAATTTTTTGTCCGGATGATTACTCCTATGTGACACATGCCATTGGAGTGAAACTTCATACATGGAACGATCATGTTAAGAGAAAGTGTCATGCATAAGATCCTTAACTCGAGCTTCAATAAATTTAGAGTTATTGCCCCTTGTACATTTGTTTAATTCTTTCTTGTCCGGACGATAACTCCTACATGGCTCTTGCCATCGTATTGAAACTTCATACATGGAAAGAGCATGATGAGAGAAAGTGTCATGAACAAGGGCCATAATTCTGGCTTCAATACTTTTGGAGTTATTGCCCGTTGTTACATTTTTTGGCTGATTAATAACTCCTGTTCGACTGATGCTATTGGAATGACATTTTATTTTTGGAAAGAGCATGATGAAAGTAAGTGTCATGCACAAGAGCCATAAATCTGGTATCAGTATTTTTGGAGTTATTAGCTATTATTGTTTTTATTAGAGGGGAGACATCCGTTTTTGTGACAAAAACCTCTAGTTGACATTCATGATGTCAATATGTCTTGCATGAATATTGAACAGGGAAAGGGTTAAACAGATTTTTGTCATACAAATATTTTCAGAGCGAGCATGAGGATGCCACAGAGAAGGCCCGGGGTCTACAGGTAGCTCTCGACAACTCATACAAGTATGTGCACCTTCCTTTTCTTTCATAGTACCTAAGAGAGTGTAGTTCAAAATATGCTTTCAACTTTAAAGACCTGGTAAGCTACCAAAAAAACTACATTGGTATAATAGACCAAGTTAACTGTATACCTGATATAGATGCCTTTTGACACCTTTGCAAACAGAGCAGACCCAGATCAGATGGTTCTTGTTGGAGCCGTTTGATCAAGGTATGCCCCGTTTGATTATGTAATGCTATAAATATGATTATACAGTTTTTACCATGGCCTAGAAAATCTGTGTTCATAGCTTTTATAAAAAATACACTAAAACCTCTCTAAAACGGACACTAAATTACATCAAATATTTTGTGTTAAAGGCATGTGGCTGCTTTAAGCAAGGTGAAAGTAAAACAGAACGCTCCTATGGGAGCGTCCTGTTTTACTTTCACCTTGCTTAAAGCAGCCACAGCCACCTGTTCTAAATACCAACTAATTAACACAATTTAGTGGCCGTTATAGAGAGGTTTTACTGCATATAAATATTCATCAGATAAACTGATCAAAAAGATGGTTCCTGCTTCTTTTTAAACTAATTTGATACTTACCAATGTATACGTAAATAGATTCTAATCTGTATTAACCCTTTCCCTGTTCTGTATTTAGGCCAACTTTTAATACCTACTGAATATTCATTAACAAAACAGTTATAAGGAAATAATATGGAAGGTGGAACATTGTAGACATTTTAGTAAGCAAAGAATCAAATCTATCAAATACTATTAGCAAACAGAGCAGACCCTGATCAGATGGCTCCTCTAGGAGCCATCTGATCTGGGTATACTCTGTTTGCAAAACCGGCCGCATGGCTCAGTGGTAGAGCGTCCGCCTGCGGTACGGAAGGTCGTGGGTTCGATCCCCGGCCGCGACAGACCAAAAGTCTTTAAAAGTTGGTACTAGTAGCTCCCTTGTCTGCGCTCGACATTATAAGGTGTAGTTCTAGGACTGGTCGGCCCGGTGTCAGGATAATGTGACTGGGTGGGATGCCCTTGCCATGTGCCCGAGGCAGGGGTATTTCAGTGAGGCAGCACTATAACTTGTCTCATGCGGGTGCCGTCTGCATATAACTGAAATACTGTTGGTCGGACGTTAAACCCAACTCACTCACTCACTCTGTTTGCAAATGCCTGAAAACACGTTTATATGAGGGAAAGGGTTAATAGATCAACATGTGAATAAAGTACTATATGGCGATTACTGTTGACTGTGGTATCTTCAGACCCTCATGATCTCATCCCTGTCCATTGATGGCTTGTAAATTAATGGCTAGATAATCAAGAATGTTATCATTCATGTATGCTTGGTTTGTATCCAGACTGGTAGGAGCTTTGACTAAGGAAGCATGTTTCTGAATGGGAAAATTAGTTTATAATAATGCTTTCAAAACAGGAAAATAAGTTATGATAATGCTTTCAGAATGGGAAAACTAGTTTATGATAATACTTTCAGAACAAGAAAGCAAATATATTGTCTTATTTGTGTTTTTATATAGGGAGATGTCAGAGCTTCACCGCAATCATGCTGCCAGGGATAGCAAGGCCCAGGAGTTGGCTCTCAGTGCAGAGACCCAGGTACGCGAAGAGCTCAAACTGACCATTGAGAAACTGCACCAACAAAACAAATGGGAGAAGGAAAGCCTCAACATGCAGGTCAGTGTTACAAGTTTTGAAACATTTAATATATACAGCTTTGTTAACATATTCCCAAATTTTGGTATTTTAAGTCACACTTTTAAAAGGGGGTTGGGTATTTAGATTTTCTCTTGATCACTTACCATCCTTGTGTTGGTCCATCTTTTTTTTGTGTGCGTAACTTCTAGAGCATTTAACCCTTTCCCCCATAGGCTATTTTTAGACCAAACCTATTTGAATAAATGTACCGAAAAGCAGCATTTACTAGAGAAAGGGAAACTTTTATAATTTTGTAGTTTGAAACCATTTTGATAAATAGAGCATTTGCTCCTATAGGAGCAAATGCTCTATTTATCACAATGGTTTCATAAAGTGACTTTTACAGAGGGGTAGAAAGGCGTATTTATGGAGGAAAGGGTAAAATTAGAGTAAAAGCCTTTGTAAGATGATTGATCATTTAACCTTTAACTCAAAGATAATGTCTTTGCTGTCATTGAAAACAGAGTAAACCAAAATCAGAAGTTTCCTGCAGGAGCTGTCTGACTAGGGTCTGCTCTGTTTGCTTATGAAATAATATAGATCTGGTTACTTTGAGCTCTGCATTGAGTTATCCAATGTATAATATGACTGTCTGAAAATAGCCAAAGTTTTCTTCAGCAGTTTTCAATTCACATTACATAGTAGCCTGAAATTTCGATTTTGCATTATACATTGAAAACTTTAACCCTTTCACTTCATAAATGTTCATGTAAGAAGTAATGACATAATGAATATTGATCAGATTATTATTATAATGGCTAATGAAAACGAAAGAGTTTGCCATGGCAGAAATGACAGAATCAGATCTACAGTAAAACCTCTCCATAACGACCACTAAATTACATCAAGTATTTTGTGTTAAAGACAGGTGGATGCTTAAAGCAAGGTGAAAGTAAAACAGAACGCTCCTATCGGAGCGTTCTGTTTTACTATCACCTTGCTTTAAGCAACCACTTGCCCAAAATACCAACTAATTAACACAATTTAGTGGTCGTTATAGAGAGGTTTTACTGTATATTATTTCATAAGCAAACTGAGCGGACCGTGATCAGACTTTTCCTGCAGGAGTCATCTGATCTGGGTTTTGTCTGTTTACAAAGGCACAGAAATGCGTATTTATGGAGTAAATGTGGTTGTTCTGCAGATAGAGGACTTGAGACTAAGTATGGCCAGACAGGAAAAGGATCATAACCGGCGAGAGGACCTGCTGAGACAGGAGATAGCTGACCTACAGAAGGTAGGCCCAGTAACACTGTGTAATGGCCCTTAACCCTTTCCCTGTTTAACATTTATTCATGATAATATAACCTCATTATTATTCATTGACAGAATCAGTACAATGGAACAGGGAAAAGGGCTTTTTTCACCAAGTTGAAAACTGTAAAATCTGATTTAAAAAAATTTCATAAGCAAACAGCAGACCCTGTTCAGACGGCTCCTTCTGTTTCCAATCAATATACAATTGCTTAACCCTTCCTCCATAAATACACCTTTCTACCCCTCTGTAATGGTCACTTCTTGAAACCATTGTGATAAATAGAGCATTTGCTCCTATAGGAGCAAATGCTCAATTTATTGCAATGGTTTCAAACTACAAAATTCTAAAAATGTCCCTTTCTCTAGTTAATGCTCCTTTTCGGTAGATTAATTCAAAGAGGTTTGGTCTAAAAATAGCCTATGGGAGAAAGGGATAAGACAGGTTCTACTGCACATCCAATTTGTTCAAGTGGATCAGGCGAGGCAGTTCTATGAAGGTTGTGTGTGAATGTACATTTCATGTGTTACGCTGGTGTTGCTGTACACTGTCGTGCGTCGTTTTCAAATTTCCTGCCGGACTTCTATTCTATTTATATTTTTGCAAGAAAGTGTTTACCGAGTATCAAACAGCTTTGATCTGGATGAGACGCAGAGTTAGTATGCATCTCATCTGGGTCAAAGCTTTTTGCAAATTCCAGTCTGTTTTCTCTTAGGGCTGTTCCATTTAAATGTGTATGGGGGTGCAGGAAGGCACTTCCAAATTGGCCACCCACCTATAGAAGTCTTTTACTAATGCACAAACCAATTTGTACCATTTTTGTAGAGAAACCCATCCACGCATAGCTGTTTTTTAAAGTGCCTTCCTACCGCCCAATACACATTTAACCCTTTCCCTGTTCTGTATTTAGGCCATATTTCAATGCCTACTGGATATTAATTAACAAAATAGTGATAAAGAATTATGGAAGGTGGAACATTGTAGACATTTTAGAAGGCAAAGAAACAGATCTATCAAATTTTATTAGCAAACAGAGGTGACCCTGATCAGACGGCTCCTCTAGGAGCTGTCTTATCTGGGTCTACTCTGTTTGCAAATGCGTGAAAACACGTTTATATGAGGGAAAGGGTTAAATGGAACAGCCCTTAGCATTATAAGAGTAGATCATATAACATAATTGTTGTTTTATTTTAATATTTGAAACCTGTTTTATTGTAACTTTTTGTCTGACAGCAACTTCAGGAGGATGAAGCCAGAACTCAGGAACTTACTCAGGGGGTCTCTCTAGGTATGTGAATACAGCGTATTTCTAGTGATTCCTCTTTTTAGCCCTTTACCCCATACACTATTATATTCCGTTTTTGCTAACTGTGTAGACCCAGATCAGACAGCTCTTATAGGAGCTGTCTGTTTGGGTCTGTACTGTTTGCGCTCACAGTCTTTTAAGTCTGAATTTATCCTGTCTTTCATAGAAATAAATGTCAATATATACATACCAAAATACTATTTGAGATAATAAATATGCAAAGAAGGTGGAGTTTAACTCATAAATATTCATGGAGTAAAGAGTTAAGAGCAATATTGCTATCTGCTAAATTGTAGGTATATGTAGTTAGTTTAACAGAAATTATTATATCATGAAGAAATGATTACATCATGAATATTCATTAAATAAAGTTTGATAATGTAAACTTTTCAAAGAGATGTTTTGCTTTGACAAAATCTGTAAAATCAAATCTATATCATATCAAGGGCAAACAGAGCAGACCCTGATCAGATGGCTCCTATAGAAGCCATCTGATCTGGGTCTATTCTGTTTACAAATGCGTGAAAAGGTGTTTATATGAAGGAAAAGGATAAACATTTAGAGAGAGAGTTTGTTTAACCTTTTACATGACAGAGACGCCTGTTGATACCTTTTGCAAACAGAGTAGAGCCGGATCAAATGTCTCCTATTGGAGCTGCCTGATCAGGGTCTGCTGTTTGTTTATGGAGTCAGATTTTATTCTATAGTTTCTACCATGGCCAAAACAGTGTGTTCATAGGCCTTTATACAAATTCAGCTATTGAATAATCATGATGTTATTATTTCTTTAATACATAAATAAGAGGTTAATTGTTTTGTAATTTAAAAAATGTATCGAAACAATTAATCTGAATCACAGGTCTCTGGCACTAGCTACTTTACTATGCTGTGTATAGAACCCCTCAAAACCAGAATTTTATGACAGAACAATTAACCCTTTCCTCCATAAATACGCCTTTCTACACCTCTGTGAAAGTCATCTGTTGAAACCATTGTGATAAATAGAGCATTTGCTCCTATAGGAGCAAATGCTCTATTTATCACAATGGTTTCAAATAACAAAATTCTAAAAATTTCCTTTTCTCTAGTTAATGCTCCTTTTCGATAGATTTATTCAAAGAGGTCGGATCTAAAAATAGCCTATGAGGGAAAGGGTTATGGTTTTATTAGGCAGGTGGCTGCTTAATTCAATGCTGGGTGACAGTCATGCAGAAAGCTTCTTTTGGAGCTTTCTGCATGACTATCAACCTGCATTAAGCTGCCGCCTGTTTGAAAGACCGGTTTTCATACCACCGGTAATTTTGATGTCTGGTTTAGAGGGTTAAATAGGATATACAGCACAATAAAGTAGTGAGCACCAAATACCTGTGATCTGAACCTGTAGTTTTTAGCTCGTCTGTTTTTAGAAGAAAAAAAATATTAGCTATTGTCATAACTCTGATATCTGTATTGTCATCATTGTCCTTTATGTTAACTTTAATGTTGGCATCTGCTTGCGATGCTTTTGTTTTTAACCCTTTCTCTCATATAAACGTGTTTTCACGCATTTGCAAACAGAGTAGACCCAAATCAGACGGCTCCTAGAGGAGCCGTCTGATCAGGGTCTACTCTGTTTGCTATTAGAATTTGATAGATCTGTTTCTTTACTTTCTAAAATGTCTACAATGTTCCACCTTCCATATTTCATTATAACTATTTTGGCCATGAATATGCAGTAGGTACTGAAAAATGAAATAAACATAGAACAGGGAATGGGTTAACAAAGGTATTTTATGAATGATTGTAGTAATTTTTACAATATTATGAATAGTTATGCCCATAACTTTTCAGCCACTCGTCCATTATTGAGGCAGATAGAGAACCTGCAGTCCACATACAATGCTCAGTCAGCTACTTGGGAGAGGGTGGAAAGAAACATGTCTGATAGGCTTGGTAACTTTTTTAACCCTTTATTTATGAATATTTATGTAAGAAATATTTATTATCAGAATTTTGTAATGGCACCATAGTTAAGAGAAACAATGGCAGAAACTGTAAATGTAGATCTATATAATTCCATGAGTAAACAGAGCAGACCCTGATAAGATGGCTCCTATAGGAGCTGTCTGATCTGGGTCTTCTCTGTTTGCCAAAGGCATTCAAAGGCATATCTATAGAGTAAAGGCTTAAATTTGAATAATTTTCCTGACAGATGCATGTCAGTGATATTTGAAAAAAAATGGAAGTAAATGGAATACATAAAGTATTGTTCTCTTCATTATTTGTTGGAATTTTTCACTACTTTTAGCTTGGTTATGGTAGATTTCATGAGAATGTACTAGACTATTGAGAGCTCTGCATTTGAAAATGATTTTCATTTGAAGATCTTCTATCAAACTTTCCTTCATGAATATTCATGTAAGAAATAATAACATCATGAATATTAAAATTAATTAAATTTATTTTTGAAGTGGCACATTAACACACAGTAAAAAATTCCAGCGACAGAAACTGTCATCAGATCTATATTCGTCAATAAGCAAACACTTTAACAGAGCCGACCCTAACCAAGAGGCTCATATAGGAGCCATCTGATCTGATGCAAAGGTATAGAATGGTGTATATATGGAGTAAAGGGTTAACCCTTCACCTAATGAATATTCATGCAAGACTCCGCCCATTATGAATATTTATTTACTTGAACAGATATGTTAAATAAGATATTTATAGCCTTATTTGGTAAACAGTAAAGAATTAGTTCTGCAACATTTATAACAAACAGGACAGATCCTGATCAGGGTCCATGCTTATAAAACTTTTAGTTGAGACTGAGTTCATTCTCAAGTTTTTGATTGGTCAGATTTGAGCCTTTGGCTCAAATCTGACCAATCAAAAGCTTGAGAACTCAAATCTGACCAATCAAAAGCTTGAGAACAAACTCAGACTCAACTAAAAAGCTTTATAAGCATGGACTCAGGTAGCTGCTACAGAAGCTGTCTGGTCTGGTTCTACTCTGTTGGCAAAGATGGAGTTATCAGATAAAGAGTAAATGTTTGACATTCACAGCCAGGCTTTCTTCTAAAGATATTTTGGATCTTTTAAAATATCATATATTTATAGTGGTTAACTCCATTTTATGGTGCATTTTTAAACAAAATTAAAGATATGCAAATGCAATCACCGTTGTTTTTGTACTCATAGCTGAGACACAAAACCAGCTGGCTATCATCACGGAGAAGGAAAGAACGGCAAATGAACAATTGCTGGACCAGGGGTCAAAGGTCACCAGTCTGGAGACCCAGAATACCAGACTTAGGCAGGAAAAGTCACAAATGACTGCACAGTTAGAGATGCTGAAAACGAAAGTAGAGGTTACAGAAGATGCCAAACAGAAGTAAGTACTATTATAGCTATGCAAAATTGTCTTTTTGCAGTGAATGCAGAATCTGCCCTATTGCTTGTTGAACAAATGTTGATTTGCTTCCTCTTTAGAATCTGTAGCATTGTAATGCTTACTTTTGAAGAGGTTTGGAAATTGTTTCACTGTTTTATGGTCAGAGACATTCATACATTACAAACAAAAATTGCAGATGCATAACGCTTCTTTGTTAACCCTTTCCCTCATATAAACATTTTTTCACGCATTTGCAAACAGAGTAGACCCAGATCAGACGGCTCCTAGAGGAGCCGTCTGATCAGGGTCTACTCTGTTTGCTAATAGAATTTCAAAGATCTGTGTCTTTACTTTCTAAAATGGTTACAATGCTCCACCTTCCATATTTCATTATAACCTTTTTGTCCATGAATATTCAGTAGGTATTGAAATTTGTAATAAACACAGAACAGGGAAAGGGTTAAAAAACTAATAAAGGTGATGTTGTAAGGTAGTTTAAGCTGATCAAATTACACTGACAAAATAAGAAATTGTTTTGTAATGGTTTGACCTCTCCCTCATGAAAATTCATGTGAGAAATAAAAATAATATGAATATTAATTACCTGAAATTTATAATGGCATTATTTAAAAAAATGTAGTTTTGACCATGGCAGAAGCTGTAGAATGGCATCTATATAATTCCATAAGCAAACAGAGCAGACCCTGATCAGACAGCTTCTAGGGGAGACTTTCTGTGAGATTTCACCCTGCACCTGCACCTGTCTTAAAAATCAATAATGATACACGTTTCAGTGTTTGAATAATTGAGTTTTAACCCTTTCCCTCATATAAACGTGTTTTCACGCATTTGCAAACAGAGTAGACCCAGATCAGACGGCTCCTAAAGGAGCCGTCTGATCAGGGTCTACTCTGTTTGCTAATAGAATTTGATAGATCTGTTTCTTTACTTTCTAAAATGCCTGCAGTGTTCCATCTTGCATATTTCTTTATAACTATTTTGTTAATGAATATTCATTAGGTATTGAAAATTGAAATAAAGGGTTAACTGTACCTAGATAAGATGACTCCTGTAGGAGTGCCCATGACATTCTGCTCTGGTTACATATATATTACAGATTCTCTGTTGTTTGCTATGGCAATTTTATAACTGTAAAATAAATGAAAAAGAAAATGAGTCATTCATTAATATTCATCAAGTAAAGGGTTAATTTATGCATCTTATTTATTCATCTAAAATTTCTTACACATGTTATTCTTTAAGGGTACTATTTATGTTTCAATTGCACAATTTAGAATCTAGTAACCAATATATCTTGTCATTTACAGTGAAGCTGCCCAGATAGAGGTGCTGAAACAACAGATGGAGAAGGAACTGTCAGATCTGAAGAGACAACAGGTGAAAATCTTATGTTAGGCAGGATTACTTTGACAAGAATAGAAATACCAAACAAAAACAATTTGAATTTTTTAATAGGTTCTTATTGAATTTCAACATATTGGCCAAAATATTTACATTCTTAGATAACTAGAAAGAAAAAAACAATTTACGGTACTTTATAACCTTCTAATTAATGAATTTTCATGTAAGAAATATTGACATTATGCATATTAATTAGATTTGTTTATAATGGCATATGATCACAGGACTTTTTGGCCATGGCAGAAACATGAATTGGCAAATATTTGATAACCTTTGCAAGGATCCAGATTGTTGTGTATTGATTGTGTTTTAAAAGAAAATAGAAGACAAGTACAATGGAATAATTTAAGTTTGATACAATTGGACATTGTTCTTGTCTCTTTAATAGAAACTTTCTGCATTATTATAGGCTATGTCTAATGAATTTATATTACACTATGAAATTTCGTTGGGTAATAGATAGGTCTACTGAAGCAATAGCCCGTATTTTTACATGATAGGCAACACAGGCAACACAGTTTATGTTTCACATGTCCTATAACATCTGTAGTATGGCAGTTATGAGCCCTGTTTTGATGAAAAAAAACCGCTATGATATGTCACATTTCGAACTTCTAATGATGACCTACTTTCTGACAGTGGACATTGATTATAGGATTATTGTTTTATAATGGCACATGAATACAGGGAATTTGGCAATGGGTGAAACTGTAAAATCATATCTATATTATTTCATAAGCAAACAATACAGACCCTGATCAGATGGCTTCTACAGCATCAATTTGATCTGGGTCTGCTCTGTTTGCAGGAAATTTAAAGTCTACAAACTGATTAACATTCTTGTTATTAAACTGTCTCCAGACATAATCTATAGGCGCATTCTGTTTTACTTTTACCTTGCTTTAAGCAGCCACCTGCTCTTAATACCAACTAATTAGCACAATTTAGTGGTCGTTATAGAGAGGTTTCACTGTATCTTGCCCGACTTCTGTTCTATATTTGTAATTTTTGTTGCTGGTGTATTTCTTCAGATCCTGTTAGAGACCCAGTTAGACGTGGAGAAGGGAAAGGTAGAACAGGAAAAGAAGAAAGTGCTCATGGTGCAGGACCAGATGAGGGACATGGTAAGTCAGTGACCTTCACCTTGAACCTTTTAACTCATTTTCTGCTGAGAAAAAAAATGTGTGCTGAAACTGTTATCTGTAGCTCTTTGTACTTCTGGGTCGTTGCTTATGAAGCTTTTTAACCGAGTCTGAGTTTGATTGGTCAGATTTGAGCCAAATGCTCAAATCTGACCAATTAAAATATTGAGAACGAACTCAGACTCAACTAAAAAGTTTTATAAGCATGGATACTGATTTGTTCAATCTTTTCCTTCATAGAAACACATTTTCACGCATTTGCAAACAGAGTATACCCAGATCAAACGACTCCTATGGGAGCTATCAGTAGGCTCCTTTAGGCTCCTATCAAAGAGTTATATATTCAAAATACTCTTACAAGCATTTGTGAGAGGTTATTAACACTTAACTCCATAAATATGCCTTTCTAGGCCTTTGAAAACAGAGTTGACCCAGATCAGGAGCCATCAGATCTGAGTCTGCTCTTGTTTGCTTTTAATATTATATAGATATGGTTCTACAGATTCTGCCATGACCAAAAAGTCTTATGTCCATGTGCTACTATAACAATGAACGTAATTAATATTCATGAGATTTTTTTTCGTTTATTGATATTCATGGAGTAAAGGGTTAATGATACATGTATTCCAAATATAATCGCTGTCTTTAGTTTCTGATGAGAAACCAGAGATTGTTATAAATTTATTCACAGCATACTAGCTATTCAGCATAAATGCAATTAGTAGCATCAGTAAAAGTGTTTGTCATCTGGATATAGTATTGTCTTTTAACCTGTAACTTGGTAAAAATTCATATATCAGTAACAAAGAATGACATCATGAATATTAATTAGATGATTTTTTATAAAGGCATATGAAAAAGGGACATTTTAGCCGTGTTACAAACTGTAGAATATGATCTATATTATTCCATATAAAGCAAGGAAAGCCTGATCCAATGGCTGCTGCAAGAGCTGTCTGATCTGGGTCTACTCAGTTTGCAAAGGTGTCAGAAGGCATCAGTATTAGGTAAAAGGTTTATAATATACTTCATATTTATGATTTTGCAAATAGCGTAGACCCAGACCTGACAGCTCCTGTAGGAACTGCCTGATTAGGATCTGCTCTGTTTGCTTAAGCATTACTATAGAAAATTTCCATAGTTTCATAGGCCTGAAATAAAACAAAAAATGCTCACTACATTAATATTCATTTAGTCCTATATTTTTATATATGGGTTAGGTATTAACACTTTGCTTGCTGAATTTTAAAACACATTTCTCCTTCTTTACCCATGCCCTGTTGTATAATAACATATATCTTCACTGTGTACAAGTATTTCGCTGTGCAATCTCTGCTGTAGAGTGCACTGGTTGCACAATCAATTTGTAAATAGTGCAGACCCTGATGAGACAGCTCCTGCAGGAGCTGTCTCATCTGGGTCTTCACTATTTACAGGTAGGTGTATTGACGCGATTAGCAAGCGAAGGGTTAAGAAATTTGATGCTAATAAGATGCTCCTATTCACAGGAAGTTGAGATGTTGAGGAGTCGGTCCCGTGGCACACCAGTCCAGACCAGTCCCTCACCGCGGTCAGTGTCAAGACAGGACAGCATGGTCAACAGTTTGCACGAACAGTCTTTTGTGGCCATTACACAGGTAATCTCACTTGTCACACCTCAGACTGAATGATCAGCTTTTGTTTGAAATCAATATTGATTATGATGTACAGTAAAACCTCTCTATAACGGCCACTAAATTGTTTTAATTAGTTGGTATTTAGGGCAGGTGGCTGCTTAAAGCAAGGTGAAAGTAAAACAGAACGCTCCTATAGGAGCGTTCTGTTTTACTTTCACATTGCTTTAAGCAGCCTAGGAGCGTTCTGTTTTACTTTCACCTTGCTTTAAGCAGCCACCTGCCTTTAACACAAAATACTTGATGTAATTTGGTGGCCGTCATAGAGAGGTTTTTCTGTATTAGGTACAAAGATGATATGGGTTTATCATCGAAAAAGGAATGTTTACCATTTATGTCTCCCACAAGGTGTGAGAAACTGTAGAATCAGATCAGTATATTTGGTAAGCAAACATAGCAGACCCTGATCAGACAGCTCCTACCGGGGTTTAGGATCTGATGTAGGTCTACTCTGTTTATAAATGTGTTAAAATGTGTGTGTCAGATAAAGGGTTGATGGTACTCATGAAAATTAAATGATTACCAGCAGGATAGTTTTGGCTGAGAATTAAGCGTTTTAGATTAGTATGCCTCTTGCCTGATCTCTGTATCATTTTGAAGTACTATAATTATGTCTTACCCAGTATACTGGGGAGACATATCGTTTTTGTGTGTGGCATCCATCTGTCTGTCTGTCCATCTGTCAGTCCATCTGTCTGTCCTTCTGTGTCCGATTTTTCTTTGTCCATGCGGTTTCTCCAACACCTTTGGTCAGATTTTCATAAAACGTCATAGGAATGATCAGCACCATGCCTAGTTGTGCATATCTTATTCCTGTTCCGGCTCAATGATTTTCTCCAGAGTTATGGAACTCTGAAATATTAACATTGAAAATTTTGTCCGCACGGTTTCTCCAAAACCTTCGGTAGGATTTTCATGAAACTGCATAGGATTCATCAGCACCATACATAGTTGTGCATATCCTGTCCCTGTTCTGGTTTGATGATTGTCTACAGAGTTAAGGGACTTTGAATTCTTTACATGGAAAATTTTGTCCACGTGGTTTCTCAAAAACAGTTGGTCCGATTTTCCTGAAACTTCATAGGATTGATTAGCACCATGTCCAGTTGTGCATATTTTATTCCGGTTCAATGGTTTTCTGCAGAGTTATGGGACTTGAAATGTTTACATGTAAAATTTTGTCTCTGTAGTGGGGGTGGGGGAGACATCAGTTTTTGTATCAAAAACAGTTCTAGTTATTATTCATTTTGTAGTGGTAGATGGATTGTATTATTCACTCTGACATTTCCAGGATGAGCTTGACAGGAGTTTTGTGCTGGCTTCACCCAATGGTAACAAGCAGAGTCTGTATGAAGCACTGAGACAGAGTGGGGCAGCCAACCTGCTTGAAAACTTACAATCCCAGCTGAAACTCAGGGAAGGGGAGATCACCCACCTGCAGGTATTGGCAGAGTCTACGAAAATGTTACAGACTAACCATAAGCATTTATGGAATATTTGTCAAAACCAATTTCGCAAGTTTGTTTATTTTTCAAGGTTTGGCAAAAAATCATTTCGCATATTTGTCTGTTTTTCGAAGTTTTAAAAAAAAAATTGAGATATATTATAATCATGAAAACAGTTAATATACAAACATTAATCTGTATTCAAAGCAAGTATGTTTCCAATAGTAACATTGGATTTGTGCATTTAACGGTAGAAGGATTAAAACAGACAATGTTAACCCTTTCCTCCAAAAATACACCTTTCTACGCCTTTGTAAAAGTCACCTGTTGAAACCATTGTGATAAATAGTGCATTTGCTCCTATAGGAGCAAATGCTCTATTTATCACAATGGTTTCAAATTACAAAATGTTAAAAAAAAATTCTCCAGCTAATGCTCCTTTTCAGTAGATGCATCAAAAGAGGTTGGATCTAAAAATAGCCTATGGAGGAAAGGGTTAACCAGTAGGTTTTAATTGTCATAAAATTATTCAAAAAAACTCTCTAAACTGATCTGCCAATTAGCATCAATGCCAATCTGTAGGATTTTTACCCTGACTTTCACCCTGCATTAGGCAGCCACATACTTCGAACGATCTGTCCTTCTTATTGTTTGGTTTTGAGGGTCTGTGCTTTAGAAGTTTCCCCTGCTTGATATTTCAAATAGTTTTCTGTTTTTCACCATCAGCTTGAATGAAAACTAAAGCTGCAAATATTTAGGTCTATTATAGGTAATCTGCTATTATATACAGTCAAACCTGTTTTTAGAGACATAGTTTGGGAGAAAGCCAAAAGTGTCGTATCTCACAGGGTGTCTCTGAATTCAGGTTGAAAATTTCATGGGCCAATACCAACTGCTTCAGGGTCCATGTCGTATTGATCAACATTCTTCGCGAAAACTGATGACATTTCAAATTTATATCTAGGTATTACTTTTTTAGGGTTTGAAATGGAATAAACTATTTTATGATGTTACTTCTTTAGTGTCCTTATCATTAATTTTATTAATAAAAAGTAAGTTTGTGCACAAAACAAATTCATGAAAATTAGAAGCCCTCGTCGTTTTTCGAAGCGTTTCGGCCCATTGCCACAACGAGGCCAAGCACACCTGTCTTTGAAAGGGAAGCAGAGGCACATTTCTATATGTCTGTATCTTAATTATGAGAATACAATTTATGTTACAATGAAATAAACCTTTTGAAGTGGTGTGGTTAACTTCTTGTCAAGTTATGAAACCAAATTGGCAATTAAATCACTACGATAGCCAATTACGACATTATGACCGATTTCTGGTATAAATAAATGGATGATTAAAGCGCAGGTCATTATCAAAATTTTATGGTTGGGTAGCTAGCTATAAAAACAGCAGTGAGACTAACAGGCCAACTGGACCAGATAATCCCTTATCACCTTGGGCATTAATCCTTTGACACGTTTATGAGGGCAATTAGGTACAAACACAATGATACAGTGAAAGATCATTGTCGCTAAAAACAATGTCGTTTGCCGAGTTGGGAGTACAAATTTAGTGTCGTATGTCGCATCTGCCAGTGTGTCGCTAAATACAGTTGAAATATAGAGGAAAATACATCGGGAGGAAGGAAATACTGTCGCATTTGACAGGATGTCGCTAAAAACAATGTGTCGCTAGGACAGGTTTGACTGTATATGTATATTTCAGAGTGAGATTCGTTCTCTGGAGAGAACGCGAGAATCAATGGCTAAGGAGCTAGTGGATCTGAGCAACAAGAATGATGACCTGGAGGAGACCGCTAAAGAGTTACCAATTGTAACAGAGCAATACAAGGTTAGATAGGTCAAACCAATGTTAAGTCTTTATACTCCACAAATTTTGATAGGGGTACGTAGGGGTCAGCTTGCCAATAGTTGTCATTATGTCTCCCCCAGTATACTGGGGAGATATATTGTTTTTGTGCGCAGTGTCCGTCTGTCTCTCTGTCTGTCCGAGTGAACATTTATGGTTTAGGGACTAAAAGAGACTGAGGGAACAATAGTGAACAAAAGATTCAGTCTGTTGGCTCCTAATTCTTTTGTTTTTTTGGGGCTATTCTTTTATTTTACTTTCAAAAGAAATAGCCCGTAAACCCCAAATGTGTGAACATCCGTCTGTCCAATTTTACTTCGTCCACGCAGTTTCTCTAAAACCTTTGGTCAGATTTTCATGAAACTTCTTAGGATAGATCAGCACCATGCCTAGTTATGCATATCTTATTCCTGTTCCGGTTTGATGATTTTCTGCAGAGTTATGGGACTTGGAAATTTTAAAATGGAAAGTTTTGTCCACACAGTTTCTCCAAAATCTTTGGTCAGATTTTCATGAAATCACATAGGATTGATCAGCACCATGCCTAGTAGTACATAATTTTTTCATGTTCCGGTTCGATGATTTTCTGCAGAGTTACGGGACTTCGAAATTTTTACATGGAAAATTTTGTGTGCATGGTTTCTCCAAAACCTTCAGTATGATTTTCATGAAACTTCATATTGATAAGCACCTTACCTAGTTGTGCATAGTATAGTATATTATGGGACTTGAAAATTTAACATTGAAAAATTTGTACGTATGATGGGGGTACATATTTTTACATGGAATTTTTTTCTGCGCAGTTTCTCCAGAACCTGTGGTCTGATTTTCCTGAAACTTCATAGGATTGATCAGCACCATGCTTAGTTGTGCATGTCTATTCCTGTTTGTATCAAAAACAGTTCTAGTTTATGTTGCTGTCATTGTAATTCTTTCTGTCCAATCTGTACAGGTTTTGCTAATTTTTTTGGCTATTAAAATTTCACAGAAATGATTAACATGAGTAGCAGCAATGTGTGACTGAAAGTTTTCTTGAGAGCAGATTCTAGGAGGCCAATTAGCATTCTTTTTGTATTTTGCAGTAACATTCTACAGTGAATTGTCATACATTTTTCTGTGCATTTTCTGGAAAATTCAGGGATTTTTTCACCTTTTCTTCATGAATAATCTTTTAAAAAAATGATATCATGAATAATAACTAGATGAAATTTTATAAGGGTATATGACAGGAATATTTGGCCATGATAAAAACAATAGAATCATATTCATTTTATATCATAGGCAAACAGAACCAGATCCTGATGAGACGACTCCTGCAGGAGCTATCCGTTCTGGATCCACTCTGTTTGCAAATGTGGCAAAAATGTATTCTATGTTTGTTCCAAATTTCAATACCTACTGAATATTCATGGCCAAAATAGTTATAATGAATTATGGAAGGTGGGACATTGTAGCCATTTTAGAAAGTAAAGAAATTGATCTATTAAATTCCATTAGCAAACAGAGCAGACCCTGATCAGACGGCTCCTATAGGAGCCGTCTGATCTGGGTCTACTCTGTTTGCAAATGTGTGAAATCATGTTAATATGAGGGACATGGTTAAGTGTTGAAATATTTGCCGACATTATTTATAATGAAGTTTATGTACAGAGCTTACCGTTATGTTTCAGGAATTGGACCAGCGGTACAATGCGTTATTACAGATGTACGGTGAGAAGGTGGAGGAGTCCAATGAATTACGTCTGGACCTGCAGGACATCAAGGAGATGTACAAGTCTCAGGTAACCCTCACTAACCCTTTGAGTGCTCAATTTTCAAAGTATAATGGCCCTTTAGTGATTAACCCTTTCCCTATTCTATATTTATTCCAACTTTCGATACCTACTGAATATTCATAGACAAAATAGTTATAATGAAATATTGAAGGTGAAACATTGTAGCCGGTTTAGAAAGAAAAGAAACAGCTCTGTCAAATTCCATTAGCAAACAGAGCAGACCCTGATCAGACGGCACTTTTAGGAGCTGTCTGATCTGGGTCTTCTCTGTAAATGCGTGAAAACACGTTCATATGAGGGAATGGGTTAATTTTGGAATCCTTTCAGTTAGAAAGGATATATTTTGCAAGAGGATTTTGAAGGACAAACAGTGCTTGTTCTCGTCTATGTTAGCTGAAAAATACCTATAATGTATAAATAGCCTAACACTGTGTATACAAACTTGTCATTGGAAAAACAACCGACTGAATTATTGGTCAAGGAATGTAGTTTCTACTCATGCATAAGATGTGTTCTTAGTTTGCATGTGGAAGGACAGTATCATGAAAAGTTCTTCCTGTCCATCTCTCTTATATTGCTGACCTCGAACATTTTCAGTACTATAACCCAAATGTTGACAGTTATATTACTTTAACCCGTTACCTGATAGAAATGCCTCTTCGTGCCTTTGCAAACAGAGTAGGCCCAGAACAGACAGCTCCTAAAGGAGCCATCTGATCAGGGTCTGCTCTGTTTGCTTATGGAATTATATAGATTTGATACTACAGTTTCTTCCAAAAGCAGAACGTTTTGAGTTCATATACTATTATAAAAGATCAGCTAATAATTGTTCATGATGTCAATATTTTTTACAAGAATATTCATGAGATAAATGGTTTAAAGAATCCATTTTTATGTTCATTCATGTGTATATAAATGCAGTCACTGTTCTAATATAATTTTCCCATTCCCTCATATTGATGCCTCTGCAAAAGTCACTTTTTGAAACCATTGTGTAAAAAAAGCATTTGCTCCTATGGAGCAAATTCTCTATTTATCACAATGGTTTCAAAACCATACAATTCTATTTTTGTTCTTTTTCTTGTTCCTTTTTGGTAGAGCTATTCAAAGAGGTTGGTTCTGAAATTACTTAATAGCAACAGAAATAAAACGTGATTTCAAAAAGAATATTTCATTTTGGATGATAAAAATGTTTTGTTAACAGTTTTGTGATTTATATAAAAAAAATGTATAAATGTATTTTTGAGAGATTATTTAGCTCTTGTGATTTTGTCTTTTGATAGAAAGTATAGATGTCTGATATTTATTAATACTCCTTTCTTTAACCCTTCACTCCATGAATATTCATGTAAAAAATAATCACATCATGAATATTAATTAGATTGAATGTTATAATATTACAGGGACACATGGAGTTTTTGGCATGGCAGAAACTTTATAATCAAATATGTATTATATCATACACAAACAGAGCAGACACTGATCAGACATCTCCTACAAAAGCCACCTGATCTGGGTATGTTCTCTTTGCAAAGGTATAGAATGGTGTATTTATGGAGTAAAGGTTGAATTAAATCTGCTGGACACTGTTGCATCTTTGTATGTGTATGACTTCTTTTCAGATAAACCAACTACTTGGACAAAGCTGATTGAGAAATGATCTGAATATGGTTAATAATTAGTAGTGGATAGTGCAATATGGGAAACCAGTGGGCTCAACTAAGTGAAACCAGTGCCCTCCCAGTAGGAAATCAACAGCAGAAATGCAGGAAACCAGCAGCTGCCATGAGCTATGCAGGAAACCAGCATTCAGTAACACAGTAGCTGCCTCTTTCTGCATTGTGGCATCTCCTATTGCTGTATCTACAAGTCTTTGTATTAATTCATGGCTTAAAATGTGATCTGCTTCTGGATATCCAGATAACCCCATGTGATATTGCGGTGATATAAACTATACAGTACAGACTTGATTTATCGAAATTTTAGTGAAGAAGAGTTGATGTATTTACAGGCAGGTGGCTGCTTAATGCATGGTGAAAAACATATAGAAAGCTCCTTAAGGAGTTTACGGCATGATTTTCACCCTGGATTTAGCTGCCACCTGTCTCAAAGACTGATAATTATACAGTAAAACCTCTCTATAATGACCACTAAATTTCACCAAGTATTTTGTGTTCAAGGCAGGTGGCTTCTTAAAGCAAGGTGGAAGTAAAACAGAACGCTCCTATAGGAGCGTTCTGTTTTACTTTCACCTTGCTTTAAGCAATCACCTGCCCTAACTACCAACTAAATAACACAATTTTGTGTCCATTATAGAGAGGTTTTACTGTACTTATTTGAGTATTCAAACTATCAGGGTTTTACTGTATATTTAAACCTTTCAAAGTGGGATAGCCTATCAATGTTGAACTACTCAGTCCATTCAGTTATGGATTATGAATGACAAGCAGTGCAGAACCTGATCAGAGGGTTCCTTGGTCTTCAGTGTCTGCAAATGCCAGCTCACTCGTGTCCCACATTCAAAGGCGTAATATTGGTGTATGAAGAAAGGGTTCAAGGAACCCACCGTCCAAATGAAGAATAAGTGACTGATATTTCAGACCCATGTAATTGTGATGATGATTTTCAGTGTTTTAGTTCAACTTCTAATATCAGGTACTATAAACTAACTTTAACACTTATCATGCTGTAAAAAGAGTCTGCTAAAAAAATTACCAGTTGAATATTCATGTAAGAAATAAAGGCATTATGTATATTTATTGGCTGAATTATTACAATGGAACTTGTACACATGATTGTTCGGTATTGGTTGAAACTGTAGATGATTTCATTAGCAAACAGAGCAGACCCGGATCAGATGGCTCCTACAGGAGCCATCTGGTCTAAGTCTACTCTGTTTGCAAAGGTATGTAAAGGAAAGGGTTAAAATTTGATCTGTTGTATTTTATACTGACAATTCTCAATTTGTTCAAGCTGTTGAAAACGATTGACTGGGTGTCAAACAGCTTGGTCCTGATGTGATCCTGAATTACTTTTTATCTGGATCCAAGCTGTTTGCAAACACCTGTCTTGTCAAGCTTAGCATGATAAGGGTTAATGCAATCAAAGGATTATATTCAAACCTGAGTAAAAGTATTCTAAGACCAAAATTTCAACTTGTGTAATTTACTGAACTGTATTTCCTGCACAGCAGGTAGTCTTTTAATTTTGTCAATACATTGCCTGTCTGTCTGTCTGTCTGTTTGTCTAGTCTCTATCTTCTGTCACACATTTCCTGATGCTTCTGTCACAAGGCTCATAAAGTGGAATATGTAAGCTCAGATGCCGAGATAAGATGTGTAAATTATATAATTATATTTCAAAAAAATTCCTTTTTTCTCCACCAAACCCTATATTGTGACCACTCTTTATAATCTTATCTTTGAGAGGATTCTCTAGAGTGACCCCAAGATAGGGTTTGATGGAGAAAATAGGGACTTTATTATTTGAAATATGCCTTGATTCTGTGACTCTATATGCTTGAGATTTATACAGTCTTACCAGAAAGAAAATGTAATAGATTATGACTGTATGTAATCTGGAATAACACATTTCCAGTTTATGTATCATTTTAATATGTTAAACTATATATGGTTTTAATGTGATTAATATTGATATGCATTTATGATGTCCAACATTCCAGAAATTCTCAATATACTGCCATATTATTTATATGTGTATATTCACTTAACCTTTTCCTCCATAAATACGCCTTTCTACGCCTATGTAATAATAACCACCTCTTGAAACCATTGTGATAAATAGAGCATTTACTCCTATAGGAGCAAATGCTCTATTTATCACAATGGTTTCAAACTACAAAATTCTAAAATTTTACTTTTCTCAAGTAAATGCTCCTTTTGGGTAGATTCATTCAAAGAGGTTGGGTCTAAAAATAGCCTATGGAGGAAAGGGATAAATATGTAAGGAGATGACAAATAGCTTTAACCTTCTGCATTCTCAGCAGTTGTCGTCTGCATATGTTGTCATCTGCTTCAATTCTAAAGAAATGTTTTGTCTTCCATTTCTTCAAAGAAAACGGTGTCAGAGTATTAAACGGTCTGGATCCTGATAAGATGTAGAGTCAGTGTCTCATCTGGATCCAAACTGTTTTAAAAAAGTATCACCAATTTGCTAGTAGAGTGCTGAAGGTTAGTGAAACTAATATAGTAGCATATAGTGTAGGTCATGATCTAACTGCTCCTTCAGGGGCAACCTGACTTGCTTTTGACTTAAGTTTTCTTGCATTTCTTTGAACTCGTTATGCAGAAGCAGCGTAATAATTGTGATTACCTATGCAAACAGTTTGGCCAGTAGGATGCTAAAGACTAGTACATGTAGCTGGTTGTGCAGAACATACCAATTGTTGTAAATGTTATCTTATTTGAAAGGTCTGCTTTTTAACCCTTTACTCCATAAATACACCTTTCTACACCTTTGCAAACAGAATAGATTCAGATCAGATGGCTCCTATGAGCTGTCTGATCAGGGTTTGCTCATGATATAATATAGATAAGATTGTATAGTTTCTGCCTTGGCCAAAAATTCCTGTCTCCTTGTGCTATTATAACAAATTCATCTCGTTAATATTCATGAGGTCATTATTTCTTCCATTAAAATAGAGGAAAGGGTAAAGAGATATTTCCCCAGCATTAATCCTTTCCCTGTTGAATATTCATGTCAGAAATAATGACATCATCCGTATTTATTGGCCGATTTTATGTAATTGCATATATGTATAGAATAGTTTGGTGTTAATAGTAACTCTACAGTCAGATCTATTATAATTTCATAAGCAAACAGTGAACCATGATCAGACACCTCTTCTGGAGCCATCTGGATCCGGGTCTACACTGTTTGCAGATACATAAAAAAGTGTTTACATAAAAGAAAGGGTTAAGTCTTTGCAATCTAGGCAATTACTGTGTGTATTTTCGGTTACACTTCTCAGAGTTTACATCTCCTAAAATACAACCAGTGTTCTGATGAGATGCTACCTGAACCCAAACTGATCACATAGGTAATCACAAAGTAACCATTGCGCTCGCAGAGTTAAGATCATGTATATTTATTTGATGCTGTAAACTGATTTTGTGGTATATTCAATGAAGAAAATTCCATATTAACCCTTCGCTTGCTATTCATGTCAATATACCTATCTGTAAATAGTGAAGACCCAGATGAGACAGCTCCTGCAGAAGCTGCCTCATCAGGGTCTGCACTATTTACAAGTTGATTATGCAACCAATGCACTCCACAGCAGTGATTGCACAGCAATATACTTGTACACAGTGAAAATATATGTAATTATACAACAGGGCATGGGTAAAGAATGAGAAATGTGTTTTAAAATTCAGCAAGAGAAGGGTTGATTAATGAAAAGGGTACATTTTGTGGTACATTCAATGAAGAAAATTCCATATTAATTATTGAAAAGGGGCCATATGGCATTGCAAACTAGAAGCAGACCAACTTGTGTGTCAGAGGGTCGGGGTCTGCACGGTGTCATCAGATTCTGTACTTATTTGTTCTATACAGTGTAAAACATAATCAGATTCCTCATCATGGACGTGACATCTGATCAAGATCAACACTATTTGCAATGCAATAAGACCCCTTGTCTCAGAGAGCATCTCAATTATATGCACATCACGTATATCATTTAATTGTGCAACATCTGATAATGTCATACATGTGTCAAAGGGTGTTTTATGAATCATTATCAAGGGCTTTCATTTTAAAGAGGGTGTTGTATGTTATCTAGATCACAATTAATATTGATGTTTTAAGTGGTTGAAGCCTGTAATTAGGCACTGAGGTTTAACCTTCATGAATTAGTGTAGAGACGAAATATATACCGGTACACATGTGTGTTTGTTTGTGAAATCCAAGTCTGCTGTGACAGAAACATTTTTTTGTATAGTTGATTTATGCATTTAACCCTCATACTCCATAAATACACCTTTCTATGCTTTTACAAACTGAGTAGACCCAGATCAGGCAGTTCCTTTAGGAGTCACCTGAATATCAGAGTCTGCTCTGTTTTCTTATGATACAATATCGATATAAGTACAGTAAAACCTCTCTATAACGGACACTGAATTACATCTGACAGGTATTTTGTGTTAAAGGCAGGTGGCTGCTTAAAGCAAGGTGAAAGTAAAACAGAACGCTCCTATAGGAGCGTTCTGTTTTACTTTCACCTTGCTTTAAGCAATCACCTGCCCTAAACCCCAATAATTAACACAATTTAGTGGCCGTTGCAGAGAGGTTTTACTGTATATATATTATTCCAAAAGCAAACAGAGCTTTCTACAGGAGCCACATGATAAGGGTTTTCTCCATTTGCAAAGGCGTTAAGGGACATGAGTTAACTCTTTCCCTGTTCAATATTCATGTAAGAAATAATTATATCATGAATATTCATAAGCTGATTTTTTATAACATGAACTTTTAAAAGGAACTCTTTGTTGTAACAAAAACTGTAGATCTATATCATGTCAACAGCTAACAGAAGAGACCCTGTTAAGATGACTCTACTCTGTTTGCAAATGCATGAAAAGGCGTTAATATGAGGGAAAGGGTTAAACTTTTGCAGGCTCAGCCCTTTTCAAAGATACAGTCAAAGTGTCAAATAGTTTGGATCCTGATGAGACAGCAAGTTACTCTGTGTCTCTTGTGTTCAAACTGTCTATAAAGGTAACCCATGATTTGCCTGTAGGGTTATGAGGACAATAATGTAGAACCAGATCACAGAGTTCTTATGAAACTATTATTTGAAGTATTACTGTAATAACCGTAAACAAACTTTAGGGAATAGTGAAGACCCAGATCAAATTACTCCCGAAGGAGCTGTTTTATCAGTGTCTACACTATTTATTACTCCAGTAATTCCTGTTGAAATTGGAGCCATCTTATTTATGTTTACAAGAGGGGAGATTAGATGTGCTAAACATTAGGGTATGTACTGTAGATATACAGTATGTTTGCCTGTTGACTGTACACTCTTCTACCAGTGCAAACTGTATAGACTTGGATCAGAGATCACAGTCTGCAGTGTTTGTCATTCAGCACTTCTCTCACAAACTCTACCATTAAGTAATGATGGACCATTCTGTTTTATGAATTCACAATTCAAAGTGTTTAGAATTTGCCTGTTATTTATGAATATTTCCTACATACATGTATTTATATTGTTGTGTGCCAAGAGCTCCTGTATGGAAGGTCATGTATTTTGCTACATGAGCATTGTTATATTTAAATCCTCTAAGATTTGGGATTGAAATAAAACGGTAATAAACATTAAGTATGGTATTTATTTGTCCTTTATGTACCAAATCCATGTATTGTACCAGTAGGCTATCATAAAATAAACTAGAAAACTGACTCAGTCAGAGAGAGCACTGCAAATCATGTTTCGTTGAATATGGCATTTTTGATAAATCAAGGGTAGATATCACTGGACATAGTGATCTCATTCAACCCAAATACTATATGTGTCTTCCTCTCATAGTACTCAGCATATGCCCTTAATATAAACCAAATATGTGAAGTACTGGTTGAATTATTAGGGCACATCAAAAGTGTTGACAAAAGTTTATTCCATTTGGATGAATCAAGGGCAGATAACTCTAGACATAGTGATCTGATTCAACCTATGTCTTCTTCTGGTGATACTATGCACATACCCTTAATATGAAACTAATATGTGAAGTACTGTTTGAGTTATCACGTGACATCAAATTGTTGACAGATGGACAGACAGACAGACGGACAGAAAATGTGATTCCTATAGGGCCTCTGCATTTTCAATGCAGGGCCCTAATTACAGGTACATTATTACACCTCATATAAAGACACTGTATAAAATTCCCATAGATTAAACCATATTGTTGTTGAAGCGCTGAAATTAAAAAATAAATAAATAAATAAGATGACACCATAGAAAGACATTCCCTGTCAGGGATCCCGAGAACCTGTGAAGTCATTGCAGTCGTATGGCCGAGAAAAACAACAGCAACGAGAAATTTGAAAAGATGGCGTCCGGGAAATTTGGAATCGGAAGTCTAAGTTCAAGGAATCGGTTTGTGAGAGAAATAGAAAAGAAAATGAAAACAGACGCAGATCAAACTGCTCCTGTATTAGGAGCAGTTAATTTGGGTCTACACTGTTTATTACGTCAGCAGCAGTTTTCATATACAGTAGAACTGCTCTAAACCGAATGTTAAATTCAGTATAGGTATTGGGCTTGGAGACGGGTGACAGTTTAATGCACGGTGAAAGTCATGCAAAAAAATTAAGCAACCACCTGCCTAAAAATACCTATTCTTTTCTACTAGAATTTCGGTTTAGAGGATGTTTACTGTATTTATATAATGATATTTACAGCCCTTAAATAGATCAATGTGTCAAAAATTATATAGATGTTCAAACGGTTAATTGATTTACTTTCGTGTTGATATTTGAAGGTAGACTTGTTAGTATCGATTATGCCCCACCCTCCCCCAATTGAAGGGGTCAGTGCAAGATGGTACCTAACTCCAATTTTTAAAAAAAATGGAGTTAGGACCACTGTAGCATGGATTCAACTTTCTCCTCATGATAACGTTCAGACAATGTGTGATATTTACGTTTAAACAGAAAAAATGGTGTTCACAAGAATTTTACAAAAGTGCTATCTCCAAAATGGAGTTAGGACCTTTGTTGCATATGCATGTTAATACATGAAACATATAGTAGATTGGACATACTAAAACTAACTGCCTGAATTTTAAGTGCTTTAGAATATTCCGGTTAGTATCTATTACTAAATTTATGGATTTTAGTTACAGCAATTAATATTATGCTGCAAAATTGAAGAATTACCCTCAACAAGTGTATGAAAAGAAAAGAAAATACAAATTCTGCCAAAATAAAATTGGACTTAGGTCCCATTTTGCCTGAACATAATTCAAAAATATCAGTATTTTTACAATAAATAGTTTATTAACACTTCAACTTTCCCACAATTTCAGTAGTTCCACGTATAAATGGTAAATCGTCAATCGTTGAAATTTTTAAGATTGTGTCACATTTAACCCAAAATTTCACAAAAATGCGATTTTCTCCACTTTTCAAAAAATGGACTTAGGTACCATCTTGCACTGACCCCTTCAATTCGCCACAGCCCTGGCGCTCCTATACGTTGAGAGCATAAGCTCTTTATATAGGGATGTTGGCCCATTCTTTGACAATGAGGAGCGACAGATCCCCACTACGCGGGGTCGTGCAGTATCCTGTTGGAATGTCGGAGTTTTCTGCTCTAGTATAGGAGAAGGTAATGACGTAGGATTTCATCTCTATATCTAGAGGCAGTTGTGGGCCCATAACCCTCGCCACAATCTGCTGTTATTTTACCCCATGAGAGATCCCCCAACACACACACACACACACACACACGCCATAACTGATCCACCACCGAACCTACCCCTCTCTACAACACAGGCGTCAGCAAAACAGTCACCAGTTTGCTCAGACGCCTGACAAGTCTTTCCATAAAATTATTGCTTACATGCACATAAAAATGCATTGCGACCTCTATATGCCGCTGACATTGAACACTCTTCAAAATTGTCTGCCCTCACTGAACTTCTGTCGATCGTAGCATTGTTGAATAGGATCGAATACGAAACAAAATATGGGAAAACAATTTGTCTCATATTTTCTGATTTATATTGTTTATAAATACTGGAGCACTTGCAGTACAACATAGAGAACTGGAGAAATGGTTGGTTGATTTTTATTGTTTCACAAGATTCTTCAAATAATATTAGGCCTATAAGTACCCTGCGTTTCTTTCTCCTTCTTGTGCAGTCTTACAATGCCCCATCCTTTTCCACGAATCTGTCTTTTTCATCAGTACAGATTTTGTTAAACAGCCCTTCTAGGACTTGCACTCTCCTTAGACCCTCCCATTGTTGACATCAGAAGGTGAGAATAATAGTAATACATACATGTCTAGAATATCAAACACGTGCTCGATTGGTTTGAGCGGACCTGTCATCAATGAAAATCAATGTTATTTTTCGAAGAAAAATCACAGTCACTGTATAGTTCGATTTTGACCCGTAAGCTGTGACCTTTAAGACGAGTCCACCCGTGGAGGTAAAACGCGTCACAAACCATGTATTTGTTCCGGAGTTAGCTGTGGTTATACAAACCTGTAATAAGCATGTATACAGTAGAACCCCTCTAATGCGACCACTTAATGAATAAACATGGGCGTCTTTAAAAGCAGGTGGTTGCTTAATGCAGGATAAAAAATATGCAGAAAGCCCCACTAGGAGCTTTCTGTATTACTTTTGTCCTGCATTAAGCTTCCACCTGTATCTAGCACCCATAATTATATACCTCTTATAGATGGTCGTATTATCGGGGTTTTACTGTATATACTATTTCTGTATGATTTCAACAAGCTTGGTGTGACGACCATTGTCCACTTACCCATAAATTAGAATGGCTGCAACTTCTATAAATAGAAAAGTGCAGTCAAGGCCGAACTATAGCTGTATCAGATGTGGAATGTTGTTGACCAATCGAGATGTTGGCATAGCTCTTGAGCATACGAATAACGCGGTAACAATGAGCATTTACAATGCCGTTTATTATGGAGCGGTATTTGGGTCAAAATTATAGTTCTCAGAAGCTACCCGCCTTATTCTACATGCCTCATTCTATATTCTTCATGTTATATTCTTAATTCTTATCTCTAAACGCTAAATGTTTCAACTCAAATTATTACGAAACGAACTCACCAAATACTAGCTGTACTTGATCTGCCTCATTCTATATTCTTCATTCTAGATATATTCTTAATTCTTATCGCTAAACGCTAAATGTCTCAACTCAAATTATTACGAAACTAACTCACCAAATACTAGCTCTACTTGTTCTCAACCCACCAAATACTAGCTCTTCTTGATCTCAGAAGCTAACCGCCTTATTCTACATGCCTCATTCTAAATTCTTAATTCTTATCGCTAAATGTTTCAACTCAAATTATTACGAAACTAACTCACCAAATACTAGCTCTAGCTACACTACGCGATGACAACTATTGAATATTCATATAGGAAATAATGACGTCATGAAAATCAATTAGAATAGTGTTTAAAATGGCTGATGTGAACACATGGACTTTTAGCCATGGCAGAAACTGTAGAATCAGATCTAACAATTTCATAAGCAAACAGAGCAGACCCCGATTAGACATTTTATATTCTTTCTTCACTATATGCACTCGGGGTGTCAATCAGCTTGAATACTGATGCCGCACTGAACCACCCGGTGTCTGATCTAGATCCAAACTGCATGCAAAATCAATCTTGGATTCACTCATAGTATGGTAAAGGTTGACACTTTCCCCCATCTATTCATGTAAAAATCATGAATGTTAGAATATGAATTAGATCTAGATCTAGATCCTAGATGTATTTTATCATGGCATCACGAACAAGTGGTAGAAACATTAGAATCAGATCTACATTGTTTCATAATCAAACAGAGTAGACCCAGGTCAAACGGCTTCTATAGGAGCCGTCTGATATGGGTCTGCTCTGTTTGCAGGATCGAGTCAAAAGTCGGTCATATGAGGGAAAGGGTTACAGATACCATTCGTTATCACCAATTCATTCATACAAAAAGCATAGATTCTATATAAACAAACCAAATGTTAGCGTGTTTTCTTTCTCGAAACGCCGAAATGTTATTTGCTAAAATACTGGGTTTGACACCTCTGTTTATATGTAGAGTAAAAGACCCTTATTTCGACACCTTATGACACATATTCTTCGTAACGATAAGAGTTTGTTGTACTTCGACATGTCAACAAAGAAAGACGTACATTTACCACCGTTTTTGAATTACTATTGCTTATGAACGTGTATGAGTTTGCAGTGCAATACGTTACTAACTTGATCTGCTTTGGGTTCTTTATTTCGACAGGGGGACTTATGACGCGCTTATATGACTTATGACGTAAAGATGACGCGCAGTAATGCCAACACAGTTTTCTTTTAGTTTTATTGTCAGATATACAAAATGACGTCATACAACATAACCCTCGCCACTCATGAAAATATACCGTCTGGTGTTCACTCGATGAAATAAATTCCGATCTTCCACCGAAAATTACAAATATCCTCTATAGATTCTTTACCTTACAATGACTTTCAATGATAAACAATGATTTTCTACAATTACTATATACCTTTTAACGTTGTCATCAAGTCATTTGAGTTGAAACATTTACCGTTTAAACTTTAGCGATAAGAATATAGAATGAAGAATATAGAATGAAGAATGAAGAATATAGAATGAAGAATGTAGAATGAAGAATATAGAATGAGGCATGTAGAATAAGGCGGCTAGCTTCTGAGATTGCGAATGAAATATAAGATTTTTGAAAAACGGAAAAGACAATTAAAATAGAAGTTTAAATAGATAAATTGTATTAAACAACATCGAAATGAGTATCTAAATTAACAACTAGCACGTAGATAACAGTATTCGCTTGGTAAAATCATAACTATAATTTTGACCCAAATATATACCGCTCCATAGACAGACAGACAGACAGACAGAGACAGACAGACAGACAGACAGACAGACAGACAGTCAGACAGACAGACAGACAGACAGAGACAGACAGACAGACAGACAGAGAGAGAGAGAGGGGACTCTCTAGAGAGGGGACAGAGAGAGAGAGAGACAGACAGACAGACAGACAGACAGAGAATATTTGATTCAGATAATGCGCTTTCATTTTCCTCGATATAAAGTAGTAGATCTAAATAGCACATGTATTATTTGCAAGCTGAAAAATGAAAAACGGTTTCTTGAAATGTCCAAATATAACTATTAACTCTCTTACAATAATTAATTGTGTTGTCTGACAATTAGCGTCTGCTACAATTCTCAAGGTTAACTTTTCTTCTATTCAGTTAACATGTCTTGGATCCTGATGACCCTGCCTGGATCCAAACACTCTTCACATTTCTTTGCCAGCGTACAAGGATTGAAACACGCATGCTATGTGTAATAATGTTAGGCAGGAGCTAGACTCAAATAGAGTATAAAGCGGTTTTGATCCAGAGTAAAAACGGTTTTGATCCTAATCAAACACCTAATTTATCATGATCAAACTACCTTTTCAAATAGTAGTACCAATCTTCATATTCAAGTAGATGAATTTGTTAAAATCAATGTTTAAAAAACTGAATTTGAAGTACAATTATGATCTGGATACAAACGTTTCAGTGATCATCTTATTTGAGATCTATTTTATGGGGAGCAATTTTCTGAGATTAGATTTATACATGTCCAATTGAACTTCAATCAATGGCTGAATCGAAAATATCGCGAGTTGTTGGCTATTAAGTATTCAACTCGTATTTGCACGCTTTCCAGCAAAAATCTCACAGGTGTGGATACAAAAGAACTACGACAATATCATTCGTTCACTAGACTTCGTACATGACTGCTGCAAGTGTTTCTGTGTTTGTGAAATTGAGGAGTTTGGCTAGAGTACACAGGTCAGTGAGTATTATCGTTTGTTACCTGTTTCTTTTCACATTGCTTGACAACTAACTGCGTTTAGGAGTTTGTTCCATAGTGGAGTTTGCAGTTTTTTAGGTTTTGGTTCTTTTGATTTATTTGGTCCTTTACTCCTTGAATATTTATTAACCCATGACTATTCAAGTAATAAATTGACAGCATAAACATTAATTAGGATATTCCAGGATATTGTCATCACATCATTGTTTTAAAAACAGTAAAAACTATATTATTCGGAAAGAATTCTGTCTCTGTTAAAGATAATTGCACACTTTTTGAAGCTGTTCAGATTTATATAAGGAATACTAAGAGATTCGAATGAGCATCAAAATGTTAGGGACAGTTTATTTTTCCTGACTCAATTCTTGCTGTTGGTAATCATCAGGGCAGTGTTGATAAATTTCTAAGTGTTACACAAAAGTTGAATGAGCAGTAACAACAAGTTTTGAGTCAGATCCAAACTCTTTTCTGCTATTTATTTTTACTGGTGTTTTAATTGCTACAGTTTAAGGATTCTTAATGTCGGAGTGTAGTAATTACTAGATCTGAAGCATCACAGAAAGCTACACCTTACAGCAGCAGTCACTTTAGCCTGACCACTAAATTGCCAAACTTCAGTTTACAGTACCTAGTACTATTAGACCTTCATACATATCCTTTGTCTTTTCTTCTTGATATGTTGTCAACATTTAGACATATTCTCTTTCTTCTCTAATCATCTTCTTCTACTTCTGCTTCTCCTACTTTTTCCTCCTGTCTTTTTTGTGTGTATATAGCCATATTGTTAAATATTCAATTGCAATGTTAAAATTGTAGGGGAAGGGCCGTAACTAATGTTGGAAGAACTTGTGGCCAAACCCCTTTCAATATATATTGAAATAAAATATGTTTAAACTAACTATATTACTGGATAAGCAATCAGAACTAACACGAGCAAGCGGCTCCTGCTGGAGTGTCTACCCTGTGTATGAAGGTGCCAAATGTTCATCTCTTTGAGGTAAAGGATTAATCTTCATCCAGTGAAGACATTACCCCTTAGTGACGCATGCTGGCGTCTCTGCAAAAGTCGCATTTAGAAACCATTGTGATAAATAGAGCATTTGCACCATAGGAGCAAATGCTCTATCTATCACAATGGTTTCAATACTGCACAACACTAAATGTGCTGCTAAATCGATAGATATTTTATTGGTTATGCACTATTAAGTAAAGACTCCATATATCCATTTTTATGTCTTTGCTAACCGAGTAGACCCTTTCCCTCGTGGATATTAATGTCTATCGCCTTTTGGTGGTCGCTTTAGAGGAGCTTTACTGTATCATACAATAGAACCCCTCTAATGCGACCACTTAATGAACCTCGGCAAAGTCCGTCTCTAGTCGTGGCTCGGTAAGTTATTAAAGTTCCCAATGGGTTTTGCAGTGTTATGAAAGCTAAGTCCTTTACTCCATATGTACGATGCGAATGCCTATGCAAACAGAGTAGATCCAGATCATATAGTCTTGTAGGAGACGTCTGATCTGTGTCTGCTCTATATGGCTAAAGAATCACATACCAAGTGTTCATACGACATAATTAAAATTTATCTAATCAATATGTCATTATTTCTTACATGAATGTGGAGTAAAGGGTTAATGAGCTTACCCAAAGTATGCTAAAGCTTCGTGTCAATCACTTAAGATTCATAATTTGTTTGCATGTGTCCAAATTTAGTATTATGGCTTCAACCCATTAGTTACACCTTTAACGCCTTTGTAAACAGAGTAGACCGTGACCAAATAGCTCCTGTAGGAGCTAAATATCAGGATCTGCTCTGTTTGATTATGTAATATAGATCTGATTCTACAGTTTCTGCCATTGCCAAAACTTTCTGTGTGCACGTGCTGGTATAAAAATGTGCCACAGTGTGTAGGTTTGTCATCACGTGTACGGCCTTGCTGTACAAGCACTCTTTTATGGCGACATGGTAGAGTGCATGACTAAGAACCTAGCGACCCGGGTTCGATCCCGAGTCTGAGCGGGTATGTTTCTGTATAAGAACACTCGGTTACAAATGTATCTAATTAATATTCTTGATGTCATTACTTCTTACATGAATATTCAAGAGATTTGAATACGCTTTAGATGTTAGATGATTCGTGTTAAACCTTTACATCATAGAGATGCATTTGGCATATTTGCAAAACAGAGTATACACGGATCAGACGGTCCCTGTAGGAGCTGTCTGATCTGGGCCTGCTCTATTTGCTTATGAAATTACTACAGTTTCTGTCATGACCAAAAATTCCTGCGAATGTATGCTGTTACAGGTATAACCATTCTTCCGATCTATATTCCATTAACAACCAGAACAGACCCTGATCAGACAGCTTCTACTGGAGCTATCTGATCTGGGTCTATTCTGAATATACGTAAACACGCGTATTTTTTAAGTAAATGGTAAATACGTCCTCTGTTATTCGGTTTACCCATGATTTATGTAACTAGGGTGGAACTTTTACAATTTACGTGTGTATAAACGAGTAAAAATTATAGACCTAGGCAAAGGTAGACGATACATTGTACAAGTCAAGCTCTAGGAACCGTCTGACCAGTGTCTGTTCCGTTTACTTATGTAATTATATAGATCTAACATGCTACAGTTTCTATCATGACCAAATTATCCAGCGTTTGTATGCCACTATACATGTATAGAAATTCTTGCGATTCATATCCATAGTGCCATTACTTCTTATATGCATGCTCATGAAGGGAATGGTTAGAATATGATAACATAGTCGTTGAAATACACAGCTTCAATGTGATGGATGTACAACTTTGCAGATAAATATACACATGAATTGGTATCGAACTATTGATACACAGGTAGCGGTATCGAACTTACTTTGCGAAGTACAGTAAAACCCATCTGAACCGGAATTCTAGCAAAACAGCATTTAGATACTTTTAAGCAGGTGGCTGCTTAATGCAGTGTGAAAGTCATGCAGAAAGCTCCAACAGGAGCTTTTTTGCATTGCTTACACCCTGCATAAAGCTGACACCAAGACATATCTATACAAAGTTTAGAGGCGGTTTACTGTATATACACATGGGATCTGCTGACCTGAAACGATCCGTTTAGCACTCAAACTGTTCCGTTAACCTTTTCCCTCATATAAACGCGTTTTCACGCATCTGCAAGCAAAGTAGACCCAGATCAGACGGCTCCTAGAGGAGCCGTCTGATCAGGGTTTGCTCCGTTTGCTAATGGAGTTTGAAATGTCTGTTCATTTGCTTTCTAGAATGGCTACAACCTTCAATCTTCCATATTTCATTTTAACTATTTTGTCCATGAATAATCGGTAGGTATTACAATTTGGAATAAATATAGAACAACGAAAGTGTTAACAGTAGCCTAACCGTTACAGTTTTAAACAATTGTTCGCAAATTTTAAGATCCAGATTTTGTGATTTATGTTACATAACGCTGGGTTGGATTCCAGCTGTACGGTTAACCCATTCCTCCATAGGCTATTTTTAGATCCAACCTCCTTGAATGAATCTACCGAAAATTAGCATTTATTAGATAAAGGATACAGAGGCGTAGCAAGGAGCAAAAAGTAAAATACCTAGTTATAGCCTTTCAGTCCGAATGACCGCTCAGCCCACTGTACATGTACTCCCCTGGTCATTGAGTCACTGGCCTACAATATTGAGCACTGCTAACATATGGCGTAATCATGCAGTTGCAGAACCGGCGAGTGACCTCACAGGTACCCATTTTAACCCCTGGGTGGAGAGGAGGTGCGGGTGGGAGACACGGAAAAGTGTCTCTGAAATTTCCGGGAGGTGCCGGGATTTAAACCCCGGACCTCCGGACTGATAGTCAAGCGCGTTATCACTAGATCACCGCACACCACACTAGACCACAGCACACCACACCGAGTATTTATGGAGACACGGTTCATTCAAACCTAACACCGATCCAACAAAGGGGAAAGAAAACCCTTGTTGGATGCCTGTGATCTGTATCTAAACACTTGGCATAAATTAGCCAGACGAACTATGTCGCTTCACTGAATTTATTTCTTTGGATGTCGCCCAATATACACTGCTATAGAGATATGTATGTTTTTATTTAAATTTAGCATCTACGGCGGGGTAGTGTTATATGGGACCCTTATGGGTCGCCATGGCGGGTGACGAAGAGGAACTACGACAAGGACCAACACCAGGAGCTGCAACGACAACAGATGAAACCAAGATGACACCCAAAGGGACCGAGATGACACCAGGAGGGACCAAGCACCAGGAGGGACCACGATGACAACGACCAACACCGGGAGCTGCGCTGAAGGATGGAACATAAGAGGAATCGGGGTTTAGGTTTGAAGTGTGCACAAAGGGTTCAGGTTAATTAGGTTTGTTCATAGTTTATTGGTTGATAGATTAAGATTGTTTGATATGTTTAGTTTTTGTATGTGATACCGAATCGCGCGCGTTTAGAAGCTGGTCGGTCAACTCGGTTTTTTTTCTCGTCGTGATTGTTAATATTTGTATTGCTACAGTAGTTTAATTTTGTTGTGATATTATTAATATTGTTATCGTTGTTTTCATTGTACTTTGAGTATTATTGTATTTGTTATAATGTTGATGTTGTTATATTTGTTCTAACCCCAATCATGTTCAGCTGTTGATAGATTAAGATTGTTTGATATGTTTAGTTTTTGAATGTGATACCGAATCGCGCGCGTTTAAAAGCTGATCGGTCAGCTCGTTTTTTTTCTCATTATGGTTGTTAATGTTTGTTTTGATATTAATATTGTTAACGTTGTTTGTATTGTATTTTGAGTGCTCATGTATATGTATTGTTGTTGTTGTTATATTTGTTCTAATCCCAATCATTTTCAGCTGTTTATAGATTAAGATTGTTTGATATGTTTAGTTTTACTGATATATATGGGTTTAGAGTGTTTGATATGTTTATTTTTGTTTGTCGTACCACATCGCGCGCGTTTAGAAGTTGATCGGTCAACTCGGTTTTTTCTAATTACATGTATGGTTGTTATTAGTATTTGTAAAGCTAGTTTTGTTTTGGAATTGTATTTTGAGTGTTCTTGCATATGTATTGTTGTTAGTGTTGTTATATATGTTCTAATCCATAAATTCTTTTCAGCCTTAACCTTCTTTTGTATTTAGTTTTTTGTAGAACAGATGAAGCCCAAGATGACAGGACCACGATGACACCAGGAAGGACCAAGATGAGGACCAAGATGCCACCAAGATGAGGACCAAGATGCCATCAGAGGAACCAGATAACGAGGCGACGGTGGACCGAGGCAGACTATTCAGCTCTATGACGTCAAGTCCCCAACCCATGACTGGCTGCATGTCGTTATAGAGTCTTCCACGACGACTATCTTCACGGATGGTTCCCATTGGGCCGAGTGGGCGGGTCCGAAGAAGTAGGGTAGCTGCATTGGAACATCAAGGACGAATGAAGAGGCCAGCAACCACAAGACGACGGAGGAACCAACCGCGACTTAGCGGAATAACATTGGCGACGAAGGGGCGAAAAGGAAGATAATGGGACGAGAAAGCTGCAAGGACTCTAGGATGCTGTGACGTTTTCAGGCAGTGGCGATCCAATCCAAATGACTCACTTAGAACAGTGGGGAATTTGTTCTGGGTCTATACTGTCACCAGATATTTAGAAATGCACGATACGTTCATTCTAATGGCCAAATTTCCTTTTTCTTCTAGTAAATTTACGTTTATAACTACTTCGTTAATTGTGTTGCCCTAAGGTTTGAGATATTGAAAGCAACTGTCCATATTTATTTTATTCTCATTCCGATCAGTAAATGGGATTTATGTTTTATGGGTACAGTGTGTGGTATGGTCTGATGTGGGGCCGATATCATAAAATGTCTGTTTCTAATATCGTCCTACTTGCATACACTTTTAGATTGGGCTAAGGTTAAAGCTCAATGAGTATTTTTCAGCCTGCCGTCCGTCTTTTACATCTACTGGCAGAGGGTTCGATTTCCAGACATGCTATAGTGTTTGATGTCCTGCGATGCAGTCTACTTCTTGGTTATAGGCGGTTTTAATTTCAGCAGTCTATAGTTATTATAGTGCAGTAGTTTTGTTCTGGTTTAAAGTTTAACGTTGTTTTTATATATACATGTATATATTTATATCCCACCAAGCACCTTATATGTGCTTTGGTCGTTTTTCGGTCCAATGTGACATCATAGACAAGTCAGTGATGTTACATTTTTGGTTCGGACTTTCATAGATCGTTTTGTAGTATTGATAGTTTAGTACTTTGGTAGTTTTCTTCAGGTGTCTTGGTGGGTCTACAGTGCAAATGAAACTGCATCTTTGACATAAAATAAATACAGCTTATCTGCATTCTAGGCAGTCGTGTACCAGCACTTTTGAGGTTGCTTGCTCAGTGTTAGGATTTCATATAGGGCATTAGGGACTACTAGGAATCAATTTTCTATTACTTCGAAATTGCTGGTGTACGTTTTGCCTCATTTTACTTCACTTACGTTACTTGAGTAGCAAACTTAACTATAAACACCTTAGTCTGTCGTGATTTAACCGTCTGTGAGCAAGAAGCAAACTGCATCCCGTGATTTCAACCACTACAGCCTGTCCTGGAACTGAGTCCTCTATTAGTAGATAGCAAACTTCATAATTTCATCTCTTTATATCTTTTTCCTGCGGGCAACACTTTTATTGCGACATGGTAGAGTGCATGACTAAGAACCTGGCGACCCGGGTTCGATCCCGAGTCTGAGCGAGTATGTTCCTGTATAAGAACACCCGGTTACAAATGTATCTAATTAATATTCTTGATATCATTACTTCTTATATGAATATTCAAGAGATTTGAATACGCTTTAGATGTTAGATGATTCGTGTTAAACCTTTACATCATGAGATGCATTTGGCATATTTGCAAAAACAGAGTATACACGGATCAGACGGTCCCTGTAGGAGCTGTCTGATCTGGGCCTGCTCTATTTGCTTATGAAATTACTACAGTTTCTGTCATGACCAAAATTTCCTGCAATTGTATGCCGTTACAGGTATAACAATTCTTCTAATCCATATTCCATTAACAACCAGAACAGACCCTGATCAGACAGCTTCTACTGGAGCTATCTGATCTGGGTCTATTCTGAATATACGTAAACACGTGTATTTTTTAAGTAAATGGTAAATACGTCCTCTGTTATTCGGTTTACCCATGATTTATGTAACTAGGGTGGAACTTTTACAATTTACGTGTGTATAAACGAGTAAAAATTATAGACCTAGTCAAAGGTCGACGATACGTTGTACAAGTCAAGCTCTAGGAACCGTCTGACCAGTGTCTGTTCCGTTTACTTATGTAATTATATAGATCTAACATGCTACAGTTTCTATCATGACCAAATTATCCAGCGTTTGTATGCCACTATACATGTATAGAAATTCTTCCGATTCACATCCATAGTGCCATTACTTCTTATATGCATGCTCATGAAGGAAATGGTTAGAACATGATAACATAGTCGTTGAAATACACAGCTTCAATGTGATGGATGTACAACTTTGCAGATAAATATACACATGCATTGGTATCGAACTATTAATACACAGGTAGCGGTATCGAACTTGCTTTGCGAAGTACAGTAAAACCCATCTAAACCGGAATTCTAGTAAAACAGCATTTAGATACTTTTAAGCAGGTGACTGCTTAATGCAGTGTGAAAGTCATGCAGAAAGCTCGAACAGGAGCTGTTTTGCATTGCTTTCTTCCTGCATAAAGCTGCCACCAAGACATATTTATACAAATACTGAAGGGAGGTGATCCCCCGAGAGCAAAAATTGCAACACAAAAAGAGAAAATTGCAGACTCAGTTTTATATCGAGTCTGTTCATGAACAGTAATTGATTGAAAGTGCAACACTGCTCACGCCCCCCCCCCCCCCCCCCCCCGCATCGGCTTAAGCGGTATTCAATTTTCAAAACAAGAAGTACTGAAATTCATGATCTCGAAGGACCAGAAGGTATAACAACACTGAGAATGAAGTACGGGGCGACGTTTTACGGCCGCCACACAAGCACTTAACACCTGCTGTTGTGAAGATTATAAATTCTGAAAGAAAGTTTAACGTCCGGTTTAGAGGGGGTTTACTGTATATACACATGGGATCTGCTGACCTGAAACGAACCGTTTAGCACTCAAACTGTTCCGTTAACCTTTTCCCTCATATACATCTGCAAGCAAAGTAGACCCAGATCAGTCGGCTCCTAGAGGAGCCGTCTGATTAGGGTCTGCTCCGTTTGCTAATGGAGTTTGAAATGTCTGTTCATTTGCTTTCTAAAATGGCTACAACCTTCAATCTAAATCCAGGGATAGCTATAGATTGGGACAACTACGTTGACCCAATCAAAAAGTAAAGTACCTAGTTATAGTCTACTTTCAGTCCGAATGACCGCTCAGCCCACTGTACATGTACTCCCCTGGTCATTGAGTCACTGGCCTACAATATTGAGCACTGCTAACATATGGTGTAATCATGCAGTCGCAGAACCGGCGAGTGACCTCACAGGTACCCATTTTAACCCCTGGATGGAGAGGAGGTGCGGGTGGGAGACACGGAAAAAGTGTCTCTGAAATTTCCGGGAGGTGCCGGGATTTAAACCCCGGACCTCCGGACTGATAGTCATGCGCGTTATCACTAGATCACCGCACACCACACTAGACCACAGCACACCACACCGAGTATTTATGGTGAAACGGTTCATTCAAACCTAACACCGATCCAACAAAGGGGAAAGAAAACCCTTGTTGGATGCCTGTGATCTGTATCTAAACACTTGGCATAAATTAGCCAGACGAACTATGTCGCTTCACTGAATTTATTTCTTTGGATGTCGCCCAATATACACTGCTATAGAGATATGTATGTTTTTATTTAAATTAAGCATCTACGGCGGGGTAGTGTTATATGGGACCCTTATGGGTCGCCATGGTGGGTGACGAAGAGGAACTACGACAAGGACCAACACCGGGAGCTGCAACGACAAAAGATGAAACCAAGATGACACCTAGAGGGATCGAGATGACACCAGGAGGGACCAAGCACCAGGAGGGACCACGATGACAACGACCAACACCGGGAGCTGCGCTGAAGGATGGAACATAAGAGGAATCGGGGTTTAGGTTTGAAGTGTGCACAAAGGGTTCAGGTTAATTAGGTTTGTTCATAGTTTATTGGTTGATAGATTAAGGTTGTTTGATATGTTTAGTTTTTGTATGTGATACCGAATCGCGCGCGTTTAGAAGCTGGTCGGTCAACTCGGGGTTTTTTCTCGTCGTGATTGTTAATATTTGTATTGCTACAGTAGTTTAATTTTGTTGTGATATTATTAATATTGTTATCGTTGTTTTCATTGTATTTTGAGTATTATTGTATTTGTTATAATGTTGATGTTGTTATATTTGTTCTAACCCCAATCATGTTCAGCTGTTGATAGATTAAGATCGTTTGATATGTTTAGTTTTTGAATGTGATACCGAATCGCGCGCGTTTAAAAGCTGATCGGTCAGCTCGGTTTTTTTCTCATTATGGTTGTTGCATGTATTAGTTTTTGTATTGCTAGTTTGTTTTGATATTAATATTGTTAACGTTGTTTGTATTGTATTTTGAGTGCTCATGTATATGTATTGTTGTTGTTATATTTGTTCTAATCCCAATCATTTTCAGCTGTTTATAGATTGTTTGATATGTTTAGTTTTACTGATATATATGGGTTTAGAGTGTTTGATATGTTTATTTTTTGTTTGTCGTACCACATCGCGCGCGTTTAGAAGTTGATCGGTCAACTCGGTTTTTTTTCTAATTACATGTGTGGTTGTTATTAGTATTTGTATAGCTAGTTTTGTTTTGGGATTGTATTTTGAGTGTTCTTGCATATGTATTGTTGTTAGTGTTGTTATATATGTTCTAATCCATAAATTCTTTTCAGCCTTAACCTTCTTTTGTATGTAGTTTTTTGTAGAACAGATGAAGCCCAAGATGACGACCACGATGACACCAGGAAGGACCAAGATGAGGACCAAGATGCCACCAAGATGAGGACCAAGATGCCACCAGAGGGACCGGATGACGAGGCGACGGTGGACCGAGGCAGACTATTCAGCTCTATGACGTCAAGTCCCCAACCCATGACTGGCTGCATGTCGTTATAGAGTCTTCCACGACGACTATCTTCACGGATGGTTCCCATTGGGCCGAGTGGGCGGGTCCGAAGAAGTAGGGTAGCTGCATTGGAACATCAAGGACGAATGAAGAGGCCAGCAACCACAAGACGACGGAGGAACCAACCGCGACTTAGCGGAATAACATTGGCGACGAAGGGGCGAAAAGGAAGATAATGGGACGAGAAAGCTGCAAGGACTCTAGGATGCTGTGACGTTTTCAGGCAGTGGCGATCCAATCCAAATGACTCACTTAGAACAGTGGGGAATTTGTTCTGGGTCTATACTGTCACCAGATATTTAGAAATGCACGATACGTTCATTCTAATGGCCAAATTTCCTTTTTCTTCTAGTAAATTTACGTTTATAACTACTTCGTTAATTGTGTTGCCCTAAGGTTTGAGATATTGAAAGCAACTGTCCATATTTATTTTATTCTCATTCCGATCAGTAAATGGGATTTTTTTTTTTTTTATGTTTTATGGGTACAGTGTGTGGTATGGTCTGATGTGGGGCCGATATCATAAAATGTCTGTTTCTAATATCGTCCTACTTGCATACACTTTTAGATTGGGCTAAGGTTAAAGCTCAATGAGTATTTTTCAGCCTGCCGTCCGTCTTTTACATCTACTGGCAGAGGGTTCGATTTCCAGACATGCTATAGTGTTTGATGTCCTGCGATGCAGTCTACTTCTTGGTTATAGGCGGTTTTAATTTCAGCAGTCTATAGTTATTATAGTGCAGTAGTTTTGTTCTGGTTTAAAGTTTAACGTTGTTTTTATATATACATGTATATATTTATATCCCACCAAGCACCTTATATGTGCTTTGGTCGTTTTTCGGTCCAATGTGACATCATAGACAAGTCAGTGATGTTACATTTTTGGTTCGGACTTTCATAGATCGTTTTGTAGTATTGATAGTTTAGTACTTTGGTAGTTTTCTTCAGGTGTCTTGGTGGGTCTACAGTGCAAATGAAACTGCATCTTTGACATAAAATAAATACAGCTTATCTGCATTCTAGGCAGTCGTGTACCAGCACTTTTGAGGTTGCTTGCTCAGTGTTAGGATTTCATATAGGGCATTAGGGACTACTAGGAATCAATTTTCTATTACTTCGAAATTGCTGGTGTACGTTTTGCCTCATTTTACTTCACTTACGTTACTTGAGTAGCAAACTTAACTATAAACACCTTAGTCTGTCGTGATTTAACCGTCTGTGAGCAAGAAGCAAACTGCATCCCGTGATTTCAACCACCACAGCCTGTCCTGGAACTGAGTCCTCTATTAGTAGATAGCAAACTTCATAATTTCATCTCTTTATATCTTTTTCCTGCGGGCAACACTTTTATGGCGACATGGTAGAGTGCATGACTAAGAACCTGGCGACCCGGGTTCGATCCGGAGTCTGAGCGGGTATGTTTCTGTATAAGAACACCCGGTTACAAATGTATCTAATTAATATTCTTGATGTCATTACTTCTTATATGAATATTCAAGAGATTTGAATACGCTTTAGATGTTAGATGATTCGTGTTAAACCTTTACATCATGAGATGCATTTGGCATATTTGCAAAACAGAGTATACACGGATCAGACGGTCCCTGTAGGAGCTGTCTGATCTGGGCCTGCTCTATTTGCTTATGAAATTACTACAGTTTCTGTCATGACCAAAATTTCCTGCAATTGTATGCCGTTACAGGTATAACAATTCTTCTAATCCATAGTCCTCTATTAGTAGATAGCAAACTTCATAATTTCATCCCTGTCAGGGGATACTTGTCTGAACCGTCAAATGCTCAGAGAACTTTATTAAAAGCAATTGACTGATCTAGCAAGCTCACAGGGCGCTTGCATTTTTATTTGACTGTATTTAAAACTTCTTTATTGGACAGATGCATAAGGATATTGCTTGATCTCTCAGCTGTAGATAGACGTTTTGGCATTTAGACATGTACATGTAGTTTCAGACAGGATCAAGCGTTTTGACAAGTCACTCATTTAATGGGTTCTTTCTATCTTTTTTCCTGCGGGCAACACTTTTTTCTGTAAATTTTCTGTTTGTGTATTCTTTTTAGAAAAAGGAAAATTGGCCACCCCATATTTACCTCCTACCTTAATTGCAATCGGGGGTATTATTGTTTATTCAGCAAGAAGTATTCCCTTTGGCAAGAACTAAAAGGAAGGTATATTGGCAGATTCAACAAATGCGTGTACATTTGAAAGCAGAATTTTCGAGTTGAATCAAATTCATGTTACACCATTGTGCATACGTAATCTCTAGTAACCACCCTCTGTAATAATTGTATTATGAATGAAGATTCATACATGTATTATTTCTTACATAAATAGTCATCAGAGAAAGGGTTAAACTAGTAAAGATTGTGTTTAACCCTTTCCTCCATATAATCACTTCAAGCATTTGCAGAGTAGACCTATGTCTGAGGGTTTCTGTCTGTTTGTGAAATAATTTTTAGATCTGACACTACAGTTTCTTCCAATACCAAAACATCCTGTGTGCCTATGCCACCCATAAAAACTCAGCTAATTTATACCAATGATGTGATTATTCCATACCCAACTCACTCGCTCACTCCATACATGAATATTCTGCAGGGAAATGTCAATTCATATACGGGTCAATATATGGGTGTTCGACAAGTGAAGGGATGGTACAGATAACACTGTCTTAAATGACCATTCAATCTTAATTTGACGAATATTCGTTTAAGAAATAAGTTCTTAATATTAACTGAATGTGAATGATTATTGTGTTAAATGTTTTGGTCCTGACAAATTAGAATAGGATATTGATATATCTTATTCCATAAGGAAATGTGGCATACCCTGATCAACATCTCCTGCAGTAGATGTCAGATTTAGGTATTCTCTGCTTACAAAGGCGTGTACTTGTGTATGTATGGAGTAAATGCTTAATTCCTGACAAGCTTAACCCACTTGTGTCCACGATCCCATATATGGGACATAGGCAAACAGTGTAGACTCTGATCACACGCCGCATAATTCGGCGTCTGATCAGTCTACACTGTTTGCTGATAGGAATTTCAATATAAAACCGAAATTGAAAGTTTAGGCCAGGTATCCCTTAGATAAAAAAATTAACGAATCCAACTATATAAACATGGAAGAATCCACTGGGCGCAAATGGGTTAATTCAGAACGAAAGTAACTTCCGGAATAGGTTTCCAAGAAATGTGTAGATAATATCATTGTTAAAATTTATCTGATGAATACTCATGTAAGAAGTAATGACGTCATGAATATTGGTTAGTATTTTTATAATGGCATATGAACATAGTATATTTGTCCAAGGCAGAAACTGTATTCAAATCTATATAATCCAATAAGCAGAAAAGACCCTAATCAGACTAATTCTATACAGGGCCCATTTTATCGGGGTCTTATCTGTTTACAAAGTTATGATAAAAGGCTTGTTTATCAGGAAAATGGTAAATCGTGATATCAAACTTCGGGGGAGAACCTGCTGTTTTGATGAATTACAATAGAACCTATCTTAACTGGTCATTCATTTATTGTACATAAAAAAGCAGGTTGTTGCTAAATACAGGCAAAAATATTGCAGGAAGCTCCTATATGAGCTTTCTACATTACCTTAGACCTGCATTAAACTACCACAGACCCATAATTATACCTTTTTGGGCCGTTTAAGACATGTTCTACTGTATTTACTTACTACAGTAGAGCCTGGCTAAAGCGACCGCATAATTTATTAACAAAGCAGTCTTTAAAAGCAGGTTGTTGCTTAATGCTGGACAAAGGGAATAACATAAATTGATGGAACTTTGTTTTTGTCCATCATTAATTTACGACCCGCTTGAAAGATTTATCATTTTAAGTATTTAAGTATTTAAGTATTTTAGGGATTTACTGTATACTGCTAAGCATTGATGAATCATTATAATTATGATTTTTTTTATTATATTCAGAATAACCACTGTAATAGTTATAGATACGATTAAAGCATATGGGCGTTATGTTTAAACCTTTCTGATTTGAATATTCATGTAAAAAATAATGACGCTATATAACGGCCTATGCACACAGTAGTTTGGTATTTGTAGAAACTACAGATCTATAATGATTTCATATGCAAACAGAACAGACCCTGATCAGACGATACCTACAGGGGTCGTCTGATTTTGATCTACTCTGTTTGCAAAGGCATGCAACGCGTTTATATGAGATGGAGAATTAAATTGGACCCAATGTATCAGATTTTAATCTTTTACTCTATAAATACGCCTTTCTACACCTTTGTTAACGGAGTAGACCCAGATCAGACGGTTCCTATAGCAGCCGTCGGATCACGGTCTGCTCTGTTTGCCAATGATATAATATAGATATGATTCTACAGTTTTTGCCTTGACCTTAAATTCCTGTGTCCATGTGCATTTATAACAACTAATCTATTTAATATCCATGATGTCATTATTTCTTTAATGAATATTCATGGGGTAAATGGTTAAAGCGCTAACTTGGAAATAGATTAACCTCACTCCTTTGAGTCATCCCTATGAGGATGAGTTCAGTTGTAGTCAAATTTGTATCGACATATCTTGTATAGAGAAGACTAGTATCAAGATACATGTAATACTCGTTTACAGAGATTTAGGATTTCTTTAACCTTTAGCCTGCTGAGAAAATTAAATTATTTTTACAGAATTTTTCACCTACATTTTTCAAAATTCAAGCTATAATCAATTTGTCTATCAAAATTCAACCAGGGTGTCAAACAGTTTAAATCCTGATGAGACGCCGAGTTACTCGGCGTCTCATCTTGATCCAACCTGTTTGCAAAGATATTCCCTCATCCGCCCATAGCAGGCTAAAGGTTAAGTGTGTATACTATTATTTGAAACATTTGGCTTTAACCCTTACTACACTGAATTTTCAAATGGACTATTCCAAAATTCAAACAAGTCAAGCTTATTGTGAATATTTAAGGACTTTGCGAAAGAAAGTGTAAGATGACAAACAGCGCAGACCCGGACGAGAGGGCTCCTCTAGAAGCTCCTCTAGGAGCCCTCTCGTCTGGGTCTTCACTATTTGCAAAGGACACCAGTGATACGTGTTCCGTACTGTAAGGGTAAATCCTTAATTAATACAATTGTTATCATTATCATTATTATTTATTTATTATAGGCTATATTTCTTGAAACATTAAAATTTGTTTTAGTGCTATATCATTGTATGTGTAATCGAAGGTCTTTGTTAGCATGGGTCAAATTTGCACGTTTTCATTAGCCGTCTATGTAACCTGGTTTTACCCTGAAGTTATGCCTCATGAATATTAATTAGATGACTCTTTATAATGGCATATGAAGCGAGGAAATGTTAACCATGGCTGTACTTATTTCATACGCAAACGGAGAGGCTGCTGTTCAGACAGCTCATACAGGATCCGTCTGATCTGAATTTTACTAACTTTTGTACAGGCGTGAAAATGTACATACATGTATATGGAGTCATTGGAGTGAAGGCTTAAACTCTGTTAGTATTTTGTTTTGGTGATAAGTGTGCGTGTGTGTGCGTAAGTTTTCGTGTGCGAGTGTGTTCAAATATAATTTAATTTGGTGTTGTTAATATATTTGTATTGTGTTAATATATTTGTATAAATAAAGAACAAAAGATTCAGCATAACACGTTTGTCCTCAAATTTCAGCCTTTCACCTAAAGCAAGCAATTTATCTTATTAAGTCGTATATAGTACCTTTTCAATCATTCACTTGCACGAGTTTCAAAAACAAAAAAAACTGCAAACAAGCGGAGTATATCTAGATAAGACAGCTTATACATGGTCTGTCTAATCAGGGTCTGCTCTGATTGCTTGTGGAATAAATAGATCTGATGATTCTACAGTTTCTGCCATAGTCAAATATTCATATCATGTTTACTCTAAATATTCCGATACCAAGTTTCTCCTCCCCACCCATTTAAAAAGCTGGATATTTCAGAGTTGCACTATATACAGAAAACACCCTCTAAACCGGAAATCTAGTAGAGAAGAATTTGGATACTTTTAGGCAAGTGGCTGCTAAATGCAGGATGAAAGGCACACAGACAGCTCCTAGTGGAGCTTTCTACGTCACTCTCACCCTGCATTAAGCTGCCACCTGTCTCCAAGACTGATATTTATACTAAAGTGCACGTCCGATTTAGAGGGTTTTACTGTAATAGCAAGTGGTGAGGACATTGATCAATCTTTTACCGGTGCAGTTTGTTCTGGGTCTTCACCACTTGCCTATGTTTGTTTGAATATTTAGGGTAATAAGAAATTATGCCTTGATAAAATATCCATAAAGTTATATGGCTATTCATTAAGTAAAGGGTAAAAATAAGAAATAGATTAGGTTGATTGAAATTAATAATTATGTAAGAAATTAAGAATATCATTTAACCCTTTGAATGCAGAACACGGGTGTATTGACACTTGCTCTATGCATAACCCTCAGCATAATTGGAGGTTTCTCGGACATACACCAACGCATTGCAAGAGTATGTCGGATTGGCCTATTGTTTGTTTTCTTAAGGGAAATTATTTTGTAGAGATGCATGGTACAGTTTAAAAACCAAAATCAAATCAAGGTCAATGTGACGAGCAGCTGACTTTTAAAATTGTGAAGTAATGGTCTATGTAAAAAAAACAAATACATGGATATGCCGGGGATCGAACCCGGGTCCTTTCACATGCAAAGCGAACGATCTACCACCGAGCCACATCCCCGTATACATAATCATTAGGCAGATGACCCGTTATCTGTTTTTAATAATATCCATGTAGCCTGTTGACATGAAGATTAAACACATGCACACATGTCAGACAGTGTGACTTTATTAAATCCAGATCTTTTTTATCCACATCCAAACAGTCTTGTCAAACTGATCAACCCTTGGCCTGCTATAAAATGAAGTCTGCTTATGCTCCGATTTGTTGCCGTTGTTACTTTTGAGATTCTATTATATTGAGTGTCAAACAGTTTCGACTCTAATGAGTCGTCGAGTTACTCGGCGTCTCATCAGGATTCAAGGTGTTTGAAAATGTCAGTTAGGTCGCGCTTAGCAGGCTAAGGGTTAATACACTTGTCAAACTGTAAATAAACTGGTTGTTTTGTTGTTGTTGTTTTAAGAAATGGAAAACAATGTTTTAAAGAGGATATTCTCTCCCAGAGTAGAATTTGTTCAGTTAGCTAAAGGTTAAAGACGATGTATGAAGAGAACCATGATACGGAAGAATGACGAACACAAACAAACAGAGAGAGAGAGAGAGAGAGAGAGAGAGAGAGAGAGAGGAGAGAAAGAGAGTCTAATCGCAGAGAGAGTCTCATCGTTGTTTTTTATGTTTTGTTTTCTTTTGTTTCATATGCTTATTAATTATATTCACGATCTATTTGAATTAGCAAGCATTTATATTTTCGTTTGTTTCCATTACAACCCTTTCCCCCATAATTATATGGATTGATTACGTTCATTACAAGTTATTATATACAGTTATAGTCGTATATGTCCCGAGGTAGGTACATATGAAGCGGTATTTGGGTCAAAATTATAGTCCTCAGAAGCTACACGCCTTATTCTACATGTCTCATTCTATATTCTTCATTCTATATTCTTAATTCTTATCGCTAAACGCTAAATGTTTCAACTCAAATTATTACGAAACTAACTCACCAAATACTAGCTCTACTTGATCTGCCTCATTCTATATTCTTCATTCTATATTCTTAATTCTTATCGCTAAACGCTAAATGTTTCAACTCAAATTATTACGAAACAAACTCATCAAATACTAGCTCTACTTGATCTCAACCCACCAAATACTAGCTCTACTTGATCTCAGAAGCTAACCGCCTTATTCTACATGCCTAATTCTAAATTCTTAATTCTTATCGCTAAATGTTTCAACTCAAATTATTACGAAAATTACTCACAAAATACTAGCTCTACTTGATGACAACGTTAAAAGGTATTTAGGAATTATAGAAAATCATTGTTAATCATTGAAAGTCATTGTAAGGTAAAGAATATATAGAGGATATTTGTTATTTTCAGTGGAAGATCGAAATTTATTTCATCGAGAGAACACCAGACGGTATATTTTCACGAGTGGCGAGGGTTATGTTGTATGACGTCATTTTGTATATCTGACAATAAAACTAAAAGAAAACTGTGTTGGCATTACTGCGCGTCATCTTTACGTCATAAGTCATATAAGTATTGCACTGCAAACTCATACACGTTCATAAGCAATAGTAATTCAAAAACCATGGTAAATGTACGTCTTTCTTTGTTGCCATGTCGAAATACAACTCTTATCGTTACGAAGAATATGTGTCTTAAGGTGTCGGAATAAGGGCCTTTTACTCTTTCCCTCATATGACCGACTTTTGACTCGATACTGCAAACAGAGCAGACCCATATCAGACGGCTCCTATAGGAGCCGTTTGACCTGGGTCTACTCTGTTTGAGTATGAAACAATGTAGATCTGATTCTAATGTTTCTACCACTTGTTCGTGATGCCATGATAAAATACATCTAGGATCTAGATCTAATTCATATTCTAACATTCATGATTTTTACATGAATAGATGGGGGAAAGTGTCAACCTTTACCATACTATGAGTGAATCCAAGATTGATTTTGCATGCAGTTTGGATTTAGATCAGACACCGGGTGGTTCAGTGCGGCATTGCCGCATCAGTATTCAAGCTGATTGATTCCCGAGTGCATATATAGTGAAGAAAGAATATAAAATGTCTGATCGGGGTCTGCTCTGTTTGCTTATGAAATGGTTAGATCTGATTCTACAGTTTCTGCCATGGCTAAAAGTCCATGTGTTCACATCAGCCATTTTAAACACTATTCTAATTGATTTTCATGACGTCATTATTTCCTATATGAATATTCAATAGGTACAGGGTTAATCGGAGAGCTATCACTGGTGCTTGATTGCCTGTATACATGTTAATACAGTTTGTGCACAGTAGCAGATCTCTACAAATAATTATAATTCTGAGTTTAAAATTAATGCAGGACGAAAGTTATAAACAGCAGCCTTCTAATCAGGATCTACCCGTCTAAACCGGACGTTAAATACAGTATAAATATCAGTCTTGGAGACAGGTATCAGTTTAAGGCAGGGTGAAATTCATGCAGAAAGCTCCTCTAGAAACTGTCTGCATGAGAGGGTTTACTGGACTATCAGGTAAAGGGTTAACTTCCATCTATCAAGTCTGAATTTTCACAGTGGAACATCAGTTTTTAACTATAGAGTCCACGCAGTGTGAAAGGCTTACACCTGCTAGAACTTGTTGAATGACAGACTGCATATCCTGATCAGAAAGCTCCTTTATGAATCCTCTGATCTGGGTCGACACTGCGTGTATATGTCCAATGTAATAAGCTCGCGTGGATGTATGTATTATCCCTTCCCCTCAAATAACCGCCTTTTAGGGTTGTGCAAACATAGTAGACCCATATCAGACGGCTCCTAAGGAAGCCGTCTGAACAGGGTCCAATTTGCTTGCTTATGGAAATATAACAGTGCTGATTCTGCAGTTTCTATCCATTACCAATCAAGAGTGTGTTTGTGAAACACTTATACCCCCGACCTTTGACCCTGAAGGATGACATTGACCTTTTACCCATGGACCAGGGAGTTGAACGCGACATATCGTCTTTTTTGTGGTGAACATTTGTGCCAGGTTATTTTGAAATCAATTCACAGAAAAAAGTTACAGAAGGGACGCGAAATTTGGGACGAACGGATGGACGGACAGACAGAAAGGCCGATGGAAGGACAGACGGAAGGACGGACAATGCGATTACTATATGCCCGCCGTTGGGGGACATAAAAAAACCATGTGTCCATATATCATTGTTAAAAATCAGCTAATACATATTCACGATAGCATTATTTTTTACATGAATATTCAACAGGGAAGGATTAAACTTCAATATTAATAATTTGAGTTGAAGCATTTACCGTTTACCGATTCAATTCAGACTTTAGACTTTAGAAATATAGTCATGAAGCATTAAGCGTTAACAACTAACATTCCAAAAGAAAAAAAATGTGTCGCTGCCGTGATTTGAACAACCAACCATCAATACCAGAACTGTTAACTGCCAGCAGCTTTACCCACTCGGCCACGGACGTATATTGTCTGATTTGGGGGAATTTTATTTATATATAAATCTAAATTTAGACATGTCGAATCGAGGATGGCACCCTATTAACAAAATAAATGCTTTATATTCTGTACATAACAATGATTTTCAATGACTAACAATGATTTTCTACAATCTTACTAATACCGTTTAACGTTGTCATCGTGTACTTGTAGCTAGAGCTAGTATTTTGTGAGTTAGTTTCGTAATAATTTGAGTTGAAACATTTACCGTTTAGCGATAAGAATATAGAATGAAGAATATAGAATGAAGAATATAGAATGAAGAATATAAAATGAGGCATGTAGAATAAGGCGGCTAGCTTTTGAGATTGCGAATGAAAAATAAGATTTTTGAAAAACGGAAAAGACAATTAAAATAGAAGTTTAAATAGATAAATTGTATTTAACAACATCGAAATGAGTATCTAAATTAACAAATAGTACGTAGATGACAGTATTCGCTTAGTAAAATCATAACTATAATTTTGACCCAAATACCGCTCCATAGTTTATGGCTGATGAACGATCTTATCATTTGCAATGGCTGCAAAAACCACCCGTCCCCAGAAACGATCTTGTTGAAGAACACAATTGTCAGCATAGTGTTTATTTCTCCTATGACAGACGTTGGCATAATCTGGATCCGTCCGAAACAGAATTGTATTCCAGCGTCGTCCTGTTCAACGAATGTGCACATGCGTCCAAATGAGAGACATTTCACAAATTACGTTGCGTTATTTAAAACGCACCCGACATTTATGGACTTTCCCCGTATTTACAAACTGCTATCCCGCAGACGATTACAAATCGTTTTCCCCACTGATATGGCTATTATAGATCTATGAATTTTACGGTAATCATAAAATGAAGAGCTCAAGTTTTACATATAAATTTGTTAATCAAGACTATTCATGTAAGAAATGATGACATTATGAATATGAATTAGATTCGTTTTTATGATAGGATAATTATCGAGGGCTTGGTGCAAAACTATTCTAACTCCTTCACAAAGTGAGGGAGTTAGAATAGTTTTGCACCAAGCCCTCGAATTATGTACTTGGGCATCTTTGGTGATGGCAGAAACTGTAGACTCATATCAATATTATATCATAAGCAAACAGAAGAGTCTCTGGTGTCCAGTAGGAGCCATCAGATCTAGGTCTACTCTGTTTGCAAAGGCATAGAAAGACATATATGGAGTAAGGGGATAATTAGTGCACCCAACGAGGCAGCCGAGGACATCAACCAATCACATATCTGATCTGTGTCTCGTGACTCTTGCTAGCCATTCAGCAGCCTCCTCAGTCTGTTTTTGGAAGCGAGAGGGGAGGCAAGATTGCTCACTAGTTTGCCACCTCCTCCCAGCCTCCTTCTCAGGTAATAGCAATTGTTTACCCATGTTCTCCGTATTTTGTTTTATGTATTTCAACTTCAGTTACTTTTATTATATAATGCCTATGTGTGTTAGCAGCAGTACATGTAGCAGTTTGAAAACGATTGCACTAAGACGTGTATTCATGATGTAGGCCTAGCGATCTTTGACCATGTGTTGTAACAACCGGAAACCAAGATATGAAATTTCGTTGGCGCATCCTGTCTTTCAAAATCATGCACCAAGATTTAGTATCGCTGGATAAGAATTCTCAACATGCTTTGCAACTCGCAATATGCCTTGCAATGACTTCTGTTGACAGCATCATCAAGCATGTCAATTGCACTTTCCCGTACACAACTGTGTATTCTTGGATTATCATAAAATAAAATAAAAAGTTGAGATCTATTTTTTTTAAACTTTTGAAGCGTTTTCATTCAATTGAAACAATATCAGTAAAGCAAGTAGAATAAACATGCCGAATACCAAACAGGACAGGCACGTGTAAATCGTGTTTCAAACGTTATCGACGATTAACAGTGTAAACCAACTCGATAAAATTCATAGATCCTGATTACACAGAACAATGCTAATGGCATTAACACAATAACCAGTATGTGCAATATATACGTGTACAACTCAGACAGAAATGCTATGCCAATGTGTATTTATATGTTACCAGCCTACCGGAATACCAGGCTATTCAGCATTAATGATTCAGATGCTATCTGGTCAGCCAGCAGGTTTGTCTTACATGGACTGCAGTAAGACTACAGAAAGACAGAGCAACTGATAAGTGTGCATACTCAAGTCCTAAAATCATCATTTCTTCACCAAACCCTATGTCGTGACCACAACATAGTGTATGGTGGAGAAATTAAGGAGTTATTCTTGAAAATGTTTTAATTTAAAGGTCAAGTAAACAGATTGGGTTTTCGTCAAATTCTGATAGTATACAGTTAGTTAAACATCAAACTTTAGAAAATTCTTACCGTTTTTATCTAGTTTTGATTTAAATCGAGTTTTTATTGTACCGCGAACCGTGTATTTTGAAAATCGATACATGATTATCTCCCTTGCGTGACGTCACTTGTGATGCTCGCCAGTCAGGGATCCCATTGAGAGGGAGGAATGTACACAGAAACTTAACCTTTTCCTTTAAATTAACGCCTCTGCAAACAAAGTAGATCCAGATCAGAGCCTACAGGAACAGTCTAATTAGGGTCTGTTCTGTTTGCTTACAAAATTAGATCAAATCCGACTCCTAAGTTTCTATAAATACCCAAATTATGTTCACACTTTTCCAGACATTACGTCCATGGATTAGCCATAGAAAGTGACTCTTTGTCGAGTAGGGGAAACTATTTATGGGGTGTGATGTTTATTTTAGGTGTGAAATACAATGATACATGTACTTAAAATTAAACACATATTTTTTATCTTAAACCTTCTCTTGCCTTTTACCCATGCCCTGTTGTATAATTACATATAGCTTCACTGTGTACACGTATTTCGCTATGCAATCACTTCTGTAAATCAACTTGTAAATAGTGCAGACCCTGATGAGACAGCTCCTGCAGGTTTTCACTATTTACAGGTATATTGACGTGAATAGCAAGCGAATGGTTAAAACTTACTTTACCTGTCAGTGAATTAACACTATTCATAAACTATAATTTAAAAAGAGGATGAGGTTAGAACCAAGACCATTAGCAAATAGTATAGATTCAGATCAGAGGGACCATTTGGGTCCCGCCCATAAGTTGGGTCCAAACAACTTTTAGACAGAACCAGACAACTTTAGATGAATTTCATATTTAGGCAAAGTGGGTTCAGATGAAATGGGACGTTCTCGTTAAGTAACATAGTACTATGTGTAAATGTGCGTACAATTGTACTTTAGAAAAAAAAAGAAATTCCACCAAAATGCAGAAAAATAGAAAATTATTTATTTATTTATTTTACTTTAATATTTGCAATACCAAAAATGATGCATTACTTTCGGGAAATCGAGTAAAGGTTGAACTACCAAAATATGCATTTTGTTGGGAAAATGAGAAAAAGGTGGGTCTTGATAATAAATGGTTGTCAGTCTTGAAGAATGACTAATTTTTTTAATATATTCATGTTTCTAAAGCTTGTGAATTATGTTTAAATGACTGGACCCACTACAAATAAAAATGTCTATAAAACAAATATGGTCAACATATTAAAACTGTTACTACATTTTTCTTTATCATAATTTTACAGTATACTCGTATGCGCAATTTAATTATGGTTTGTATTACATGTATATGGAAACAACAGTAAACATAACCATTAGAATTTCTCTGCATGTATGAATGAATGTGTTAAATGGCCTTAGGCCATATTGTACTAAGCCATATTACACAAAAAATGCCCCATGCAGGGTCAGTCGCCAGATGTCAGTTATCATAGTGGCCTTTAGGATTATTGCAAGGCCATAAAACCCGCTTCCTGTATATTACTGTATTGTTGCATTCCTTTATGTAGCTGTGGTAACTTGTCAAAAGAATCAATTATTGCGGTCATGGTGCCTCAAAGTTAGTTTTGGGCAAAATGTAGGTAATAATCAGTAAAACTATAATTATAAAACGCATCCAATGAACAATTCCGTAAATTACAGTAATCCAGAATGACTTTTTTCCTATGGATTTATGGTCAAAATTGTCCATGTTCAAAAATTGCAAAAGGATCATATTTATGATAAACTATTTCCCTGATGAAAAAATATGTGTGAGTAAATCACTTCACGAATATAAACACTTCATTCCACGTGCCTGTTTATGCAAATGCAAACATAATAGACCCTGATCAAACGTATTGAAATAAATTTACAAACAGAGTAGATCAAGATCAGACAGATTCTGATCAGGTTCTTGTCGATTTGCTTATGAAATAATATACAGGTAGGTCTCATATATCATTAACTCTCCATGAAATCATTATTTCTTACACGAATATTCATGAAGAAGATCTAAAGGCTTTTTTCACAATGTTAACTTTTCAAATAGATCATTGGCTCTGACAGATCAATTCGGATTAGATCAACAAAATTTCGCAAGCAAACAGAGCAGAACCTGATCAGACAGCTCTTACAGGAACTGTCCGATCTGGATCTACTCTATTTGCAAACGCGCGTGAAGCCGTTTATATAAGAAGAGAAGGATTGGGAAATTGATTTTAAAGCAAATTAGGTGTCTGCTGCCAGCAGTGCTAAATCTTGTTTATTAATCATTTTTTCTCTTAAGAATATTTATTAAAGATTTCATGACCTCATGAATATTCATTACAGGGATTACTGAGACGCTAGACAACCCTGGTCGAATCTAAAGACAAAAGTCTTCGGACTAAGCAATCAGAGCATATCCTGATCAGACAGTTCCTGCGTGATTTGGGTTTACGCTGTTAACAAAACGTTTGTATAGAATAATTTTCCACGAAGAAAAAGCCCATTGACCTGCAGTGCTAGACTTAAGTCACATTTATAACAGAATGTAGCATATATACTTTTTTATAATTGTAGACCCAAGTCATCCACTGCATCTCTAGTATAAATTTCACGGAAAACAGCCATCGAGACAAAATGTAAATCGCATCACATTTTCTTGAACTTTTCGTCTTTTGGTAATTTAAATAATCCTATTTAGTCTCTGTTGGATTAGGAGCTACACCCATAGGCAGGGATACGCCCATAGGTAGCACAAATTGCCATTTTAGCACTCAAAACGAAGCAGAAGTTCATTACGTGCGATTCTTTTCTATACGATATCTAGTTCGACATTTATAGCGAATGTCACAAGTGACGTCATCACAAGGGAGATAAGCGAACGACCAAAATCAGTCAGTGCTTACTTATCGGTGATATATGACACCTGCTATGTGCGATATGACTGTATTTTTTTTTTGTTTTCGAAACTTCGTCGTACAAGGTACCCATTTGTCAAATATTTACGAAAAAGTGTCCTACCTGTTTACTTGACCTTTAAGCATCTTATCCGGAGCTCTAAAAAGGTAAACCAAGATGTTTCTCTTAGGTTTGGACAAAAATGTAGATTTTGCAGAATAAGTAAAAATCTGTTGGTTTGATAAAAGTATAGACCCTTTCTAGTGCTTTGACAGGTCAATGTAAAGCAACTTTAACCCTTTACTCCATAAATTTAAGTGCATTTGCAAGCAGAGTAGACCCAGATCAGATGGCTATGTAGGAGCCGTCTGTTCAGGGTCTACTCTATTTGCTGATGAAATAATATACATCTGATTCTACATTATTTGTTTTGGCAAAAAAATCATAAATTCATGTATCATTATAAAAATTTTGCTAGTTAATATTCATGGTGCCATTATTTCATGGATTAAAGGGTTAACTGTTAAATGCATGTATGAATAAACTATACATGTAATACTATAGAACCTGATTTGATGTCTGGTCTCTATGATCTTAACTCATTCCCTCATAGGCTATTTTTAGATCCAACCTCTTTGAATAAATCTACCAAAAAGGAGCATTAACTAGAGAAAATGAAAAGTTTAGAATTCTGTAGTTTTGAAACCATTGTGATAAAAAGAGCATTTGAACCTTAGGACGAATGCTCTATTTATCACAATGGTTTTCAAGAAATGGTTATTACAGAAGCGTAGAAATGCATATTGATGGAGGAAAGGGTTAACCTACACTGTTTGCAATATGCCAAAAAAACCTTGAAGACACATTATTTTATCTCTGCATAGCTTTTGTGTGAACATATCTGACAGGGGGGTAAACTCTATATTGCTTATTGCATTATGCTTGAAAATTTATATACTCCAACTTTAGACAGGGAGGAGCATTCTGATTAACCAATGATTGTCTACCTGGGCAAATAAAGTGATTCTTATTATGGGAAAAATCCCATCTTTTGTCCTCTTTGAAATATGTGGCTAAAAGTTTACACAGCTAGGTTGGGTTTTTTTGCCCCGTAATCAATTAATATGCCTTTCTAAGCTTTCAAACAGATTAGACCAGGGGTTCCTTGTTTTATATAGAAGCATATAGCGAAAACTTTGAGAATCTTCTTCTCTGAAGCTGGATGGTTCTTAGCTTTCATATTTGGCACATATCATCATTGACAGGTCCTCTACAAAAGTTACATAGAGTATGCAAATCTTTTTCAAACAGGGCAGATCCTGATCAGTCTCAGGACCCCTGTAGGAACACTCTTACTTGGATCTACACAGTTTGCAAATGCCATTCAGGTGGTTGACAGGATTATAAAAATGAAAGAATTCAAAGTCACTGTAAATTTAATGGTTTTGAAAGAGCACTTAATGACCTTTTTATTGGTGTGCTTATTTGCATACATTGAATGGAAATGCATGGTTTTCAGTATGAATATATCGGTATAACAATGAGAGTTTTCCTGAATGCTTTGTCCAAACTTTACTTTACGCCTTAGAATGCTGATTTTTTTTAAAGTGGTGTAGTACACTATCATTTATGATATACCGGTACATATAGTCCATTCAATGTGAAATGGCAAAATTTACTAGAATATTTTGAATGATAATTAACCCTTCTCTTGTTGAATTTTAAAACACATTTCTCCATCTTTACCCATGCCCTGTTGTATAATTACATATACATGTATCTTCACTGTGTACAAGTATTTCGCTGTGCAATCACTGCTGTGGAGTGCACTTGTTGCACAATCTACTTGTAAATAGTGCAGACCCTGATGAGACAGCTCCTGCAGGAGCTGTCTAATCTGGGTCTTCACTATTTACAGGTAGGTAGCTCCTGCAGGAGCTGTCTAATCTGGGTCTTCACTATTTACAGGTAGGTATATTGACGTGAATAGCAAGCGAAGGGTTAAACAGGGCAGAGTCCAAATGGAGGTTCCTGTAGATTAGTCCTATGATCTGAGTATACACTGTTAGCAAATACCACTGTGCTCATGTCCAACAGTCAAAGGGTTAATGATTTATTGTACAAGAGACCACACACAAAGATATTTTGCTTTATGCATGTTTAAACCTTAACCTAATGAATATTTATACAAAAAAAACAAGATATCAGATGTAAGAAAAGTATTTTAACTCTGTACTCAATAAATATCTATGTAAGAAATACATGTAATGACATCATGCATATTACAGTAAACCCTCTCTATAACGGCCAATAAATTGTGTTAATTAGTTGGTATTTAGGGCAGGTGGCTGCTGAAAGCAAGGTGAAAGTAAAACAGAATGCTCCTATGGGAGCGTTCTGTTTTACTTTCACCTTGCTTTAAGCAGCCATCTGCCTTTAACACAAAATACTTGATGGAATTTAGTGGCCATTATAAAGAGGTTTTACTGTAATTAGATTGTTATAATAACACATGCACACAGGAAGTTTTGGTCATTGCAGAAACTGTTGAGACATACCTATATACTATATCACATGCAGACAGTGCAGATCCTGATCAGACAGCTCCTACAGGGTCTTCTCTGTTTGCAGCAAAGGATTAAAGGTTATCTGTATGTAAAAATTAAAATGAGTATTCATGTAAGAAAATGTTAACTACCGTAACTTTTATAATGACACCATGACCAAGCAAATTTTGACAATGGCAGAAACTATAGCATCACATCTACATGTAAACTATATTATTTCATAAACAAATAGAGCAGACCCTGGTGCGACAGTTTCTATAGGAGCCATCTGATCTGGATCTGCACAGTTTGCAAAGGTTTCTAAAGATGTTTTATCAGGTAAAGAGTAAACTATTTGCATGAATTGTCATCTGCTACAATAAACTTGAATGGACTGATGGATGAATTAACCCTTTCCTCCATAGGTCATTTTTAGACCCAACCTCTTTGAATGAATATACCCAAAAGGAGCATTTACTAGAGAAAAGTGAAATTTTAGAACTTTGTAGTTGAAACCATTGTGATAAATAGAGCATTTGCTCCTATAGGAGCAAATGCTCTATTTATCACAATGGTTATCACAATGGTTTCAAAAAGTAACTTTTACAGAGGCATAGAAAAACGTATCTATGGAGGAAAGGGTTAAGGGCATTCAGGGAATACTAAAGGCTAATCTTCCAAAACTGTGGTCAAGTGAGCTAAAAATTAGTTGTCTGCTACAAATCGATTTTTCTTCCCCGTTTGTTGAAAACAACCCATCATGAAAGGGCGCAAAACGGTTTGGATCCAGTGATGAGACATAAACTTTAATGGCATATCAGTGAGATTGAAATTGTTTGCAAAGTGTTCAGTAATTATACGCCCACCTAATAAAGGTGGTCGTATATTGGCGTGGCCCTGTCCGTCCGTCCGTCCATCCGTCCGTTCGTTCGTTCGTTCGTTCGTCAACATTTCTCGGAAAACTGTTTGACAGATATTAATGAAACTTCACACAAATGTTTAATGTATCAAGATCTGGAGCTGAGTTGATTCTGAGGTTCATTTGATTTTTTGTTTCAGAGTTATGGCCCTTGTCCTTAAAAAATGCAAATAGTTTGTCCGCTGTTTTCTGGGAAAACAATATGAGAAATATTAATGAAACTTCACACAACTGTTTAATGCATCAAGATCTGAAGCTGAGTCGATTCTGAGGCTCATTTGATTTGTCGTTTCGGAGTTATGGCCCTTTTACTTAAAAAATAATGTAAATACATGCAAATAGTTTGTTCGCTGTTTTCTGGGAAAACTATATGAGAGATATTAATGAAACTTCACACAAATGTTTAATGCATCAAGATCTGAAGCTGAGTTGATTCTGAGGCTCATTTAATTTTTCGTTTCGGAGTTATGGCCCTTTTACTTAAAAAATAATGTAAATACATGCAAATAGTTTGTTCGCTGTTTTCTGGGAAAACTATTTGAGAGATATTAATGAAACTTCACACAAATGTTTAATGCATCAAGATCTGAAGCTGAGTTGATTCTGAGGATCATTTGATTTTTCGTTTCAGAGTTATGGCCCTTGTCCTTAAAAAATAATGCAAATACATGCAAATAGTTTGTCCGCTGTTTTCTGGGAAAACTATTTGAGAGATATTAATGAAACTTCACACAAATGTTTAATGCATCAAGATCTGAAGCTGAGTTGATTCTGAGGTTCGTTTGATTTTTCGTTTCAGAGTTATGGCCCTTTTACTTAAAAAATAATGCAAATATATGCATATAGTTTGTCCACAGTTTTCTGGGAAAACTATTTGAGAGATATTAATGAAACTTCACACAAATGTTTAATGCATCAAGATCTGAAGCTGAGTCAATTCTGAGGTTCGTTTGATTTTTCGTTTCAGAGTTATGGCCCTTTTACTTAAAAAATAATGCAAATATATGCATATAGTTTGTCCGCTGTTTTCTGGGAAAATTGTTTGACAGATATTAATGAAACTTCACACACATGTTTAATGCATCAAGACCTGAAGCTAAGTCAATTCTGAGGTTCATTTAATTTGCCGTTTCGGAGTTATGGCCCTTGCACTTAAAAGAAATAATGCAAATCTATGCAAATATATATGAGGATGGCTATAACTTTTTCATTTGAAATGATATTTACTTCAATTTTTTTATATGGTTAAACCTTAATATGAATTTTCACATATATTGCAGGGTTTTTGGTAAGTCATTTTATTCTAAAGTTGTGGTCCTTGAACTTTGTGTGTTCGTTGCTTTGTTTGTCGGTCAGCTTTTAGTTTGTCTCTTGTTTTCTGGGAAAACTATTAAAATGATATAAATGAAACTTAAAAGAAATATTTTAAGCAACAAAATCTGAAGCTGAGTTTATTTTAAGGTTCATTCAGTTTGTCTTTACAGAGTTGTGGCCGTTGCACTTTTCAAAAATCTGCAAATATGAGGATATTTTTTATTTAACTTTTTTATTTAATAAGATATTCACTTCATTTTTTTAAAAAATAGTATCACCTTAATATGGAAATCAAGTTCTGAAGCACAGATTAGAAAATGTCAACACTTATAAGGCATGTTGAATCAGAGAAAGTTTGCAAGTGGGCGTATTATGTACTGTATGCGGTACTCTTGTTGACTATTATATTTGCTGAAATGCTTGTAATGGCTTATTTGTTTGACCCCTTAACCCTTTCCTTGTTCTCTGTTTACTCAAAATTTCAAAACTTCTTAATATTCATGGACAAAATAGTTATAATGAAATGTGGAAGGTGAAATATTGTAGCTATTTTAGAAACTAAAGAAACATATCTTTCAAATTCCATTAGCAAAGAGAGCCGTCTGATCTGGTTCTACTCTGTTTGCAGATGTGTGATAATGCTTTTATATAAAGGAATTACTTAGGGTTAAACTCTATTAAGCTATAATCTGCAGCCTGACTTGAATTTGCAAACAGCTTAGGTCCTGATAAGATGCCAAATAAGTCATTTTCTCAGCAAGATCCAAGCTGTTTGACACTTGGTTAATAGTTGCTCAAAAGCTTGATTGAATCAGAATTGGTCAAAATTGTGCAAAATCCAAAGTTTTCATCAAAGTTCAACTTTGGGCATTGTTTCAGGGTCAGAGTTCTCTCTAAAATGACAGCTTGCGTTAGATCTTTTATGTCTTGTCTTATTTATTAACTCTTTAATTGCTTTGTAAAATACTGCATCATTTTTCATTTCAGTGATATCAAAGATAAAAGGACCAGAGTTGAATGGCAAACGCACACAAGCCTTGACAAGGGTAGGTGTATATGAGACCGTATCATAATTAACCGTTAACTGTTACTCTATGCTAGTTTCAAGAAAATAAGTTTCATTCATGAAAGGGTGAAAACCGGGTCTATAAGAACACATTGTTAACATGTCAAAATCTGTGAGATTTATAATTCATGTAAAAATCTGAAATTTAATTGAGTCTTTACTCCTTCCACAAAGTTAATTTATTAGTGATAACCTTAACCCTTTCCCTCATATAAACGTGATTTCACGCATTTGCAAACAGAGAAGACCCAGATCAGACGGCTCCTAGAGGAGCCGTCTGATCAGGGTCTACTCTGTTTGCTACTAAAATTTGATAGATCTGTTTCTTTTCTTTCTTAAAGGGCCACAATGTTCCAACTTCCATATCTCATTATAACTATTTTGTCCATGTATATTCAGTAGGTATTGAAATTTGTAATAAACACAGAACAGGGAAAGGGTTAACAGTTTACTCCATAAATAGGCCTTTCTATGTCTCTGCAAACAGAGTAGACCCAGATCAGATGGCTCCAGTAGGAGCCGTTTGATTAGGGCTGCTCTTTTTGATGATAGGGGGCATTATGTTTTGCACCCATCTGTCTGTCTGTGTACACTTGTACATGCAGTTGGTAACTTGTCACAGTGTTTTCATTTTCAAGCACCACCACGGGGCCATCTCTGTGTCTTACAGACACAATTTTCTAGTTGCTTATGATACAGATCTGATTCTACAGTTTGTGCCATGGTAAAAAATGCCATTATAAATACACAGTTAAGTTTTAAACCTCAGCAAACTTGCTTTGGGGGGTATACTGGAATCGCCCTGTCGGGCGGTCGGTCGGGGTGGTTTGTTGGTCCGTCCATCCCATTTGAACATAGGTAGTTTGGGTTGCAAACACCTCCTTCATTTTTGTGTCACCTGCCGAGAGAAAGTGTGTCACTTAGGGATCACTTTTCCGTCGTCTGTCTGTCCATCTGTATGTCTGTTTGTCCGTTCGTCTGTCTGTCTGAGCAACTTAAAGGTGATTAAGAGCCAGGTCATGATCAGCAGAACAAAAGGAAACAATGGAGTTCATTCAGTAACAGTAGAACAAGGGAACATGGCCCTTTGGTCAACAAAAGAAAATAACAAAAGGATTGGCCCTTTGTCCTGACTTGGTTGCACGTCCATCTGTCTGTCTGTCCGTCCGTCTGTGTCTGTCTGTCTGCCCGTCACACTTTCATTTTTTGGCTGTCATATCTTAACTGATCATTATAGAGCTTTCAAATTTCACATGTGTCTTCCTCTAAATGAGGACCATTAACATTACTCTGCTTGCAATACTTTTGAGTTATTCCCCTTTGTTCACACTTTCTTTTTTTTGGCTGTCATTAATTAATTATTATAGAGCTTTCAAATTTCTTTTTTGTGGTTACATGTACAGTGATGTCTCGTTAATCCGGAAATGTTCGTTCCCAGCAAAATTTCCGGATTAACTAATTTTCCGGATTAATGAATCACCGTCGTATGCTGCAAAATATCAACTCAACCATAAACATTGTATATGTACACATTTACTTTCGCATCAAGAAGTCTTTTCTTGTAACGTTCATGTGTGCATATGCCCGTAATAATCGCAAGTCATATCAAATTAATTTGCCTTGTTTGTCGTTCTAAATGCTTTTTGCACCCTATCCATAAGTGTCAGTTCTCTCATAATACAATGTGGATTATCGAATTTGCCTGCGGGCAAACTTTGTAAAATCGACGTCGGTCTCCATGTTTGACATGACTGGTTTCCTGAATATTCCATCCGCGTACATGTACTTGTAAGGCGGAAGTCGGGAACTAGCCAGCTCACGCGTGAGTTAGAATCTTGGGGAAAACCTAGCGGGAATCCCCAATTAATATAACCTTGTAATTTCTGAATAAGCAAATCATTTAAGGTGATTAACAGTTTAACGATGGCGGCACGGTTTTAACGTAACAAGTTAATTGGGCGAGTGTTCATCTCGATAAGGAACATTAAAGAATATCAAACCAATTAAACAGTTTGCACACAGTCGGGGGTTGTTTTACCCATGCCAGTGATTGTAAACACAAGAATTCGCACCTCCGCGATGCACTATTGTTAAGTGTCAGGGGTGGGCAATTAAGCCCCGGGGCTACGGACCGGGCCGGATTAATGAGTCACAAATACAGGTAAATACATAGATTGGTTACCCGGAAATCTATGTCCGATTCCGGAACGCGAATTTCCGGATGTAACGAGTCAATTTACTGCACAAAAAATCCGTTCCCCTCGACTTTCGTCCGGATTGCGAGTTTTCCGGATTAACGAATTCTGGATTAACGAGACATCAGTGTATATTAGGGCGGTTCTTTCTTGTCTATACCACCAACATTTCAATCCGTTATTTTTGTTTGTATTCCCTTTTTCATTGATGTCCTTTGAAAACTGTAGAGGAGCCCTCTCATCAGGGTCTGCACTGTTTGTCATGTTACACTTTTGTTTAGAAAATCCCTAAATATTCACCATATGCTTGACCTTTTTGAATTTTGGAATAGTCCATTTACAATCCATCATTGTAAGGGTTAATTATTTCAATACCAGTGGCAAATCTGTGATCTCATTTGCAAACAGTCCATCCAGATGAGTAACACAGTAACTCAACATCTCATCAGCATCTGGGTCCATGCTTATAAAACTTTTAGTTGAGTTTGAGTTTGTTCTCAAGTTTTTGATTGGTCAGATTTGAGCCTTTGGCTCAAATCTGACCAATCAAAAGCTTGAGAACTCAAATCTGACCAATCAAAAGATTGATATTCATGAGGAGAAGAGCAGTGCACAAGAATCATCACTCTCTTTTGCATAATTTAGGAGTTATTGCCCTTTGTTATTTTTCATACTTAAAAATTTGTCTGCAGCTGGGAAGCATCCATCGGTTCTACCGATTCTCTTGTTCAACAAGTCTTGTTCAACCAGCCACTTGCTATGAGAGATAAACAATCTTTAGAGAGTATTTCAGTCAAACAAAGCTAAGTGTTCCTATTATTAATTAATTTCACAACTGGATCAACTGGCCCTAATTTTACTCATCACGAAACAGCACGGGAGCGACAAATGGAAAATTAGGTAGTTTTGTCAGATTTGTACTATCATATCTATATAATTCCATAGGCATTGGCACAGGAAATTTTTTTACCAGGCTGAACTGTAGAAATCATATCTATATTATATCATAAGCAAACAGAGTAGACCCTGATCAGATAGGAGCTGTCTGATCTGGGTCTACACTGTATATTAAGGTGTAGAAAGGCATAGTTATGGAGAAAAGGTTAAGACATTAAACTTATAAAGTAGATAATAGTACAGCATTCTGGCAGTATTAATGGGATTCTCATTTCGTTTGAAAGCACATTGACTCTGACAGATTGTGTCAAAACATTTAAATTGAGCCATTTATCAAAAATGAGGACTTTATCTAATTACACTGTCCATGTTCAAGGTGCAGCCAAAGAAATACAGAGGTTAAAAATTGCTTTCATAGTTTAAACCTTTACTGTGCGGGACACGAGTCAGTAATGTCCTTTGCAAACAGTGTAGACCCAAATGAGAGAGTTCCTACAGGAGCCCTTTCATCAGGGTCTACACTGTTTGTCATTTTACACTTTTAATTAGAAAACTCCCTACATTATAGTATTTACCATAAGCTTGACCTGTTTGAATTTTGGAATAGTCCATTTGAAAATTCAGCATTGTAAGGGTTAAACCTTTAACATGCTAGCAGCAAATTCATTATAAGGTACATGTATGCAAAACGGTTTGGATCCAGATTAGATGCCAAGTATTTATTTTGCATCTCATCAGGATCCAAACTGTTTGTCAAGCTGGTTGTAATTTTGAACAGAAAAGGAAGAAAACAAATCCTTTTGAGAACGATTACTTAGCATGCAAAGAGTTAAACATTTAACTGGCTTAGTCAGTAATAATCTACAAATAGTTATTTTCTGCTCAATGTTTAAAAAAAAGTCTTCTAAATTTCTCGAAAAACTAATGTATGATCAGAATGTCAAACAGTTTGGATCCTGATGGCACAATGCTACTGCGTCTCATAATTATTGACTTGAAATATTTACAGATTTTTTTACAAAGTCTCCTGACTATAGGAATCCCTTTTCAACACTGAATTTCCAAATGGACTTACATTTGTATTCTAAAATTCAAACAGGTCAAACTAACCATGAATATTTAGGGATTCTATGAAAGAAAAGTGTAACATGACAAACAGTGTAGATCCTGATGAGAGGGCTCCTCAAGGAGCCCTCTCATCAGGGTCTACACTGTTTGCAAAGGACATTTAAGTGACTTATTTTCCCACTGACTCTGAAAGGGTTAGAGAATAACCAATAATAGACTGATTTTAGAATATTTAACTATCTTGTGTACATTTTTAAGTGGTGTTGAATTACCAGTAAAAGTATACACTTTATCCCTTATCCACTTGCAAAAAAATAAAAAATGTCTGTTCAAATTACGATCTCCTGCAATATCTTTACTTACTTCTGATTCATTCAAGCTCAGTATACAAGAAACTAGTTACAGAGTATGGACTTACTTGTATCCAGACTCAGGGACGTCAATTTACTTGGTGTCTCCTCAGTCTGGATTTAACCCTTACAATGCTGAATTTTCAAAATTAATGGACTATTACAAAATTCAAACAGGTCAGGCTTGCAGTATTCTGAATATTTAGGGATTAAAAATCATTGAGGATCCCTCTCATCTGGGTCTACACTGTTTGCAAAGGACATTTAGTGACTCGTGTCCCGCACTGTGAGGCTTAAAGCTGTTTACAAATGTCAGTCAGTTCACACTTACAATTGCAAGGATTGAAAATGATTACTATTTACCATCAGTCTACAATAATTTTCAACTAAGGCCTGGTTTCTTTATTGAGCGGGAATGTTAAATATAGAGATTTCTGAAAATAGATATTAATAAATTTATATTTTTTAACTGATAAAGACACCTTTCGATGCCTTTGCAAACAGTATAGACCCTGATCAAAGGACTCCTGTAGGAGCCGTCTGATCTGCCTTGTTAGCTTACAGTAAAAACTTGATACTACGAAATTTTAGTAATAAATAATTAATGTCTTTGTAGGCAGGTGGTTGCTTAATGCAGGGTGAAAGTCATGCAGAAAGCTCTTCTAGGAGCTTTCTGCATGACTTTTATCCTGCATTAAGCTGCCACCTGTGTTAAAGATCATTAATGGTACTTGTTTGAGTGTTCTTTAGTAATGGTATAATGTGTTTGAGTGTTGGTATTTCAAGTTTTTACTGTATATAGATTCTACATTGTTTCTCCCATGGCCCCAAACTCCCGTATTCAACTATTCATATACCATTATGTAAATTTTAACTCAGCCTATAGATATTGATGATGTCATTCTTCCTTACATGAATATTGATCAGGTAAAGGGTTAACCACTTTACTCCATAAATGCAAATTGACTATACCCAGATCAGACGGCTCATGTAGGAGCCAGTAATCAGCACATAGATATCATACTAATGTTCTTGTCATGACCAAAAATTCCTGTGTCCATGTGCTATTATAATAATTAATCTTAATTAATTCTTTTGAATTCATAATGTTTTACATGAATATTCATGGAGTAAATGTTTAAGGGAATAGTAAAATGGCCAATGGGGAACTGATTTTTGATGATGTAGAACAGAGTAGTGTTGACATTTGTATTGGCTTAACCCTTTCCCTCATATACACGTGTTTTCACGCATTTGCAAACAGAGTAGACCCAGATCGGACGGCTCCTAGAGGAGCCGTCTGATCAGGGTCTGCTCTGTTTGCTTATAGAAATGGATAGATCTGTTTCTTTGCTTTCTAAAACACCTATAATATTCCACCTTCCATATTTCTGTAGAACTATTTTGTTAATGAATATTCAGTAGGTATTTAAATTTGGCCTAAATATAGAACAGGGAAAGGGTTAAACAAAATCAACAATTTGTGGCTACTGACATGTTAAATCTTTTACCTGATAAAGATGCCTTTAGACATCTTTGAAAACAGAGTAGACCTAGATCAGACAGCACCTATAGGTGATTGTCTGCTTTGCTGGTTTATACCGCTAGTGTGTACAGATTCTACATTCTACAGGTTTTACCACAGCTGCAAATATCATGTGTTAAACTGTAGAATCAGGTCCATTATAACTACAGGAGCCATCTGATCTGGGTCTACTCTGTTTGCAATGGCATGAAAAGATGCTTGTATGAAGGAAAGGGTAAATATTAATTATTATAAAGGTACCATTGACAATATTAGTTATACAGTTCTTTCCCAGGGTACATGACGATTTATTCCCGGCTGAGGAAAATCATAACGGCTCGGGTTACATGGTTTTACCAGCCCGGAATAAATCGTCATGTACCCTGGGAAAGAACTGTATAACGAATTTATTATTCTGCAAAGTTTTACATCCATTTTGCATGTTGAATCGCCAAACACGCTAATTCCCCTAAAAGCGCCCGAATGCATGTACATTACTTCTAACCGAAAGTATCCGAAGACGTGTCACTATGTGTATTGTATTTAATCGGCGTTCGCTTCATAATAGATGTCTGAACGATGTAATAACTCATTTAAAAACGGTTTTATCGATCATTTCAAACGATAGCATTTTTTAATTCATTTCTACATTTTTTGTTTACGTATCAAAGGCTGTCTATTATAAATTTTGCTACTGTTTACCCGAGTCGAAAAGTCGGTCGCTGGCTTCTGGCAAAAATTTTTGGGGCCTGCCATGGGGAATTTCTATGTACCCTGTCAGCTCACAGGGTACATGGACTCATGTACACGGCTAGTTAACCAATAAGAATTGAGAATTTTACTCTGCAGTATAATAAGGGGTTTTAGACCCTTAGTCAGATTAGATGGTTCATACAGGAGTAATCTGTTCTGGGTCTACTCTGTTTGCCATGATGTCAAAAGGTTCTCTTAATCATAATGGAATATAGATTAAAGGAGTTAAAGCAGACTCTTCTAGTTTTGTAACAATTATTTTTAAGCGAATATTGAACCTATTCCATCATGGGGCTATTTTCAGACCCAACCCCTTTGATTGAATCTACCAAAAAGGAGCATTAACTAGAGAAAAGGAAAAATTTAGTATTTTGTAGTTCTGAAACCATTGTGATAGAGCATTAAATTTTGCAACTTAGGAGAAAATGCTCTATTTATCAGTTTATCACAGTGGTTTCAAAAAGTGACTTTTACAGAGATGTAGAAAGGTGTATGTATGGAGGAAAGGGTTAATGATTAATCTAGATTATTAAGCTAGCTTTTGAATGTATCAATCCATTTAATTAAATTACCTGGTAGTTTTAATCTTTTGAAATTATCGATAGATTTTGATAGCCATAACATTTAATTTCCGCTTGGTAAGGAAATGTAACGGTGCAGTGACTTTTCAGCTTTTCGTATAAATAATTTCAATTTTATGGCATTGTATCACAGTGAAGATTTTACAAGGGTGTGTAAGGGGATATTTATTGACAATCATACCATTTGCCAAACAGACTTTGGAAAAGCCTGTGTTTGTGGATATGTAGTAGCTTATGTTTTGTTTGTTTATCCCAAGGCTTCAAGTTGCCAACTCTTACCATGATATGTGGTGTGAATTTATTTAGACTTATGAAAACAGCTGGGATTCAGATGAGAATTAGAAAAAAATAATACAACACTTTGATGGAATGCTTTTATAATAAAACAGAAGAAAATAATACGCAGTATTAAACAGTTTGGATCTAGATAAGGACCAGTGCTGAGTTTAACCTTTTACCCAATAGCCTGTTTCTAGTTTAGAAGACATATGACCACTTAAAGCAGGTTGAAAGTAAAGCAGAATGCGCCTTAAGGCGCATTCTGCTTTACTTTCAGCCTGCTTTAAGCTACCACCTACTAGGATATAGAAAATATTTATTATGCAATATGTTCATGACTGTATGAATTTGAACTATTTTCTTCAGCGGAGGAATAAATCAAACACGCTAAAAGCCGCTTCTATCAGGTAAAGGGTTAAATTTCTCCAAACTGTTTTTACCCTTTCCCTGTTCTATGTTTATTTCATATTTCAATACCTACTGGATATTCATGGACAAACTAGTTATAATGAAATATGGAAGGTGGAACATTGTAGCCATTTCAGAAAGTAAAGAAACAGATTTTATCCATTTACATTAGCAAGCAGAGCAGACCCTGATCAGACAGCTCCTTGAGGAGCCGTCTGATCTGGGTCTACTCTGTGTGCAAATGCGTGAAAAGGTATTTACATAAGAGAAAGGGTTAAAGGGTTATCACGACTTTGTTCATAGTGTGAAATGTGTTTGGACTCTGCAAATATTGTCGTCTGCTTCAATTTAAAGTGAATTTTTCTTCCCTTTTTTCTTTTTAAGAAACTCTCATTTTAAATTGGTAAATAGTTTTGATCCTGATGCATAACTTGACTTATTTGGATGCAGATTTTTGGAAACATTATGACAAATTTGCTGAAGGCATAGATAGCAATAGTATCATGAAAGCTGAACATGGAAATTTAACTATTTGTACGCTGACAGCATTTTTGATTATTTTGACAAATAAATTGGATCCAGATGAGATGTCTAGTAAACTGGCATCTCATTAGTATCCAAACTGGATCCAAGGTATTAAAACTTCTGAGTCTGAGATCATTCTCAAGTATCTGATTTGTCAAATTCTGAGCAAGCTCAGAATCTGACCAATCGGATGCTTGAGAATGATCTCAGACTTAAGCAAACGGTTTTATAATCCCGGGCCTGGTTGGAATTTTCTCGTGTTTTTGGAAGAGAAATAAAAGTAACAATTGCATAAGATGAAGTATACGCAGACGACAACTGTTTGGCATGAAAAGAGTTAACCCCTTACTCCATAAATGTTAATTTAAGAAATAATGACATCATGAATATTAATTAGATTGATTGTTACAATAGAACAATTGGACACAGGATTTTTTTACCATTGCACAAACTGTAGAATCTTATGTATATCATTAGCAAACCCTGCAGTCCCTGATCAGATGGCTCATACAGGAGCCATCTGATCTGGGTCTGCTCTGTTTGCAAAAGCATAGAAAGGCGTATACACATGTATATAGAGTAAAGGGTTAATCATGATAGCCTTATGGTTAAGTTTATTTGGATCTAGATAACTATTTGACGCTCTCATCAATGTTAGACTGATCAGGATCTTAACTGTTCGACACTAAATTGTGCTATGTGTATTGTATAATAATAATGTAGAGAAATATTAAGTCTGAGAATTGTAGGAGACAAAAGGTCTTTGTAGAGAAAAGTTTTTTTAACCCTTTCCCTCATATAAGCGCCATTTGGCATCTTGGCAAACAGAGTAGGAGCTGTCTAATCAGGATCTACTCTGTTTGCTTATTGAATGATATAGAACTGATTCTGAAGTTCTGTCACAGCCGAAAAAGGCCTTGTTAATGTGACTTTTGAAACATTTATCCATGAATATCAATGTAATAATAATTTTGTTGGGGAAAGGAGCCGTCTGACCAGGGTCTGCTCTGTTTGCTAATGGATTTGGATAGATCTGTTTCTATAGTTTCTAAAATGGCCACAATGTTACCTCTTCCATTTTTCATTATAACTGTTTTGTCCATGAATATTCATTAGGTATTGAAATTTGTAATAAACATAGAAGAGGGAAAGGGTTAACATGACATTGTACAAAGGTACAAACTTCCGAATAAATTGATTTTGAAAAAACGTTTGATCATACTGTTTGCAACCTGATAGCTACTTCTGTAGTTCACCTGCAATAAAAAGAGCAAGACATCAACTTGATTGTTTACAGTGTAAATAAACATTTTAACATGCAAAGAGTTACAATGCTCAAAACGCAAGTGGGGACAGAATTTGGTAAAAATGCTTTTGTGACAGATGACTTTGTGAGCTGTCAAATGTCTCATGATATTGACAACAAGAAGTGGTAATTTATCTCAACAAGGAACGAAATCCTGATGGACAGGCGAGAATCAAGGTAAGAAGTTTTTAATTAACTTTGCACGCTAGTGTCACATTTGTGATGACTTCTGCAAACGCAGTTTGGATCCTGATGAGATGGGGAGTAGCCTGGCCTAAAATTCAGGATTCAAACTATTTAACACTGCATTTTTGAAGAAAAAGAAAAGTCTTTAACCCATTCCTTCGTAGGCTATTTTTAGATCCAAACTCTTTGAATAGAATTTCCAAAAAGTAACATTAACTAGAGAAAAAGGAAAATCTTAGAATTTTGTAATTTGAAACAATTGTGATAAATAGAGCCATTTTCTCCTATAGGAGAAAATGCTTTGTTTATCACAACTTTAATTGTTTCAACAGATGACTTTTGCAGAGGCGTCAAAAGGCGTCAATACGAGGGAATGGGTTAACCCTTTACTCCATAGATATGCCTGACTAGACCTTTGCAAACAAAATAAATTGAGATCAGATGGCTCCTTGATCAGGGTCCGCTTTGTTTGCTTTATAAAATAATATAGAATTAGTTCTAGTTTCTACCATAGCCAAATTTTTATGTGCCCATATGCTATTATGAAAATTCAGATCAAATTGTGCATATAAGAGCCATCTGATCAGGGTCTTATCTGTTTGCTTTTAACATGATATAATTCTATTTTTACATTTTTTGCCAAATCAAACAAATTTCTTGAAACTTTTGCATTATAATTAATCAGCTATTAAATATTGATGATGTCATTATTTCTTACATAAACATTAAGTCTCAATTTTTTTTCATGTTCAATCCTTTACTTTGTAGAGACACTTTCATGGCTTTGCAAACAGAGTTAACCCAGATCAAATGACTCCAATAGGTGTGCCTGGTCAGGGTCTGCTCTGTTTGCTTATGGAATTATATAGTTGTAATTATAGAATTTCTGCCGTAGCCAAATAATCCTGTGTTCATATACAGTAAAACCTCTCTATAACGGCCACTAAATTGTGTTAATTAGTTGATATTTAGGGCAGGTGGCTGCTTAAAGCAAGGTACTTTACGTTCACCTTGCTTTAAGCAGCCACCTGCCTTTAACACAAACTAATTAATGGAATTTAGTGGCCATTGTAGAGAGGTTTTACTGTAGTGTTAATATAAATTTAAGTTCAGATAATAATTTTTTATGTCATTATATCTTACATTAGTTTCATTAGGTACAGAGTTATTTAGACCATGTTCGGTTGAAACGGGTTTTAAGCCTTTCCTTCATATACATGTAAATGCATTTTCATGCATTTGCAAACAGAGTAGACCCAGATCAGATGGCTGACCTAATGGGAGCCTGGTCTGTTCTGTTTGCTAATGGAATTTGAAAGATCTTTTTCTTTACTTTCTAAATGGCTACAATGTTCTACAACTATTGTGTCCATGAATATTCTGTAGGACTGTAGGTATTGAAATTAGGAATACTGGTAAACAAAGAACAGGGAAAGAGTAAATTAGATGTAAAAGTAAGAAATGTTAGAAATGTTCATTGATTAAGATTGAAGAGGATTTTTATTATTTTCTGTTTTGTCTGTCCTGAAGTAAAGCCATTTAACCCTTTCCCTCATATAAACTTGTTTTCACCCATTTGCAAACAGAGTAGACCCAGATCAGATGGCTCCTAGAGGAGCTGTCTGATCAGGGTCTGCTCTGTTTGCTAATATAATTTGATAGATCTGTTTCTTTGCTTTCTAAGATGTCTACAATGTTCCACCCTCCATATTTCTTTATAACTATTTTGTTAATGAATATTCAGTAGGTATTGAAATTTGAAACAAACATAGAACAGGGAAAGGGTTATGAAGCAGACACTTTAACGCTTACAGTGCAGCACACGAGTCACTAATGTCCTTTGCAAACAGTGTAGACCCAGACGAGATGGCTCCTAGAGGAGCCCTTTCATCAAGGACTGCACTACTTGTCATGTTACACTTTTCTTCAGAAAAATCCCTATGATATTCGACATAAGCTTGACCTGTTTGAATTTTTGGAATAGTCCATTTGAAAATTCAGCATTGTAAGGGTTAACCTTGGCCATAAGTTTTGATCTTTAGCCATTTGAATGTGGGAAGGAGTGTTTGCCATTCAAAATCCTCTCACAAATTTAAAGCTTTTTCATATTTTAACCCTTTTAACCATTACATAATTATACATGTACCACAATCTAAATAAACCTCAGCTCAGTCAGTGTAGCATCTGATCTGGGTTTGCTCTGTTTGCAAAGGCGTCAAAATGTGTCTCTATCAAGTAAAGGGAAACTAGGCTAGTTCAATGATAGAATAATTCTTAACCGAAACTCTGTGTACTCAATTAAATTATTTTAAATTACATGAAATAGAATGTAAAATGGTATGTGATTTTAACCCTTAACAGTAAAACCCCTCGAAACCGGAAGTTAAATTCAGTATAGATATCGGTCTTGGGGACAGGTGGCAGCTTAATGCATGGTGAAATTCATACAGAAAGCTCCTCTATCCAGCACTAAAGAAAGTGGAGCGCGCTGTCCATGGACAGCTCTTGTTTATAATGGCACTTGGGTGCCGGAAGTTTTTGTAATGGCAGAAACTGTTAAAGCATATCTATATTATTTACATTTATAATTGTAGAAAACCAGACACTTTTGCAATTGCTAATAATTCTTTAAGTTGCTACCATAGCCAAGTCAAAAGTCTAAGAGTTGCTTTTATTATTGTATAACTATTTACATACTTTCTTAATTCATTCCCTATTACAATTACTTTTTCATGCTTTTGCAAACAGAGTAGACCCAAATCAGATGGATCCTGCAGGAGCCGCCTGATCAAGGCCTACTTTGTTTGTTTATGAAATTATAATAGATGTGACTACAGTTTCTACCAATAGCAAATAATCCTGTGTACATATGCCATTATAACAATTCAGCAAATAAGTATTCATGATGTCATTATAGTGATTATACATGAATATGCAACAGTGCATCGCAAACCATGATAGTTATGGTGGGGGCTCAGTAATGGTTTGGGCAGGGGTCAGCATGAAGGGGAAGACCGATCTGCATATCATTGAAAACGGCACTCTGACAGCTCAGAGATACGTCAGAGAGGTCTTGGATGAATACGTTCGTCCATATGCTGGTGCAGTAGGCCCAGATTTCATTTTAATGGACGACAATGCCGGACCTCACAGAGCCAGAGTGACCAATGAATACCTCTCAAGCTGAAACAATCGCCAGGATGAACTGGCCTGTGAGGTTTCTAGATCTCAACCCCATAGAACATGTCTAGGAATGCTTCAGGTTGCAATATCTGCATGCCCTGTTAAGCCTACCACCATCCAGGAGCTATGACCAACCCTCATTGAGGAGTGGGTTCGAATCCCACAAGGCAGCATTCGCAGGCTTATCAGTAGCATAAGAAGACTATGCCAGGCAGTAATCAATGCCAATGGGCACCACACACGATATTGAAAAGATCCTTTCACTTTTGGCTAGCTTTTAAATCATTTCAACACTTCTGACACGAATGCACTAAAACCTTAAAATGTCACCCCTATCTAGATCCAGCCAGTGTCATGCTTCAGTGATAAATCAATACTTAAAAATAAAATACAAGAGGGCCATGAGGACCCTAAATCGCTCACCTGGTTATTATAGACTTATGCATATACTGTATTTCTATGTATAAATAAGTCCGCTTCAGATTGGGGCCGATATGAAACCAAAGGTCATAATTTTAGGCCTGGAGGTTAAAATTTGAACAATCTTAATAATGGAACATTAGATGATGCTTCATATAAATTTCAAGGGTCTGGGCCTTACAATTTCACAGAGGGAGATTTTTAAAGATTTTCCTATGAAAAACTGATAAGCCAGGGGCAGGCCATTTCGGTCCACTGCCAGGGGTCATAATTTGAACAAACTTGGTAGAAAACCATTATATGATACTACATACCATATTTCAAAGGTCTAAACCTTACTGTTTCGGAGAAGAAGATTTTTAAAGATTTACCTATAAAAAACTGATAAGCCATGGGGCGGGGTCATTTTTGGCCCTTGGGTCACAATTTGAACAATCTTGGTCGAAAATCATTACATAGATGATGCTACATACCAAATATCAAAGGTCTAGGCCTTACAGGTGCTGAGAGGAAGATTTTTAAAGATTTTCCTATGAAAAACTGATATGCCCCAGGGCGGAGCCATTTTTGGTCCGGGGATCATAATTTGAACATTCTTTGTAGAGGGCCATTAGATGATGCTTAGCATACCAAATGTCAAAGGTCTAGGCCTTACCGTTTCAGAGAAAAAGATTTTTAAAGATTTTCCTTGTGAAATACTGATAAACCCGGGGCGGAGCCATTTTTGGTCCGGGGGGTCATAATTTGAACAATCTTTGTAGAAGACATTTAGACCAAATATCTTTGTAGAGGACCATTAGATGATGCTACATACCAACTATCAAAGGTCTAGGCCTTACAGTTTCAGAGAAGAATATTTTTATAGAGTTTCCTATGAAAAAATCATTAAGCCCCAGGGCGCGGCCATTTTTGCTCCGGGGCTCATAATTTTTTTAGCAATCTTTGTAGAGGACCATTCGATGATGCTTAGTCACATACCAAATATCAAAGACCTAGGCCTTACGGTTTAAGAGAAGATTTTTAAAGATTTTTCTATGAAAAACTGATAAGCCCTTGGGCGGGGCCATTTTTGGTCCGGGGGTCATAATTTGAACAATCCCAGTAGAGGACCATTAGATGATGCTACATACCATATATCAAATGTCTAGACCTTATGGTTTCAGAGAAGAAGATTTTTAAATATTTTCCTATGAAAAACTGATAAGCCCTTGGGCGGGGCCATTTTTGGTCCGGGGGTCATAATTTGAACAATCCCAATAGAGGACCATTAGATGATGCTGCATACCATATATCAAATGTCTAGGCCTTATGGTTTCAGAGAAGAAGATTTTTAAAGATTTTCCTTTGAAAAACTGATAAGCCCTTGGGCGGGGCCCATTTTTGGTCCGGGGGTCATAATTTGGACAGTTTGGGGGGAATTTGTGGACGAGGACATTTGTGCGAAATAGTAGTAATTTTATGGGCCCTATACCACTACTAACGTTCCTTGTATTTAATATAGCGTGGTAGAAACACGCTATATTAAAATGGCCAAAATTCCCTGTGTTCATGTTGCAATATAGAAATTCATCTAATTTATAATCATGATGACATTTTTTGTTACATGAATGTTCATGAAGCAGCCACCTATTTTTAAAGAAATCCATACTTATTCTTCTACTGTCCATTTCAATTTACTTTGTCACTGAATTTTAGTCGATATTTTTTTCATTTCGAGACAGACTTACCTTAAATATACTTCATTTGATCGCATCGTTTTTCACGAACTCCCATGCTAAATATCCCTCAATATAATTCAGTAACAAGTAATAAAATGCCGAAAATGCATTTTCTACATGCTATTTCGATCAGCTGTTTCTTTGCAAATGGCCGCTGTATTTATGGATCATGGAGCGTATCATTTTTCAACAGGGGTGAATTGCATACTGATATGAAATAAATGACGTATTTTCGTGTATGACGTCAACTTTTAAGAGCTATAATTACCCGTAGTTAAATTCGAACATTCCACTCGACGTCAATCGTCCGCCATTTGCAATTTTGAAATGAACGTGTTTACAATGGGAAAACATTGTTTTTATGCATGAAATCTTTATTTAAAGATGGATTAAAGGGAAACTCGGGCACAGAGTTCGTGAAAAACGATGACACAAGTAGTTTAAATTTGATCTCGATCAGGTAAGAAATGAAAAAAATTCTCGATTCAAATTCAGTGACAAAATAAATTGAAATGGACAGTAAATTGATTATTAACCCATTACCTCATAGGCTATTTTTAGATCAAACCTCTTTGAATAAATCTACCAAAAAGGAGAATTAACTAGAGAAAAGGAAAATATTAGAATTTTGTAATTTGAAACCATTATGATAAATAGAGCATTGGTTTCACAAAGTCGTCAATATGAGGGAATGGGTTAACCCTTTTCTCCATATATGCGTTATAATTAATGCCTTAGCAAGCAGTCAGTAGACCCTTATCAGACTGCTTCTGTGTCTGATCACAGTCTGCACTGTTTGTATGAAATAGTATTGATTTAATTTGACAGTTTCTGCCTGGTGGCAAAATGACGTCTGTTCGTATAAATTAATCTGATTTATATTCATGACGTCATTATTTCTTGCATGAATATTCGTGGATTAAAGGGTTAAGTGGTCACTATAGAGGTGTCCTACCATACCACCTACTTTGTTGTTTTGATTACTGTTGCGAGCAGATGGAACCTTGTGCGGGAGAGGGTCGCCGAGGGAGCAGTCACGGAGATGTCTACAGATGCAGCCTCCAGCCTGTACCAGACATCCCTACTGAACACCCTCAACCACAATCCTCACATGTTGAAGGCTTATAAGGCAGTTATCAAAGCCTTGTTCCCAGTTGTCCCACAGGTAAGAAAATTCAGCCATTGTAGTTCTTTGCATTTAACCCTTTCCTTCATTTAAACACATTTTCACGCATTTGCAAACTGAGTAGACCCAGGTCAGATGACTACTCAGTTTGAATTTTTGAATGGTCTTTGAAAATTAGCATTGAAATGGTTAAAAACAGTCTGAGAATATTAAATGGTTTTATTTCCTGATGTTATGTGACAGTTTTTTAACCCTTCGCTTGCTATTCACGTCAATATACCTACCTGTAAATAGTGAAGACCCAGATGAGACAGCTCCTGCAGGAGCTGTCTCATCAGGGTCTGCACTATTTACAAGTTGATTGTGCAACCAGTGCACTCCACAGCAGTGGTTTCACAGCGCAATACTTGTACACAGTGAAGATATATGTAATTATACAACAGGGCATGGGTAAAGAAGGAGAAATGTATTTTAAAATTCAGCAAGCGAAGGGTTAACCCTTTCCTTCATATAAACACATTTTCACCCATTTGCAAATAGAGTAGACCCAGGTCAGATGACTACTCAGTTTGAATTTTTTAATGGTCTTTGAAAATTCAGCATTCAATTAAAAACAGTCTGAGAATATTGAAAGGTTTTATTTCCTGATGTGATGTAACAGTTTTTTTTAACACTTTCCCTGTTTAATGATCATGTAAGAAATAATAATAATACTCATTTGCTGAATTTTTATAAAAGTATAATTATATACAAAGAATTTTTTCTTTTGGTAGAAATTTTAGAGTCAGATTTATCATAATTTCATAAGTGAACAGAGCAGATCCTGATCTAACCACTCCTACAAGAGTCGTCTGATCTGGGTCTACTATGTTTGCCAACAGGTGAAAAAGCGTTTGTAATGAGGGAAAGGGTTAATACCTCATGTGGATCTAAACTGTATTGCAGAGGTTATATGAAATCACCCTCAGTGTGAAACGAAAAAACCTTTTCAACATTAACACTTACTCCATAAATACAGTAAAACCTCTCTTTAACGACCACTAAATTACATAAATTATTTTGTGTTAAAGGCAGGTGGCTGCTTAAAGCAAGGTGAAAGTAAAACAGAACGCTCCTATGGGAGCGTTCTGTTTTACTTTCACCTTGCTTTAAGCAGCCACCTGCTCTAAATACCAACTAATTAACACAATTTAGTGGTCATTATAGAGAGGTTTTACTCTACGCCTTTCTGCGCTTTGCAAACATAGTAGACCCAGATCAGATGTCTCCTATAGTGATATAAAGATATGATTCTGCAGTTTCTGACCATGGACAAAATTCCTCTTCATGTGTCATTATTAAGATTAAACTAATTAATAATCATGATGTCATTGTCACATGAATATTCCTTGAGTAAAGGGCTAAGTAACTGATTTGCAAAATTAGTTGTCTGCTACAATTCTGAAGTGCATTTTCGTTGTATTTCTTCTCTAAAGATGGACTCGATGTTTGTCGAATATTTAGATTCAGGTGAGAAGTTGAATTGCTTGGCATCTCATCTGGGTCCAAACCGTTTTCAAAGGTCAATACAAAAACGAGATCCGAATTAATGCAATTAGACTGTAGGTCCATAATGTTGAAAGGGTTTAATCTTATTGGAAATTTGATACAAGTGATTAATATTTTATTTATGACAACAATCTACAGTAAAACCTTTCTGATGCAACCACAAATAAGAGGTCTATTACTGTATCATAGAGATGAGTGGTAGCTTAATGCAGGATGGAAGTTATGCAGAAAGCTCCTAGAGGAGCTTTCTGCATTACTTCCATCCTGCATTAAGCAAACACCTACTTTAAAGGATGCTTAAATGTGTATTCATTCATTGGACCCGCTTGGAGGTTTTTTTTTACTGTATATAAATGTGTTATTGCCAGGGTGGCTAATGTGAGAAGTCTTATTGACCCCTTTGTGAAACATTCAATGAAGGTCAACAAATATTAGTATAAAGAAATCATATTTCTTTGCTACCTTGACTCTAGGCCTACCATTTGCACATTTCAGGGGTTTAGTGCTAGACTGTTGTATCTACAATTTATGAGGCGAACTTGTGAACTTGCAAACAGAGTGGATTCAGATAAGAATTGTAACTCGGTGTCTCATCAAAATCCAAACTGTTTGAGACAAGATTTCGTCCCTGGTATTAGTTGAAGCTGTAGAATCAGATCTATATTATTCTATAAGCAAACAGAGCTGACCCTGATCAGACTGCTCCAGGGGGAGCCGTCTGATCTGGGTCTACTCTGTTTGTAATCGAATGAAAAAGCATTTCTAGGGTCAAACAATGCAGTTCCTACAGTTATGCATTCAACCTTTGATTTGTGATTTGCTATGCAAATAGCTTGGATTCAAATGAGACACGGGGTCACTTGGATCCTAAGTACCCGTAATGGGCTCTTTGATTATGTTTGATAAAAAGATATGAAAGAAAAAAGTCAGCTTTGAATACAAGTGAAGCAGATGACAATTTGTGCAGAAGACAATAATGTAAGTGCTATAAAAATTTGAGTCAAGGTTGAAATTGATATATAGTGGACAGATGTGTGGCGGGTTAATTCTTTACCTGATAGAAACACCTTTTCACACCTTTGCAAACAGGGTAGATCCAGATCAGATGGCTCCTATAGGAGCCATCTAATCGGGGTCTGCTCTGTTTGCTAAAGATCGGATCCTGCAAAGATAGATCTGATCCTACAGTTTCTGCCATGGACCGAAATTCCTGTGTTTTTATGTCATTATAATATTTCAGCTGATTAATAATCATATCATTATTTCTTATATGAAATATTCATGAGGGAAAGAGTAAATCCATGAATATGCCTTTCTACGCCTCTGTAATAACCACTTCTTGAAACCTTTGTGATAAATAGAGCATTTGCTCCTATAGGAGCAAATGCTCTATTTATCACAATGGTTTCAAACTACAAAAATCTAAAATTTTACTTTTCTCTAGTAAATGCTCCTTTTGGGTAGATTCATTCAAAGAGGATGAGTCTAAAAAAAGCCTATGGAGGAATGGGTTAAGATATGTTGTTTGGAATGGTTCATCTTTACATCAGTGATGCCGCTCACATTTGCAAACGGTTTGGATCCAGATAAGACACTGAGTAATTCTGCTTCTCGTCAGTATCCATTTTTCAAGTGCAAAAACAAACTGGAAGTGATCAAAATTTCACCAGATCCAAATAAAGCAAATTTCTTCACAGCACGTTGTCTCTTTCACTGTCAATTTTAGTCATCTGCAAAATTTGTTGTGTGCTTTAATACAATTTTTAAAAAAAAAATAAATCTTGTTTCCTTTAAAGACATTATTATCATAGCATCAAGTAGTTTGGATCCTGATAAAATGTTGAGTTACTTGATGTCTCATCTGGGTCCACGCTGTTTGTGTACATGTAAGTTATCATATATAAGATAAGCAATTGACTTGACAGTGAAAGGGTTATTTCACTCAACCAATATCATGTACCAATATGAGTTTTACAAAATTTACAACAAACATAAATTGGCCACTGTTATGTTATCTTAGACATGAACTTTTTGCATGCTCTTTTTGCATTTTAAATGGCGACGTTTTTCGCAAACAGTTTGGATAATCATATATACAGTCAAACCCCTCTAAATCGGAATTCTAGTAGAGAAGAATTCAGATACTTTTAGGCAGGTGGCTGCTTAATGGAGGTCGAAAGTCATGCAGAAAGCTCCTAGAGGAACTTTTTGCATGACTTTCACCCTGCATTATGCTGCCATCTGTTTAAAAAAACCGATAGTCTAAATTTAACATGCAGTGTAGAGAGGTTTTAGTGTAGATGAGACAGCGAGTAACTTTGCATCTGATCAGGATTTTTTTTCCGCTGTGACTGAAATTAAAAAAAATATTGACTGTCTAAGGATTTCAACAGATGGCAATTTTATCTGAAAACTGAATTAACTCTTAATGCTAAATTTTCAAATGGAATTCCAAAACTCAAACAGGTCAAGCTTACTGTGAATACTTTGGGATGTTTTTAAGGAAAAGTGTAACATGACAAACAGCGCAGACCTTGATGAAAGGGCTCCTCTAAGAGTTCCCCCCCCCCCCCCCCATCTGTGTCTACATCTGTTTCCAAAGGACATTAGCGACTCGTTTCCTGCATTATAAGGGTTTATTAGTTGGTGTCTGACGACTTGGTATCGTTCAAAATAGAATGATAGCGCTTTAATCCCTTAAATGTGGAACACGTGTTCTGGCATTTGCAAACAGTGTAGAACCAGATCAGAGGGCTTGTAGAGTTCTGGCAAAGTTTACACTTTCATACTGTATGGACTCTACAAATTAACATACCATATAATTTATTCCGCATAAAATACATATATATTTATAGCCTTAACAAACAGAATAGTAAACACTCAAATTCATACCTCATTAATTGTATACCTTCTTCCAGAAGAGTTTGATTTGTCATGGCGCTTGACAACAAGGTTATATATGTTGCAAACATGATTCTTTTACGTCATAACACTTCCATTCTCATATATACTTAACCGTTCGCTTGCTGAATTTTAAAATACACATCTCCTTCTTTACCCATGCCCTGTTGTATAATTACATATATCTTCACTGTGTACAAGTATTTCGCTGTGCAATCACTGCTGTGGAGTGCACTGGTTGCACAATCAATTTGTAAATAGTGCAGACCCTGATGAGACAGCTCCTGCAGGAGCTGTCTCATCTGGGTCTTTACTATTTACAGGTAGGCAAGCGAAGGGTTAACAAGCTAGCAATAGTTAAATGTTATGGGTATATAAATTTTTAAGCAAAGCAAGATTTTCAATACATATTTAACACTTTACTCCATAGATATGTCTTTTTACGCCTTTGCAAACAGTGTAGACCAAGATCAGATCGCTCCTGTAGGAACTGTCTGATCAAGATCTGCTCTGTTTGCTTATGATATAGTATAGAATGATATGGTTCTGTAATTTCTGCCATGGCCAAAAACTCCCGTGTTCATGTGCTGTTATAACAATTAATCTAATTAATATTCAATTGAAATTATTTCTTACATGAATATTCATGGAGTAAAGGGTTAAAAGCATGACAGATGAGCTTTGCTAACCCATTCCCTCATATTGACGACTTTTGACGACTCTGTAAAAGTCACTTTGTGAAACCATTGTGATAAATAGAGCATTTGCTCCTATAGGAGCAAATGCTCTATTTATCACAATGGTTTCAAACTACAAAATTCTAAATTTTTCCTTTTCTCCAGTTAATGCTCGTTAATGCTCCTTGTCGGTAGATTTATTCAAAGAGGTTGTATCTAAAAATAGCCTATGAGGTAATGGATTATATTGTTATTAAAGTGCCAGCATGTCAAATGGCTGGACCATGGTATCTCATCTGAATCAAAATGTTTTGTAAAGGAATATAAGAACTGACTGTAATACAATATTATTTCAATGCTTTGACCTCTCTTCAGAAAATTGTTTTTGAAATCAGGATGATAAACTTTGTAAAAAGTGTAAACATCCATGGAATAAATGGCAAACATTTCAATAAATATGTCTATTTGTCATACCAGTTGTTGAAAAATGTTTCTTTGTAGAAATTTGAACTGAAATTAAGGTGTCAGCTTGTAGTCCCCTTTAGAATTCTGTGGTAGACTCGATGCCATGTATCTTGATCTTAAACCTTTACCTTATGAATATTCATTTAAGAAATAATGATGTCATGAATATTAATTAATTTTTATACTGGCTTTTGAGCACAGGAAATGTTGACTGTGACACAAACAGTTAACTGTGGAGTCATATATACATTGTGTCATAAGCAAACAGAGCAGACCCTGATCAGATGGCTCCAACAGGAGCCATCTGATCTGGGTCTACTCTGCTTGCAAAGACATAGAAATGTGTAATTATGAAGTAACATTTTAATTGTTCAGCACTCAACTGCACTTTGAATATTCAAATTGGAATAGCCAAGCACTGCATGATTAACTTATAGAGTCCATAGACTTAACTTTGCTGTAAGATATTGAATGATAAACAGTGCATACCCTGATTACAGTGCTCCTGGAAGAACATTCTGATCTGGATCTTCACTGTTTGCAAATGCCATTACACTTTTTCCACTCAGTCAAAGAGTTAACCCTTTCCCTGTTCAATATTTATGTGAGAAAAAATGACATCATGAATATTTATTAGCTGAATTTTTATAATGACTAATGTACACAGGACATTTTCACTCAGACAGAAACTGTAGAAGCTTCAGATCTATATTACACCAGAAACAAACAGAGCAGACCCTGGTCAGATAACTTCTATACAAACTGTCTGATCTGGGTCTTCTCTGTTTGCAAATGCGTGAAAAAGCGTTTATATGAAGTGATGGGTTTATTCTTGTAATTCCCTCTTTAACTCTCCCTGTATCTCAAAAAAATTTCCCCGTCAAATTATTGTTGGTATTTTAACCTACGTAAATGGTGAAAAAATGTTTTTTTCCTGTCAAAAATGAATAGTAAAGATTAGATCATAATTTATGAATCTCAAGCTAATTGTGTTTGCAGGTTGATAATTCACCCCATGTCATGTTCTTTAGCCAAAGCTATTACCGTACCATCTACAGAATACTTGATTGAAAACTTTAACCCTTTCCCTGTTCTATGTTTATTTCAAATTTCAATACCTGCTGAATATTCATGGACAAAATAGTTATAATGAAATATGGAAGGGGGAACATTGTAGACATTTTAGAAAGCAAAGAAACACATCTATCAAATTCTATTAGCAGACAGAGCAGACCATGATCAAACGGCTCCTCTAGGAGCCGTCTGATCTGGGTCTACTCTGTTTGCAAATGCATGAAAACACGTTTATATGAGGGACAGGGTTAAACTGTTCATAACAATTTTATGCTTCTAGATTTTAAAATCATGTAAATGTTTTTAGAGACAAGAATTGGTATTTGGCTTCAGCCAATCAGATGGCATTATTTTTCAGTGAATCTATGTACATAGTCTGCATAAACATGGGTTATCCCTTTCCTCCATGAATATTCATGAAAAGAATAATGACGTTATGAATATTAATAACACTAATTTGTTATAATAGCACAAGGAGAATTGTTAGCTATGGCAGAACCTGTAGAATCATAGTTATATCATATCATAAGCAAACAGAGCAGACCCTAATCAGACGGCTCCTATAGGAGTGGTCTGATCTTGGTCTACTCTGTTTGCAAAGGTGTAGAAAGACATATTTATGGAGTAAAGGGTTAAGATGTGTGATAAAAGTTCATTCTCAATTGACTGTATTCAGAAATTGAGATACTAGAGAGAGATTTAGGCTTCAATGACTATAATAACGACACTGTTCCCTAATAGAGGCACCTTTTGACACCTTTGTAATCAGAGTAGACTCAGATCAGATGGCTCCTGTCTTGAACTATATTGATCTAATTCTGCAGTTTCTGCCATGGCCTAAAATAATTGTGTTCACAATCATACCATTACTGAATATCAGTTAAGGTAATAAATATTCATAATGTTATTTCTAAAAAGAATATTCATCAGGTAAAGAGTTAAAATTAGTGATTATGTCAAATTAAATTTTGACAAAATCAGACACAACTTAGATAATTATGTATTAACCTTTTCCCTGTTTAATATTCATGTAAGGAATAACAATATCGTGAATATTTATAAGCTGTATACTTATAATGGTGTATGTACACAGCATGTTTTGGCTCAGGCAGAATCTGTATAGAATCAGATCTAAACTATACTGTAACGCTTTAACCCATTCCCTCATAAGCTATTTTTAGATCCTACCTCTTTGATTAAATCTACTGAAAAGGAGCATTTACTTGAGAAAAGGAAACATTTAGAATTGTGTAGTTTTGAAACCATTTTGAATTGTGGAGTCTTGAAACCATTGTGATGAATAGAGCATTTGCTCCTATGGAGCAAATGCTCTATTTATCACAATGGTTTCAGAAAGTGACATTTATACAGGTGTCAGTGAATGAATGAATGAATGAATGAATGAAATAAAATGAAATGAATGAATAAATGAATGAAAGACTTTATTTAACGAGGGTAGCTCAATTAGTCATGACTGATCTACCTTGAGGCCCTCAAACAAGCATTTCATACAAAATACAAAACAGTAAAACACAGATCTATATGCACAAGAAATCAATGTTCAGAAATTCAGTAATGTTGCATCTGGATAATAAATATATGTTGTCTGCTTCAATTTGTAGATAAAAGGCGTCAATATGAGGGAATGGGTTAAATTTGAATGCCTTTAGATTAATTTGTTATAATAGCACATGGACACATGTTTTTTTGCCATGGCAAGTTTTTGCCATGGCAGAAAGTGTAGAATCATATCTATATTATATCTTAAGCAAACAGAGTAGACCCTGATGAGACGGCTCCTACAGGAGCAGTCTGACCTGGATCTTCTCTGTTTGCAAAGGTGTATTTATGGAGTAAAAGAATAAGAAAATGTTCGAAAAGGTGTTTATATGAAGGAAAAGGTTAGTTATAATGCTCTGTTTACTTACATAATTTTATAAATCTGGTTGTACACTGTCTTCTATGGCAGCCATTATAAACAGTCAGTTAACCCTTTACTCCTTGAATATTTGTACAAGAAATATTGACATCCTGAATATCTATTACAGTAAAACCTCTCTATGATGGCCACTAAATTGTGTTAATTAGTTGGTATTTAGGGCAGGTGTTTGATTAAAGCAAGGTGAAAGTAAAACAGAACGCTCCTATAGGAGCATTCCGTTTTACCTTCACCTTGCTTTAAGCAGCCACCTGCCTTTAACAAAAAATACTTGATGCAGTATAGCAGTCGTTATAGAGGTTTTACTGTAACTGGATTTTTATAGTGGCACTATGAACACTACGTATAAAGGATTTTTTATCATGGTAGAAACTGTAGAATCAAATTTCAGTAACTCAGCATGCAAAGAGTTCAGACCTGGATCAGATGGCTCCTACAGGAGCTGTCTGATCTGGGTCTATTCTGTTTGCAAAAACTTCAAAATTGAAAATATGTTCTAGATATTCAGAGATTGCATGCCAAGTAACAGTTGTCAGTAACAGCAAATTTTGAATGCATTTGTTTCTTTTTACTTAATCCTTTCCTTCATATAAACGCCTTTTCTCGCATTTGCAAACAGCTCCTTGAGCCAGGCTAGAGGAGCCGTCAGATTAGAGTCTGCTCTGTTTGCTAATGGAATTTGATAGATCCGTTATTTTAGTTTACTAAAATGACTGCAATATGTTCTACCTTCCATATTTCATTATAACTTAACTTTGTCCATGAATATTCAGTAGGTCAGAGCAACAGATACACGTGTGCACTCAAACACTAAAATCTTCATTTCTCCACCAAACCCTATGTTGTGATCACTCTTTAGATTCGTCTCTTCCAGACAATTCTGGAGAGTGGTCTGAATGTAGGATTTGGTGGAGAAATAAAGGAGTTATTCTTGAAAATGTTTTAATTTACGCATCTTATCTGGACCTCTCGTAGGTACTGAAATTTGGACCAAATATAGAACAGGGAAAGGGTTAAATACAATTGGAGTGTATAACATGATAGATCCTCACGAGGTGCAGAGATCCTCAGGGTTTAATCCTTTCCTCCGTGGGCTATTTTTAGACCCAACCTCATTGAATAAATCTACCAAAAAGGAGCATTAACTGGAGAAAAGGAAATTTTTTGAATTTTGCAGTTTCAAACCATTGTGATAAATAGAGCATTTGCTCCTATAGTAGCAAATGCTCTATTTATCACAATGGTTTCAAGAAGTGACTATTACAGAGGCGTAGAAAGGCGTATTTATGGAGGAAAGCCGGGTTAAACCATACAAACTCGCCTTCTTAGGGTTGAACATTGGGAAGGGTATAACCAAATATTCAAACAGGTACACAAATATATTGCACTCTGTAGCCGCCATAAGCGAAACTGTAATATCTTTGGCAAACATTTGGGATCCTGATGAGATGCACTTTAATTAATATTCTAAAAAACGAAATTGAATTTGAAACCTGAAGCAGATGTTAATAATTGCAGACAAAATTTATTTGGCGGCAAAACGGTTTAATAGCAAAACTGAAGATGTGCATCAGAAGCTTCTATGCAACTGCTTGATATTAAAACCATAAACATTCATTTATTGGATGTGCATATATTTATCTGTTTGTAAAACCCTTGTAACTCTAAGAATTCAGACAAACAAACTTAGGCAAAGGTGCAGACCTCAGACTCTACACTAATTGCTACTATGTCAGTCTAGTTAATTATGAAAATGGTGACAAATTGACCCATGTAGAAGTGAGACTGGGTGCCAGAATACTTACAGTACTGGTTATTAGGGTATTTTAATCATTTTCTTCATATAAATGATTTTTCATGCCTTTAAAAACAGAGTAGACCCTGAGGTGGCTGCTTAATGCAGGATGAAAGTCATGCAGAAAGCTCCTTTGGGAGCTTTCTGCATGTGTTTCACCTTGCATTAAGCCGTCACCTGTCTGACAGAAGGCATAATGAGGGAGGGGTTTAAGATATAATAAAAACAAACAGCATAAACCTATGAAAATAAGAAATGAATTGATAAAGCAAACATTTAGTACTAATAGACTGTTTATCAGTTGCTTCTCTAATCATGTCAATCACTGCAAGGGTTGAATGATAAAATATGTAAGTTATGTTTCATCTGTTTGAAATGATTGCAAACAACATGGCATGCCAGACTGTCAAAATGGAATTCCATTCTTTCCGTGTCGATAAACAAAGACAGGGTACATTATTAATTAGTCATTTCTGATGTTCATTCTTTATTGTCCAGATGCACATGTCACGGAATATAATGATTGATTGACCCATGTCTCTGTTTCCTAAGTCTTTTACCCCTATAAGAGGCATGCAGTTTGAGTTTATTTTGAGTCGTGTCAGGATGAACAAGGATACAAGTACCCTCAATGACCCGTCACTTACATTTTTGTTCATTTCCCAGTCAACCAACTAGCAGCTCAAGTATTTACATAGTAAACACTAAATCTGAACAATCCTATTTAACCTTTTGTCATCTGCCAAATTTCTACTTCCATTTCTCATCGAGATTCAGTCTGATAGTCAAACAGTTTGAATCCTAACGAGACGCCAAGCTACGGTACTTGGCATCTCATCTGGAGCCAAACAGTTTGTAAATGATTATCTCAAACCCAGGTGCTTAGTATGCCATGATTTAACCCATTCCCGCATATAGACGCCTTTTGAAGCTTCTGTAAAAGTCACTTTGTGAAACCATTGTGATAAATAGAGCATTGTGAAACCATTGTGATATATCGAGCATTTGCTCCATAGGAGCAAATGCGCTAGAGGAGCCGTCTGATCAGGGTATGTTCTGTTTGCAAATGGAATTTGATAGAACTGTTTCTTTATTTTCCAAAATGGCTACAATGCTCCTCCTTCCATATTTTATTATAACAATTTTGTCCATGAATATTCAGTAGGTATTGAAATGGGAATAAACGTAGAACAGGGAAAGGGTTAAGTAATATTCAGAAAGGGAGGAGTCAGTCTTGATTATTCAGCAGATTAAGGGTTCAGATAGATGTTTTCACTGTACAAATATAAAATACATCAAGAGTGCACCTGAGGGTTGATTAGTTATTGACTCTGTAGGTGGCCAAACACACTGTGTCCTCATTTGATTATTCACAACTTTAACCCTTTACTTCATGAATATTCATGTGAGGAATAATGACATCATGAATATTAAGTAAATGAATTTTAATTATGGCATATCAAGAACACAAGAATTTTAGCCATGGCAGAATTGTAGAATCAGATACTTATTTTTTCCTTTGCAACAGGGCAGACCCTAATTAGACAGCCCCTGGATGAGCTGGGTTTATTGTGTTTACAAAGGCATTTAAAGGCATATCTATGACGTCAAGGGTTAATCCGCTGAATGCTTAACCCTTTACTCCATAAATACGCCTTTCTACGCCTTTGTAAACTGAGTAGACCCAGATCAGGCGGCTCCTATAGGAGCCGTCTGAACAGGGTCTGCTCTGTTTGCTTTTGATATAATATATATATGATTCTACAGTTTCTACCATGGTCAAAATTTCATGTGTCAATGTGCTATTATATGAAATTAATCGAATTAGTATTCATGACGTCGTTATTTCTTACATGAATATTCATGGAGGAAAGGGTTAATGTTCAAAATGGAATGGTCCATATCAGTGTTTAATGGTAGTCTGATTTCAGTTTTAATCCTTTTCTCCATAAATAGGCCTTTTAATTCCTTTGCAAACAGAGTAGACTTAGACCAGACAGTTCCTGTAGTTTCCATCTAGAGGGTTTGGTGCAAAACAATTGTAACTCCTTCACTTTGTGAAGGAGTTACAATAGTTTTGCACCAAGCCCTCGATCTGCTCAGGGTCAGCTGAGTTATATAGATCTGATTCAACAGTACCTACCATGGCCAAACATATCCTGTGTTCACATGCCATTGTAAAATTTTATCTAATTAATATTCATAATGTCATTATTAGTAGTAATCAGCTTGTCCTTCAGATCTGTTGGTCCGTCTGTCCGTTTTTGGTTTCCGCATAATATCTCCTCAAGGAATGGTCCAAGTTTCACAAAACTTGCTCTGTGTACTTGATATCCAAGTACCTCGCATGGGTTCTGTGTCCGGCAGTTTGTGCATTGGTTTGTTGTTTTTTTTGTGGAAAATTGCGGGCATTTTCACTTAGGCTGCTGCAATCTAATTATCCGATTAGTTTCTGTGCGATATCTCCTGAAGGAATGGTCCAATATTCACCAAACTTACTCAGTGTACTTAATATTCAATTACCTCACATGGGTTCTGTGTTTGGCAATTTCTGCACTTTTTTCGGAGAATTACGGGCATTTTCACTTAGGCTGCTGCAATCTGATTAGCTGATTGGTTTCCACACAATATCTCCTCAAGGAATGGTCCAACTTTCACCAAACTTGCTCAGTGTACTTGTTATCCAAGTACCTCACATGAGTTCTGTGTTAGGCAATTTCTGAGCATTTTTCGGAAAATTATGAGCATTTTCTGATTGGAGTTTAACTGCCCCTTGTACATCTGTTTCACACTTTCTTGTCTGGATGATAACTCCTATATGGCTCATGCCATTGGATTGAAACTTCATACATGGAAAGAGCATGATGAGAGAAAGTGGCATGAATAAGGGCCATAACTCTGGCTTCAATACTTTTGAAGTTAATGCCCTTCGTTACACATTTTTTGTCCGATCAGTAACTCCTGTTCTACTGATGCTATTGGAATGACATTTGATTTAAGGAAAGAGCATGATGAATGGATTGAGTGTCATAAACAAGGGCCATAACACTGGTATCAATATTTTTGTTAGAGTTGTTTGTCTGTCTGTCTGTCACACATCTACATTATTTGTTTCATGAATATTTATGGAGTTATTGTCATCTTCAAAATTATGAATGAGAGCAATTTTACCATGCCATAAACTGTTACCAAACCTGAATTATTATAAGTAAAAGGAACAGATCATGAACAGTTGGCTCATACAGTTTGCAAAAGCATCTCCGTCACTTTGATTGCCTTTTTAACCCTTTACCCCCATTACTAATCAGACCTCTGTTTGATGGCAGCTTAAATGAGGTTCTATAGTATACCGTATTATCCCTTTGACTTAGGAATATTAATTCAAGAAATAATGATATCATAAATATTAATCACTTGAATATTTACAACGGCGTATGAACAAAAAAAGTTTTTTTTACTGATCGGTAACTTCTGATAACTAATCAGATCTATATTATTTCATCAGCAAACTGAGCAGGCTCTGACCAGAGGCCTCCAACAGGAGCTTTCTGATCTGGATCTAGTCTGTAAAGGCCTCAAAAGGTGACTCTGTCAGGTAGAGATTTAAATATATCCTTAGAATGATTTTCCATGTTTTCAAATTTTAAAAGTTTTTTTGTTTTTTTAAGAATTGTGTAAAAATGTTTTTTAAAACTTTGTTTTGCACAGATAAGGTGATAATCCCAAGACAAAGACGCCTCGTACCCGGTATCTGTGTTGTACACATGTGAGGTTTCGGAAGTGCCGTGTCAATAAAATAATTTACTAGAATGTAAATAAGCTTACCAAAAACCACTTGTCTTTTGTTTATATGGACGAGAAAATCCAATTTATTATGAAATAATGCAAGAGGCTACTAGCCAATCATTCAGTAGAACTAGGATAGAAAGCTAAGTAAAGCTAACACTGTTATAAAATTTCTTAAACCCTTTCCCTGATGAATATTCATGTAGGAAATAATGACATCATGAATATTGATAAGATTATTTTTTATAATGGCATGTGAACACAGGACATTTTGCCGCAGGCAGAAGCTGTAGAATCAGATCTATATTACACCATAACCAAACAGCAGGCCCTGATCAGACGGCTCTTATAGGAGCCGTCTGATCTGGGTCTAATCTGTTTGCAGATGCGTTAAAATGCGCTTACATAAGGGAAACGGTTAACAATTTCCCGGTTGAAGAATATTCATATCAGAAATAATGACATCATGTATATATATTACCTGAATTTTTATAATGGCATATAATTATATGAACACAACATTTATTTGGAATTTTTTGAAACTGTACAATCCAATCTGTTATAATTTCATAAACGGTGCACACCTGTAGGGGCCTTCTGATCTGGGTCTACTCTGTTTGCAAAAGGTTGAAAAGGCATTTATAGGAAGTAAAGGGTTAAACGCTAAACATCATGAATATTCATGTAAGAAATAATGATGACATGGATGTTTATTGACTGAATTTTTATAATGGTAAAATTACACAATCTTAAAAGGTATCTCTTTTAAGCCTTTACTGTATAGAAACATTTTTAGCTTGTCTGTTTCATTGGGTTGTAGGCGTTGTCGTTGGATCTGTTTCTATGGTTTGTCACTGTCATCAGACAATAAATTCTGCATTCGTATGCCATTACAAAATGTCAGCTGATAAATATTCATAATTTCATTATTTTTTACATGAATATTCATGTAGGAAAGGGTTAAGTGACGACGTAACCCTTTGAATACAAGAAATGGAGGCACTGTCATATTTACAAACAGAATAGACCAAGATCAGAGGGCTCCAAAAGGAGCCCTCTGATCAAGGTCTTTACTGTTCATCATTCAAAATCCTCTTTGATATTTTACCTTTTCATAATGTATGGACTCTAGCTTTTAAACGGTGATGGACTATTCAACTTTGATAATTATTCATTATTGAAAGGGTCAAAATGATGCAAAAGAGGCATAAATATGTATTCTGAGTTTCAAACCTGTAAAATCTTATTCATATTCATGATGTCATTCTTTTTACATGAATATTCATTGAGCTAGGGGTTATCTAGTACATAAATGACATTAGCATTGTAGCCCCATTACAGCAAATTATACCAAACAAGTGTGATGATTTATATTAGTTATAATAAATCCAGGTGGTTGACATGTGTTGTTTGGTCCCAAAGGGAGACGATATAATAGCAATCCTAAGCTGCCCATTTGTCTGAACTGAGTTTGAATGTACATTGTCAGAGTTTGTCCCAACTTAATTCAGTCCTTTCTGCATGATGCGGTTTCAATGAAACTTCACGGACTTTTAAATTAAATGCAGGTCTACAGCTGAAAGGCAAGATCACACTAAGTCTTGGAGGCCGAAAAATTATTCTCTTAGTCTTTAACGTTTGAACAGTGAGTGGCATTGAACAGTGAGTGGCATACTTTCATCTGAAAAAAAGGGTTGTCTCTTCAGTTTTCAAAGTACTGTTTTTTTCTGCTTTTATCAAAAAACAGTATCATGATCAGTGTGTCAAGTTACTTGATGTTTCATCTGGATGCAAACTTTTTGTAAAGGACATTTAACCCTTTCCCTCATATAAACGTGTTTTCACACATTTGCAAACAGAGTGTAGACCCAGATCAGACGGCTCCTATAGGAGCCGTCTGATCAGGGTCTGCTCTATTTGCTGATGGAATTTGATAGATCTGTTTCTTTAGTTTCTAAAATGGTTACAATATTACATCTTCAATATTTCGTTATATCTATTTTGTCCATGAATATTCAGTAGATATTAAAATTTGGAATAAACTTAGAACAGGGAAAGGGTTAAAGCTTACCCAAAGTGTTGAATTAATCCTTTGAATGCAGGAACTAAGTGTACTGGAATTTGTGAATAATGTAGACCCAGATCAAAGTCTGCACTGTTTTTAATTTCAAAATTAAAGCCTTTTGTATTTAATGGATTGACCTAATTATTAAACACAAATGGGCTATTCCACTTAGAATATGTAGCATTCAACAGTTTAAATAAGAAAGAGAAAGTTGTGGTTAGTAGCCCCCTTAGAGATAACAATGACGGTGACAAAAAAGTTGAATATCTGCTTATAATCCGTGATAATGATGCAGTGGATAAGGTGCAAACTCTTCTGTTATGTCGTGAAAAGTGCGGGAAATAGCAGTTTCTTGAATTTGTGACACATGGATTTTGATTTAACGCTTTACCTGCTAAAGACATTCTGATGCCTTTGCAAACATGTAAGACACAGATTAGGTGTCTCCTGTAGGAGCCCTCTGATCAGAGTCTGCTCAGGTTCTTTAGGAATATTATTATAGATCTGATTCTTAAGTAACAGCTTCTGGAATGGCCAAAAATAACAGGCGTTTATATGTTATTCTAAAAATTATCCAATATATTATCATATCATATTCGTGATGTTAATCATTTTGTATATGAATATAAATCGAACAAAGTGTTAAACCCATATAACCTATTAAACTTAAGGTGGATTTATCAAAATGAGTATTCTGAGTAAATTTAACCCTTTACTCCATACATACGCTTTTGCAAACAGAGTAGACCCAGATCAGACATGTCTGTCTGCGCTGTTTGCTTATAACATAATATAGATATGATGGTGTATTTTCCACTATGACCAAACAAACATTCCTGTGTCCATGTGCTGTTACAATTATTATTCTAATCAATATTGATAAAGTCATTATTTTTTACATGAATACAGTAAAACCCCGCTAATGCGACCACCTAATTATAAAAGAGGTATAATTCTGGATGCTAGATGCAGGTGGTAGCTTAGTGCAGGACAAAAGTTCTGCATTACTTTTGTCCTGCATTAAGCAACCACCGGGTTATAAAGACAGCCATGTTTATTCATGAAGTGATCATATTAGAGGGGTTTTACTTTATATCCATGGAATAAAAGGGTTAATTAAATTAACCCTTTCCCTCTTCTATGTTTATTCCAATTTTCAATACCTACTGAATATATTGACGGACATCCTAGTTATAATGAACTATAGAAGGTGGAACATTGTAGCCATTTTGGAAAGTAAAGAAACAGATCTTTCAAATTCCATTTGCAAACAAAGCAGATTCTGATCAGATGGCTCCTATTGGAGCTGTCTGATCTGGGTCTTAACTGTTTGCAAATGCGTGAAAACACGTTTTCAATGGTAGGATTTAATGAAACTTTTTTGGGGGGAAAGCTTCATTCATCAAGAGGGGATAAGTTTTGCAAATTGTTATTGTGTTCTGGTTAAATGATTTGTCAGAGTTATGGCCCTTTGATTATTCAGTAACCAAGGTTACCATGAATCATATATTTTGACATGTGCTTATGTTGGTATTAATCGCATTCACTCAAGTAGTAGGAGAGACTTTATATTAACTCATTCTCGCATATTGACGCCCTTTAGCGCTTATGTAAAAGTCACTTTGTGAAACCAATTTCATTTTCTCTAGTTTATGCTCCTTTTCGGTAGATTTATTCAAAGAGGTTGGATCTAAAAATAGCCTAAGTGGGAATGGGTTAAAAGAATTTGGCATGGAAGATAATCCAACAGCGCAGATCCTTTTTAGATGGTTTCTACAGGAGCCCTCTAATCTTGGTCTACACTGTTTGCCTATGTCCCTTTTTATAGTCACTAGGCTTAACCCTTTCCCTGTTCTATGTTTATTACAGATTTCAATACTTACTGAATATTCATGGACAAAAAGGTTATTATGAAATATGGAAGGTGGAGCATTGTAGCCATTTTAGAAAGTAAAGACACAGATCTTTGAAATTCTATTAGCAAACAGAGTAGACCCTGATGAGACGGCTCCTCTAGGAGCCGTCTGATCTGGGTCTACTCTGTTTGCAGATGCGTGAAAACAAGTTTATATGAGGGAAAGGGTTAAACCCTAAAGATAAATCTTTCTTACATAAATATTAATAGAGTAAAGGGTCAAAGAGAAGTTAGATTGGACATGAAAGTTTTATACAAATACTCAGTCATGCATCAGTTCTCAGAATGTATGATTCATTAGCTAAATTGATACTAAAAGTGAAAATTGTCAAAGAGATTGTCATGCTATGATAACCATAGATTTATTTTATTTCTTTGACAAATATTATTGAAACTCAGTTAAGCATTGATTTGTTGCATATTGAACTCCTAGTTTGCTTGTTGTGAGTTTGTGGTAATATTTGCTAACAGTATAGATCAAGATGAGACGCTACAGGTAACTCAGCTCCTCGTAAGATCCAAAATGATTAACACTCAGATCTTTGTAACAGAGAAACAAATGGAACAGAAACATCTCTTTGATATTCAAGCCAATAATTGTTAACTACTACATGCATGATAAGAATGAAACCTTTTCATATTAGTTGCAACCTTCCTGGAATTTGCAAACAGCTTGGATCCAGATGAGATGATTAGTAACTTGGCACCTCATCATGATCCAATCTGTGTGGCCCTCAGTCAATGGTTTCTCCAAAGCTTGAATGTATATCCAAAGTAAGTAAAACTTGCTTTAGATCAGAATCTGGGCAGTCAACAATGTTTTTAACATGGTAAGGGCTAACTGCCTGCAGCTTAGAAGTCTAGCGGAAATTGGGTGCCATTTGCGTGCTTTTATGGGCAGATTGTGGCTGTGGCTTTGTGAGCACATTGATTCTCATTGTTAACTCATTACTCCATAGATATGCTAAACTACGCCTTTTCGCAAACAGTGTAGACCCTGAAACGCAAATTCTGACACAACAGACAAAAGTGGAAGAGGCTGATGCAAAAGTCAATCCTGTGGTGCCCCCATGACCCTTTCCCTCATATAAACGTGTTTTTATGCATTTGCAAACAGAGTAGACCCAGGTCAGACGGCTCCTTAAGAGGAGCCATCTGATCAGAGTCTGCTCTGTTTGCTAATAGAATTTAATAGATCTGTTTCTTTGCTTTCTAAAATGTATACAATGGGTCACCTCCCATATTTCTTTATAACTATTTTGTTAATGAATATTCAGTAAATATTGAAATGCCTTTCATAGAAATAATTGCCAATGTGTACATGCTAATATATTTGAGATAATAAATATGCAAAGAGGGTGGAGTTAATCTCATAAATATCCATGGAGTAAAGGGTTAATCCTTATGAACTTGAAAGAAATACTGTCTACTCAAACTCTGATCTAAAGCAGTTCTTGCTTGCTTTCAATTCTTTCTAGCATTCAGGAAACCATTGACTGAATGTCAAACAGCTTGGATCTTAATGAGACGTTGAATTACTTATCTGGATCCAAGCAGTTGCAAAATTTACAGTTATGCCAGTCAGGTTGTGTTTCAGAAGTTATCAGGGCCGGCATCAGGATGTAAGTGTTCTATAGTTATCAGCTTGTCTGTCTGTCTGTCTGTCCATTTTTGGTTTCTGCACAATATCTCCTGAAGTAATGGTCCAATTTTCACCGAACTTGATCAGTGTACTAATATCAAAGTACAAGTCACATGGGTTTTGTACGTGTTCGGCAATTTCCGGGCATTTTTCGAAAAATTACGGGCATTTTCTTAGATTGCTGCAATCTTATTAGCTGATTGGTTTCTGCGCAATTTCTCCTCCAGGAATGGTCCCAATTTTCACCAAACTTGCCCAGTTTACTTGATATCCAATAACCTCATATGGGTTCTATGGTTGGCATATTCTGCACATATACAATCTGATTGGCTGATTGTTTCTGTGACATATCTTCTGAAAAATTGGTCCGAATTCTATCAAGCTTGCTCACTATATGCTTATTATTCAAGTATCTAGCAAGAGTTCTATTTAGTTATGCAAATTACATGCACTTTTAATTATGCTGCTGCAGTTCTGCATTAGGGAATTTTACCAGGCTTAGAATATGCGGGCGTATGCGATACCTTCTATGGCGGGCCCTTCCTAGACAGTAGTCTAGTTGTTTTTAATAACATCTTTTTATATTCAGGTCAAGGTCACACATTAAGGTCAAAGGTCATATTGGGAACATACTGTTTCACAAACACATTCCATTGTTTTTCTTTTACCGCTAGACATATTCACTAATTAAATATAATTCATTTTAAGACTACCCCTTGGCATTTAACCCTTTACTTAACGGATATTCATGTAAGGAATTAATTAATAATGACATCATGAATATAAATTTATTTGATGAATGTTTATTAACCCTTTGCCTCATATAAACACCTTTTCACACATTTGCAAACAGAGTAGACCCAGATCAGACGGCTCCTATAGGAGCCATCTGATCAGGGTCTACTCTGTTTGCTATTGGAATTTGATAGAATTCCTAAAATGGCTACAATGTTACACCTTCTATATTTAATTATAACTAGTTTGTTCATGAGTATTCAGTAGGTATTGAAATTTGTAATAAACATAGAACAGGGAATTAGGGTTAAGAGCAGATGGATACAGGAATATTCAAGGGTTTCTACAGAAGAATCAGGATCATGACTCTGTTTGCAAATACATGTACATTGTACCATCAAAAGGCAACTTTATCAGGTGAAAGGTTGATCAGTTGATTTTTAACCCTTTCCCTGTTCTGTATTAGGCCAAATTTCAGTACCTAATGAATATTCATTAACAAAATAGTTATAAAGAAATATGGAAGGTGGAACATTGTAGACATTTTAGAAAGTAAAGAGGCAGAACTACCAAATTCCACTAGCAAACAGAGCAGACCCTGATCAGACGGCTCCTCTAGGAGCCGTCTGATCTGGGTCTACTCTGTTTGCAAATGCATAAAAACACGTTTATATGAGGGAAAGGGTTAAGCCTCCACAAAGTGGTTGCATATGGGGTTGCCCTTGTACGTTTGCACATCTAGAAGAATTAAGTAATTTATTAATTTATTAAGTAATTCATGACACAATGAATATTTATAAACCAAATTTGTTTATTGGTCAATACAGGAGACCGTTTTTGCCTTTTCAGATATTGTAGAATCATATCTTTATTACTTTATTTGCAAACAGAGTTGACCCTGAGCATTTGACCCTGAGAAGATGGCTATCTGATCTGTATCTACTGTTTAAAGATGTACCCAAAGTCATCTATGTTAGGGAAAGGATTAGTGTAATTATGCCTTCGCTTTCTATTCAGGTCAATATACCTACCTGTAAATAGTGAAGACCCAGATGAGACAGCTCCTGCAGGAGCTGTCTCATCACGGTCTGCACTATTTATGAGTTGATTGTGCAACCAGTGCACTCCAGAGCAGTGATTGCACAGCAAAATACTTGTACACAGTAAAGATATATGTAATTATACAACAGGGTACGGGTAAAGAATGAGACATGTATTTTAAAATTCAGCAAGAGAAGGGTTAAGATAATCTTACTGTATGAAATTTGTAAAAAAAATAATTAAATGTTAGATAATGGATCAAAATGGAAATAGTAAGTTTCTTAAAGTTTGAACATAGTTGAAAAAAGTAAACTTGTAGCAGATCATAGTTTTACTCCATATTTACACCTATACCCTTTTGCAAACAGAGTAGACCAAGATCTTACAGCTCCTGTAGGAGCCGTGTGATCAGGATCGACATGTCTGCTTATGATATAATATACATATGGTTCTACAGTGTCTCAGCCATGGTCAAAAATTCCTGTGCCCATGTGCTATTATGATAATTACGCTAATTAATATTCATGATGTCATTTCTTACATGAATATTCATGACCTAAAGGGTTAATTCTTCAGCATGATAAAAGTTATAATGTAGGGTTGTAGTTTGATAACAAGATTTGTGCTACATATTGCCACATTTACCAAAAAAGTGTTTATTGAAAATAATTTAAATAGCTTTTGCAGAACACATTGTCGATTGTGTTTTGTAATCTATGTTTCAACCCATTCCCTCATAGGCTATTTTTAGATCCAATCACTTTGAATAAATCTACTGAAAAGGAGCATTTACTAGAGAAAGGGAACATATTGGTATTTTGTAGTTAGAAACCATTGTGATAAATAGTGCATTTGCTCCTATAGGAGCAAAATTTTATGCTCTATCTAGTACAATGGTTTCAACAGGTGATTTTACAGAGTCGTAAAAAAGACATATTTATGGAGGAAAGGGTTGAACCTTTACTTCATGAATATTCAAATAGGGAAAAAATGACCTCATACATATTGATTAATTGAAGTTTTATAGTGACTCGGCATAAACAGGACATTCAGTAAGCAAACAGCAGACACTGATCAGGCAGCTCCTAAAAAAACTGTCTGATCTGGGTCTAAACTGTTTGCAAAGAATGTACAGATGTGTATAGTGTAAAGGGCCAAACAAAATATGCCACAATATGTTGACATCATTATCAGATCCTTATGGAGAACAGTTATTGTAAGTGGATTGTAGTGGATTATTGAAAGAATTGATTGAGAAAATAGTACAGGAGTCAGAACTCTGAGAAACAAACATTCAATTGTGTGTAAAGTAAGCAGGGTCAAACTATGTCTCTAAGACCCTCAACAGTGGCTAATGAGCAGAGAAAGCCCAGTGATGGGCTGCCACTGTTACAATGGCAGAGGCACCAGCCCGATGATGGACTGCCACTGCTTCTCTGGCAGAAGCACAGGGCCAAAACTTGCATCAGTAAGCTAAACTTATATGCTAGAGACTGGGAAATACAGGTAAGCAATTCACACTATGTCTGCCCTTTACAGCGTAGATGCACCTTTTAGCAACATTACAATCGGTATAGACCCAGATCAGACAGCTCTGTTGGTATTTATGGAGTAAAGAGTTAAGAACACAGTGTTACTTAACCCATTCCCTCATATGCTAGTTTTAGGCCCAGCCTCTTGGAATAAATCTACCGAAATGGAGCATGAACTAGTGAAAAGGAAACTGTGAGGATTGTGTAGTTTAGAAACCATTGTGATAAATAGAGCATTTGTTCCAATTTATCACAATGGTTTTCACGGAGTGACTTTTACAGAGGCGTAGAAAGGCGTATTAATGGAGGAAAGGGTTAAGTCTTAAAAAAAAGACAACCCCAAAATCGAAATTTAAATGTGACAAACTTTGCAGACCCTGATTAGATATATCATGTGGAATTGATGTTTACAATGTGTAGAGGGTTTTAGTTCTGTCATATCAATAAAAATAGAGGTCAGTCTTTACACATTAGGAACATTGTTGAAGTAGCAGACTAGGAGGGAGTTAATTAACCCTTCTCTTGCCGAATTTTGAAATACATTTTTCCTTCTTTACCCATGCCCTGTTGTATATGATAACATATATCTTCACTGCGTACAAGTATTTCGCTGTGCAATCACTGCTGTGGGGTGCACTGTTTGCACAATCAACTTGTAACCTGCAGGAGCTGTCTCATCTGAGTCTTCGCTTTTTACAGGTACATGTAGGTATATTGATGTGAATAGCAAGCGAAGGGCTAATCCTATGAATGAGGGAAATGATTGCACTGGCATTTGAAAACTGTGTAGACCCATAGTTATAAGAGAACTCCTCGAGGAGCCTGCTGACCACAGGGTCTACACTATTTGTCATTCACAGTCATCTAGCATTAATTGTGTATTTAATATATTCTGAAAGTGGGAGATCCTTCAAAGCAAAAGCAGCAATGCTAAAAGAGAAAAAATAGGGTTTTATACTAAATGGATGTTATAAACTGGTTCAGTTAGGGCCTTTGGGCTGAAAATTTCATGATATTAGTCTTTTGTTTGCTAATGAGTTGAATTATTGTGCGCGATTGAATAGCAATGAGTTACAGACGAGTTTTGACTTCCCTTTACACTGAGTTTTCCGGTTTTTGCATACAGTAAAGCCACTCTAAAGCAACAAGCTATACAAGGCATAATTCTGGGTCAGATGGAAGCTTAACCCATTCCCTCATATTGACGCCTTTAATGTCATCTCTGTGAAAGTCACTTTTTGAAACCATAGGAGCAAATGCTCTATTTATCACAATGATTTAAAAACTACACAATTCTAAAATTTCCTTTTTTGCTAGTGAATGCTCCTTTTCAGTAGATTTATTCAAAGAGGATGTGTCTAAAAATAGCCTATAAGGGAGTGGGTTAATGCAGGATGCAAGTTATGCATGACTTTCGTCCTGCATTAACATTTTACTTCATGAATGTTCATGTAAGAATTCAAGACAAATTGAATATTAATTAGGGTAATTTTTATGTTGAATGAACACAGAAATTTCCGGCTATATCAGAAACTTTAGAATCAGATCTATATTATTCCCAAAGCTGAGAGAGCAGACCTTTAACCCATTCCCTCATATTGACGACTTTTGACAACTCTGTAAAAGTCACTTTGTGAAACCATTGTGATAAATAGAGCATTTGCTCCTATAGGAGCAAATGCTCTATTTATCACAATGGTTTCAAACTACAAAATTCTAAAAAAAAATCCTTTTCTCTAGTTAATGCTCCTTTTCGGTAGATTTATTCAAAGAGGTTGTATCTAAAAATAGCCTATGAGGTAATGGGTTAACAGATGGCTCATACAGGTGTCCTCTGATCTGGGTTTATTTTGATTGCAAAGGCATGAGAAGACATATGTATGAGGTAAAGGTATTCAGTATTCATGTAATCAATAATGACATCATGAATATTTATTAGCTGATTTTTCATAATGTACAATTTTCAAGGGAATTGATGCTTTTGACACAAACTGTAGAAGCATATCTATATCATGATACATGTATAAGTAAACAGCAGAGCCTGATCAGATGGCTTCTACAGGAGTAATCTGATGTGGGTCTACTTAGTTTACAAAGGCATGAAAGTGTGTTATATAAATATGAAGGAAAGGGTTAAGCAACCATCTTTTTATTTTCAAAAATGTTTCAAGTGGTGTACACTAGAGCTGTTCCTGTAGGAACCCTCTAATCTGTCTCTGTTTTGAATGCATGTAATACATATTAACCCATTACTCCATAGAGACACCTGGCACCTTTGCAAACAAAGTAGACCCACATCAGCTGGCTGCTATAGAAACTGTCTGATTTGGGTGTGATCTGTTTGCTTATGAAATAATATAAGCCTACTTCTACAGTTTTTGCCATGGTAACAATTTTTCTTTGTTCGTGATACAGTTAAAAAAATCAGCTATTTATTATTTATAGTCATTATTAATTTCTGATATGAATATTCATGGTGTAAATTAAGGCTTAACTCTTTTCTAACTATCAGAGGGTTATTTTAACCCTTTCCTTTATAGTAACGTGTTTTCACACATTTGCAAACAGAGTAGACTCAGATCAGACGGCTCCTAGAGGAGCCGTCTGATCAGGGTCTGCTTTGTTTGCTTATGGATTTTCATAGATCTGTTTTTTTACTTTCCAAAATGGATGAAATGTCCCACCTTCCATTTTTGATTATATCTGTTTTGTTCATGAATATTCAGAGGGTATTAAAATTTGGACTAAACATAGAACAGGGAAGGTTAAATGTACTTTGCTGTTGATAGTCTATTTCTTTTGTTTTTCAGCTGCCTAGAATTCATGAAGACGGCAAAAGAAAGAAGAGCTTCAGCAACCCAGAGAATATTGAAAGGTGAGTCTAGTACTTTTTGTGTTTGCTTTCTTTCAAAGATACTGGCCGCGTGGCTCAGTGGTAGAGCGTCCGCCTGCGGTACGGAAGGTCGTGGGTTTGATCCCTGGCCGCGACAGACCAAAAGTCGTTAAAAGTTGGTACTTAAGCAGCTCCCTTGTCTACGCTCAACATTAAAAGGGTAGTTTTAGGACTGGTCGACCCAGTGTCAGGATAATGTGACTGGGTGGGGTGTCCTTGTCATGTGCCGGGCGCGGCGTGGGCATTCCAATGAGGCAGCACTATAACTTGTCTCAAGCGGGTGCCGTCTGCAAATAACTGAAATACTATTGGTCGGACGTAAAACCCAACTCACTCACTCTTTCAAAGATTCCTGATTGCTTTCTTATGATTATTCAATATTTTGCACTTATCAATTTGCGCTTGTCATCTGCAAATCCTGTCATAATATTATGAATACTAGCAGAGGTCCAGATAAGATGCGTAAATTAAAACATTTTCAGGAATAACTCCTTTATTTCTCCACCAAACTCTTATCTTGTGGTCACAGCATAGTGCTTGGTGGAGCAATGGCGATTTTAGTATCTGAGTAACGTACCCTTATCTGTACCTCTGAATATTAGTATACAGTAGAACCCCTCTAATGCGACCACTTAATGAATAAACATGGATGTCTTTATAAGCAGGTGGTTGCTTAATGCAGGACAAAAGTAATGCAGAAAGCTCCTAGTAGCTTTCTGCATTACTTTTGTCCTGCATTAAGCTACCACCTGCATCTAGCACCCAGAATTATACCCCTTTTAGATGGTAGTATTAGCGGGGGTTTACTGTATTTTTTCTTACATATCTTACCTAAAACATAATCAGATTAACAAACAGTTTAGATTTTGATTAGGAGCCGTATTAACCGACATCTCATCTGGATCGGAACGTTTTGCAAATGTCATCACAAATTTGCTGGTAAAGTTCTGCTGAAGATTAATATCTCGTCACATTTTCATGAGTATTGGTACAATAATCCATCAAATAAAACAAGATGAACTGGATAGAAGGACAATTTAATGGTTAAAGATTGATGACTAAGATCTGACTATTGATGGGATTACAATCATGTTCTACAATGTTTTCATGACTACGACTTTAATCCATTCACTTATATTGATACCTTTTGACACCCCTGTAAAGTCAATTTATGAAAGTACATGTATTATGATAAATTAAGCATTTGCTCCTAGGGAGCTTTCTGTATTGTTTTCAGTCTGCATTAACCTACCACCTTCTATTTTGAAAAGCCTCTATAGTTATTTATTTAAATGTTACAGTATAAAGTTCCGCTAATGTGACCACCTAAAAGAGGTATAATTCTGGGTGCTAGATTCAGGTGGTAGCTTAATGCAGGACAAAAGTAATACAGAAAGCTCCTCTAGGAGCTTTCTGTATTACTTTTGTCCTGCATTAAGCAACCACCTGCTTATAAAGGCACCCATGTTAATTCATTAAGTGGTCGCATTAGCGGGGTTGTACTGTATTATATAGTTTTCTGTTGTTTTATTGATCATTAGTTTCCCCACAGAAGTAAGGGGGGAGGGGGAGGGGTGTTACAGTATTAATTTGTGAGAACACAATATGTAAATTCTCAATTTTTTTACAAACCTAGCTCTGTTGCTAATTCACGTTATCTAATTCACATACGTAGTTATGGTCGAGAAGTGCAAAAACTGTGAACACTTAACTTGATGAATATTAATTTGAGTCTCAGTCTATTATGAATATTAATTTATTTAATTATTGTATTATACATGTATGTAATTATGTATCTAAAATATTGAAAATTAATCGACAAACAATAGAGAATCATGCTTGTAATATTTAACTCTTTCCCTGTTCTTTATTTTAGGCCAAATTTCAATGCCTATTGAATATTCATTAACATATAGTTATAAAGAAATAAGAACGGTGGAACATTGTAGACATTTTAGAAAGTATAGAAACAGATCTATCAAATTCTATTAGCAAAAAGAGCTGAGCTGTCTTGGAACATTGTAGACATTTTAGAAAGTATAGAAACAGATCTATCAAATTCTATTAGCAAAAAGAGCTGATCAGACAGCTGCATTTGGATCCTTTTGGGTCCACTCTGTTTGCAAATGCGTGAAAACATGTTTAGATGAGGGAAAGGGTTAACTCTTTCCTTGATAGAAGTGCTTTTTTGGCACTTTTGCAAACTGTGTGGACCCAGATCAGACAGCTCCTGTAGAGTCGTCTGGTCAGGTTCTGCACTGTTTGCATGGTGTAATAATGAAGATCTGATTCTATAGTTTCTGCCGTGTCCAACAAAATCTTGTGTTGATATAGGATACTCTACTCTGTTTACAAGGGCCTTAAAAGGATAATTTATGGAGTGAAGAGGTAACCCCTAGCACACTAAGTAATTGTCGTCTGCTAAATGTGTTCGTCTGCTTGAAGTTGATTTTATCAATTGTTGTTCTCAACCATGATCCGAATATCAAACAGTTTGGATGCTGACAAGATGGCAAGGTTCTCGGAATCTCATCAGGAGACGCAAGCTGTTTTCACGGATAATCACAGATTCGCTGCTAAGCGAGCAAAAAGTTTAATGTTGTCCATTTAAAGTCATATTGTCAAACATTTGCAAAGGATGAATTGAAAGAAACTTCAATAGGATTTTATTGATATTATGTACATTGTTTATTCTATAATGCTATGTGTACTGCTATTTATGGAGGTGGAGGTTCCATAAGTTCAAAAGTAAACAGATAATGAAAGGTTTCATTATGATGAGATCTGTAGCATTTACAGTTACTATTTACAGTTGACAACAATTACAGCTTTACAGTTAACTCTTTAACTGATAGAGACACAAGTTCTGAAACATTTTGCAAACAGAGTAGACCTAGATTAGAGAGAGAACAGGGTCTGCTGTTTGTTTATGGACTACAGTAAAACCTCTCTGTAACAACCACTTAATTACATCAAGTATTTTGTTTTAAAGGCAGGTGGATGCTTAGAGCAAGGTGAAAATAATACAGAACGCTACTATAGGAGCGTTCTGTTTTACTTTCACCTTGCTTTAAGCAGCCACCTGCCAAAAATACCAACTAATTAAAGCAATTTAGTGGCTGTTATTCTAAGAGCGGTTTTACTGTAATATAGATCTGATTCTACAGTTTTCTGCATTGGCTAAAAATTCAAATGCCATTATAGAAATGCACCTAATTGATATTCATGATGTGATCATTTTCTACATGAATATTTATTGGGTTAAAGGTTAATTATTGTTGGTTTTGCATACTAGTGGTAAATTCATGAGAACCTCGGTAAGGAATTAAGGTCAGGTAGGTCAGCATCTCATCAGGATCCACTGTTTAACCATTTACTCCATGAATAGTCATGTAACATTAAGTAATGACATATTAACCCATTTTCTCTTATTGACGACTTTTGACGACTCTGTAGAAGTCACTTTGTGAAACCATTGTGATAAATAGAGCATTTGCTCCTATAGGAGCAAATGCTCTATTTATCGCAATGGTTTCAAACTACATGTACACAATTTTTAAAAAAAAAATTCCTTTTCTCTAGTTAATGCTCATTTTCGGTAGATTTATTCAAAGAGGTTGTATAAACACATTTTCATGCATTTGCAAACAGAGTAAACCCAGATCAGACAACTCTTACAGGAGCCGATCGATCAAGATCTGCTCTGTTTGCTTTTGACATGATATAGATCAGATTCTGCAATTTGTGTCGAAAGCTAAATTCATTATAAAAATTCAGCTAATAAATATTCATGATGTCATTATTTCTTACATGAATATTAAACAGGCAAAATGTTACTGTTTGAGAGTTTTTATACTGATTAGATGCTAATGACATGAAATCTGATCTACGTAAATCATCTTGCAATCAGCAGGGTAAGTTTTATTTGGTAGATAATTATTGAGTTACAACATTAATTTCAAGGGGAGCAACTCAGATGACTTTGCTTAACAAATATAAAAGGGAGACAACTTTCTGAGAGTACATTACTCCATAAATACGCCTTTCTACATATTTGCAAACAGATAAATCCATCTAAAAGCCGTCTGATCAGGGTCTGCTGTGTTTGCTTACAAAATAATATGTAATGCTATGACTAATTTTCGACATGGCCAAAATGTCTTGTATTCATTTGCCATTAGAAATATGGATCTCATTCATATTCATGGCTTTATGATTGTCTTACATATTCATTGAGTAAAGGGTTAAAATTAATAATTCGTTTTATTTTACTGTAGTAACGAACAATATTCATGTTAGGTATACAAGCAGTGTGACTGGCTTTGAGATATTCGATGGTTTAACCCATTCCCACTTAGGCTATTTTTAGATCCAAAAAAGGAGCATTAACTAGAGAAAAGGAACATTTTAGAATTTTGAAGTTTGAAACCATTGTGATAAATAGAGCATTTGCTCCTATAGGAGCAAATGCTCTATTTATAACAATGGTTTCATAAAGTGGCTTTTACAGAAGCGCCAAAAGGCGTCAATATGGGGGAATGGGTTAAAGGATTGGGTTTATTCTAAATAAATCTAGCTACATAAAAGCTTCTTAACATTTTCCCCCATAGGCTATTTTAGACTCAACATCTTTGAATTAATCTACCGAAAAGGAGCATTTACTTGGAAAAAGTGTAAAATTTAGAACTGTGTAGTTTGGAAACCATTGTGATATATAGAGCATTGGCTCCTATGGAGCCAATGCTCTATTTATCACATCGGTTCAAAAAATGACTTTTACAGAAGCGTCCAAAGGCATCAATATGAGGGAATGGGTTGATATTCACTTTCCTTTTAAAAGAAATCCTGAATATTCATGGTAAATTGACCTGTTTGATCTTTGGAATAAACCATTTGAAAGGGTTAAACCTACTATGTATCCTTATAGGTAAAGAAAGATAACTCTGTATTGCTGGGTCTGTTACAATGTGTGTACTGTGAGATTTATCTTTTCAAACAAAATGATTTTCATTTCATATACATGTGGCTTATTCAATCTGTTTTCACCTTTTTCCCTAACACAAACACTTTTCACACCTTTGCAAACAGGGTAGACCCAGATCAGATGGGCCCTGTGGGAGCTGTCTGTTCTGTTTGCTTAACCCTTTCCCTCATATAAACGTGTTTTCATGCATTTGCAAACAGAGTAGACCCAGATCAGACGGCTCCTAGAGGAGCCGTCTGATCAGGGTCTGCTCTGTTTGCTAATAGAATTTGAAAGATCTGTTTCTTTGCTTTCTAAAATGTCTACAATGTTCCACCTTCCATATTTCTTTATAACTATTTTGTAAATGAATACTCAGTAGGTATTGGAATTTGTAATAAACATAGAACAGGGAAAGTAGTAAGAATGATATGTATACATAATAGTTCTGATTCTACAGCTTCTTCCATGGCCAAACAATTCCTGTGTTCATATGCCAGATTAAAATTTATTCTAATTAATATTGATGAAATCACTTTTTGTATAAATATTAGATTGGTATACATCTGTTGGTGTTTCGGCAGATTTATAGGGGTGCAGTTCATGCAGGCTTTGAACTTTCCTTTTTTTGAATATCAGTTTTATACTACATGTAGTTTACTAAATGAAAAATGAAAACTTGTTAAGCAAACAGCTTGTATATACATGTAGACATAGATAACCCTTTTCCTGTTTAATATCCATGTAAGAAGTAATGACGTCATGAATATTTATTAAATGAGTTTTTGTAATGGCAAAATTATGTACACATGAATTTTGGTATTGGTAGAAACTGCTTTTGTATCATATCTACATATAGTATGATATCAGCAAACAGAGCAGACCCTGATCAGACGGCCACTACAGGAGCCATCTGATCTGAGTCTATTCTGTTTGCAAACGCATGAAATACTAAAGAGAGAGTTAAAGCTATGTTTCTATAAATTATGCATATCAGAAATCTGTAAAATTGGAATTAAATTGTACTTTGTTTAACAAAAAGTAGTAGGGTGTGGAACAAATTTTCTAATAATCCTTTCAATTGTTGCCAATGTTACTCACATGCATTTGAGAAAATAATTTGTGAGCTCCCTAGTTCTGCGTCAATCATAAGATCTCAGCAGTATTTCAATTTGAAAACATTATTACAGGTATAAGTGGCGATATAAACCAAATGCATATAACCATAATTATAATTTGTACAGGGAAATTGTCAGAAAATGGTAGACACAGTATTACTTGAATGGTTATGAGATATTTATAGACAGATTAGTATCAATGCTAAGCACGACCTGACTTGCATTTGCAAACAGCTTGGATCCAGATGAGATGTCGAGTAACTCAATCCAAGCTGTTTGACACTCAGTTAACCCTTTCCCTGTTCTGTGTTCATTCCAAATTTCAATACCTACTGAATATTCATAGATCGAAATATGGAAGATGGAAAATTGTAGCAATTTTAGAAAGTAAAGACACAGATCTTTGAAATTCTATTAGCAAACAGAGTAGACCCTGATCAGACGGCTCCTCTAGGAGCTGTCTGATCTGGGTCTACTCTGTTTGCATATGCGTGAAAACACGTTTATATGAGGGAAAGGGTTAACAGCAATTTCTCAACCAATTGTTCAAATCAGAAGTAAGTAAAGCATGCAACAGATTAGAGTTTTGGCAGACATACATTTCCTTCTTATAAATGTATGTTCACACCTTTTAAACAGAGTGGACCCAGATCAAATGGCTCCTCTAGGAGCCATTTGATCAGGGTCTGTTCTGTTTGCTTATGATATGATATAGATCTAATTTTACAGTTTTTGTCAAAGCAAAATATTCTCTTGAAAAGATTACAGTATAAGAAATTAGCTAATAAATACAGTACTCCCTCTCTACAACGACACCCTTTGGGATACGAAGATTGTATGTGTTGTTCAGAGGGAGTTGTTATAGGGAGGGAAAATCAAACATTATTAGCATGTTTGCAGATCCTCAGATAAGGTGTGTTTTGAGAACTAAAACCGTAATGCCTCAATCAAACCCTATGCTGTGACCACTCTTTAGAATCGTCACAAAGTGACGATTCTAAAGAATGGTCACAACATAGGGTTTGATGGAAACATAAAGAAAATACGATGGAAAAAAGTTGTTTCTGGAGCCTTGTTGTTTCGGAAACAGTGACATGCGTTTTTGTAAGGAGGGAATCATTATTGAGAGGGCCGTTGTATGGAGGGAGCACCGTATTCACAATTTTATTATTTCTTACATGAATATTAAACTGAGAAAGAGTTAAGGGCATAGTTATACCCCGCCATGATTTTTGGCTGGTAAGCTAGTTGCAAAACTACATGATACCAATACATGATATAGTGTCTAAAATGCATGGAAATCCCAATGGATTTTTCTTCATCACTTTTTTCTACAATAAAATTAGCTGCCTGCTTTTTACGGGCTGCATGTTAATATTAACCCTTTCATGCATTTGCAAGAAGAATAGACCCAGATCATAATTATGGCTTCTATAGGAGTCACTATCTGATTAGGGTCTGCTCTGTTCGCTTTTGACATGATATAGATCTGATTTTAAAGTTTTTGCCAAAGCGAAAAAGATTCCAAGAAAAGTTTACATTTAAAAAACTCGGCTTAAAGATACTCATGATGTCATTATTTCTTACATTAATATTGAACTGGAAAAGGGTTAATGAAAGTGGTCTTGTAAACCCTTTACTCCTGGCATGAATAACTTATGTAAAAATTATGTATGTATGTATTAATTAATATAAATTAGCCTGATTTTTATAACTAACTGTAGCATCAGATCTTAAAACTATAATTCCATAAGCCAACAGAGCTGTTGAGACCCTGATCGGAGTTCTCCTTCATGAGTCATCTGATCAGGGTCTACTCTGTTTGCAAAAGCATAAAAAACATACATAATTATGTAGTAAATGGTTAAAGAGATTCTTCTGTAAATGTTTGTTAAGCTTTAAGTAAATCTTATGTATGACCTGGTTTCAGGAGATCCAACCATTGACCAAAGAATGTCCTCCTTGATTTGTGCAAACATAAGTCAATGTAGTCAATGTTTGGTATGCTCTAATTAGTATTCGGACAGACAAACATAGGCAAATAGTGCAGACCTAGATCACATGGCTACATTGCTACGTTCAGTTACTTTGGGTAGTTATGGAAACAAATACAATTACAGTAAAACCTCTCTATAACAGCCACTAAATTAACATCAATTATTTTGTGTTAAAAGCAGGTGGCTGCTTAAAGCAAGGTGAAAGTAAAACAGAACGCTCCTATAGGAGCGTTCTGTTTCACTTTCACCTTGGTTTAAGCGGCCACCTGTCCTAAATACCAGCAAATTAACACAATTTAGTGGTCTTTATAGAGAGGTTTTACTGTACGCAGTTAGTTGATCTCTGTAATCATAGGTCTTTATAAATGATTTATCCCTTAACTAATCCTTTCCTTCATATAAACACCTTTTCATGCCTTTGCAAGCAGTAGACACAGATCAGGGTCCATGCTTATAAAATTTTTAGTTGTGTCTTGAGTTTGTTCTCAAGTTTTTAACTGGTCAGATTTGAGCCCTTTGGCTCAAATCTGATCAATCAAAAGCTTGAGAACTCAAATCTGACCAATCAAAAGCTTGAGAACAACCTCAGACTCAACTAAAAAGCTTTATAAGCATGGACCCAGATGTGTGTTCAAGGTTTACTGTTTGCTAATGAAATTATAATAGACCAGTGACTCTAAAGTTTCTACCAATACCAAAAGATTGGCCTTTGTATATGTATGCAATTATAAAATTTCAGCTAATAAATATTCATGATGTCATTATTTCTAACTTAAATATGTAACGGGGACAATGTATATTCATATATGAACAAATGACATCTTTAATATTAATTAACCCTTTCCCTCATACAAACGTGTTTTCACGCATTTGCAAACAGAGAAGATCCAGATCAGACGGCTCCTAGAGGAGCTGTCTGATCAGGGTGTGCTCTGTTTGCTAGTGGAATTTGAAAGATCTAATTATTTACTTTCTAAAATGGCTATAATGTTGCACCTTCCATATTTCATTGTAACTAATTTGTCCATGAAATTTGAACTAAATATAAAACAGGGGAATATTGATAATGGGATATGAACACAGGAATATTTGGTCATGGCAGAAACTGTAGAATCAGGTCAGCAAACTGAAGACCCAGATATGGGTCTGCATATACTTTGTTTGGAAAAGCGTTTAACTTTTTATTTGATAGAAATGCATTTGCGTGTCTTTGCAAACTATGTAGCCTCAGATCAGACAGCTTCTGTAAGAGCCATCTGATCAGGGTCTGCTCTGTTTGCTTACGGACTAATTCTACAGTTTTTCTTTTTTGTGAACAAATTCAGCAAATTAATGTTCATGGTGCTCTTATTTCTCACATGAATATTCATGAGGGAAAGGATTATCAAATTATTTAAAATGGTTTGGATCCATGTAGAACTCTGGTTGCCATGGAGCTCAAAAGAAAAATCTTTAAATCTTTCTTCTCCAAAACCGATGGTCAAATTTCAATATGATTTGATTGGAATTATCATTACATGACCATCTACTAAAATAGCTAAAATCATGACAATATCTAAAACGACATGGCCACTAGGAGCGGGCCTGTTTTCCCTATACGTATGTCTATAATATATATAGAAAACATAGATAGCAAAATCTTCAAATCTCCTCTTCTCCAAAACCAATGGTCTGATTTCAGAATAATTTGATGGAAGTAATCATTAGGTAACCCCTACCAAAATAGTCAAAATGGTTTGGACTCATGTAGAACTCTGGTTGCCATACTTTGTTTTTAAATCTCTTCTTCTCCAAAACTGATGGTCAGATTTCAAAATAATTTGATGGGAATTAATCATTAGATGACCCTCTACCAAAATAGCTGAAACAGTGAAAATATCTGAAAAAAAACATTGCCATTTTGGGCCTTGTGGCCTTGTTTTCTGTATTATATCTATCTAGAAAACAAAGCAAACCAGATAAGTGATATAGGGTGATCATGGCCCTTGTGTTTATAATGGAATACAGTAAAATCTCGATTATTCGAACACTAAAATACGTATTATTTTCGATCTTTAAGGCAGGTGGCAGCTTAATGCAAAGTGAAAGTTATGCAGAAAGCTCCTAGGAACTTTCTGCATGACATTCACCATGTATTAAGCAGCCACCTGCTTAAAAAGGTAGAAGTTCTTCTATACAGAAAATTCGAATAATAAACATTTTACTGTATATACACAGGAGGTTTTAGTATTGGTAGAAACTGTTTAGTCAGATCTATTATAATTTTGTAAGCAAACAGAGCAGACCCTGATCATATGGCTCCTACAGGAGCCATCTGATCATGATCTGGGTCTACCCTATTTGCATTGATATAAATGCGTGAAAAATAAGGAAAGCATAAAGTTTGACAATTATTGCAGGAACAAATTGTGAGCAAACATTCCAATAGTTACGGATTGTCGGTTGCCACCAGTACTACATATACCTGTGAGTGTCACCACCGTATATTAATGTTTGTTAAGTAATTCAAGTTTAATTGGTTTAAGAAGTGATTCACAAACAGAGCAATCAACATTTGAACTAGAGTTCACCTATCTCTTGTGAAAGGACGTATTGTGACCAGTCCATGCTGGGGTCACCGTAGTGAAAGCTGACCTATTGTAGTACGCCAACCAACATTTCATTAATATCCATTGAATTGTTTATTTATGGATATTTCATCTAACAGTTTACTTACTGTACTTGTTATATAATTAACCCTTTCCCTCATATAAACGTGTTTTCACGCATTTGCAAACAGATTAGACCCAGATCAGACGGCTCCTAGAGGAGCCGTCTGATCAGGGTCTGTTCTGTTTGCTTATAGAATTTCAATAGACCTGTTTCTTTAGTTTCTAAAATGGCTACAAGATTCCACCTTGCACATTTTTTAATAACTTTTTTGTCAGTGAATATTCAGTAGGTATTGAAATTTGGAATAAACATAGAACAAAGAAAGGGTTAATTTGGAGCACAGTTTCAATTCATCTTTTACCCTTTGTTCTATAAGGCTACCTTTTAATGTCCTTGCCACCAGAGTAGATCCAGGTCAGACAACTCTTGCAGGAGCTATCTGATCAGGGTCTGCTCTGTTTGCTTAACCCTTTACTCTATAGATACACCTTTTAACTCATTTGCAAACAAAATAGATCCAGATCTGATGGCTGGTTTTGATATGATATAAATATGATTCTACAGGAATATTTAACCAATGCAGAAAGTGTGGAATCAGATCTACATTATGTCAAAAGCAAACAGAGCAGACCCAGATCTGACAGCCCCCACAGATTGCCATCTGAACTGGGTCTACTGTGTTTGCAAAGGATTAGAACGGCATTATTTATGGAGTAAAGGTTTAACCCCCTTTCCCTCATATAAAAATGTTTTTACGCATTTGCAAACAGAGTAGACCAAGATCAGAATTAGGCTCCTAGAGGAGCCGTCTGATCAGGGTCTGCTCTGTTTGGTAATAGAATTTGATAGATCTGTTTCTTTGCTTTCTAAAATGCCTACAATGTTCAACCTTCCATATTTCTTTATAGCTATTTTGTTAATTAATATTCATTAGGTACCGGAATTTGGAATAAACATAGAACAGGGAAAGGGTTAATATCTGTAAGCATTTGCAACATTATCATATTCTTTAACACTGAAAACAATGTTTTCTTCCATTTCTTTCCAAATTCAGAGTTTCAAACAGTTCAGATCCTAATGAGACACCTAGGAGTTTCTTGACTGGATCCAAATTGTTTGCCCCATAGATTGTAAATATATGTAGTGGGTTAAGTAAAGTAGGGTACACTGGTTACTGCATGTAATGGTTGGAAATCAATACGTCCCCGATCTTCTGACGCAGCTAGTAGCTCAGTGGTTTGAGTGCTGGCACAGTAACCCGGAGGCCCAGGATTGAGTACCAGTCAGGCCACGATCCAAAATTCATGTCAGTATAATGAATATTTCATCATATCGAATGTCATTATAACAAGAGTTCGCTGTAACTGGTGGGAAATCAGTAAGTCCCGGATTGTGTCGCTCGGTAGCTCAGTGGTTAGAGTGCTGGCAAGGTAACCCAGAGTTCCTGGGTTTGAGTCCTGGTCAGGCTGCATGCTTTTCACCAGTCATCCTGTGGCATATACAATAGTTTTGTGCTAAGCCCTTGATCTGCACAGTGCAGATAGAAATGACATACACAGAGCTCCAGATAAGATGCGTAAATCAAAACATTTTCAAAAATAACATCTTTATTTCTCCTCCAAACCCTATGTTATGTGGTGTGACCACTCTTTAGAATCGTCTCTTCCAGACGATTCTAAAGAGTGGTCACAACATAGGGTTTGGTGGAGAAATGATGATTTTAGTATTTGAGTATGCACCTTTATCTGTAGCTCTGATACATGTATTTAATTATAATAAGTACAGTAAATCCCCTCTAAACTATGCTTTTAGCATGAAAACCAGACTCTTATTAGAGAAGAATGTAGATCGTTTAAGGCAAGGGGCTGTTTAACTCATTCCCTTATATTGACGACTTTCTACGTCTCTGTAAAAGTCACTTTGTAAAACCGTTGTGATAAATAGAGCATTTGCTCCTATAGGAGCAAATGCTCTATTTATCACAATGGTTTCAAACTACAAAATTCTAATATTTTTCTTTTCTCTAGTTATTATGCTCCTTTTCGTTAGATTTATTCAAAGAGGTTGTATCTAAAAATAGCCTATGAGGGAATGGGTTAATGGAGGTGAAAGACATGCAGAAAGCTCTTTAGAAAGCTTTCTGTGTGACTTTCATCCTGCATTAAGCTTCCACATGTCGTAACCCTTTATTCCATGACTATTCTTGTAAGAAATAATGATACCAATAACACATGGACACAGGAATCATTGGCCATGACAGAAACTGTAGAATCTTACCTTTATAATATCGTAAGCAAACAGAGCAAACCCTGATCTGATGACTCCTACTGGAGCCATCTAATCTGGGTCTACTCTGTCTGCAAAGGAGTAGAAAGGAGTAAAGGGTTAAAGTTTTGATAATAATTTAATCATCCACTTTGGAGAGGTTTAAAATTACTCTACAATTTGAGATTATTGATTGACCTAGATAGGGGAAAAAAGATTAGAAACTGACCGAGATGGGAAAAAAGATTAGAAATTTTAAATGTGGATGCAGGACTGGTTATGATGAGTGATCAATTATCATCGATTGCGGTACTTCACTTTGTCAAAGTTTGTATTTATCTTATCCGTGCTAGACGACAAGTATCGGACTTGAACAGTGTGCAAGTGGCTGTCCAATGATTACCTGTATTTGTTTAACTCTTTGTACTTGAAGTTATTGTCGTCTGCAAAAACATTGTCGTCTGCTACAATTCCCAGTTAATGTTTTTTCCTGCAGTTCTCCTCAGAAATGCCATTAGAGTGTCACACAGTTTGGATTCTGATGAGACTACAAGTTAGTCTACATATCGTGTGGATTCAAACTCTTTGCCAAAGTTATAACAAATTCCCCCACTAGTATGCAAAGAGTTAACCTTTTACTCCAAGCATATTCATGTAAGAAAAAATAACATCATGAATATCAATTTTATGAATTTTGGGCCATGGCACAAACTATAGAATCAGATCTATAATTAATGATAAACAAACTGTTGACCCAGATGAGACAGCTCCTACAGGTCAGCCATCTGATCTGGGTCTACTATATTTGCAACGGCACATTAATGGAGTAAAGGGTTAAATTTGAATTATAATAGTTTGGACAAATATCAGCTCTTGTGCTGTAAAAAAATGCCATTTGCTATATGATAAAGGTCTATCTAAACATATTAGTATATATATGCAAAAAATTATACTGCTCAATAACTGCTCGCATTGGGATCGAAGTACGAAATTGATGACATAGTACTCATTTACTGAATTAAACTGGATCAAAACTATTGATAAAGTCTGCCCTGGTTTTAGATAAGTTTTAGAGGGTTTGGATTGTTTTTCAATGGTTGTTATAATGTTTGGACAATTTGTTTGAGTTCCAGATGTTGGGTGTGTGGGGTTGCCTGGATGTAGACATAACCCATACTTTGTCAATACAGTAGAACCCATCTAATGCAACCACTTAATTAATAAACATGGCTGCCTTTATAAGCAGGTGGTTGCTTAATGCAGGACAAAAGTAATGCAGAAAGCTCCCCTAGGAGCTTTCTGCATTACTTTTGTCCTGCATTAAGCTACCACCTGCCTCGAGCACCCAGAATTATACCTCTTTTAGGTGATCGTATTAGCGGGGTTTTACTGTATTCCCCTTTGTCTTGTCTAACACAAATTAATTTGGGGCCTGTTTGGATCCATTGCTAAACAGCCCAGGATCTTACCAAAATTTGACCTGCTGTAATGATTGGATGCTGATGTTTGGTAATACATGTACAAGGACGTAAAAATAGATTTTCTCAAATGTTGCTGATAAAAAGAATCGAGAAGAAGATGACAATGTTGAGATATGATGCCATCATTTTTAATTGGATAAATGTTTGTTAGGACTTGTATCTGTGTCAATGTTGGTGACCATGGTATTGCGAATGTGGAGGTATTCTGAAAGACAGCATTATCATTGCCTGTAGCAATTACGATTTCTTTCATTTTTTTTAAAAAAATGCAGTGTTAAACAGTTTGGATTCTGATGAAATGTCAAGTTAAATGGCCTTTCATCTGGATCCAAATTATTAGCTACCAGCTTGTTATTACAATTTTCAACAATGATTTAGTTTCTTCTTCAAAATTTAATATATATACTTAACCCAATATTTATTTAAAAAAATAATAATAGCATGACTATTTAATAATATGATTTTTTTTATAATGTCCTATTTATATGTACATAATGTTTGGTGTTGGTAGAACCTACAAGAGCTGTCTGATCTTGGTCTACTCTGTTTGCAGAGGCTTGAAAAAGCAATCGTATGAAGGAAAGGGCTAAAACTTTACCCGACTGACAATGCCTTTTAATGCCTTTTCAAACAAAGAGGACTATTATACAAATTCAGCTACCGGTAATAAATATTCATGATGTCATTATTTGTTACATGAATATTCATGAGGTAAAGGGTGAATTTACATACTTAATCAGGCTGTCAAACCATATAGGATTCTGATGAGATGCTGAGTTACTCCTGATCTGGGTCCATGCTTATAAAACTTTTAGTTGAGTCTGAGTTCGTTCTCAAGTTTTTGATTGGTCAGATTTGAGCCTTGAGAACTCAAATCTGACCAATCAAAAGCTTGAGAACAAACTCAATGTTTTTAATACCTACTGAATATTCATTAACAAAATAGTTGTAAAGAAATATGGAAGGTGGAGCATTGTAGACATTTTAAAAAGCAAAGAAACAGATCTATCAAATTCAATTAGCCAACAGAGTAGACCCTGATCAGACGGCTCCTCTAGGAGCCGTCTGATCTAGGTCTACTCTGTTTGCAAATGCGTGAAAACACGTTTACATGAGAGAAAGGGTTAAAACTCATATTGGGACAATTAGCATAAAATATGGCGATAATATTTATCTGTCCAGTTACTGTTTTAACCCTTTAACTTATATGGATGCCTTTAAAGCCTTTGCAAACAGAGTAGATCCAGATCAGATGACTTATGTAGAAGCCATCGAATCTGGGTCTGCTCTGTTTGCTTATGGAATTATAAATTTGATTCTATACCAAATCATACCATCTTCCATGGCCAAAACGTCCTTAACACATATACCATTATTAAAATTCAGCTTATAAATATTCATGATCTCTTGTATAGATATTCATGAGGCAAAGGGTAGAATAGAGTCCATAATTATGTGTGAAACACTTAAATTTGCTAGAGGAATTTGAATGGAAAACACTCGTCTAGAGAAGCCCTTTTGATCTGGGTCTACATTGTGTGCAAATGCCAGTACACTTTAATTTCCAGCATTGAACGATTTAAAGAGTTAACCAGGCATAAAATTGAATGGCAGTATTTTGACAAGGGCTAAAATCTGTGACGATATTGTTGTTTTGATTTCATATATATATGATTTGAACTCTTTGCATTCTGGTGTCATTTTCGTATTAACCTATGTGAACAGTGTTGATCCAGGTCAGGCACCAAGCAACTCAACATCTCAGGATATGATTTAGACTGAGTGTATCTTTGAAGAGAATTGTCATATACATTGACTTTGAGTAGTGCAGCAGACGACGAGCTTTTGCAAACTACATGTACTGATTGTGCAAAGAGTTAACCCTTATCCGCATTTAGACGCCTTTTGACACTTCTGTAAAAGTCACTTTGTGAAACCATTGCGATAAATAGAGCATTTGCTCCATTGGAGCAAATGCTCTATTTATCACAATGGTTTCAATACAAATTTTCTAAAATTGTACTTTTCTCTAGTAAATGCTCCTTTTGGGTAGATTCATTCAAAGAGGTTGGGTCTAAAATAGCCTATGCGGGAATGGGTTAACCCTTATCGCAATATTTGCGACCTGACTTGCATTTGTAAGCAGCTTGGATCCAGATGAGACGCTGAGTGACTCTGCGTCTCATCATGACTCAAGCTGTTTGACATCCTGTCAATAGTGTCTCAAAAGTGATCAAATTGGATGCTGTCAAAATTACTCCAGATCCAAATTTGAGCAGACATTATTTTTTCACAGCATAGTAAGGTTTATGTCTTCAATTTTATCAAACTATGAAAGGAAGAAATTGAGCTGAGATGAAGTATGTCTGACTTCAGTTGAAACTTCTAATGGATCTGATAACATTGTAAGTTAACCAGTGGTGAAATAAACAAATATTGTTAAATGGTTACCCTTAGTAGGCAAAAATATGTTATCTCCATTAAATTACAGTTCAGTATACTTCGAATTTTAGTGAGATTTAGTACATTAATAACAGATAAATGTGACACATATTGGATACAGATAAAATATTGAGAATCTCAGTCTCTGATCCTGATCTGACTCACATGCAAGTATATGTAACTGAGAGTCTAGTAAATTAAATGCACTGAAAAGTACCTTTTTTGTATGCTAAGTAATGTCATCTGCTAAAATTGTTGTCTGCTGCATTCTTCAAGTCAAGTGATCTTTCAATTTCTCTGCAAAAGTAGAGTTGGAATATGAAACAGTTTGGTTTCTGAGTAGACACTGATTTACTCGACAACTCATCTGAATCCAAACTGTTTGTATAATTCATGAAATCGGTGCTGGCATGCAAAGAGTTAACTCTTTCGCTACCAATGTCGCATCTGTGGTTTCCTATGCAAACAGGTTGGATCCAGATGAGACCCCAAGTAACTGGGTGTCTCATCAGGATCCAGACTGTCTGTTACTGTGACTATGTTTTTGAGATAAAAATGATGAAAATGAAAATGGTAGCAGACGACAAAGTAAGCAGACGACAGAATTTTGTAGCAAAAGAGTTAATGATTTCGATTTGCTTTTGTAGCTGTTCTTTGTAAACTGATTTATATTCGGAGCAGATTCAGTCTGGATGTGTGTGCTGTAATTTGTAAGAATAAAATGGATTTAATTGGATCTAATTGTGCATGTGCGTATGCAGTGATATTATAAAATGTTTGCAACTATTGAAAACTCTGCGTAAATGATTAACCATTGGGGACATTTGTTGTCTTCTTCAGTTCTATTTCTGCACATTAGAAATACAATGGTTACCGTAATTATCGAGTCCGACAAAATGTGAAAAATTTGTAGGAGAAATCTGATCAGGGTCTGCTCTGTTTGCTTATAAAATAATATAGATTTGGTTCTATAGGTTCTGCAAATGTCCAAATTCCTGCGCTCATGCTCCATTATAAAAAAATCAGCTAATAAATATTCATGATAACATTATTTTTTTCATAAATATTAAACAGGAAAAGGGTTAAATCATTTCAACACCATTTCGATAACTTTAAATAAGACTGACATAGTAGCAAATAGTGTAGACCATACACTAATGGCTCCTTCAGGATCTGTTAAATCTGTATCTGCACTAGTACTAATTGCCTAATTAAAATTCTCTGTCCAAATACCGAAGATAAGTATGGTAGTGTATGCCAGATCAAACTGCTCCACAAAGATCATTTTGATTCTTGATCTACTCTATTTACTACGACAGTTCATTGATTCAAAGATATCAATACTCTGAATGGATATACGTGTATTCAACTTTTACCCCATGAATATTCATGTAAGGAATAATGACATGAATATTGATTAGATTAATTGTTATAATAGCACATAGACACACGAACTGTTGGCCATGGCAGAGGGTGTGATATTGTCTTTATTATATCCAAAGGAGCAAAAGCTGTATCCATCGTTATGGTTTCAAAACCACACTATGCTAAAAATGACTTGTTTTCCTAGGAAATGCTGCTTTTCGGAAGATTTATTCAAATAGTTTGGGCCTAAAAATAACCTGTGAGGGAATGGGTTAAAATACAAAATGATCCACCAGCTAGTACAGTCTGAATACTAACATATTATTCATAAAAAAGGAACAGAACTGGTAAAGCCACTTTAAAATTTCAGCATTCAGATGGTTCAAACATTTATCACAAAGATGGTAATAAGGCTTTGGTTACCGTGTGTCAAATATCATATCAGTTTAATAGAGAATGGATTACTGTTTTGTGTCTAATAATTATAGTTTATTGAAATCAATAGTTATAATACTTACCGTATTATCTCTAGTAAATGCTCCCAGGGGCGTAACATTTTTAAAAAGAGCTTCTTATATTTTGTAAACAGGTGGTTGCTTAATGCAGAATGAAATTCTTTCAGCTGCATTTTAAGCTACCAAACTCATATTCTTTAGTTAATGGTTATTGTTATGGTTTCAATAATTTCATTGATTGTAAGTTTTCCCTTGAAGTAAGGGGGGGGGGGGGCTTTTATTAGAGTGGGGGTGTTTATTAGGTAGAATACAGTGTGTACATTTACGTAATAGATTAATACCTTCGCACAAGGCTGTCTCTTTGTATGGATCTATGATAAGAGGATAAGGTATTTCTAATAATCTCTGTCATATAGATAATTGTTTACTATCAGATTTGTTAATACCTTTGAATGTGGGAAACAAATTCAATGGCTTTCTCAAACAGTGTAGACTCAGATCAGAGGGATCCTAGAGAGGTCATCTGATCAGAGTACACTATACTGTATTTGTCATTCAAAATCCTGTGGAGAAATTAATCATTTAATACTAAATGAGCTCATAGTAACACATTTTAACACTTTGGCAAACAGGGAAGACCCAGATAAGTAAGCTTTTGTAGGAGTTGTCTGAATTTTAACAATTTACTCCATAAATAATTATGCTTTTTAGCACATTTACTAACAGAGTAGGCCCAGATCAGATGACTTGTATAGGAGTTGACTGATCAGGGTCTTCTCTGTTTGCTTATGGCATTACACTAAGATCTAATCCTACAATTTTTGTTCAATGCAAAATTTCCCTTGAAAGTTTTACATTATAAATACCAAGTTAATGAATATGCATTAACCCTTTCCCTGTTCTGTGTTTATTACAAATTTCAATACCTACTGAATTTTCTTGAACAAAATAGTTATAACGAAGTATGGGAGGTGGTTCATTGTAGCCATTTTAGAAAGTAAAGAAACAAATCTTTAAAATTCCATCAGCAAACAGAGCAGTGAGACCCTGATCAGACTGCTCCTATTGGAGCCGTCTTATCTGGGTCTACTCTGTTTGCAAATGCATGAAAACACGTTTATATGAGGGAATGGATTTTAAGGAAAGGGTTTGACAACAATGATGGACCATTTAGCATTCAAAAGGTTCCAAGTATGAGGCTAGACATCATTACAAATCCACCTGAGAGTACACAATAAAATATATCTTTAACCGTTACTCCATGAATATTCATGTAAGAAATAATGTATGTATAAATATCAATTTGCCTGTCCCTTTTGCATATTCATGTAAGAAATAATGACAGCATGAATATTAATTAGCTGAATTTTTTTTATGGCTTGTATATGATTGGTAGAAACTAAAGTCAGATTTATTATAATCGCTTAAGCAACAGCTCAATAACTTGATAAGTATTAGGTGTGCTGTCTTCATACATAGTAGGAAGAATGGTCATGGCTAGTAGATGACCCCTATTGATTTTTAGGTCAGTTGATCAAAGGTCAAGGTCACGGTGACCTTCAAATTAAAAATCGTGTCTACTCAATAACTTGATTACTATTTGGTGTGCTGTCTTCATACTTGGTAGGAAGTTTGGTCATGACTAGTAGATGACCCCTAATGATTTTGATGTCAGTCGGTCAAAGGTCAAGGTTACTGACCTTCACTCAAAAAAACATGTCTGCTCAATAACTTGATAACTATTAGGTGCGCTGTCTTCATACTTAGTAGGAAGTTGGTCATGGCCAGTGGACGACCCCTATTAATTTTGAGGTCAGTCAGTCAAAGGTCAAGGTTACTTTGGGCGTATAATGCTCCGACACATCATGACATGGAGCTCAATGTTTGAAATGGCATATGAACACATGTACAGACATTTTACCATGGCAGAAATTACATGTACATGTAGAATCATATCTATATCATTTTATAAGCAAACAGAACAGGCCCTTATCTGAGACTGCTCCTATAGGAGCTGCCTGATCTGGGTCTATTATGTCTTTGCAAAGGTGTAAAAAAGTGTATTTATGGAGTACAGTGTTAAAATTCCTGGTATACTAAAGGTTAATGATTATTGTAGAGTTCCAATTTATTTTTCCCATCCTTTCAATGTAGCATGAAAGAAGACAAAGGCCTATTCAAGTCACTCAATCAATAACCTTATCATTTCTATCAAACTATTCATTATGGTTTTGTTCCTGAAGTAAAGGAAACATAATGTGCATACAACAAATAGTGGAACCATTTTAAACCTTTACCTAATGAATATTCATGTATTTTTTTTTTAATGGCATCATGAATATTAATTAGATGATATTTTATCATGGCATTATTATGAACACAGAAATATTTGGCCACTTAAGAAACTGTAGTCAGAACTATAAGCAAGAAGAGCAGACCCTGATCAGAAGTATGGAAGGTGGAAAATTGGAGTGATTTTAGAAAGTAAAGAAACAAGATCTTTCAAATCCATTAGCAAACAGAGCAGACCCTGATCAGATGGCTCCTATAGGAGCCATCTGATCTGGGTCTACTCTGTTTGCAAAGGCATAAAAAGGTGTGTTTATGGATTACATGGTTAAGCCGAATGCTTATAAGGGCTTATACGGTAATTGGATATATACTATGGTATAAACTGCAAAATCAGATACATTGTACATGTACATAATATTTCATAGGCAAGCAGGAGCCATCTTATATGGGTCTACTCTGTTTGCAAAGGTGTATCTGTATAATTTCATAAGCATGAAGAACAGGGCTATTGTGATTCATTAAAAAACAAGTCCTCCTCTTTTTAAGTCTATAGTGAAAATTAAAAAAGAAAACACTTTCTCCTCTAAAATCACTGGGCAGATTTCAATACAGTTTTTGCAGGATGGTGTTAGTTGACCCACTACCCAAATTATTCAAGCCATTGTGATTCATTTTGAAAAAAAGTCCTGGGTGGATTTCAATATAATTTTTCTGGAATGTTACTGAATTACTATAAACAAATTGCAAAAACAGCACTTTTAGAGTAATCCTTTACCAAATTAAAAGCTCTTGTCATTCTTAAAAAAAAGTTATTATCCTAATATGCTGAAATTGTTAAATATCTCCTCCTCTGAAACATTTATTGATTATAAGGATTTTAATAAAAGTGGCAGGAAATTGTTCCTTAGGTGAACCATTTGCAAAATGGTCTGTTATTATTGTATGCCAATTCCTAAGAAAATATGGCTACGGTACTTGAGAGAAAAAGAAGAAACATCTAGCTCTATGTTAAGTCTTTCTCCGGTCATATTAATGTTTTTTCAAACAGTGGAGTCAGATCAGATGGCTCCTGTAGGAGCCATCTGATCAGGGTCTGCTCTGTTTGCTTATGCATATATCTCACTACATGTAAGTTTCTATCAATACCAAAAATTCATGTGTACATAATTATACAATTATAAAAATTCAACTAATAAATATTTATGATGTCATTAGTGATCAACAGAGAAATTGGATATTCATGCTAGAGACTATGCCCATTATGAATATAAATAAATTAAATTCTTGTATAAAATACGTCTTATTGCCATGGCAGAAGATAATCATATCTGTAATAATTATATAAGCAGAGAATACCCTGATCAGACTCCCTTTTTGAAGGGGTGTCTGATCAGGGGTTACTCTGTTTGCATTGGTATAAACAGCATGATTATCAATTGTTAAATGCATTTAGGATTACGTGATTGTCTGAGTGACAAACAGCTTGCATCAAAATGAGATGTCTGAGCGACAAACAGCTTGCATCCAGATTAGATGTCTGAGTGACAAACAGCTTGCATCCAGATTAGATGTCTGAGCGACGAACAGCTTGCATCCAGATTAGATGTCTGAGTGACAAACAGCTTGCATCCAGATTAGATGTCTGAGTGACAAACAGCTTGCATCAAAATGAGATGTCTGAGTGACAAACAGCTTGCATCCAGATGAGATGCTTAGTTACATGACGTCTCGTCTTGATCCAAGTTGTTTACAAATGTGACCAAGTCCAGTTAGGCAGGGTCAGTGTTAGCCCTTTACCTAGGGGACGTCCAGTTAGGCAGGGTCAGTGTTAGCTCTTTACCTAGGGAACGTCCAGTTAGGCAGGATCAGTGTTAGCCCTTTACCTAGGGAAAGTCCAGTTAGGCAGGGTCAGTAAGTTAGCCCTTGACCTAAGGAACGTCCAGTTAGGCAGGGTCAGTCAGTTAGCCCTTTACCTAGGGAACGTCCAGTTAGGCAGGATCAGTAAGTTAGCCCTTGACCTAAGGAACGTCCAGTTAGGCAGGGTCAGTAAGTTAGCCCTTGACCTTGGGAACGTCCGGTTAGGCAGGATCAGTAAGTTAGCCCTTTACCTAAGGAACGTCCAGTTAGGCAGGGTCAGTAAGTTAGCCCTTGACTTAAGGAACGTCCGGTTAGGCAGGATCAGTAAGTTAGCCCTTGACCTAAGGAACGTCCAGGTAGGCAGGGTCAGTAAGTTAGTCCTTGACCTTGGGAACGTCCAGTTAGGCAGGGTCAGTAAGTTAGCCCTTTACCTAGGGAACGTCCAGTTAGGCAGGGTCAGTAAGTTTGCCCGTTACCTAGGGAACGTCCAGTTAGGCAGGATCAGTGTTAGCCCTTTACCTAGGGAACGTCCAGTTAGGCAGGATCAGTAAGTTAGCCCTTGACCTAAGGAACCTCCAGTTAGGCAGGGTCAGTAAGTTAGCCCTTGACCTTGGGAACGTCCGGTTAGGCAGGATCAGTAAGTTAGCCCTTGACCTAAGAAACGTCCAGTTAGGCAGGGTCAGTAAGTTAGCCCTTGACCTAGGGAACGTCCAGTTAGGCAGGATCAGTGTTAGACCTTTACCTAGGGAACGTCCAGTTAGGCAGGATCAGTGTTGGCCCTTTACCTAGGGAACGTCCAGTGAGGCAGGATCAGTGTTAGACCTTTACCTAGGGAACGTCCAGTTAGGCAGGATCAGTGTTAGACCTTTACCTAGAGAACGTCCAGTTAGGCAGGATCAGTGTTGGCCCTTTACCTAGGGAACGTCCAGTTAGGCAGGATCAGTGTTAGACCTTTACCTAGGGAACGTCCAATTAGGCAGGATCAGTGTTAGACCTTTACCTAGGGAACGTCCAGTTAGGCAGGATCAGTGTTAGACCTTTACCTAGGGAACGTCCAGTTAGGCAGGATCAGTGTTAGACCTTTACCTAGGGAACGTCCAGTTAGGCAGGATCAGTGTTAGACCTTTACCTAGGGAACGTCCAGTTAGGCAGGATCAGTGTTAGACCTTTACCTAGGGAACAATTAATTGCACCATGAACATTAACCCTTTCCCTCATATATTATTGAATGCCTTTTCACAAATTTGCAAACACAGTAGACCCAGATCAGATGGCTCCTATGGGAGCCAACTTCTGATCAGGGTCTGCATTGTTTGCTAATGGAATTTGATAGATTAGTTTCTTTTCTTTATAAAATGGCTACAATGTTTCACCTTCCATATTCCATTGTAACTACAATGTCCATGAATATTCAGCAGGTATTGAAATTTGGAATAGATATAGAACAGGGAATCGCTTAATTAATTAGTTGTATTTTTATAACGGCATTCGAGAACAGGAAATGTTGGTCATAGTAGAAACTGTAGAATCAGATCTACATTAGTCCATAAGTAAGCGGAGCAGATCCTGATGAGACACTCGTAACCTGTAGGAGTTGTCAGGTCTGGATCTACTTTGTTTGCAAATGCATCAAAAGGCTTATCTATCCCTTTCCCTGTTCTATGTTTATTCCAAATTTCAATACTTACTGAATATTCATGGACAAAATGGTTATAATCAAATATGTAAGGTGCAAAATTGTAGCCATTTTAGAAAGTAAAGAAAGTTACAAACCTTTCAAATTCCACTAGCAAACAGAGCAGACCCTGATCAGACGGCTCCTCTAGGAGCCGTCTGATCTGGGTATACTCTGTTTGCATATGCCAGAGCTCCAGATAGCATGCGTAAACTAACACTTTTTCTGGTATAACTTCTTTATTTCTCCAGCAAACCCTATGTTGTGACCACTCTTTAGAATCGTCTCGAGACGATTCTAAAGAGTGGTCACAACATAGGGTTTGCTGGAGAAATTACAATTTTAGTATTTGAGTACACACAGTTATCTGTAGCGTCTGATATGCGTGAAAACATGTTTATATGAGGGAAAGGGCTATCAGATAAAGGGTTAAATTCAATGTTTTGTTCTTAAAAGGGGCACAGTGCGAAGTCATTACTACTACAAAAAGGTTTATGGATCGACTGCCATGAAAAATATAGGTCTGATTCATGTTATCAAAAGAAATTGAAAGCCAATGATTTATAGATATTGAATGAATATCTAGTATTTCACATTAGCTGCATAAATAGTGTAGGCTTGAAAAAAATCAGGAAAGAAGATAATAAAATATAAATCATTTAACTGTTTACCTCAATAATAAACCTTTTGATGCCTTTGCAAACAGAGCAGATCCAGATCAGATGGCTCCTGTCGGGGTCTGCATTATTTGCTTATGGCATTATATAGATCTGATTCTACAGTTTCTACCACTGATAAAAAATCCTGTGTTTATAATGCCGTTATAAAAATTCAGCTAATTAATATTCATGATGTCACTATTTCTTACACATATAACCATCAGTTAAAGGTTTACACTATTTAACCCTTTCCCTTATATAAACGTGTTTTCACGCATTTGCAAATAGAGTAGACCCAGATCAGACGGCTCCTATAGGAGCCGTCTGATCAGGGTCTGCTCTATTTGCTAATGCAATTTGATGTTTCTTTATAACTATTTTGTCCATGAATATGCTGTAGCTATTGAAATAATAATAAACATAGAACAGGGAAAGGGTTAAATGTGTTTCAGGTGAATTGTTGATAATAATTGATCAGGGTCTGCACTGTTTTGTCCTTCAAAAGCATGTAGCAATTCTAATTGTTTCATAAATACTAAGTGGAGTCTACGTATACCGCAAAGCAATGATGGATCATTCCACTTTAAAAATTCAGTATTCAAAGGGTTTCTTAAATCTCCAAGTCTGTGGCATTTTTGTATTCAGTATTTGACTTGCGGATTGGATATTTCAGACACGTATCAGGCAGAGTAAACAGTGCATATTCAATATTGTTTAACAAGAAATTAGGAACTCTGATAACATTTTGGATTTGACTGTACGGGCACATGGCTTTGATAAAAAAGTAAATGTTTGTTCGCCTCGGAGTGAGTTCAAGTGAATAGTTTGACTATAATCAAAGTCAATTTGGATTGTCTAAACACAGGAAAATGTCGGTTTAACCTTTAAATTGTTGAACAAATTCTTGTTAGCAGAAAATACCATCTCAGTCAATTTCAATCTGGATTGTGTAAATGTGCTGCTTTAACACAAATTCCTCCATGAATAACATTGAATATTCATGTAAGATATAAATGATGTCATGATTATTAATTAGATTAATTTGTATAATAGCTCATGGATGCAGGAATTTGTAACCGCAGCAGAAACTGTAGAATCATATCTATATGATACCATAAGCAAACAGAGCAGACCCTGATCAGACAGCTCCTACAGGAGCTGACTGATCTGGGTCTACTCTGTTTGCAAAGATGCACATAGATAGGCGTATTTATGGAGTAAATTAGGGTTGAACCTTTGACTTGTTGAACAAATTCTTGTAAGCATTGGGTAAATTGTTAACTCTTTCCCTGTTGAATATTCGTGATAGAATTAATAACAATATGAATATATATCAGCTGATTTTTTTATTATGACTAATGTGCACAAGGTAGAAACTGTAGAGTCAGATCTGTTATAATATAAAAATGTAAGCAGGGAGAGCACTAAAAAGCGTTCATATGAAGGAAAGGGTTAAACTAAATATATTTCCTGCCAGTATACACATAGTTAAGGTATATAATTATATATTTATTTGCTGTCTCCTTATCTCCATTGGTCTGTAAATGCTAAATAAGTCAGTTTGACACCATTTTGAAAACTTTAAATGTCTGAATATTTGAACACTAATGTCGAAGGTACTTAAACTTAAATACCAGGGTCAGTGCTGTTTGCATTTCTTTAATAATCCCTATGGACAGAATAAATTTTGAAATAACCTTTGATATGTTACAAGTGAATCCCATAATTTATTACATGTATATTTAACCCTTTACTCAATGAATATATATATATATATAAGAAATAATAACATCATGAATATTAATAAATTGAATTCTTATAATGGCATTATATACAAACACAGAAGTGTTGGCCATTGCAGAAACTGTAGAATCAGATCTATATTATTTATATCATAAGCAGGAGCTGTCTGATCTGGGTCTACTCTGTTTGCAAAGGTGTAGAGGGGTGTATTTTTGGAGAAATGGGTGATTTCAATTGTGATAGATGTACACATAATAGTTTGGTATTTGTAGAAACTGTAGAGTCAGATGAGACATAGTTTCATAATCAAACAAAGCAGACCCTGATCAGATGGCTCCTACAGGAGCTGTCTTACCTGGGTCTACTCTGTTTGCCAAAGCATGAAAACGTGTTTATATCAAGAAATCTGTTAACCTTTTCCCTCATATAAATGCCTTTTAATGCCTTTGCAAATAGAGTAGACCCAGATCTGACAGCTACAATAAGAGCCATCGGACCAGGGTCTGCTCTGTTTGCCTATGATATATACATATATATATCTGATTTTACAGATTCTGACTGAATCAAAATGTCCTGCGCTCATTTGCATCTTCAATAGGGGAGGGTTAAATATGTCTTATTTTAAAATGTAATTTTTTAAAAGTCATTTGAGTAGATGACAATTCATCCTTGACCCCATGGATACTCCTTTTTAGATTTTTGCCGACAGGGCAGTCCCAGCTCAGACAGCTCCTATAGCAGTCATTTGATCAGGGTCTGCTATGTTTGCTTATGAAATAAGTCAGATCTGATTCTACAGTTTCATGATAATAAATTCTCATTTGTTCATAGTGTTATTATAGAAATTCCGATTGTTACATTATTTCTTGCATGGATTTTTATGGATGATTACATTATTTCTTACATGAATATTCATGGAGCAAGGGGTTAAAGGCAAAATCAGTGCAGGTTAAATTATGATAATACAGTAAAACCTCTCTATAACTGCCACTAAGTTACATCAAGACTTTGTATTTTGTGTTAAAGGCAGGTGGCTGCTTAAAGTAAGGTGAAAGTAAAACAGAATGCTCCTATAGGAGCATTCTGTTTTACTTTCACCTTACTTTAAGCAGCCACCTGCCCTAAATACCAAATAACTAACACAATTTAGTGGCCGTTTTCGAGAGGTTTTACTGTATGTGTGCCTACTATCATTGATCTTGTGTGTGTCATTTTATTGGGCGACAAGAATCTATCAGTTTGACTGGTCATGGAAAAGTGCAGTTGAAAAGTGAATGAATACTCTAGACCTTATATTAGTGTGAAAAATACTTTTCAGCACATAATCTAGACTTAACATGATCCCATAGTTTACCTTTCTTGGGAACTAAGACAAACAACAAACTTTGCCCTTAATCTGCTGGTGAAGCATATCTGATCAAATGTTTGCTTCTAACAATATTTGCTTTATTTCTGAATATATTATTTCATTATGGTTTTTGGAAAAGTTTATCAGATTGTCAAACACGTTCTTGTAAAACATAGGTTTGTGAGAGAATAGAAAAGTAGATTTTGTTCAGGGCATCCAAGGTTGGTCAGTGTCAGTTGGTCATAGTGAGGGCTGACTTTTGAAGTAACCACTTAGATAGAGTACAGACCCATTAGTGTATGATACATATATGTCTTAGAGCAACTTTGGGATAAATATTATTGGTTCAATATTATCACAGTAACAATTTCACATGCGAGGTTTAAGACGTAAAAGGATATTACATAACTAGAAGTGTGGATGTATCGAAAATTGAAAATGAAGTTCTTTTACTGAGTAAACAATCAATTAAGGATATTGTGTTTGAATGGAATTAAACATGCTGGAATGTTGAGTGTTGTTATAGAACAAAATGAGTGCATTTGATAGCGGCTACACTGTGCTGCCCCCTATTGGGAGTCTGAAAGAAGAGTCGGATATAAGCATCCACCTTGTGGATGAAAACAGTAATGTTGTTAGTGTGGATCAAAGTACTGTGAGTACTAAGGAAAATACTCAGACGACGCTTCGTGAGAACAGTGATGCATCATCAGGTACTAAACAGGAAGACAGACTCGAGATACCTCAAACTCCGTTCAGTTCTATATTACAGCGTAAACATGTCAAAACTGACAGGAACTCAGGATTCAGGTAAGTTGCAAAATGATAATTATATTGTTATTTACATAATGTAATGAACTATATTTCAAGGAAGTCATTCTCTTTCTCATATACCGTATTTTTTGCCCTGTCTGTCTGTTTGTTTGTCAGCAACTTTAACATTGGTCATAACTTTTGAACTAGTACAGATAGAGACTTGATATTTGGCATGTATATGTATCTCATAAAGCCGCACATTTTGAAGGGTGACATGTCATGGTCATGGTCATCCTTCTAGTTCAGAGGTCAAATATTTAGGTCAAATCACAGACTTTAACATTTGCCATATCTTTTCAATCAGTAGAGATAGAGACTTGATATTTGGCATGCACGTTTATCTCATGAAGCCGCACATTTAGAGGGGGTGATATGTCAAGGTCAAGGTCATCCTTCAGGGTCAAAGGTCAAACTGGGCGTGGGGCATAGTGTTTCACAAACAGATCTTGTCTGTCGGAAAATGCGGGAGAGATTCTAAAGGAACCATTTTGATCATTTTTAAAAGTTCTTCAAAACTTCAACAGAAACTTTAACATGTTAAGTAAATACAAGCAAAGCCTAGCTTGTTGATGACTCCACACATTGAAAGGCTCAGGTCAAAATGATAGAAATAAGGAGAAATTTTTAAAAAATGTTTAAATATTGTGGAAATACATTGGGATGGATTTTAATTTGCTTATCCACGGCTTTGGTCGTAGAAGTTTCTTTTTACTGCATGAATATGCATGTAAGAAAATGACATCATGGATATTAATTAGTTCTTAAATTTTTAAACATTAACAAAGGAAATTTAACACAGGAGTTTTTGGCTTAGGCAGAAACTGTAGACTATGATATATTACTTCATAAGCAAACTGGGCAAACCCAGATCAGAACGGCTGCTACAGGAGCCGTCTGATCTAGGTCTACTCTGTTTGCAAAGATTATTATGGCCTGACTATGAACTAAAGGTTTAACCCTTTTCTTCATATAAATGCATAATCACACATTTGAAAACAGAGTAGACCTAGATCAGATTGCTCCTATATAGGAGCTGTCTGATCAGGATCTGCTCTTTAGATCTGTTTGCTAATGGAATTTGAAATACATGCTTTACTTTCTAAATTGGCTACATTATAATCTTCCTTCCATATTTCACTATAACTATTTTTATGAATATTCATTGGAATAAACATAGAACATGGAAAGGGTTAAACACCCTACTGGTTGGTCTATCTACCTGCAGTGCTTGTCAAACACCAGTAAGACTGAAGGAATTAATGACAGGAATAAGGGGATTGGGCATATCATCCCAGGGACGTGACAAAATCTGCTGTACAATAATATAGGTTAATTCTTTACCTGTTGAATATTTATGATAGAAAAAATGACACTATGATGGTTACTTATCAGCTAATTCTTTATAATGATAGGGATATTGGAAGAAAATGTAAAATATATAATTTCTTTAAGCAAACAGAGAAGACCCTGATAAGACATATCTTACACTATCCATCTTATCTGAGTCTGCTCTGTTTGCAATTTAAGGCAAGAAAAGCGTTTATAGGAGGGAAAGGGTAAATTCTTTAGTTGGCTGCCTCATATTGCTGTCTGCATAATTTGTTTTCTGCTTCAATTATTAGATTTTTAAGTTTGATAATTTTTGTTACAAAAAACCTAACACAGTAGCACAAATCATTTGGATCCTGATGAGACACCGAGTAACTCAGTGTCTCATCTGTATCCAAACTGTTTACATATTTAGTCATTCCAGATTTGCCATTGACAATTAAAATGTTATGGTGACAAGCTTATTTCATGGCATAACAGTTGATCAGGTGAAATAATAACCCCTCATTATAGCAGAATTATAAGATTTAAATGAATTACTTTTTGCTTCTTATTAATTTTTGAAAACAGTAATGGACATTTGCAAGTGGTGCTATCTGCTAAATTTGTCCAAATGTTCAGTTTGTATCCTGATGAGATGATGAGTTACTTGGTGTTTCATCTTGATCAGTCTTTTTGCAGACTAATTTTAATACAAAGGCATATTTATGGAGTAAAAGGTTAATCAACCCTTTCCCTGTTCTTTGTTTATTGCAAATTTCAATACCTACTGAATATTCATGGATAAATTAGTTATAACAAAATATGGAAAGTGGAAAATTGTAGCAATTAAAGAAACAAATCTTTCAAATTCCAGCAAACAGAGCAGACCCTGATCAGATGGCAGTGAGTCCTATAGGAGCCATCTGATCTGGGTCTACTCTGTTTGCAAATACATGAAATAACGTTTATATGAAGAAAAAGCTTGAAGGCAAAAGTCTATTTAGCTTGAAAGCAATAGAGCATCTCATCTAGAAACTTAAGTAAAGGGATTGTAAAAAAAAAATTGTATCTCAAACTGGTCTTTAATTTCTCAGTTTCTGATACCTGAGTGCACTGATTTTCGAGCAGTCCTACTCGGATATACAATTTTTTATATTAAAAAAATCTATAAATGGCTTATTGATATCAACTGAAAAGATAATTCAATACGAATATTGTAGAATATTTGTATAGCTGCTCAAGTAATTACTTATTTAAACGAAAATATTTAGTTCATGTAATATTATGTTCCAACAATAGTAGGCTTTATTATGGGCATTACCGCATCTTAATTTATTGGTGAATGATGATTATCTCTTTATTCACCCAGTATCATATTTTCTCTTATTTATAAACACTCCTGGGGGCATTACATTTTTTAAAAGGAGCTTCTTGCATTTTGAACACAGGTTGTTCCTTAATACAGAATGAAAGCAATGCAGAAAGCTCCTATGGGAGCTTTCTGCATTGATTTCAGTCTGCATTAAACTATCCCCTGTATTTTGAAAAGTCTACGTATTGAATACTTCATTAGGGAGAATACGGTAATTGTTCTCTGCTACAGTGCTCAAAGTGAAAATTGGGTCAATTTCTCTTAACCCTTTCCTCCATAAATACGCCTTTCTACACCTCTGTAATAACCACTTCTTGAAACCATTGTGATGAATAGAGCATTTGTTCCTATAGGAGCAAATGCTCTATTTATCACAATGGTTTCAAACTACAAAATTCTAAAATTTTACTTTTCTCTGGTAAATGCTCCTTTTGGGTAGATTCATTCAAAGAGGTTGGGTCTTAAAATAGCCTATGGAGGAAAGAGTTAACAATAGTGTTAAAGTGTCAAACAGATTACATCCTGATGAGACACAGCGTAACTGTGTGTCTTCTCTAGATACAAACTGTTTGCAAACGTTATCAAAGGTTTGTGGCTTAACCCTTTACTCCATAAATACGCCTTTCTATGCCTGTGCAAACAAAAGACCTGGCAGATCAGATCCCAGATCAGATGGCTCCAGTAGGAGCCGTCTGATCTGGGTCTACTCTTTTCGCAAATGTGTAAAAACACGTATGTGAGGGAAAGGGTTAATGCCTTTAGATGCCTTTGCAAACAGATTATATCTAGCCTTCTAATTAGGGTCTGCTGTTTGCTTATCCCATTACCTCATAGGCTATGTTTAGATCCAACCTCTTTGAAAAAGGAACATTAACTAGAGAAAAGGAAAATTTTAGAATTTTATAGTTTGAAACCATTGTGATAAATAGAGCATTTGCTCATAGGAGCAAATGCTCTATTTATCACAATGGTTTCAACAGGTGACTTTTGCAGAGGCGTCAATATGAGGGAATGGGTTATGGAATTATATAGATCTGATTCTACAGTTTCTGCCATGGCTAAATAATCCTGTGTTTATGTACAATTATAAAAAATCAGCTAATAACCATGATGTCATTCTTTCGTACATGTACTAGGATATTCATCAGTTAAAGGGTTAACACCTGCCATCACAAACAGAGTAGACCCAGATCTGATGGCGCATGTAGGAGCAGCCTGGTCAGGGTCTGCTCTGTTTGCTTTTGAAATAATTATAGATATGATTCAGCAGTTTTTAGTATCATAAAATTTCCTGTGTCCATGACATTGTGGCATTAGGAAAAAATAATCTTATTAATATTCATGATATCATTATTTCTTACATGAATATTCATGGAGTATAATATTTTCAAGTAGGTCAGACAGCAAATATTAATAATCCTAATATTACATTACTGTTATGTTTAATACATTTAAAAATCCTTTAGATTATTAAAGAGAAATATAATAAAAGAATGTGTGAAGTAGAAATGTAACTGACTGAGCCTGTCTTCAGTCTAATACTTTTATATAGATTTCTTTAGGAGAGTTATCTCTCTTGATTGTGATCAGTTATTTCCCTTTAACTAAAACACTTTTACTTTAGATCTCTCTCTGTTCTATATTTATTTCAAATTTCAATACATAGTTTTACTGAATATTCATTGACAAAATAGTTATAATGACATATGAAAGGTTGAACATTGTAGCTATTTTAGAAACTAAAGAAACAGATCTTTTAAATTCCATAAGCAAACAGAGCAGACCCTGATCAGATGGCTCCTGTAGGAGCCATCTGGTATGGCTCTACTCTCTTTGCAAATGCATGAAAACATGTTTATAATGAAGGAAAGAGGTAACCCTTTACTCCTCTACATTCTTTACCCTTTCACTCACAAATATTAATTTTACAATTTATTTCTGCATGAATATTCCTGGACTGATTGTTTATAATTACACATTAATAATGAATTAGTTTGGCTGTGAATGTGCCAATAGTTGTCTATATGAAGGAAAGGGTTAAAATGTGCCAAATACATATGTATGTATTGTACTTAGGATGGATTTTACAGATTGGAAATGGCATATTAACTCTAAAGGTCCCTAGTAATATTGATTGAAGATGACATAATTTATATAGGTGATCTATCTGGTTGTGCCTAAACTTACAGAAAAGTAATTAATCCTTTAAACTGGTAGAGGCACCTTCTGACCCTTTTGCAAACAGAGTAGACCCAGATCAGATGGCTCCTGTCAGAGCCGTCTGATCAGGGTCTGCTGAGCTCTGTTTTTTATGGAATTATATAGGTCTGATTATTACATTATTTTGTTACTATAAATAGTAACATTTTTACACTCAAAATGGTCTTATATCGGTCAAAAACTTCAGTCGTATACGTATTGTTGGAGCGAGCATATACGGACCTAGCAATGGGCCTATAACCGATATATGCCCGCTGCCAAGATAATTTGTTCTAAATCTATAGCAACAGAACCCAGATATGTGGCGAAGGTCTTATTCTGCTCCGATGCTGCAACTATTGTCAAAGGGCTCATACACGCACGGTTAGCCCCAATTTCCAAACCACAATCCTCGCCCGATTCGATTCAGATTTATGCACATGTACAGTACACATACTGATATTTAAAGGGAAGTCTAGCCGCTAGTTCCATCTATAATCGCCCATTATTCGAATAGTGTAAAACCGTCATTTTGACATCATCCAAATGACGTCAGGATAGCGCCATTCGAAATCCCTCAGTCAAGTTTTTAAAACCATTTTAATGCTGAGAAATAGTGTCTGCTCTTTCTCTGATCTGCAGAAATGTTCGCCAATGTTTTACAAATGTAATAAACATGTTATTACACGGGTGACTAGGGACGCAGCGTGATATTGACCCTTACCTTGATATAGACCCTCGGGCTACAGCCCTCAGGCCAATATCAAGGTGGCGGGCCAATATCACGCTCAGCAGCAGCCCTAGTCACCCATGTAATAACCTCTATTTATACAGTTTCTGCCAAGGTCAGGAATTCCTGTGTTCATAATTATGCATGTACCATTATGAAAATTCAGCTTATTAATATTCATAATGTTATTTCATGTATTTTACATGAATATTCATTAGGTAAAAGGACGATCAGTTTCTGGAATTATAGTTTATATTATTTCTTAACCCTTTCCCTGTACTATGTTTATTCCAAATTTCAATCCCTACTGAATATTCAATGAGAAAACAGTTACATGTATGACAAAATATGGAAGATGGAACATTGTAGCCATTTTAGAAAGTAAAGAAACAGAACTATCAAACAAGTGATCAGGAAGACATATGAAAACTCTGTGGCTGTACACAAACCAGGTGAAAGTTAATTTATAATACAATAGCTGTCAATTTCAGTTCAATTTATTTCATCCATTCTTTCATAGCACAAAAGCATTGCTCAATATCAATAGAAAGTAACATGAGCATTGCCAGCAATATGTACTTTAAATACCCTAAGAATTCGAATAGAAAACCTTAAGCAAATAGTGCAGACCCAGATCAAACTGCTCCTTGAGGAGCAGTTTGATCAGGGTCTGCACTATTTGCCACAATGTCAATCTAATTTGAGGTTATCAGAATGATGCCAAATTGACTTATACGGTTTTACAAACCCATGGAGAATGGAGATTGGGTGTCTGAAAACTTTAGGTAAATAATGTATATATGATTATCAGGCTAAATCTTAGTTTGATATCTTGAAATGTCCACCCCGGGTAGGATATTTATCAGTTCTCTTTGAATGAAGGCAATGATTTAACTTGCATTTTTCAAACAGTATAGACCTGGATTAGAAAGCACTTGATGGAGCCCCTTTGATCAGCCTGACTGACAGCCCTGTTTGTCATTCAAAATCCTGTAGGGAAATTAATATTTTCATACTGAATGTACCGGTACTTCATCTACTGTTAAATAATGACAGATCATTCTACTTTTGAAATTTTTATGTCAGAGGGTATATTGTATATCTAGGATACATGTACAAATGCAATTCAACAGTAAATTTTCATTCAGAGAGTGGAATTTTATAGAATAGATGGATATACATGATCAGAAGTACGTATAATGTATCATTCTCTCCTAGGCTATTTTTAGACCCAGCCTTGTTTAATTAATCTACCGAAAAGGAGCATTAACTAGAGAAAAGGAAATTTTTAGTATTTTGTAGTTTGAAACCATTGTGATACATAGATCATTTGCTTGTATAGGAGCAAATGCTCTATTTATCACAATAGTTTCACAATGTGAGTTTTATAGGGGTGCAAATAATTATGCATCACAAGGGGGCAATTTTTTAAATGAAGTTGAAATATTGTTTTCAACTTGATAGCAAATCATGATAAAATTTTGCTTTGTAGTGCTGATGATAATAACATTGACACTTAATTGTCATTTAATCCTAAAATACTCCACCAATATTCATGAAAGAAATAATGACATCATGAATATTAATTGGCTGAATTTATATAATGATATATGAAATCAGGTTTTTTTTTACCCTGACAGAAACTAGAGAATCGGGTTTCATAAGCAAACCGAGCAGATCCTGATCAGACAGCCCCTTTAGGTATGCAAAGAGGTAGATTGGCATATTTATTGAGTAAAGGGTTATAGACCCTTTACTTGATAGGGAATTAGAGTCTTGCTTTTATATGCCTTTCCATTCCTCAGCAAATAGAGTAGATCCAGATCAGATGGGCTCCTGACAACATACCTGGAGCCATCTGACCAGTATTTGCCCTGTTTTATTATATGGAACTATAATACAGATCTAAACTATGAACAGCTTCTGCAGTGGCCAAAAGATCCTGGTTTCATATACAATTACAATAAAACCTCTATAACGGCCACTAAATTACATCAAATATTTTGTGTTAAAGGCAGGTGGCTGCTTAAAGCAAGGTGAAAGTAAAACAGAACGCTCCTATAGGAGCATTCTGTTTTACTTTCACCTTGCTTTAAGCAACCACCTGCCCTAAATACCAACCAATTTACACAATTTAGTGACCTTTATAAGAGGAGTTTTACTGTATATCATTCAGCTAAATACTGGTACTCATAATTATGATGTTATTATTTCTTACATAAATATTCATGGACTGAAGGGTTAAAGTTCAATCCTCTACATGAACAGATAATAGATACAATTGCGGAATGTATTTCATTGATTTGTGATGATCACTTCTTTATCATTCGTAAACTCATATACATAAATGGACCAACTTAATATCAATTATTATATATATAAATACAATTTTATGTTATGTAATTTGTTATTTATATCATTTCTATATTATTATTTTGAAAATGAAATGTCATAACTGAGTTTAAAGAATATGTGATTCTTAATGATATTTACACAATTTACATGTGATAACTACCGACTGTAGGTGAATTCTACCGTTTTCAGAGGTGGTTTACCGTTCTATTTTAACGATCTACCGTTTTTGAAATACCAAGGCAATTTTTTTAGTGACATGTATTTTCCTCCCTGACAGAGTTTATCTGTTAGTTCTCTACACACACACACACCGCCTTTAGCTTGCTATCATGCTGTGATCCATGCTTGGTCTGTTTTGGTAGGGACCAATCAAGGGAATCCCCTGTGGAGACCATGGAGAATTCCCGAATTACATAATCACGAGGTGGTTCCGGTTTTCACTCTACTACTTTACCAAATAAATTGTTCGGGAACCAGTCGTTTCAAAATGCAAACGTCTACCACAAATATCACATGCAGCAGGTTTATTACTCAAGCGAGGCGACATGGGAGTGTCATGACCCTATAATAGGAATTATAATCTCATAATTAAGTTATAAGACATAGAAATGCTTCTCTGCTTCCTTGTCAAAGACAGCTGTGCTTGGCCTCGTTGTTGCAATGGGCCGAAACACTTCGAAAAATAAGACTGCTTGGACTGATAATCATGAATTTGATTTGTACACTAAATTACTTTTTCATTAGTATAATAAGTGGTAATGACACTAAAGAAGTAATTGAAAACACCATGAATTATTATCTACCATTGCAAACTCTTAAAAAAATAATAACTATATAAGTTGAAATGTCATCAGTTTTCGCGACGATTGTAGATACGGGCTAAAACACGGACTCTGGACCTGATGGGATTTCGACATTTCTGTGTCTGCTCAATGTTTGCAGTAATTAACTTGAACCGAGTAAAGGTTTAACTAACTTGAACTGAGTAAAGGTTGTCATTGGGAGTATAGCTAAATAAGGCCTATAAAATAAGCCAAAAAAACCTCCCTAAAAATGTTATTATAAAATAAGATAAAATGGAATATCTTTTTCATTATATGATAAAACTAATAGATTTTTTCATGACATTATTTAATAAGGAACCCAGTGTTTTGGGCTTGAGACCTATTGATTTCAATGTGTCCTTTTGACAAATAAAAAAATCTAGAATTATTACTGCATGTCAATTACTAGTATTTGTTTTTAACCCTTTCCCTGTTCCATTTTTATTCCAAGTTCCAGTCCCTACTGTAGTTATAAAGTAGTTATAAAGAAATTTGGAGATTGGAACTTTATAGCCATTTTAGAAAGTACAGAAACACTTAAAATTTCAAAAGCAAACAGAGCAGACCCTGATCAGATGGCTCCTATAGGAGCTGTCTGATCTGAGTCTACTCTGTTTGCAAATGCACGAAACCTTGGTTTATATGAAGGAAAGGCTTAATGGAGGTTTTAACTCCACATTGTAATTTTTTTTTGCCAAACCAGAAAGTGTAGAATCATTCCTATATATCATAAGCAAACAGAGCAGACCCTGACCAGACAGCTCCTGTAGGAGCCACCTGATCTGAGTCTATTCTCTGTGCAAATTTATGCGTGAAACAGATGTTTATATGAGGGAAAGGGTTAAGTGTGTAAATGTTATGCGTGTAATGTAATGGAATGGTATGCATTTATGGTAAAGTATGAATGATAATGTATAACAAACATAGGTATCAAGCAAATTTCTTTTTTCTCCTCCATATATTTAATAATAATTTTGTCGCGTCAGTAAAATCTACCTGACAAAAGTCAAATCTACCTGACAAATTTCCTAAATCTACCTGACATGCCTCAGCAGGTTATCACATGTATGTTTACAAACACCAGAGCCTCTACTCTGTTTGCTTATGTAATTATATCGATCTGATTCTGGTGTTCCAGCCAAAGCCAAACATTCCTTTGTTCATAATTAAGCTAATAAATATTCATGGTGTCATAACATTTAATATTCATGAGGGAAAGGGTTGAGTTGTCGCTATAGAAATGTTCTATTTACGTAGTTCAGCTCAGTACCAAAAAGAAATGACTGGGCGCATTCACAAGATGTACGTGTCTATTGATACTTTGGTGTTATTACACTCCTCCCTCCCTTTTCATTGCCCTGATCGGATTATAGCTGTAATATGGAATATACAACCTTATTCACACTTACACTTTCAGTGTGGGAAATGAGTCACCTATGTCCTTTGCAAATAGTGTAGACCCAGATGAGAGGGCTCCTAGAGGAACCCTCTTATCTGGGTCTGCACTGTTTGTTATGCTACACTTTTCTTTTAAGATATTCGCGAATATTGACGGTAAGCTTGACCTGTTTGAATTTTGTAATTGTCCATTTGAAAATTCAGCATTGACAGGGCTAAACATTATGTTGGAAAATTTTGATTTCATACAGGCAGTCTTGTGAGTTTTTGCTTGCTTTTGAAAGCGGAACAATTTAACAATTTCCTCCTTATGAGTGAAGTTCAAAGTAACATTGGCTGTTTGTTCAGAGCCAGATTGGATATGAAAACACTTACACTTCTCATCAGGAGCTAAACTGTTTGACACTATTATCAAGTTTGTTGAAAAATGGTTCAAGAAAAATGTACTTTTGGAGTTAAAACAAACAAAAAGTGTTTGCTTTATAATGAAAGTAATTCTGTGTTTTAAAGGTGTTGTTGAGCTTCATCCAACACAGATTAATCTGTCAATAAGTTACAAATGGTCTTTCAGTTATTCCTCACAGTTATAACTAAATTACTGGTGAATTTCTACACAAATTTCAATAGACAAACTGAAAAACTTCTCCTGTGAGTTTAATTAAATTATTTTTTGTGCATGTTTAAAAAATTCGACAGATTAAATTAACCCTTTGAATGCAGCAAATAAGAGCATTGGCATTTGCAAACAATGTAGACCCGTATTAGAGGGCCCGGCCCTTTCCTCCATAAATACGCCTTTCTACACCTCTGTAAAAGTCACTTAATGAAACCATTGTGATAAATAGAGCATTTGCTCCTATAGGAGCAAATGCTCTTTTTATCACAATGGTTTCAAACTACAAAATTATAAAAAATTAATTTTCTCTTGTAAATGCTCCTTTTGGGTAGATTCATTCAAAGAATAGAGTATTATAATCAGCCCTTTGATATGAGTCTACACTGTGTTTCAATTCAAGTCTTCCATTAATTTTCATACTGAATGGACTCAATCATTAAACCCTTTCCCTGATCAATATTTATATAAGAAATAATGACATCATGAATATCTACCAGCTAATTTTTTATAATGTAAACTTTTCAAGGGAATGGTTTGAAGGGCCTGAACAGATGGCAACTTTTGACGACTCTGTAAAAGGTACTTTTTGAAACCATTGTGATAAATAGAGCATTTGCTCCTTAGGAGCAAATGCTCTATTTATCACAATGGTTTCAGAACTACAAAATTCTAGAAATTGTTCCTTTTCTCTAGTTAATACTCCTTTTCAGTAGATTTATTCAAAGAGTTTGGATCTAAAAATAGCCTATGAGGGAATGGGTTAATCAAACTTTTGAGCAATTACTGATAGAATGTCAAACAGTCTGGATCCAGAGAAAATGCCAAGTTTCTTGGCATTTTATTTCCATCCAAGCCATTTGCAAATGACATTTAGTTGAGGATCTGCAGGTTAAGCCATTCCCTCATATTGACGCCCTTTGATGCCTCTGCAAAAGTCATCTGTTAAAACCATTGTGATAAATAGAGCATTTGCTCCTATAGGAGCAAATGCTCCATTTATCACAATGGTTTCAAACTACAACATTCTAAAATTTTCCTTTCCTCTAGTTTATGCTCCTTTTCGGTAGATTTATTCAAAGTGATTGGATCTAAAAATAGTCTATGAGGTAATGGGCCTTAATGAGAAAACATGGAAAAGTTATTTAATATTATAATGGAAGTAATGTTAGACGGGTTTCATAAAATCAATCAATATTGATACTGTATGTTTTATAGAAAGTTATTCTGCCGTTGAAGTCATGATGCCAATCAATGATGATTTGTTATTAAGATCATGTACTGGCTGTGCTATTATCTCCTTGCAGGCTAGCGGTGAAACCATGGTTACCTGTATAAACAGTTTTTATCCAGATGAGAATTGCCGCTGAATGTGGTGTCTCATCAGGATCCAAACTGTGCGACACATTTGACCATATTTTGGCAAAGAAATGATAGAATTGAAGCAGATGACAATTGTTGCAGACGTGATATTACTTCATGCAGAGTTAATGGCTTTTTGTTTATTACCCTCTCCTCCATAAATACGCCTTTCTTAGCCTCTGTAATAACCACTTCTTGAAACCATTGTGTTAAATAGAGCATTTGCTCCTAAAGGAGCAAATGCTCTATTTATCACAATGGTTTCAAACTACAAAATTCTAAAATTTTACTTTTCTCTATTAAATGCTCCTTTTGGGTAGATTCATTCAAAGAGGAACAATGGGTCCAAAAATAGTTAATGGCTTTTTGTTTAACCCTTTGAACATGGGAAAAGAGGATACTCGGACATTTGAAAGCAGTGTAGACCCAAATCAGAGGGTTCCCAAAGTAGTCCTAATTTGATCAGGGTCTGTACTGTTTGCCATTCATAATCCTCTCAGAGATTATATATCATTTCATACTGAATAGACTCTGCTGTTTGACAATGATGTACCATTCCATTTTGAAAATATAGGGTTTAGAATAGTCAAATTCTATTTTCTACATTGAGCTATATATATATATGGAGGTAGCCATTATGAACCCTTTACCTCACACAGACATGTTCAACTGTATTAACCCATTCCGTCATATTGACGCCTTTTGACGCTTCTGTAAAAACCACTTCTCGAAACCATTGTAATAAATAGAGCATTTGCCCCATAGGAGCAAATGTTCTATTTATCACAATGGTTTCAAAACTACACAGTTCTAAAATTTTCCTTTTCTATAGTAAATGGTCCTTTTTGGTAGATTTACTCAAAGATGTTAGATCTAAAAATAGCCTATGGTTAAGGTCTAAGTTGTGAGAGGAATCTGAATAGCAAACAGTGCATACTCTCCCAATACGGTTCCTCGATCTGGATCAGCTCTAATTTCAAATGCTATTACAGTACTTAAAAATCCCTCATTCAAATTGGCAGCAACATAGCTATAACAGATGGAATGGTCCTCATAGATGTCCTCTACATATTAGGTCCTCTATATTAGATGAATATGGTCATATATTGTTTCATCCTATGTCAGAAAAATATGTCTTGGTATAAGTTTCTTTGGTATGTTGTCTCCAACAGATGATTATGTTGTACATGTATTTGTTTCATGATTTGTAAATGTTGAACCCTTTGAATGCAGGAAACACATTAATGAGCAATTGCAAATGGTGTAGAATTAGATCATAGGGTTCCTGCATTAACACTCTAATCACGGTCTGCACTGTTTGTCACTTACATCCTCAAATTTTTTTAATCCTTTTATACTAGATGGACATCACAATGAGGGAAGATTTCACTTTAAAAAGGTGAATTAACTTGTGGATTGCAGCACATTCCCTTCAGATGCATATGTTGCTAGTCTGTGGAACAGGATGATAGGCAAGGAGATGCACGTCTTCTGTCAAAGTCTGACAGTTCTGTCTTCCTGTGGTCGGCATTGTGCAAATAGACCAACAAAAATGTTTCAATTTCAATCAGATCATAGTGTTTAATGAGTGACATATTGTCAATGAATCGGCATGGAAAACTAAAGATATACCAATTAAAATATTTAACTAACCCTTTATCAAATTAATATTCATATGGGGAATAATGGCATCATGAATATTAATTAGCTGACTTTTTTTATGATGGCATATCACCACAAAAAGTTTTAGTCATTGGCAGACTGTACACTCAAATCTGTATTATTCCATAAGCAAACAGGACATATTCTGATAAGACAACTCCTGTAGGAGCCCTCTGAGTGGGTCTAATCTGTAAATTGCAAATGTGCTAATACGGAATCTGTATGAGGTAAAGTGTTAAGCTGTCACCAGTGTCTGAACAACCAAGAACTAGATTTATTTTGAGCGATCGTTGTAGAGAGACAGTAATGAGTATTGTATAATGTATGAATTGATTGTTTACAAAGGCTTATATAATGTCTCCCCCATTTATGGGGAGATATATTGTTTTTGCCAGAGTTGTCTGTCTGTCCGTCCATCCGTCCGTCCGTCCGCACTCACCAAAGGGTAGTTGTGTGACTTTTTCTAACAAGTCCCACAAGTAAAATCATGAACCTGGCCATCTCTTGTGACATTAACCTGGCCATTTCTTGTGACATTAACCTGGCCAGTTGTGGGACATAGGGTTAGGGTTAGGGTTAGCTTCCAGATCATTCTTTTCCAAAGTTAGAGCCAAAAATAGTTTTTCTTGTGGGACTAGTCCCACAAGAAAAGATCAAAGGAAAAAGTCACACAACTACCCATTTGTTAGCATGTCCGTCCGTCTGTCCGTCTGTCTGTCTGTCCGTCACAAACTTGTGTTGCGCATATCTCTGAAACCAGTTGGGCTAGAGTCACCAAACTCCATAGGAATGTTCACCAGCATGAGTTGTTGTGCACCTGGGTTTTTTGAATTGTCTCCCCCTGATAACTTTGGAGTTATTGCCCAGATGACTTAAAATTAGAAAAACTTTGTGTCGCACGTATCTCTGAAACCGCTAGTACTAGAGTCACCAAACTTCACAGGAATGTTCACCAGCATGAGTTGTTGTGCACCTATGGTTTTTGAATTGTCTCCCCCTGATAATTCTTGAGTTATTGCCCCTGATATGAATACTTAAATTTATACAAACTTTATGTCGCGCGTATCTCTGAAACCAGTAGGGCTAGAGTCACCAAACTTAACAGAATTGTTCACTAACATGAGTTGTTTTGCTCTTGGGGTTTTGAATTGTCTCCCCCTGTTAACTTTGAGTTACTGCCCCTGATGACTTAAAATTAGACAAACTTTACCTAGTGTCATGCATATCTCTGAAACCACTAGGGCTAGAGTCACCAAACTTCACAGGAATGTTGACCAGCATGAGTTGTTGTGCACCTGGGATTTTTGAATTGTCTCCCCTTGATAATTTTGGAGTTATTGCCCCTGATATGATTACTTAAATTGAGAGAAACTTTGTGTCATGCATATCTTTATAACCACTAGAGCTAGAGTCACCAAACTTCACAGGAATGTTGACCAGCATGAGTTGTTGTGCACCTTGGTTTTTTGAATTGTCTCCCCCTGATAATTCTTGAGTTACTGCCCCTGATATGATAACTTAAAACTTAGAGAAACTTTGTGCTGCGCGTATCTCTGAAACCAGTAGGGCTAGAGTCACCAAACTTCACAGAAATGTTCACCAGCATGAGTTATTGTGCATCTGGGTTTTTTAATTGTCTCCCCCTGATAACTTTGGAGTTACTGTCCCTTATGACTTAGAATAAGAGAAACTTTACTTTGTGTCACATGTATCTATGAAACCACTAGTACTAGAGTCACCGAACTTCACAAGAGTGTTGACAAGCATGTGTTTTTGTGTACCTGGGGATTTTGAATTGTCTCCCCCTGACAATGTTGGAGTTATTGCCCCTGATGACTTAAAAATTAGACCCTGATAAGTTTGGAGTTACAGACATTACACTTGTGTATTGGAAAGAGGATAGGAGGGGGAGACATCTGTTTTTGTAACAAAAACAAACCTCTAGTTAGTTATTGGTTTTGAAAATTGAATACTGCTAAAGCCGGTGCTAGGGGGCGTGAGTAGTGTTGCACTTTTAATTACTACTCAAGAACAGACTCAATAAAACCGAGTCTGCAATTTTCTATTTTTGCATTGCTACTTTTGCTTTCAAAGGTCATCTCCCATTTTAAGAATATATGTATTTCATAACAGCAGGTGTTAAGTGCTTGTGTGGCGGCCATACAAAGTTGCCCCTGTACTTCATTCTCAGTGTTGTTATATTTTCTGGTCCTTTGGGATCATTAGGTTTAATGTTATTGGTTTTTGAAATTGAATACTGCTAAAGCCGGTGCTAGGGGATGTGAGTAGTGTTGCACTTTTAATTACTACTCATGAACAGACTCAATAAAACCAAGTCTGCAATTTTCTCTTTTTGCATTGCTACTTTTGCTTTCAAAGGATCTCCCATTTTAAGAATATATGTATTTCATAACAGCAGGTTATAAGTGCTTGTGTGGCGGCCATAAAAAGTTGCCCCCGTACTTCATTCTCAGTGTTGTTATATTTTCTGGTCCTTTGGGATCATTAGGTTTAATGTTATTGGTTTTTGAAATTGAATACTGCTAAAACCAGTGCTAGGGGGCGTGAGTTAAGTGCAGCACTTTTAATTACTACTCATGAACAGACTCAATAAAACCGAGTCCGCAATTTTCTCTTTTTGCATTGCTTTAACTTTTGCTTTCGAAGGATCTCCCATTTTAAGAATATTAATAATGTCACACACTCTTACAATATATTAACAAACTTTTGGCAATCTCTATACATAGTAATATACAGTGAAGACTCTTTATAACAACATTTGATATTATGGAATATTCATTATACTCAGACACGTATTTTGGAAACATATACAATAAAAACTCTCTTAACCGAAATTTTAGTAAAGAATAATTTATATCATTTTAGGTAGGTGGCTGCTTAATGCAGGATGAAAGCCATGCAGAAAGCTCTTCCAGGAGCTTTCTGCATGACTTTCACCCTGCATTAAGCTACCACCTGTCTTACAGACCGGTATTGGTGCTAATTTGAACGTCCTGTGTAGAGGGAGTGTTACTGCATAACTTTAAACGTTCATTACAACAGTACTTTCAATACAATAAAACCTTCTATGAGAATGAACATGGTCATTATATCGAGAGTTGACTGTACATTACGTCTAAATAAATCACTGAGCAGTTACTGTCACATTATGCTTGGCACACTTGTGGCATATTCATGATATAAAATAAACCCTTTACCTGATGAATATGCATGTAACAAATAATGATATCATATTGTAATGTATCAGAATGTTTATAATGATATATGAACATAGGATTTTTATGGCCATGGTAGGAACTTTAGAATCATATCTAGGTGTCAAAATTATATCAAAGCTTTATCAGTTTAACGCTTTCCCTATTCTATGTTTATTCCAAATTCCAATACCTTCTGAATATTCATGGACAAAATATATATGATGAAATATGACGGGTGGAACATTGCAGCCATTTAGAAAGTTAAGAAACAAATCTTATCAAATTTCATTAGCAAACAGAGCAGACCCTGATCAGATGGCTCCTATAGGAGCCGTCTGATCTGGGTCTACTCTGTTTGCAGATGCATGAAAACATTAGATCCAGATCAGATGGCTACAGACGCGCGGCTGTAAGAGCCGTCTTGATCAGAGTCTGCTCTGTTTGCGTATGAAATTATAAAGACTAGATACATGTAGATTCTACCAATACCAAACATTCCTGAGTACATTATGCGATTATAAAGCTAATAAATATTCATGTCATTTTATTATATGAATATTCATCAGGGAAAGGGTTAATCTACAAACATAACACATGTACATTTATTGTAAAACTATACAGTACAGGTGTCAAACTTACATGAAAACCTTTATCAGTTTAATGATTGGTAATTAAAAGTCAGTGTATTTGACTTGCTCAATTATTGCAGAAATTGGATCGACATTACGTTTAGTTGCCATTATTTATATGCTGACAGAAGACATGCAGTGTACGTATTTAAAATGATATTTAGCAAAAGAATAGATCTCACAAAAGAACTTTCCTATGAAAGGGCTTTTAATTACTTTCACAGCTGGATTCAATTATTGACAACAAAATTACACCAGAAACATAGATAAAGGGGCGTATATTAAATACAAAAATCATCATTTCTACTTAAAAATAACTTTTTGAAACCATTGTTATAAATAAATAGTGCAAATGCTGTATTTATCAAAAGGGTTTCAGAACTACACAATTCTAAAATTTTCCTTTTCTGTAGTAAATGCTCCTTTTCGGTAGATTCATTAAAAGAGGATGTATTCAAATATAGCTTATGATGGAATGGGTTAAGACAATATGTTATAGGGTTTGGTTTAGAAAGAATCCCCTGCATTTCCATGCATTTTGCAAACAGAGAAGATTCAGATCAGGGTGTGCTTATGGAATTTTATGGATGAGATTTTACAGTTTCCATCTGAATCCATCAAAAATGGTGTAAAATATCCATTTTCTATGTTCCATTTTATTGATTCTGTGATAAAATCTTGAAGAAATGTTAACTCTTACTTCATAAATATTCATACAGAATATAATGACATCATGAATATTAATTAGACTAGTCTTTATAATTGCACATGACCAAAGGAATGTTTGGCCCTGGCAGAAACTGTAGAATCATATATCTATATTATTTCATAAATAAACAGCCAATACTCTTATTCATGTATAGGATTAATATTCATTGAGTATAGGGCTAATATTCATGGTGTAAAGAATTGATATTCATAGTGTAAAGGGTTAATATTCATGGAGTAAAGAGTTAATATTCATGGTGTAAAGGGTTAATCATAATAATTCATGGAATTAAGGGCTAATATTCATGGATTAGAAAGGATTAATATCCATGGAGTAAAGGGCTAATATTCATGGAGTAAAGGATTAATATTCATCGAACAAAGGGTTGATATTCATTGAGTAAAGGGTAACTATTAATGAAGTAAAGGGTTAATATTCTTGAAATAAAGGACTAATATTCATGGTGTAAAGGGTATTCATACATTCATTATTTCTTACAAGAAGGGTGAATTTACATAAATCTCTAAACAACAGATTGAATTCTTTCAAAGAAAACATTCAGTGGATGGAAACACCTGTTGAATGACTTAACTTGGAAAAAAGTTGAACTAGCATATGCAAACAGTGTAAATCCAGATCAGAGTTGCCTTCTGATTTGGGGCTGCACTGTTTGCTATTCAATGTCCTGTAGCACGTTTTTATGCCCCCACATAGTGGTGGCATATAGGGCTGCCATTGTCTGTATGTCCGTACGTACATCTAGAAGAATTTGTCCAGACTTCTTCTTGGAAAGTATTATTCAAATCCACACTAAACTTTACACACATGTTTGTGGTCATTATATCTTGGTCCAGTTCGATAGCCATGTAAATTGCTTCTGTTGTTTAGGAGTTGTGACAAAAAGTCTGAAGTGGGGGCATCAGTGTCCTATGGACACATTTCTAGTTTAATCCTTTCATACTGAATGTACTTTATGATTAACCCTTTCCTTTGTGTAAATCTGTTTTACACATTTGCAAACAGAGTAGACCCAGATCGGATGACTCCTATTGGAGCTGTCTGATAAGGATCTGCTCTGTTTACTAATGGAATTTAAAATAATTTTCTTTTCTTTCTGAAAGGCTACAATTTTCCACCTTCCATATTTTGTATAATTAATTGTCTATGAATATTCAGTAGGTATCGAAATTTGAAATAAACATAGAACAGGGAAAGGGTTAAATAATGATGGATATTCAAATTGTAAAATTCAACATTTAAAGGGGTTAACATACCTGTTGGACTGTTCTGTCATTGACTTGATTTATGTTTTTTTGAATTCTGTGGTTCTCCTTTCAGTTTAAACCTTTAAGCCTTTGAATTCTGAATATTGAAAGTGGAATGTCCCATCTGTGTTTAACTATAGAGTCCATTCTGCATCAAAGGCTTGAATTTGCTTGAGGAGTTTGAATGATAAACAGTGCAGACCATAATCAGATGGGGCTCCTGTAGGAGCCCCCTGATAAAGAGTCCACCCTATTTGCAAATGCCTCAGTGCAGTAGTTTCCAACTCTCAAAGGGTTTAGCCTGATTCATTTGAATTCTATTTCATTCTCGCTTTCTTTTACGATAAATCTGACAGATGGCAGATCTCTTTGACTGAGTTAATACCTAACACCAATTGATCTCAAGTTCGGACTTTTTGATCATGATTGTTTTTTCGTCACTGAAAAGGAGACTATTTTCTTGTTCACTTGTATCAAAGGACACCCTGGTACATACGACAACCACACATACCATTGTTTCAGTGTTTTGACGATAGGTGTTTGGTTCTAACCCCTTGAGTACGGGAAGCGAGTGCTCTTACATTTACAAACAGTGTAGACCCAGATCAGAGGGCTCCTAGAGGAGCCCTCTGATCTGGGTCTGCACTGTTTGCCATTCAAACTCCTCTCACAAATGATATCCTTTCATAGTGAATGGACTCTTGTCTTTAGACACTGACGGATGATTCCACTTTGAAAATGGAGGATTGAAAGGGTTAACTAAGGCATGTCATGTCACTCTAATAACACTGTTATAGTTGTAATAGGAGAGTTCCCTTTTGTTGAGAAATGTTCATTGTTGGTAAACCATAACCATAACTCAACTCCACAAGGGCTTGAAAGTAGAACAACAAAAGTAACCATTAGTCGAGACAATGTAATATCATATAAGGTTATTTGACTGGTGTACCGTATGATTGTGTATGTATGTGTGGGTGGGTGAGTGGGGAGGGCTATCTGATCTGGGTCTTCTCTGTTTGCAAGGACATTTGAATAAGCATATCTATGAAGTAAAGCGTTTGTGTGTTTTTTTAGCAGAGATATACATATTATGTAAAGATGCAGAAAGGACTTCTCTCTAGAACTTTAAGGGAAATGGGATACTGCAGATCTGTATGGATACTGCAGAGAAACAATGATTTACAGGCAGACAGCTGTTTTCATCCTTTAAATATGTTAAAAAATGCACTATCACTTGCAAACAGTGTAGACCCAGATCAGAGTGTTCCTAGAGCTCCTGTAACCCATATTTTAGCCTTTACCCAAGCTCAAATAAGCCTGCCATATTAGAATTATGTCTCCCACTACGTAGTGTCTGTCTGTCTGTCTGTCTATCTGTCTGTCTGTCAGTCTGTCGGTCTGTCACAAAATCTTGTCTGCTCTCTAATTTTTACAGTTCTTATCTAATCTTCACCAAACCTTATATAAATGTTTATAGCTATAATATCTAGGTTCGATATCCAGCAAGATTGTTTCAGGAACTTCAGTGTTATAGCCCTTGATTTATCCAAATTTGGTCTTTTTAGCCTTGTCCGCTCTCTAAGTCAAAAACGTCTCATCCAATCTTCACCAAACAGTATAGAAATGTTTATGGCAATAATATCTAGGTCAAGTTCAATATCCAGCAAGATTGTATCAGGAACTTTAGAGTTATGGCCCTTGAATAATATAGAATTGGCCCTTTTTAGCCTTGTCCACTCTCCAAGTCATAAAGTTCTCATCTAATCATCACCAAACCTTATGAAAATGTTTATGGATATAATATCTAGGCCAAGTTGAATAACTAGCAATTTTGGAACATGTACTTCAGAGTTACGGCCCTTGAATTGTTGAAAACTGAGCTTTTTTCATAAAAATGCATCCAATCATTTTTGAGACAGAAGCAGGTGGGAGACATATGTTTTTTCTTAAAAACAAGCTCTATTTTAACATGATTTTTAATTGATGATCGATCATGAACATTATCAGGGGCCGATGATTGAGTAAAATATTTGGGTCTGATTCCCAATACTACTCTGAGGACCCAAAAATCCACATCATGTCTGTGTATATGTATGATTGCAAATTTGCTATTTGATTTGCTATTTAATTTCTTTACACGATATTAATGCCTTTGCAAACAGAGTAGACCCAGATCAGATGGCTGCTGTAAAAGTTTGATTGTCTAATCAGGGTCTGCTCTGTTTGTCTAATCAGGGTCTGCTCTCAGTTTGCTAATGGAATTCTATAGACTTTATTGCACAGTTTCCCTGATGGCTAAAATTACCATTATAAAATATCATCTAATTGATATTAATGATGCCATTTTTTCTCAGAATTCATGAACAAAAAGATTAAAATTATGAAGAAATATGGATACACATTTGATATACTTGTATAAATGAATTAAAGAATTCTACTGTTTCAATATGTTTCTGTTGTAGGCACTTTGTGAACCCTTGTGAATATTCATCCAAAACACACACATTATGAATATTAATTTATTTCTTGTATTCACCCTTTTCATGCTGAATATTCATTTACTGAGAATCCATCCACTATGAATATGACTTAGCTGAATCATTCTAAAGTTGGATCAAATGTGGCCACTGAATTATAATGGCAAATACTGCAGACCCATATGAGACAATTCCTCTAGGAGCTGTCTCATATGGGTCTACACTGTTTGCATGTATGCTAATAGCACGAGAAAGGTTAAAGGTTAGATATAAAAAAAAAATATTGCCATGGCAAACAGTAGAAAATCCAATTGGTATCTTTTAAGCCTTTCCCTCATGTAAATTTGCAAACAGAGTAGACCCAGATCAGACGGCTCCTATAGGAGCCGTCTGATCAGGGTCTGCTCTGTTTGCTAATAGAGTTTGATAGATCTGTTTCTTTCAATAATAAGTTTCTAAAATGGCTACAATGTTTCACCTTCCATATTTCATTATAACTATTTTGTCCATGACTATTCATTAGGTATTGAAATTTGTAATAAACATAGAACAGATAAAGGGTTAAGCAAACAGAATAGACCCTGATCAGACTTTTTTTACCTTTTGTCTGACCTGGGCCTTCTCTGTTTGCAAAGGCATGAAAAACAAGACTTTGTATGATCTGGGCCTTCTCTGTTCGCAAAGGCATAAAAAAAACCAAAAAAATTCTCAAGACTTTAGTGAAGGGTTAAAAATCCACATGCCCTTGTGAACCTTGTGTTTTTTACTGTATCTTTGATAAGATCTGGAACACTTTCATTGATTTGGTCATAATGGCTTAAGAAGATTGCACTAATGAATGAGTGACAACGTGATCAGATTCGGTCCTGGTATCTATGATAGTTTGTAACCCTAATGGTACAATTGGGTTACCATCATCACGTAGCTAGCTACAATTTTGTTACCTGAATGTCATATTACCTGCTTTAGACATTGTAGTGCCAGTTGTGGAGGATGGAATGCCAGTGAAAGTGTTATTAAAAGCTTGTCAATTCATCGAACTCATCTATGGACTTATTGAAGCCGTTAGTGTAACAAATTGTTCAGTGTTTGAAAGGATTTGACCTGTTACCTAGCTAGCTCATAGATACACCTTTTCACACCTTTGCAAACAGAGAAGATCCAGATCAGATGGTCCCTGTAGGAGCCTCCTGACCAGGGTCTGCTCTGTTAGCTTATGGAATATGATGTATTTCATTCTACTGTGTCTATCATTGTTAAAAATGCCCTTCTTTATTGACCAGTGACAATAAAATTCAGTTAACTCATTCTCCCCATGACTATTTTTAGACCCAACCTCTTTGGATAAATCTACCGAAAAGGAGCATTAACTATAGAAAAGGAAATTTTTAGAATTGTGTAGTTTTGAAACCATTGTGATAAATAGAGCATTTGTTCCAATGGATCAAATGTTCTATTTATAACAATGGTTTTACAAAATAAAGTTTACAGGTGCAATAAGGCGTCAGTAAGAGAGAATGACTGTTAACTCATTTTCCCATAAATACGCCTTTTCTTTGCCTTAGCAAGCAGAGCAGACCCAGATCAGACTGCTCTTGTAGGAGCCATCTGATCAGGGTCTGTTGTGTTTGCTTATGAAAAAATATAGATATATGACTTTACAGTTTCTGACATGGCCTAAATATCCTGTGTTCATATGCTATTATAAATATGAATCTAATCAATATTCATTACATTGTTATTTCTTACATGAATATTCATGGAGTAAAGGATAGACTCATTTTTGATGCTGTTTGTAAACAATTTAAATCCAGATGAGACCTAGGATGAATTTGTATATCATCAGGATTGAAATGGTTTGACATTCTGACGCTTTTTTTTAAAGAAATGGAAGAAAGTTATACATTTACTGAAGTCCAGATAAGATGCATAAATGAAAGCATTTTTAAGAATTACTCCTTTATTTTTCCATCAACCCTTATGTTGTGATTACTCTTTAGAATCGTCTCTTTGAGATGATTCTAAAGAGTGGTCACAACATAGGGTTTGGTGGAGAAATGACAATTTTAGTATTTCAATATGCATCTTTACCTGTAATAGTAATGCACCGTCATCTGTTGCTCTTTAGAATTTAAGTAGACAAAAAGGTTTGCAACTGAATGTTACTTAGCTCTTTTCATGTTAGCAGCAGGTTCTCCTGTCATATATGACCTATGCAAGCAGTTTGGCTCCAGATCAGACTCCACAAAGATGAGGGTTGTGATCTGGATCCAAAATGTTTGTCATTCATGCTCAACGTCTGCAAACAAAAAATCAGAAAAAAAAATTAGTTTTGAAAAGTTTGCAGATGACAATTGAGAAGCAGACGACAAAATTACTCAGTTTGCAAATAGTTAGCGTTTATATTCTTACAACCAATATAATAATAATCAGTACAAATTAAATTTTCTCATTTAATTGAACGGTCTCACATATTTGTTGATTATTTAAGATTTAGTCAAATTCATTAAATCCCTGAATGCATGAAGGATTTCCAAGTTTTGTAATCACATTGGTGTTTTTCTTTCACTTTTATCACCTTGTTCTTAAGCAAATAAAGATCATAAGAAAAAAAGCCATGTATTACTCTCTGCAAATAAAACTCATGATAAAAATAATTTCCTATTGATGAAATTTTCTTTGACATTGAAGGATGTTATATAACATGTAAAATTGGTGATGTGAAAACATTTATATTTAACACTTTTCACACTATTTGCGAATTTATGATATTCTAATGCAAATATTTTGGATCGAGACAAAATGCTGAGTAAATTGGCATCTTTATTGTTTGACACTCTGACCCTATTTTTGGTAAGAAATGAAAGAAAAATCAACTTTAAGAATTATAGCAGTTAGCAATATTGGCGGACAACATTTTTTAGGGTGCAAAAAGAAAGAACTGGAAAGAATAAAGATGGAAGATGGAAATTTAATTTGTTGTTGAACACATATGTGTGAAACAGTGGGCTATGAAGATTGCATTTCCTACAAAATGGATAAACAGTTTTGATAAAATGGATTTGTTTGTAAAGTGAACATCTATATACTTACTCTATGTATTTGGAAATTTCTGCCAGATATTTCAGATGAATAATTCAATTGGCACCATTTTAATACCTTTGAATTAGACTGACATAGTAGCAAATAGTGTAGACCCAGATCAAACGGCTCCTATAGGAGCCATTTGATCTGGGTCTTCACTATTTGCCTAGGTTTGTCTCTCCGAATACTTAGGGTAATTTGAGTATGTATCTGTTGAGAGCAGTATAGATAGAGAATCTGCATTATTGATTGAGTTGCCACAGACAATGGCATAAATCACAGAATGTTGCTTTACTGAAGTGGTTCAAAATGGATGGCTGTGAATAATTGATCGGTTTACAAATGAGAACGTGTTTGAACCCTAGCTCCAAGGGAGACTGGGTGATTGGATTTACTTAATTCTTATTGCCACTCTGGGACTTTTTAAGTTCCTTTTCTTACTTGTGATAATGAATTCGAAACAAAAGCTTGTGAAAATAGAGGAAGAGGATGAGGGGGAAAATAAAAAGTAAGTTTCTTAATTGTGATACCTGTCATAAAGGAAAAAAAAGAATTTGATCAAGATCTGAAACGTAGTTCATATGAAAAATGATTTGTATCCAAACTAATTTATGGTATGTATAAAAAATACTGTGTGGATGAATTGTTCAACTAAAGAGCATCAAAACAAATACAGTTAGTTGCTGGGCATGGTCAACGCTACGAATGTGGGAAAGTATTGAGTAGCCTTGCACCTGCAAACAGCATAGACCAAAATCAGAGGACTCCTTGAGGAGCCCTTTGATCAGAGTCTGCACTGTTTGTCATTCAAAATTTTCTAGCAAATTTAAGCTTTCCACACTGCATGAAAGTAATATATTATATATACTGTAGTAAACATTGTTTAACCCTTTTTCTTGTATAAACACTTTTTCATGCCTATGCAAACAGAGTAGACCCAGATCAGAGGGTTCCTATAGGAACCGTGTGGACAGGGTCTACTAGATCAGACAGTTCCTATAGGAGCCATGTTATCAGGGTCTACTACACTACACATTATAACAGAACTGACTTTACAGGCTCTACCAATACCAAAACTTCATGATTGTGTACTTAATATGATATTGTGAAAATTCAGCCAATAAATATTCATAATGTCATTTATCTAATATTTTTACATGAATGCTCAACAGGGAAAGGGTTAAGACTTTACCAGATAAAAACTTATTTTCATGCCTTTGCAATCAGGGTAGACCCACATCAGACCACTCCTGTAGGAACAGTCTGATCAAGGTTGGCATTGTTTGCTTACATAATATTAAAGATCTGATTTTGTATTTAAAAAAAGGCAAAAAAATGGTCCATGTTCATGAGCCATTATAAAAAATTCAGGTATTGAATATTGCATTGTCATGAATTCATGTATAAATATTCATGAGGTTAAGGGTTAATCCATAAAATCAAAATGTAACATATTAACCCTTAGGGCTCAAACTAGAGCCCTTCCTCGGGGAGATGTTTTTGGGGATTCAAGAAGTTATGGTTCTGATTTACTGTCTTCTTATATTTTCTATAATTATACTTCTCTCTCAGCTCAAAATGGGGAAAAGTGAGCAGGGTCAGGGAGTCCTTTCTCCCAAATTATCCTCTAGCTTGAGCCCTGAACCCATTCCCTCACACTCTTAATTTTAGACCCAGCCTCCTTGACTAAATTACGGAAAAGGAGCTTTTACTAGAGAAAAGGAAATATTTTAGAAGTGTATAGTTTTGAAACCATTGTGATACAATGTCATGGTGTATAAAATTTGGTATTTGCTCCTTATATGCTGTATTTATCACATTATGGTTTCAAAAAGTGACTTTTACAAAGATGTCAAAAGGCATCAATATGAGGAATTGGGTTAGATTTCAAAGCTCTCTTATTATTCTTTGACAAATGGTATTCGATTGAGACTTGAATACATATAATTATGTAGGACTGAAATTGTGAAAGATCGAGTGCGGATGAAGTCAGTACTGGTACACTAAATATTGGTTACTGTTTACCAACTCACTTGATCTGTACCTTGTTGATTTCACAGATGGCCAGTGAGACATAATATTGCTGTATTTGAGTTTTTCTTAGACTTTTATTCCCTATGTATAGAATGTGTCCAAAAGTTGCAGATGGCCCCTTCATCACCACTCATAAAACCCACCCACCGATCCATGATACTGGACCTTTTACTCCATAGATACGCCCTTGACACTTTTACGAAGGTGTTAACCCATTCCCGCATATTGACGCCTCTGTAAAAGTCACATTGTGAAACCATTGTGATAAATAGAGCATTTGCTCCTATAGGAGCAAATGCTCTATTTATCACAATGGTTTCAAACTACAAAATTCTAAAATTTTCCTTTTCTCTTGTTAATGCTCCTTTTCGGTAGATTTATTTAAAGAGGTAGGATCTTAAAATAGCTGAAGTGGGAATGGGTTAATTAGAGTAAAGGGTTAATGATAGATCTGTATTTTTTCAAACAATGGGTGCAGTTTATCAAGAACTTGTCACAATTCTGTTACAGATACTGATGTTCATAATTGTTGTTTTTCAGTTTTGACAAGGATGCAAATGTTCGTCTTGAGGAGGAGATCAAGCTGCACCATCTGGAGCAGCTCATGTATCGCTTCAGTCGCCACAAGCCTGATGACATTCTCATACAGCCCGGCACGGGCTTCTTCCCAGCTAAGACCCAGCCCCGAACCCCAGGCAGGATGAACCTGGCAGAGTTCAAGGAGACGGTGTCTGAGGTTCTCACAACTGATGAGTATGATGATTACCTGGAAAAGCTGTTTCTAAAGGTGAGAATCATTCAGGAGATAAAATCTCATTTTTTAGCTCGTCTGTTTAGAAGAAATCGCGAGCTATTGTCTTAACTCCGGCATCCGCGTCGTCGTCATTGTCGTTGTTGTAGTTGTCGTCCGAAATCTTAACATTGACCATAACTTCTTCAATTTTTCATTTACAACCTTCATTTTTGGTATGCATGTTCATCTTGACAATGACGACAGACGAGCATTGGCACCCACTTGTGGTGCTCTTGTTCAAACACTAAAATTGTCAATCTACCAAACCCTATGTTGGATCAAACTAGAATCAGACCTAGATGTAATGTCACAGAGCAGGCCCTGATCAGACAGCTTCTACAGTAGCTGTCTGATCTGGGTATACTCAGTTTACAAAGCATAAACATGAATATCTATGGTGTAAAGGGTTTAAGGACATGCCATATACTGTATGATTCTCCTAATTGTATTATCATATTGGATACTTTTCCATTATTTTCCAAATTAGAAGCCATCTGTCAATATGCTTTTGGGCATGACAGAAGCTGTCTTAACCCTTTCCTCCATAAATACGCCTTTCTACGCCTCTGTAATAACCACTGCTTGAAACCATTGTGATAAAAAGAGCATTTGCTCCTATTAATGCTCTATTTATTACAATGGTTTCAAACTAAAAATCCTAAAATTTTACTTTTCTCTAGTAAATGCTCCTTTTGGGTAGATTCATTCAAAGAGATTGGGTCTAAAAATAGCCTATGGAAGAAAGGGTTAATTATCTTAAGTATTCTGACACAAAAACTTAGGCACATAATGCAGACCCAGATCAGGGTCGTCACAATTTGCTACTATGTCAGTCCAGTTTAAAGTTATCAAAATGGTGTCAAGTTGGAATTATTTAGCTTTACATGTTGGTGGAGAGGGTGGATTAGGTGTCCGAATATTTAGGTACATAAGGGTATTATCAATAGACTTCCCATATTTATGAACGATTATAATGATGTCATGAATATTAATTAGATTCATTTCTATAATGGCATTTGAACCGAGGAAATGTTGGCCATGGCAGAAACTGTAGTCATGCCATTCTGTATTATTTCATAAGCAAACAGCTGATAAGATGGCTCCTACAGGAGCTGTATGATCTGGGTCTATTCTGTTTGTAAAGGCATATTATTTGTGGAGTAAAGTGTTAAACACCTGTCCTGTCTTCACTAAAAGTCCAGTTTAGAAACTTTAGAGGGATTTTACTTTACTAAACGTACCATAGGACTAGATTTGTACAAAAGAATTAGGTAGAGGGGACAAGATGATTCAGCTGAAATTGTTATCTGACATTTCAATCATGAAATGTTTACAACTGGATCTGGTTCATTATACATTAACCTTTTACCTGATAATTATTCATGTAAGAAATGATTATGATAATTAAACTTTTATATATATAGGACACATGACTGGTTGACCTTTTCAAAAACTGCAGAATCAGATCTATATAATTCAATAAGCAAGCAGAGCAGACCATGATCAGATAGTTCCTACAGAAGCTGTCTGATCTGGGTCTGCTTTGTTGCAAAGATGGGAAGAGGCATTTCTGTCAAAGAAAGGATTAACGGCTGGAACACCTACATACTTATTTGATCGCTAAAGAAAAAAATAGTAATTGCACATGCATTCGGCAAAATTATCACATTGAAAATATTGTCAATGTTTGAATTAATTATGTCTCCCCCCATATTTATATGGGGGAGACACATTGTTTTCGTGAGAGTTGTCTGTCTGTCCGTCTGTCCGTCCGTCCGTCCGTCTGTCCGTCTGTCTGTCACACTTTTTGTCCAGACGATAACTTCAATATGCCTGATGCCAGTTGATTGAAACTTCATATATGGAAAGAGCATAATGAGAGGAAGTGTCATGCACAAGGTCCATAACTCTGGCTTCACTAATATTGGAGTTATTGCCCTTTGTAAAAAAAAATCACACTTTTTTGTCCGGACGATAACTCCTATATGGCTCATGCCATTGGATTGAAACTTCATATATGGAAAGATCATGACGAGAGGAAGTGTCATGCACAAGGTCCATAACTCTGGCTTCACTAATATTGGAGTTATTGCCCTTTGTAAAAAATATCATAATTTTTTGTCCGGACAATAACTTCAATATGCCTGATGCCAGTTGATTGAAACTTCATATATGGAAAGAGCATAATGAGAGGAAGTGTCATGCAGAAGGTACATAACTCTGGCTTCACTAATATAGGAGTTATTGCCCTTTGTAAAAAAAATCACGCTTTTTTGTCCGGACGATTACTTCTATATGGCTCATGCCATTGAATTGAAACTTCATATATGGAAAGATCATAACGAGAGGAAGTGTCATGCACAAGGTCCATAACTCTGGCGCAACTAATAATGGAGTTATTGCCCTTTGTAAAAAAATCACAATTTTTTGTCCGGATGATTACTCCTATGTGACACATGCCATTGGAGTGAAACTTCATACATGTAACGATCATGATAAGAGAAAGTGTCATGCATAAGATCCTTAACTCCAGCTTCAATAAATTTTAGAGTTATTGCCCCTTGTACATTTGTTTAATTCTTTCTTGTCCGGACGATAACTCCTACATGGCTCTTGCCATCGTATTGAAACTTCATACATGGAAAGAGCATGATGAGAGAAAGTGTCATGAACAAGGGCCATAATTCTGGCTTCAATAATTTTGGAGTTATTGCCCTTTGTTACATTTTTTGGCCGATCAATAACTCCTGTTCGACTGATGCTATTGGAATGACATTTTATTTTTGGAAAGAGCATGATGAAAGTAAGTGTCATGCACAAGGGCCATAAATCTGGTATCAGTATTTTTGGAGTTATTAGCTGTTATCATTTTCTTCTTGAAAAATGTAGTGTGGAAAACGCATAATGAGGGGAAGTATCATTCATCAAGACCATAACATTTTTAGTGATTTCCCTTTACATATTGTTTTTATTAGAGGGGAGACATCCGTTTTTTTGACAAAAACCTCTAGTTGAATTAACCTTTTGCCTGCTGGCTGCGACCTCTTGATGAGCTGTGCAGATAGATTTGATCCAAATGAGATTTCAGGATTCAAAGTATTTGTTACTTCGGTTGTACTTTGAAATGAAATGGGAGACAAATTAATTGTGGTTCTAACTGGATGACATATTTTTGCCGACGACAGATACAAAGAGCTAACCCTATTCCTGTTCAATAATCATGTAAGAAATAATGATGTCGTGAATATTTATAAGTTGAATTTTTATAATGTTAACTTTTCAAGGGAATTTTGGCTTTGACAAAATCAGATCTATATCATGTCAAAAGCAAACAGAGCAGACCCTGATCAGATGGCTCCTATAGGAGCCATCTGATCTGGGTCTACTCTGTTTGCAAATGCATGAAAATGCATCTATATGAGGGAAAGGGTGAAGTACAGGCTTTTGTAAATGTAAACATGCTTGATACCTAATAATTTTATGCATGTTGGACCCCACCCCAAGGTAAAATAAAACTTGGCTTTATCTTGCCCACTTTGAGTGTTGCGGGTGCTTGTTCAAATTAGCTTTAGCTTAAATGCTTGAACCCTGCATTTATTAAAATCAGCTGGCATTTCCAAACAGTGTAGACCCTAATCAAAGGGCTCCTCTAGGAGCCCTTTGATTAGGGTCTGCACTGTTTGTCATTCAAAATCTGCTTGCAGCTGAATGCTATCATTATGTATGGACACTACCATGGTTCAATGATAGACTATTCCACTTGTAATTAAATATTCAGCATTCAAAGGTTAACTTTTTATGCACAATTTTTTTTATTCTTTGCAAACTACCATATTTATTTATTCAAGATGAAATGCCTAACAACCACTTCACTTTTCAACAGCATCTTTTTTTACACTCTTGATATTGTGTTTGAAATAAATAAAAAAAAAAAGGTGGATAAACTCCTAATGGCAAAACCTTGCATACCTAACAGTTAGCAAACAGTTTGAATCCAGATGAGATGCCACATTATGCATCAGGATTTAATTTGATTGTCACTTTGACCATATTTTGGCAAAGAAATTGGAGAAATTTTATATGCAGAATTTTAGCAGATGACAATAATTATTGTTGCAGATGAAACATTACTTAGCATGCAAAGAGTTAACTATATGTTCTCAAGTTTGTGATTTATAACCCTTTGCAAGCAGTTTGGACCCAGACAAGATGCCAAGTAACTCAACATTTCATCAGAATCCAAACTGTTTGACAATCTGATTGTATATCTGAAGCAAAATGGAAGAATATTAAATTTTAAGAATAGTTGCAGATGACAGTTACTTAGTATGCTAAGAATTTACCTATATCTTCATTTGCAAACAGAGGAGTCATCTGACCAGGGTCTGCTCTGTTTGCTAATGAAATTTGATAGATCTGTTTCTTTACTTTCAAAAATTGCTACACTATTCTGCCTTCCATATTTCATTATAACTATTTCGGCCATGAATATTCAGTAGATATTTAAATTTAGAATAAACATTAACCCTTTCCCTCATGTAAATGTGTTTTCACGCATTTGCAAACAGAGTAGACCCAGATTAGACGGCTCCTAGAGGAGCCGTCTGATCAGGGTTTCTCTGTTTGCTTATAAAATAAATCTTGATAGATCTATTTCTTTACTTTCTAAAATGTCTACAATGTTCCTCCTTCCATTTTTCTTTATAACTATTTTGTTAATGAATATTCAGTAGGTATTGAAATTTGGCCTAAATATAAAACAGGGAAAGGTTAAACAGGGGAAGTGTTAAGAGAGATTACGCAGATGGTAGCTAAGGTTTAGCAAGCAACACTTGTTGTTTGATTATTTAGCAGTTGAATTGTCAAACATGTGTTAAAATGTAAGCACACACTTGTCAGCTTTGTGATTGTTTAACCCTTCAAACACCTTATAACATCTTTATAACAGATTAGACCCAGATCAGACAGCAGCTGCTCAGTTTGCTTATGGAACTATATGGATCTATTTCTACAGTTTTTGTCATGGCCAAAATTGTTCTTGCTCATATGCCATTATAAAAATTAAGCTAGTGTAAACATTTATACATATAACTTCTTACATAAATAAAGGATTAAAAGTTAAAAAAGTAATTTGGTTTAATTTGGTTTAGAGTTGTAGATAAAAAAGTTGATTTTTCATTTGCAAATAGTGTAGACTAATGGTTGAATGGATACTTAACTGTTTGCATGCTGGTGGCAAAATTCTTATTACCAATGCAAACAATTTAGCTCCAGAAGATACATTGAGTTGCTTACTATATGAAGCAACCAGAAGGTACATTGAGTTGCTTACTATATGAAGCATCCAGAAGGTACATTGAGTTGCTTACTATATCTAGCTCCAGAAGATACATTGAGTTGCTTACTATCTCGTGAGGATCCATACTGTTTCACACTCTGATCATGGTTCTTGAAAATCTAAAAATGCTCAAAATTCACATTAAGAAATTGAAGCAGTCAACGAAATTGGCAGATGACAATTACTGCAAAAACTGACAGGTCTGGTTCTGGAGTTCAATTAAAGCATTTTTCTTCAACTTCTAGAGCTCTAGGAGTTTTACTCTGTTTGCAAAGGCATGAAAAAGCGTGCATATGATGAAGGTCGGTTTAATGAGAGCCTTCTACAATGCATGGACTTTTGTCCTGCAACAATTCGCCACCTGCCTTTTAGCTCCTTGCCATCATACAAACACTTTTTCATGCCTTTGCAAACAGATTAGACCCAGATCAGATGGCTCCTATAGGAGCTGTCTGATCAGGGTCTGCTCTGTTTGCTTATGAAAATTTTCGCAGAACTCCGTCTCTCTACCTGATAGATATGCCTTATAATTATTAATACCTATGTAAACAGAGTAGACCCAGACCACATGTCTCTTGTAAGAGCTGTCTGATCAGGGTCTGCTCTGTTTGCCTATAGAATTATATAAATCGGATTGTACATGTACATTTTCTGTCAAAGATAAAAAAAATCCCGTTTTCATATACTATTATAAAAACAGTTAATAAATATTCATGATATTAGTATTTCTGACATCAAAACACACAAGGTAAAGCGATAAACAGTCATGCTTAGGGATTTCTCTTCTGTTATAACACTGAGACAAAAACCAAACAAAGCAACGTGAAAGCAAATACAATTATTACTCTGTTGAATAATTAAAGTTTCAAATTTCAGTTTGTATGTGAACCCTTTGATTTAACTCTTAAATTGCACGCTAACGGCGAAAATGTGAGTACCTATGCAAACAGTTTGGATCCAGATGAGACGCCGTAAAATGCGGCGTCTCATCAGGATCCAAACTGTTTGTCATCTTGACCATATTTTTGCAAAAAAATGAGAGAGTTTATTTTAAGAATTGAAGCAGACGACAATTGTTGCAGACGAGAAATTACTTAGCGTGCAAAGAGTTAACTCTTTTACTGCCTATGACGAATCTGTGGTTACTTATGCAAACAGTTTGGATCCAGATGAGACACAAGTAACTCTGTGTTTTATCAGGATCCAATCTTTTTGATGTCGTGATTTTTTTTTTTTCAATTAAATTAATATTGAGGCAGATGACAAATTTTTTTGACGACAATAATAGTTAATGAATTGTAGCACATACACTTACTTCATGGTTTTAAAACTCACAGACACCATTGTTTAATTATTTCTTTGCATGCTGAGTAATTTTTCGTCTGCAACACTTGTCGCCTTCTTCAATTCTTAACCCTTTCCCTCATATAAATGTGTTTTCATGCATTTGTAAACAGAGTAGACCCAGATCAGACGGCTCCTAGAGGAGCCATCTGATCTGGGTCTACTCTGTTTGCTAAAAGAATTTGATAGATCTGTTTCCTTGCTTTCTAAAATGTCTAAAATGTTCCACCTTCCACATTTCATCATAACTATTTTGCTAATGAATATTCAGTAGGTACTGAAATTTGGCCGATATATAGAACAGGGAAAGGGTTGAAATGAAATTTGTCTAATTTCTTTTCAAAACTATAATGCTCAAAGTGTCAAACAGTTGGATCCTGATGAGATGCTACATCATGCAGGGTTTCCTCTGGATCCAAACTGTTTGAATAGAACTAATTATGGTGTTGCTGCTAGCATGCAAAGAGTTAACAGAGGGCAATTTTCCAGCCATATGAATATTCAATTAACAGTCTTCTTTAACCCTTTATTCCATGAATATTGTATTCATGTTAGAAATAATGACATCATGCAATGATGTAGATAATGTTCTCTTCATCTGACATTGTCAACGGGAGTGTAAAATATCATAACTCAGAAGAATAATGCTTACTTTTACAGTCAAAAATTTCAAAGAAAGTTAGCATATTCTTCTGAGTTACGAAATTATAAAATGACATCATGAGTATTAATTGAATAAACTTTAAAGAGTCAAACACCTACCAAAAAAGAAAATTAACTTGAGAAATGGAATATTTTAGAATTTTGAAGTTTGAAACCATTGTGATAAATGGAGCATTTGCTCCTATAGGAGCAAATGCTCTATTTATCACAATGGTTTCACAATGTGAATTTTATAGAGGCGCAAAAATGCGTCACTAGGGTGTAATGTGTTAAGGTGCATGTAAAAGTACAGTGTTCAAAAGATTTATCCATATTTTGCTATTGAGTTATTACAAAGTGGTTTAGCAGGATTTATGATTGTATCAAATTATGATTATTTTTACTTTGATTTATGCATGATTATTCAAGTGTTTACTTTTTTGTTTAATTTATTGCAAGCATGTATTACAACATGCACAAATTATTGCTGTAACTACATGTATGTTGAAGCATTAAGCCTTTACTCCATAAATACACATTTATATGCCATTGCAAACAGAGTAGACCCAGATCAGAAGGCTCATATAGGAGCCATCTGATCTGGGTTAACACTGTTTGTAAAGGCGTAGAAAAAGGTAAAAGGTTAACTCATTCCCTCATATTGACGCCTTTTGACGCCTCTGTAAAATTCACTTTGAGAAACCATTGTGATAAATAGAGCATTTTCTCCTATGGAGCAAATGCTCTATTTATCACAATGGTTTCAGAATTACACAATACTAAAATGTTCCATTTCTCTAGTAAATGTTCCTTTTCAGTAGATTTATTCAAAGAGGTTGGGTCTAAAAATAGCTTATGAGGTAATGGTTAAGGATTATTCTCTCATGGAATATATTGCAGACATGATCCATGGATTATTCTCTCATGGAATATATTGCAGACATGATCCATGGATTATTCTCTCATGGAATATATTGCAGACATCATCCTGGATATCTCCTTCTAACCTTTGTCTAAACTGTTCCCAGTCGTTGAGTATCCCTTTAGTTTTAAGCCTTCTCTTGCCGAATTTTAAAATACATTTCTCCTTCTTTAGTCTTTACCCATGCCCTGTTGTATAATTACATTATATCTTCACTCTGTAGAAGTATTTCTCTGTGCAATCACTACTATGGAGTGCACTGGTTGCACAATCAACTTGTAAATAGTGCACACCCTGATGAGACAGCTCCTGCAGGAGCTGTCTCATCTGGGTCTTCACTTTTTACAGGTAGGTATATTGAAAGCTGTCTAATCATGGTCTGCTCTGTTTGCTTACAGAATAATACAGATATGGTCCTACAGTTTTTTGCAGTGGGCCACACCCTTCCTGTGTTCATTTGCCATAATAAAAAGTAATCTATTAAATATTCATCAGTAAAATAGTTAACCCTTTCAGTGTGGGAAAACAATTGTGTATTACCTTCTCAAACAGAAAAGATTAGAGGGCTTGTTCCATCAGGGTCAGCACTGTTTGCCAGAAACAGTCAAGGTAAACTTGACCTTTTCATGTGTTTGACAATCTGTCCATTTGAAAATCCAGCATCAAAATGCTTGTAGTTTGATTCTTGCATTGTGAGGGTAAACTGTATTTTGTTCTTGCTCATGTGTCACCGTACCTATGTTACCAGTATCAACATTTGTATAACCTTGCTGCGCAAGCTGGCTTTTATGGCAATGAGGAAGAGTATTTTACTACCAATCTTGATGTTTCAAGTTAGATCCTCACACCTTACAGGTATATTTTCTCACAGACAAACCCCCAGTTACAAATGCTTTCATTCTGATGAATTGTTAAAAAAAATTCATATTTCTTATAATTCCAGCTGGACTCCTCGGCGAGCGGCTACGTGGACTGGAATGAGTTCTGCACCTACCTGCTGTTGTTGTACAGAGAAAATGACTACATGCGAACCAAGAGAGAGATTCCATTCTTAGAAGAACCCAAAATAAGGCACATTGTCCAAAATAGAGTAAGTATAATATAGCTACAGTTAGTAACTAAACTAATAGGTTCAGTGTTTAACCCTTTCCCTCATACAAATGTGTTTTCACACATTTGCAAACAGAGTAGACCCAGATCAGACGGCTCCTAGAGGAGCCGTCTGATCAGGGTCTACTCTGTTTGCTAATAGAATTTGATAGATATGTTTCTTTGCTTTCTAAAATTTCTACAATGTTCCACATTCCATATTTCTTTGTAACTATTTTGTTAATGCATATTCAGTAGGTATTGAATTTTGACTTAAATACAGAACAGGGAAAGGGTTAACACTTTATTCCATGACTATTCAAAAATAACAAAAGCTGTACAATCCTATCTATATTATTTCATAACCAAACTAAACAGATCCAAATCAGACCTTCTGATCTTGGTCTACTTTGCAAATGTGCAACAAGAAATATTTATGGAGTAAAGGATTAACACTGTCCTGGGTTAACCCTTTTGCTTGATGCATATTCATGACAGAATACTCATGAGAGAAATGATGACATCATGAATATTGAAATGATTCTTTATAATGGCATATGAACACAGAATATTTTGGCCTTGGCAGACACTGTAGAATTTGATCTATGTTCCCATAAGCAAACTGAGCAGACCCTGATCAGATGGCTCTTACAGGAGTCATCTGATATGGCTCTACTCTCTTTGCAAATGCATTCAAAAGGTGCATGAAATGAAGCAAAGTGTTATTAAAAACTATTGGTAAACTGTAAAGGGAAATGGCAGACTTGATAGGATTTATCACAACAGGTGTAAGACATTTAGCTGTATTCCAGATAGATTGTGTGCACTTTCATGTCTTTGAGATTGAAACGATAAGCCTTTCCTGCATGTAAACGTCTTTTAACCCTTTCCCCTCATATAAACATGTTTTCATACTTCTGCAAACAGAGTAAACCCAGATCAGGGTCTGCTCTGTTTGCTAATGGAATTTGAAAGATCTGTTTCTTTTCTTTCTAAAATGGCTACAATATTCCACCTTCCGTATTTCATTATAACTTTTTTGTGCGTGAATATTCAATAGGTATTGAAATTTGAGATAAACATAGAACAGGGAAAGGGTTAAATGAAATGATATCACAGTATTTACAAATGTATTAACCCTTTCCTTTATATAAACATGTTTTCAAGCATCTGCAAACAGAGTAGACCCAAATTAGGTGGCTCCTAGAGGAGCCATCTGATCAGGGTCTGCTCTGTTTGCTAATAGAATTCAATAGATCTGTTTCTTTGCTTTCTAACATATCTGCAATGTTCCACCTTCCATATTATTTTGCGCATGAACATTTAGTAGGTATTGAAATTTGGAATAAACATGTTAGCAGGGACATGCAGGGTTAACTGAAATGACAAGCACATCACACAGTATTTACAAATGTATTAACTAGATAAACAGATGTGTATCCTTTTGAATGCTGAATTTTAAAAGTGGAATGGACTCCCGGCCCCGCACGGTCATTATTGAACAGTAGATTACATTAATGAATTGTTCAGTGATTTTTAATAACAAACAGTTCAGATCCTGTCTGGAGAGTTACCTCCAGGGGCTCTCTGGTCTGGGTTTGCATAGTTTTCAAATGCCTGTTAATTTGTTTTCTTGCATCCAAATTGTTCGGGCATACCTATCAGTCATATGAAAATGATCACAAGGAAATTTTATTTATACCATGCAAACCAAAACTTGCATTTCTTTGGAAATACTTTTAATTTGTCAGTAAAAAAGATTAACACTTTACTCCATGTATACACTTTTTAACTCCATTGCAAACGGTAGACCCAGAGCGGAAGGTTCCTTAACCCATTCCTCCATTGACTATTTTAGACCTAACCTCTTTGAATAAATCCACCCAATAGGAGCATTTACTTAGAGAAAATTAAGGATAATTTTAGAATTGTGTAGTTTTTAAACCATTGTGATAAATAGAGCATTTGCTCCTTTAAGGAGCAAATGCTCTATTTATCACAATGGTTTCAAAAAGTGACTTTTATAGAGGCATAGAAAGACATATTTATGGAGGAAATGGTTAATGTGCCGTCTGAAGAGTCTGCTCTGTATACTTATGGAATAATATAGATCTGGTTCTACAGCATTTGCCATCTCCAAAAGATACCGAAGAGCTCCAGATAAGATGCATAGATTAGCCCATTCACTCGTAAGCTTTATAATTTTTAGATCCAACCTCTTTAAATAAATCTACTGAAAAGGAGCATTTACTAGAGAAAAGGAAACTTTCAGAATTGTGTAGTGTTGAAAATATTGTGATAAATAGAGCATTTGCTCCTATGGAGCAAATGCTCTATTTATCACAATGGTTTCAAAAAGATGACTTTTTACAGAAGCGTAGAAAGGCATATTCATGGAGGAAAGGGTTAAAACATTTTCAAGAAAAACTTCTTTATTTCTCTGCCAAACCCTATGTTGTGACCACCGTGTTGTCTGACTATCAATAACTAGTTTCTCAGATACTATAACAAATTGAAATTTTGAGCAGAGATTAGTTTTTTTTCAGCAGAATTTCTAAGAATCGACAGTATACGATGGCATATCTTAACCCTTTCCTTCATACAAATGCTTTGTCACGCCTTTGCAAACAGAATAGACTCAGATCAGATGGCTTAAGTATGAGCTCTCTGATCAGGGTACCGGGTATGCTTTATTTGCTTATGATATTATAATAGATCTGATTCCATGGTTTCTTCTAATACCAAACAAACTATGTACCTACATGAATGTCATTATAAAAAATCACCTAATAAATATTCATGCTATCATTATTTCATACATGAATATTCAAAAAGGAAAGGGTGTTAATGGTTGTCTCTGTGAGAAAAATTGTCCATGTGATTGGTTTTCTGTACAATGTACTATAAAATCAATAGTCTAATAGGTGATTTAACAGAATTGCAGTCGGATACCTGGAGAAAGTATCCTTTTATTGATGTCAGTTTCTGTCATCCCTTGCTATTACCAGCAGGAACACAGTTCTTTTACATTCAGCCATTAACCTTTTACCTGATAGAGATGCCTTTTGATCATGTGTTTGCAAACTGAGTTGACCCAGATCAGATGGCTCTTTTAGGTATGCTCTTTTTGCATATATGTGAATAGCATAGATCAGAATCTATACTTGTAGTTTCTTCCATGGCCAAGCATTTATGAATTGTGTTTGTATGTGATTTTAAAAATACAGCTCATAAAAGTTGATGATGTCATCATTGCTTGTAGGAGTATTCATCAGGCAAACTGTAGTGTATGTCACCAGTCTGCTCTCCTGAATCTTCTTGAACTTTTTACCTCATGAATATTCATGTAAGGACTATGACATCATGAGTATTTATTAGATGGATTTTATAAATGCCTATCTAGGAAAACGGGCAGACTCTGTAATTTCAGATCTATATTATTTCATATACAGACACTGAACAGACCCTGATCAGATAGCTCCTACAGGAGCAGTCTGATCTGGGCCTTAGTAACTCTGTTTTCAATGTGTTAACCCATTTCCTCATAGGCTATTTTGGGTCCAGCCACTTTGAATAAATCTACTGAGAAGGAGCATTTTTTAAACTAGAGGAAAGGAAATTTTTTAGATTTTTTTAGTTTGAAACCATTGTGATAAATAGAGCATTTGCTCCTATAGGAGCAAATGCTCTATTTTTCACAATGGTTTCAACAGGTGACTTTTACAGAGGCATAGAAAGGCTTATTTATGGAGGAAAGGGTTAAAGGGGTGTCTTATGAATTAAAAGGATTAATCTGTTGGCTAAGGTTTAATATCTTAGAGAATATCACTCAAGTTATAGATTTTTCTATAAACTTCATGGCCAAAGGACCATAAAAATAACATAAATTTGTTATCGTAATAGCTGTATCATTAAATATAACCCTTTGAAACTGGGACACGCATACACTGTCATTTGCAAACAGTGTAGGACAAGATCAGAGGACTCTGATCAGGGTCTGCACCATTTGTCATTCAAAATCCTCTAGCAAGTTTGCACCTTTCATACTGATTGGATTCAGTAGTTTAACATTGATGGGTGATTCCACTCTGAAATTTCAGCGTTAAAAGGGTCAGCATAGCACAATGAAAACAAGAACAAATAACAAAACTTTATACAACCTTTGACTGAAGTTGATATAAAAATGACATAAAAGAAATGTTGCCCTTGTTCTTTTATGCTTTATGGTTTCCTTTAATAGTATTGCTTTCACTCCTCACTTAGGTCAACCTTAATCTTGCCAGATATTCGATGAGTTTTCATTAACTCTTTACCTGATGAATATTGATTTAATCCTTTCCCTTATAATATAAACACCTTTTCATACCTTTGCAAACATAGTAGACCCAGATCAGATGGCTCCTGTAGGAGCAGCCTGATCAGGGTCTGCTCTGTTTTCTTATGGACTTTTGTAGATCAAATTCTTCACTTTCTGCCAGGGTAAGAAAATCCTGTAACAGTTCTAATGTACCATTATAAAAATTGAGTTGATATATATTCATGAAGTCATTATTTCCTGCATAAATAATGAACAAGGAAAGACCATTTATTATTTTATAATGGTGTATGAACATTCACAGGAGATTAACCCTTTCCCAAATATAAACGTGTTTTCACACATCTGCAAACAGAGTAGACCCAGATCAGACGGCTCCTATAGGAACCGTCTGATCAGGGTCTGCTCTGTTTGCTAATGGAATTTGATAGATCTGTTTCTTTACTTTCTAAAATGGCTACAATGTTCCACCTTCTATATTTCATTATAACTATTTTGTCCATGAATATTCAGTAGGTATTGAACTTAATGGAATACACATAAAACAGGGAAAGGGTTAAGGGGCATGACAGAAATTGTAGAAGCAGATCTATATGATTCCATAAGTAAACAGAGCAGACTCTGGGTCTACACATGTAAATGGTTAATAGTAGTTTTACTTCTCACAAAGGTCAACATAATTCTTGCTGTATATCTGATAAATTTTCATTAATTCATTGCAAACTAAATCATCATATGCCGAAAGTTTTGTCTTCTGCAACTCTAAAAGATACGTTTTCTTCAATTTCTCCTAAAAAGAACAGAGTGTCAGACAGTTTGGATCATCACTAAACTCAGTATCTCATCTGGATCCAAACTGATTGTTTGTAAAGATAGTCTCAAATTTGCTATGGACATCATTCTTTAACCCATGCCCTCATATGCTATATTTAGATACAATCTCTTTGAATAAATCTATTGAAAATGTCTAAGCATTAACTAGAGAAAAGGAAATTTTTAGAATTTTGTAGTTTGAAACCATTGTGATAAATAGAGCATTGTGATAAATAGAGTATTTATCACAATGGTTTCATAAAGTGATTTCGTCAAAAGTCGTCAATATGAGGGAATGGGTTAAGAGTGAGTTAGTGAGTTGGGTTTTTTAACTGCACTACAACACTATATAGGTTATTATATGATGCCAAGTTGCCAGGAGAAAAGTTGCCAGACCCACATCTCATTTACATACTGGGTATGGATCCAGAAACTTAACACCTGCTGGATAATCAGAGATGCATAAACTCCAGTTTACTTTAAACCCTAATTGATCGCCTCTTACAATATAACCTCTCTATAACGGCCACTAAAGTGTGTTAATTAGTTGGTATTTAGGGCAGGTGGTTGCTTATAGCAAGGTGAAAATGAAACAGAACGCTCTTATAAGAGCATTCTGTTTTACTTTCACCTTGCTTTAAGGAGCCACCTGGCTTTAACACAAAATACTTGATATTATTCAGTGGCCATTATAGAGAGGTTTTACTGTACAATCATGCAATGGGTGGGCAAAGAGTTTAAACACCTTAATGTATGCAAAGAGTATGTAAGGAATCCTAAGAGTCTGTCTTCCATTCAGGATCTGCACTGTTCCTCTTTGACAATTCAGTACTTTCATACTGAATAGACTCCATAAGATTAGAACCATTCTACTTTGAAAATGGATTCAACAATATGACCTTTTAAATGTTGGAAACTAGTGTACTGCAAATTTACAAACAGTGTAGACCCAGATCAGAGGGCTCATTGAGGAGCCTTCTGATCTGGGTCTGTACTGTTTGTCATTCAGAATAGCAAATGATGTCCTAACATATTGAAAAGTTCAGCATTGAAAGTGTAGACTGCACCACAATAGTGCTCAATGTTAAGGACCAAATATAATTTGAAATTGCAAATAGTGTAGATCTAGATAATGTCCAGAGCCTTTTTTCTGAATGTGCACTGTTAACTGATATGAACTAATTTGTTTCCCACATTCAATAAATTTATAACCCTTTTTGAAAAAAGTTTTTCCTGGATGTTCTCAAGTGGGATTTATATAATTGACTGACGTCCTGGATTTGCTTGTTCAGGGGTTCTAAGCCCTACAAATACAAGAAAATGGTCCTCCTGTTCAACAAATTCTATGTCCTCAGTTCAATAAAATGCTTGTCATAGTTAACTCCTTAACCCCTTCAACCCTGAAATTCGGAATAGCCCATCAGTGTTTAACCCTTCGCTTGCTATTCACGTCAATATACATACCTGTAAATAGTGCAGACCCAGATGAGACAGCTCCTGCAGGAGCTGTCTCATCAGGGTCTGCACTATTTACAAGTTAATTGTGCAACCAATGCACTCCAGAGCAGTACAAGTACTTGTACACAGTGAAGATATAATTATGTAATTATACAAAAGGGCATGGGTAAAGAAGGAGAAATGTATTTTAAAATTCAGCAAGAGAATGGTTAACTTTAGAGTCCACTCAGTGTAAAAGGCTTGCTGGAGGATTTGGAATGACCAGCAGTGCAGACCCTGGTTTAAATGCTGAATTTCAAAGTGGAACAGTCTGTCGGTGTTTATATTGAAGACCATTCCAAATGAAAGGTTTAAATTTGCTAGGGAAGTTTGGATGACAAACAGTGCAGATTCTGATCAGAGTGCTTGTCTCCTACTGGAGCCCTAAGATCTGGATCTACACTGCAAATACAAGGAAACTATTTTCCCAGTGTTAAAGTTTACTAAGGATTTTTATATTTTTTTGCTTTTGAAAATTGAAATCCACTGATGATAGATCTACAATTAAACCCCTCTAAACATGAATTTAAGTAAAGAATTGAGATATTTTCAAGCAGGTGGCTGCTTAACCTTTTGCCACATATAAACGCCTTTTCCTATAGGAGCTGTCTGATCAGGGTCTGCTGATTTCCTTTGTTTCTCCACCAAACCCTATACTGTGACTACTCTTTAGAAATGTTTCTTCGAGACGATTCTAAAGAGTGGTCACAGTATAGGTTTGGTGGAGAAATGCCAATTTTAGTATTTGGGTATGCCCATAATCTGTGGCTCTGTATTTTAGTATTTGGGTATGCCCATTTATCTGTGGCTCTGTATTTTAGTATTTTGGTACGCACATTTATCTGTGGCTTTGGATCTGATTATACAGTTTTTTGTCAAAGCAAAAAATTCCCATGAAAAGTTTACAATAAAACTGTTCAGCTATTAAATATTCATGATGTCGTTATTTCTTTCAGGAATATTTAACAGGGAATTTTTAGGATTAATGTGGGGTGTAAGTCATGCACAAAGCTCGCAAAAGAGCTTTCTGACTTTCACTCTGCATTAAATTAACTCCATAAATATGCCAGTGTTATAAACAGAGAAGACCCAGATCAGATGGCTCCTATAGGAGCCGTCTGATCAGGGTCTCCTCTGGTTGCTGTTGTACAGTTTCTGCCATGGCCAAACTTTCCTGTGTTCATGTACAATCATAAAGCGTTTTCTAAATAATGTTCATGAGGACACTTTTTCTCACATAAATATTCATGAAATAAAGGGCTTAGCTTTCACCTGTTTATCAATGAAAAAACATCAATGAATCTACACTAGAACCTGTCTTAAGCAACCATTAATTTATTGAACATACATGTCTTAAAAATCAGGTGGTTGCTTAATGCAGGTCAAAAGTTGCATCACTTTTGACCTGCATTAAGCTAAGTAACCACCTGCCTTATAGACCCATAATTACACCTCTTTTTGATGGTTGCTTAACCCTTTCCTCCATAAATACACCTTTCTACGCCTCTGTAAAAATCACCTGTTGAAACCATTTTGATAAATAGAGCATTTGCTCCTATAGGAGCAAATGCTCTATTTATCACAATGGTTTCAAACTACAAAATTCTAAAAACAAATCCCTTTCTCTAGTTAATGCTCCTTTTTGGTAGATTTATTCAAAGTGGTTGGATCTAAAAATAGCCGTTGAGAGAATGAGTTAAGACAGGTTCCACTGTAATTTGAGCATCAGGTTTAGAGGGATTCATGAGCTACTGTATTATGCTATTTGAATTTGGTAGAAATGATGACCTAGGTGTCAAATAATATGAATCCAATTGAGATGTCACATTATTAGACAGCTCATTAAATTCCAAACCATTTACACATGCCAATCAAATGAAATTTAATTCCTCTCCAGATTAAATGCTACCCTGTGGGACTTTTCCCAAACAACCATTAATATTTGATACTCAAGTGTCCTTATAACCATTCTCATGGTGCATTATAACTAGGCCATTAATGTAGTGCAAACCTGGCTGTCACCCATCCAGCTAGTAACTGCTAACATTTCCCAACATATTCCAGCACTTTACTCGATGTATGCCTTTTTACACATTTTCAGAGTTGACTAAGATTAGATGACTTCTGTAGGAGCCATTTGATTGGGGTCTGTTCTATTTGCATATACAGTAAAACCCCGCTAATGCGACCACCAAAAAAGGGCATAATTCTGGGCGGCAGAGACAGGTGGTTGCTTAATGCAGTACGAAAGTTATGCAGAGCTTTCTGCATAACTTTCGTGCTGCATTAAGCAACCACCTGCTTTAAACGACACCAGTGGCTGTTTATTAAGTGGTCGCATTAGCGGGGTTTCACTGTACATTGAAGATTCTGATTCTAAAGTTTCTGCCATTGCCAAAAATTTCTGTGTTCCAATAACCATTTATAAGATCCATCTACATGTAATAAATATTCATACATTTATTATATCGTGCACGGGTATTCAATAGAGTACAGGGTCAACTTTTACTCCATAAATGTTTGATGTAATTTCATGTAAGAAATACTAACGCAATGAAAATTAATTCTTTCCCTGATCACTATTCATGTACATTTGTACATAATAATTACATCATGAATATTAATGAGTTGAACTATTTTATTTTATTATTAATAAAGGAATGAATAATTGACTTTGGCAGAAAGTGTAGAACCAGTTCTGTATAATTCCATAAGCATTATAGAGCAGACCCTGATCAGACGGCTCAGTACAGGAGCTGTCTGATCTGGCCCTACTCTATTTGCAAATGCGGCTTGTACAGGTTCTTGGTTATAACATAATATCATTGTAGTGCTAAAATTTAACAATATTGCATGTTGTTCTATCATCAGAATTACAACCATTACTCCGTTAATACTGGATTACCCAAAGCAGTGTGTATTAATCCTTTACTCTATAGGAGCCATCTGATTAGGGTCTGCTCTGTTTGCTTATTAAATGATGTAGATAGGATTCTACAGTTTCTACAATAGTCAAGAATTCTATGTTCCTGTGTCATTTATAAAAATTAAACTTAACTACATGTACAGTAAAACCTCTCTATAACGGCCACTAAATTATGTTAATTAGTTCATATTTTGGGCAGGTGGTTGCTTAAAGCAAGGTGAAAGTAAAACAGAATGCTCCTATAGGAGCGTTCTGTTTTACTTTCACCTTGCTTTAAGCATCGACCTGCATTTAACACAAAATACTTGATGTAATTTAGTGGTCGTTATAGAGAGGTTTTACTGTATTTGATATTCATGATGTCATTTATAATTCTTACATGAATATTCATGGGGTAAAGGGTTAACACAATATTGATGATTTTACTTCGAATATTTGGCATTCAAGGCCATATGGTTTACTCTACCAATACATTTGTCTATTTCAGCAAGAGCAGACAACCAAGATTGTTGCTGTAGATGGACCTACTAGATATGTCACTGTCAGCAGGGTAAGTAACTTGTAGCAAGGCAGGTAACTCTGGTCATGTTGAATTGTCACATGAATTGCATCTATAATTCATTGCAAGAGGTTTTGGTAACCTATTTATGTTTTTAGATATACCTATGTAAACTGAATAAACTCATATCAGATGCTTCCTGTAGCAGCCGTCTGCTCAGGGTCTGCTCCGTTTGTTAACCATTTATTCCATGAATATTCATCTAAGAAATAATGTCATCATATATGAATGCTGATTAGATTATTTTGTTTTAAAATTGCACTTGAACACAGGATTTTTTTGCATTGGCAGAAACTATAGAATCATATCTACATGTATATTATTTCATAAGCAAACAGAGCAGACTCTGATCATATAGCTCCCACAGCAGTAATCTGATCTTGGTCTACTCTGTTTGCAATTAAGAAACAGAAAGGCATATTTCTGAAGTAAAGAATTAAGTCATGCTGATTCTAATAGTTATTTTGTCTCACAAAACTTCAGAATCGCACCTACAGTAAAACCCCTCTAAACTGGAATTCCTAGTAGAAAAGAATTTAGATACTTTTAGGCAGGGGGCTACTTAATGCAGGGTGAAAGTCATGCAGAATGCTACTCTGGGAGCTTTCGGCATGATTTTCAACCTGCATTAAGCTGCCACCTGTGTCCAAGACCAATATTCATACCAAATTTAACCTCCGGTTTAGTAAGGTTTTACTGTACATGTATTGCAAGATCAAACACAGTCATTATGAGAAGCCAGTTTTATCAGTTTTATTGCTGCATACCTCATGCCTTACCTAACAATAACAAACACAACAAATGGTTTTCTGTGATTAATCCTTTCAACCCTGAACTGTCAGAGTGGAATATCCCATAAGTGTTTAACTGCAGAGTCCATTCAGTATGAAAGGTTTAACCTTGCAAGAGGATTTTGAATGACAAACAGTGCAGACCCTGATCAGAGGGCTCCCCTAGGAGCCCTCTGATCTGGGTCTTCACTGTTTGCAAATAACAGTTACCGTAATGCACGTTTGGGGTTGAATGAGTTAGTAGGTTCCAATATTTGATTCAATATTTGATCAAACTTTTATTCAAGTGCATAATTGAATGTCTACCAGTGAACTGCACAGGTGTATGCTGGCAATTACATTCTCTCTAGATTTCAAATTGTTTCCAAATAATTAATTGGTCCATCTTTTGTGTGTGAGATTTGCTTTTCACTCTATGTAAATTATGTCTGAGAATGATAGCAGACAGATTTTTACATCACTGTTTAATGCTAGAGTCCATTTCATAATTATGAAAGAGTGTTTTGCATGAGGATTTTGGATGGAAACGAATTATGAATGAAAAACAGTGCAGACCCAGCTCCTGGGGAGCACTCTTATCACAAGGAGCCCACTGATCTTGAGCTACACTGTTTGCAAATGCCAGTATGCTTATTTTCTGAAATTTAAAAGGTGAAAAGTTTTTGTGTACACTTGTGCTGGAAATAAATTGTACATGCTCTCTAGGGCAGCTACTCATAGAGTTAATGCCAGTGTCTTTGCTTAACCATTTCCCTCATATAAAAGTGTTCTCACGCATTTGCAAACAGAGTAGACCCAGATCAGACGGCTCCTAGAGGAGCCGTCTAATCAGGGTCTGCTCTGTTTGCTTATGAAGTAATATAGATATGATTCTACAGGTTCTGCTATGGCCAAAAATACTTGGTGTCCATGTGCCATTATAAAATCTTAATCTAATAAATATTCATGATGTCATTAATTTCTTACATAAATATTCATGGAATAAAGCTTTACCTGATGAATACTCATCTTAGGAATAATAACATCATAAATATGTATTACCTGAATGTTTGTTATGGCATAATGTACACTGATAATTAGGAATTAGTAGAAACTGTAGAGTTATATTAATTATAATTTTATACAGGAGCCATCTGATCTGGGTCTACGTTGTTTGCAAAGTTGTGAAAAAGCTTTTGTATGAAGAAAAGGTTAAAACTTTACCTGTTGGATATTTATGTAAGAAATAATTGCATGAATAACTATTTGCTAAATTTTTAGCTCGTCTGTTTCGAAGAAAAGTCGAACTATTGTGATCACTGAGTCGTAGGCGTCGTCGTTGTCGTTGGCATGCAAAAACTTTAATGTTGCTCAATACTCAAAAAGTATATGAGGTATCAACATGAAACTTGATGGATTAGCAGATCTCATTGCGGGGAAGGCCCCTACATAAGAACCATAACTCTTTATTTCAAAATGTTAGAGTTATGGGACTTTATATATTTCAAAAATGTTTAATTTAGCTGGACAAACACCAAATCAGACGAGCGTTGGCGCCGCACACGGCTCTTGTTACAATTGTATATTTACACAGGATCATTTGGCAAGACACTGTTGAATAAAATTTATACAAATCCGTAATCAGACAGAAACAGACCCTGATCAAATGGCTCCTTCAGAAGCCATCTGATCTAAGTCTACTCTATCTGCAAGAACATATAAAAAGGTGTCTCTACGAGTTGGAAGGTTAATGAAAACCAAAGATTCTTGAACTCAGACTTTAAACTTGAGACCAGGGTCCAAGGTTATAAAACTTCTGAGTCTGAGATTATTCTCAAGTATCTGATCGGTCAGATTCTGATAAAGCTCAGAATCTGACCAATCAGATGCTTGAGAATGATCTCAGACTTGATCAAGCAAAAAGTTTTAAAACCTCAGAGTCAGGAAACTTTCGGGATAGCCTCCATCTACACTAGATACCCAGGAGAAGACTTCTTTTTGGTAGCCTATATAGAGAGGTTTTTTGAGCTTGTTCAAATATTGGATTAAGTTGAGATTTTATCGTTTTAATTAGCACAAAATTGTAGGGTATCAAACACTTTCACTTTTATATCTCTGAGTGCAATCTGCATTGATGGAAAGATCTGTCAACAAAGTTTGGTGGAAGAGTCAAAAGATTGATTTCAATTATCAATAAGAGCTGCAATAAGAGATTTTCTAATATATAGCTGTGCAACTATTATGTCAGAGATATGTCAGCCACTCATGTCACAAAAGTGTAAAATGAAAAGAATCCATGGTGTAGCTATTAAGAAAAAGTCTTAATCCAGAAATTGACTGAAAACACATTGTACAGTCGACTCTCATTGTTTCGAGTTCGTAGGGACCCATTAAAAACTTCAACTCATCGAGAGTTTGACTCAGAAAAACACATGCCATTTTCTAAAAATCCAGTTTCTTTCATTATATTCACCTAAACAAGCTGCCATATTACAGTCAAACCTGTACTTGTATAATTTAGTCTGAAATACATTGTGTAAAGGAATCGTACTCTATGTATATAAGAATTGTACATGTGCATTTTGATCCATTACTGCGAGTACAAACGTCTGTCTGTCCTACCCTATTAATTACACTATGCCCTAATTTACAAGGCCCTGTCCAATTTTCAGATCCATTTTGCCTCTATCATTGAATTAATCGCCGTTGGTTTGGCAAATTTTTAAACCCATCGTTTGTGGAAATCCGTTAATCAACGGGCACCGGAAATATGCAATCACATGGGAACTAGCTTTGATTCTGGCTGGTTACCGATTCGTGCTCTTCCGGTACATGTAATAGCCATATTCAGGAAACCAGATGTATCAAAATGTTTATCTCATTTTACACGATTCGCCCTGAGCTGTTTCGGTATCTAATTGTTGCACGTATATTACTCAAGCAACAAATTGAATTCAATGATAAACTGCATGAATTGGTAACAAAAAGAGGAAGTGGCCTCAATTTTTATTCCAATCTCTATGAAATTGTGTGGAAGCGAGGATGCCTGAGAGTTATCTTTCATACTACAGTAGTCATGACTGACACTAAGGACGAATGGAAGGTAATGGGTCATTTTACTAAATAACGTTCACTCATTTTGGCATTGTTCCACAGTTTGAATCATTATCAGACATCAGTGACAGTTTACCCACAAAACACTGTAATTACATGTGTCGTGTTCACCAGGTGTACATTGTCTGCGTCAGATCACAAGGTCCAATTCACACCTCGAACTCAGTCAGACTGAGAGGTGTGACTTCGATACAAACACCAATAACTACATGCAAACAGACACTTTGGGAATTGAAAATGACTTAGACTTATCGAAAACATGGTCAGTTCGAATTCGTCTTAAAAACTTAAATTTATATAGAATATATAGGAAGAAAAGTTGGGACTTAACAAAAACTTCGTGACAGCGAGAAATTCGTATCAAGCGAGTTTGCCATAATGAGAGTGGACTGTATATCTACAAGATTTAACTCTTTGTTGTATACAAAAGATGTTGTTTGCTACAATTCTAATAATTAAATTTTCTTCAGTTTTTGTGCTTAAAGTACAATTAAAGTGTCTAACAGTATGGATCCTGATGAGACTAAACTAAATGACTTTCTGCATAGCATTTGTCCTGCATTTACCCTTTACAAAATGTGTCAGATTTATTTCATTCCATAAGCAAACAGAGTAGACTCCTAAATCCGACAGCTCCTGCATTGCAGCTCTTGCAGGAGTGATCTGATCAGGGTATCCTCTGCTTGCGTATGAAATTTAACCCTTCTCTTGCTGAATTTTAAAATACATTTCTCCTTCTTTACCCATGTTCTGTTGTATAATTACATATATCTTCACTGTGTACAAGTATTTCGCTGTGCGATCACTGCTGTGGAGTGCACTGTTTGCACAATCAACTTATAAATAGTGCAGACCCTGATGAGACAGCTCCTGCAGGAGCTGTCTCATCTGGGTCTTCACTATTTACAGGTAGGTATATTGACGTGAATAGCAAGAGAAGGGTTAAATAAATCTGACTCTACAGTTTCTTCCAGTTTAAAATTCCTGTATACATAGGCCATCATAAAAATTCAGCTATAAATACCAGTATTCATGATGTCATTATTTCTTACATGAATATTCAACAGGGAAGGGTCAATTATTGAACATTGAATGACCATTCCACTTTGATTGTGCTGTTAACCCTTTTGTTCTCAAGCACACTTTCAAGCGGGCTTCTATATGTTCGTTGGATCTATTACCATATGATAACTGACAATTTTAACGAGCAAATTGGTACTACGACAATGTGTAAGCGGAAGTGAATGTCTGTGTTAACAAACGTATCAAAAACGAAAAAGAAACCTCGACTTTTTGAGGGTTTTTTTATGGTGAATAATGACCCAAAGGGTGCGATTTTCTGCTGAGGAAGCTCGGCGAATCTTTTCATCAATACCCAATAATTCTGATAGTGATTATACTGATTTTTTCGGCATAAAAAGTGACTTAGAAGAAAGGTCTTTTTCGGAATCGTTCTTTAGTGATTCGAACAGCTCTGAAACAGATAACACTATATTCAACCCCCTCTCTTCTGCCTAAGGGGTAGAGGTTGCGTGTGGGCGTGGTCTTGGAAAGTGTGAGATCGAGTACTCGGCAGAAATGATCTGGTGGGATCTGTTTTCATTTTCAAAACAAAGCCCCCCAAACTACAAATAACTTTGACATTTGTCATAAAATATAACAACATAGTAAAACTTATTTAGACTGAAATTTGCAAAAACAAATCTGTTTGAAACAGTTTTATGAAAGGAAAAACAACAAAATGTAATTTTTTCCGTCGCTGGAGCTCATTTGCATATTATGAATATTAATATATGCAGATTTTTTTGTAATTTGCATATGCCAATACAAAAGAAAAAAATCATACCCTTTCCAATGGTATATAGTTTTATTGGTCTTAGACAAATAACAAACACAGTATTAGTGATTACATACATCAGTACACGTTAATAAATAATATTATGCAAATTTCCAAAATAGTGCTGAGAACGAAAGGGTTAAAGTATACCATACATCTTTTGAAGCCATCTGATCTTAGTCTACTCTGTTTGCAAAGACGTAGAAAGGCCTATTTATGGAGTAAAGTCTTAACCCTTCGCTTACTGAATTTTAAAATACATTTCTCCTTCTTTACCCATTCCCTGTTGTATAATTACATATATCTTCACTGTGTACAAATATTTCACTATGAACTCACTGCTGTAGAGTGCACTGGTTGCACAATCTTGTAAATAGTGCAGATCCTGATGAGACAGCTCCTGCAGGAGCTGTCTCATCTGGGTCTTCACTATTTACAGGTAGGTATATTGACGTGAATAGTAAGCGAAGGGTTAAGCAACCACCTGCATAAAAAGACCTATATTCTTCTTTATTAAAATTTCAGTTTAGAAGAGTTTTACTGTAATTTCGATTTCTTTTTAAGGAAGGGGCAATAAGTGTGTGGTATCCCAGCATGCAGTATGAGCGGTACTACGTTATATCAGATGATGATGAGGACTCCAGTCAAAAACGGAGGTTTAAGATGTGGGTGACTGACGCAATCTTCATGCCAAACTGCCATAAAATAGCCATAGCCTCCACTAGTAGAGATATCCGGTTCTTTGATACTTCCACCAGCCAGTATTTTGAAGAATATCACTTATTTGGTATGGGATAAAACTTTTTCAAATGATATTATTAGCCCTTATTATTATTATAAACATTCAGTTACATGACATCGTGAATATTCATTGAGTAAAGGGTTAAACATTATACATGTATGTACAATACATGTATTGGGTTAATCCTACTGTAATTTGAAATTTGCGACAGTATATGAGGTTTTTAAGGGTCGCAAATTATTTTAATGGTGACACCGAAGGCGGAGTCATTAAAATAATTTAAGAAATAGTGCCCAGTTACTCTCAGATTTCTTAAAACAATTGTAAGTTCACTATTTCATTTGTCATGAATAATTATGCGACAGCTATTTCACATGTTCAATATACATTCAATACACATGTCAGGAAAAGTAACGTTATCTTAGTCTTTGGCGCCATACGCAAAAACGTCGTCTGTAACAATGACGTCACGTTATATAACGTTACGTTTGAAATCAGAATAACATGATAAATAAGGTTGGAGCTGGATCACAGCACTTAGAGTATCTCAATAATTCTCCACATGGTATATAAGAGACCGGTCAAGTCGTGACAAACAATGGAAACTAATAACTTCCAAAATACCGGACTGAACTTGAATATAATTATGTCAATGTATGCATACAGATTTATCAGTAGATAAACAAAGCGCATTAATATATTTACAGGCTAATGCTGCTATTCGGCCGTGATCGATTGGTTGAATTTGCGGCATATAAAACACTTTTTATATGCCGCAAATTTGGTCACACGAGCCAATCAGATTGCAAGAAATTGTCAGATTGCATTAGAATACAAGTTAATTTGTATGTCCTTGGCTTGAAATAAAGTATAACTGTATGAACAAATTGGTATCAATACCAGTCTTGAAAACAGGTTGCAGCCTATTGCAGGATGAAAGTCATGCAGAAAATTCCTTTCGGAGCTTTCTGCATGACTTGCAATAACCTGCTTGAAAAGACCTCGAGTCTAAATATTTATATTAAAATTCCAGTTTAGACCAGTTTCACTGTACATTCTTCCAGCCAAATGTCTGTAGTTATATTGCTTCTCATTTAAAAAAGAACTCCGGCTGTTTGCATGTTTTGTATTTAGTTCTCTTTACTGCTTGTTTGTTTCACAGCCTTGCCAGATGTACCGTATAGTTTTGACTATTGGTATGATACAAAGAACCCCAACTCAGAGTCATTGCTGATATTTGGTAACGACACTGGGGCCATCAACCTGATGTACTTCTACAAGCCTGTAACTCAGCTCTTTGATATTCCTTTCAAGAGTGATGGAGGTGCACACAAAGTGTTTATGCAGGTAATTCAAGTTTGATATGCTTATATGTAACCTACATGTGAATGTATTGGTGATGCGATACCAGAATATGAGTATATGTAAGTTAATGAAGAAATTATTCCAAAAAGAGAATTAATATGATACACAAATACTTGAATACCATAATAAAGTATAGGTAACCTTCAGCTTACTGAAGTGGTATTACCAGACTAAACCATAGGTAACCTACAGGTTAATGTATTGATGCAGTGATACCATAATTTGTCTGTAGGTAACCTACAGGTCCATGTTTTTGTAGTGGAGTATGATACCATTATTTGTCTATAGGTTACCTACAGGTTACTGAAGTGGTGCCTGATACCATACTTAACTATAGATAACCTACAGGTTGATGTTAACCCATTCCTGCATATTGACGCCTTTTGATGGTTCTGAAAAGTCACTTTTTGAAACCATAGTGATGAATAGAGCATTTGCTCCATAGGAGCAAATGCTGTATTTATCACAATGGTTTCAAAACTGCATAATTCTAATTTTTTCCTTTTCTCTAGTAAATTTAATGCTTCTATTTGGTAGAGGTTGGGTCTAAAAAATTAATAGCCTACCGGGGAATGGTTTAATGTATTGACATATATGATGCCATAATTTGTCTATAGGTAATCTACAGGTTACTGAAGTGGTGCTGTGATATCATTCTCTGTATTTCCAGAATCTGGATCAGCATGCCAAGTATGTGAAGCACACTGTGATCAATGATGTACATCCAGAGTTGATCAGACAAGTCCAGTTCCTACCCGAGAACAGAATGATCATCTCTTCCTGTGCCAACCCCAACAAGTCCATCGTCATCTCAGACATTAAGAGTCTCAAGAAAAACTATGTGTTCAAAATAGATAAGGTTAATTTACTTGACAAATACTCATAAAAACCTCTGCCTATTATGGATATTGACCCTTTCCTCCATAGGCTATTTTTTATATCCAACCACCGTGAATAAATCTACCGAAAAGGAGCATTCACTAGAGAAAAGGAAAATTTTAGAATTGTATAGTATTGAAACCATTGTAGGAGCAAATGCTCTATTGATCACGATGGTTTCAACAGGTGATTTTTATAGAGGCGTAGAAAGGCGTATTTATGGAGGAAAGAGTTATTAAATTATTTCTTGTATTAAACTTTCACTGTCAAGGCTAACAGTAGAGAATCTGCAATACGCGTATATTTACGCGTTTATCCCTTTGTATGTGGAGAAGCAATGTATTTGTAATTACTAAAAAAGTGTAGACTCCTGTAGGGGCTCTCTGATCATGGTTTGCACCACAGGGGGCCATTTCGTGGGTCTACATGGTCTAAAAAGTCAAAAAACTTGATTGGGTCGATTTAGTGTTATATTATATATACAAGGGGTCTAACTACCCATTCCCAAATTTCACGACCGATTCGAAATAACGCCCGATTTTAATTGGGCTATCAACATAAAATACCCACTAATGTTTGGTACGAACGTGAAGCTGGGACCTTGTACTTTTCAAATAATATAACTTTTGATACATTCCGACTAAGCCGTAGCCAGTGCCGACATGAAATTCCAACAAATTACGCTGATTTTTCTTACTCGGACGAGAAGTCGCAACAACTTGACCTAGTTTCTACTTAGCCAGTAACAGGGCACCTGATTGACCTAGGGATGGTGCCCTGCGTTCTCGCTAACGCTTATTGGGTAAGCAAGGTAACAGACACGCAGATGTTGTTATTGTAAAGGAAGCGGGTCACGTGACTCGTAGTAGCCTGACAGAGATTTAAATCTGCTAATTGCATGAAAATTCGCCTGCATTTCGGATCTGCATCAGTGTCTGCAGGTAGTTTGAGAGGTAAATGATAGCTTTTTGTCATATATATTGATTGCACAATCGTTTTGTCCCAAGGCATCGCGAGTATGGCCGTTTTACGGGGGGTCTAGCGGCAAATCATTGTTGCCCGATCTCGTTCGAGTAAACTAAATCAGCGTATTTTGTAGGAATTTCACGTAGGCACTGGCTACGGCTTAGTCGGAATGTATCAAAAGTTATATTATTTAAAAAGTACAATGTCCCAGCTTCACGTTCGTACCAAACATTAGTGGGTATTTTATCTTGATAGCCCAAAACCGGGCGTTATTTCGAATCGGTCGTGAAATTTGGGAATGGGTAGTTAGACCCCTTGTATATAATATAACACTAAATCGACCCAATCAAGTTTTTTGACTTTTTAGACCATGTAGACCCACGAAATGGCCCCCCTGTGGTCTGCACTGTTTGCCATAATAAAAATACTTGCAAGGGAAATTGTTCTTTGGTTGAACTGCTTTATAATTATTCATCGACAGATAAGTGAAATATTATAACTCAATATTCAGATGGTTAATAATGTGTATTACAGTACCGGAATTTTAATAAAGAACAATTTAGGTTGTTTCTGGCAGGTGGCTGCTTAATGCTGGGTGAAAGTCATGCAGAAAGCTCCTTTGTGAGTTTTATGCATGACTTTCAGCATGCATTAACAGGGTTCCCACGGACAGGGAAAAGTCAGGGGAAAAAGGTTTTTTTTCAAGATCAGGGAAAAGTCAGGGAATTTTTTAATTGGTCAGGGAAATTTGAAATTTGGCAAAAGTCAGGGAAAAGTCAGGGAAATTTGGAACCAAAGGATGAGGGTTGAGGAAATATGTCAAAAAGGAGAAAGAATGAAAATAAAAGGCTAAGGCAGTTTCTTCAGTTTTGACCAAACCAAATATCTTTATACATCATTGATTAGCTTTGTATATTTCACATCCAAATTTTATAGTATATCTGTCATGAAGTCTGTTAAAACAAAATCATTGGGGAATTCTAGCACCTCTGCAAGACTCCAGCATCCATTTTGACAGCAGTGCTAGAATAGGGCAGCAATGCTAGATATTGGACATTCTACTGTAGTGTCTCAGGCTGGGTAGCTGCTAGATATTGGACATTCTACTGTACTGTCTTCACTTGTTAGGACAGGCTGGGCAGCAGTGCTAGATATTGGACATTCTACTGTACTGTCTTCACTTGTAAGGGCAGCAATATTTTGTCTGCTATTATGAAAACAGTGAAAATGCAGACCCTTTTCTGGCGTCTACAGAGACCCATTAAAAGGACCTATTTTTCACAATTTGGGAAAAACACCCCATGTGATGCAAAATTTTGATTAAATTGCAAAACAAGAGGGCCTGAAAATGCATATATTAGGACATGTTTGGCATCATGCATGTTACATTCAGTATTGAGCAATTAAGAATGAAAAAGTCAAAAACATTTTTAAAATGATCGAAACACTACTGCTTTATATACAGTTGTCATAAAGAGAGAGGTGGTAAGGATAGGCTGATGGGGAGGACGGAGGCCAACATGTATTGATCATGCTCATAGATGACCAATTAAACTTCTGTTAACATGGGGTCAGGGAAAATTGAAATTCGGTCAGGGAAAAGTCAGTGAAAAGTCAGGGAATTTTATTTTTTCTGTTTTGTGGGAACCCTGATTAACCCTTTCCCTGTTTCATGTTTATTCCAATTTTCAATACCCACTGAATATTCATGGACAAAATAGTTATAATGAAATATGAAAGGTTGGATATTGTAGATATTTTAGAAAGCAAACAGAGCAGACTTCTATGAGCAAACAGAGCAGACCCTGATCAGACGGCTCCTCTAGGAGCCGTCTGATCTGGGTCTACTCTGTTTGCAAATGCGTGAAAACACGTTTATATGAGGGAAAGGGTTAACCCTTTCCTCCATGAATACGCCTTTCTACACCTCTAATAATCGCTTCTTGAAACCATTGTGATAAATAGAGCATTTGCTCCTATAGGAGCAAATGCTCTATTTATCATAATGGTTTCAAAATTCTAAAATTTTACTTTTCTCTAGTAAATGTTCCTTTTGGGTAGATTCATTCAAAGAGGTTGGGTCTAAAAATAGCCTATGGAGGAAAGGGTTAAGCTACAAACCTGTCTGAAAGACTGGTATTGATACTAATTTTAATGTCCAGTTTAGAGCGGTTTACTGTAATAATTGTATTCATTGTCTTCCTTCTAGGGCGTAGAGTGCTTTGACTTTAACAAGAAGCTGAACATTTTAGCCACTGGTAGTTTAGACCACAACATCCGGCTCTGGAACCCCTATGTAACAACGAAGCCTATGGCCATGCTAGAGGGCCATGCCACTGGGGTGATAGGGGTAAAAATACATGAGGGACTCATGCAGGTGTTTAGCTACTCAAAAGATGCTGTAAGTTTACTTTCTTCTGACCTGTCATATTGCAAGTTTTGAACATGTAGAGGCCACAAACATCTTAGCTCTTCTCCTTGGGGCCTTTTCATGAAAGAGCGTATGACCAAAATTGTTGTAACTTCCAGTTGTGATAGTGTTATATGTTAGAACTTACAACAGTTTTGGTTGTATGCAGTTAACTTTAATACAACTACACTGATTGCAAATTTTTTATAATGTAAACTTCTCAAATTTGAAGTTTTTGTTTTAACAAAAACTTTGGAAACAGATCTATATCATACCTTAAGCAAACAGAGCAGACCCTGATCAGATGGCTCCTATAGGAGCCATCTGATCTGGGTCTGCTCTGTTTGCAAATGCGTGAAAACGCCGTTCTATGAGAGAATGGGTTAAATATTCATGCCAAACGTAATGACATTATGAATATTAATTAGATGGGTTTTTTTATAATGGCAAATAAATAAGTTGAAATTTGGCAATGGCATAACCATAACTGAATACAATGTAGATGGTATTAAACTTCATGAAGGAAATTGAAATTGCATGTCAGACAAATATTTTCAAGATGTTGTTTATCTTTCTTGCAGGTCATGAAGGTATGGGACATAAAAGAACACGCCCTCCTGCAGACTGTTGTGCTCAAATTTCCAAGCAGTATACATGGCCGTATGCCAGAGCACGGTCAATTCCCCATCCACCTACAGCCAGCCCCACAGAACGCCTTACTGGTGACATGTAATGATTATTTTGGTATGCTGAAACTTGGTAAGACGAGTCTGCCACAGAGCGTAGCTGTCAATACACACGATACTCAACTGTGCTGTGCCATATACAACTCCAAGTTTAAACAGGTCAGTATATTGCAGTAGATGGAACTTGTTTAAATGGCTTGGATAAAGATCAGATGCAGAGTGACTCAGTGTCGCATCAGGATCCAAACTACAGTTAAACCTCTCTATAATTATGTCTCCCCCCATATTTATATGGGGGAGACATATTGTTTTCGTGAGAGTTGTCTGTCTGTCCGTCTGTCTGTCACACTTTTTGTCCGGACGATAACTTCAATATGCCTGATGCCAGTTGATTGAAACTTCATATATGGAAAGAGCATAATGAGAGGAAGTGTCATGCACAAGGTCCATAACTCTGGCTTCACTAATATTGGAGTTATTGCCCTTTGTAAAAAAAAATCACTCTTTTTTGTCCGGACGATAACTCCTATATGGCTCATGCCATTGGATTGAAACTTCATATATGGAAAGATCATGACGAGAGGAAGTGTCATGCACAAGGTCCATAACTCTGGCTTCACTAATATTGGAGTTATTGCCCTTTGTAAAAAATATCATAATTTTTTGTCCGGACAATAACTTCAATATGCCTGATGCCAGTTGATTGAAACTTCATATATGGAAAGAGCATAATGAGAGGAAGTGTCATGCACAAGGTCCATAACTCTGGCTTCACTAATATTGGAGTTATTGCCCTTTGTAAAAAATATCATAATTTTTTGTCCGGACAATAACTTCAATATGCCTGATGCCATTGGATTGAAACTTCATATATGGAAAGATCATAACGAGAGGAAGTGTCATGCACAAGGTACATAACTCTGGCTTCACTAATATAGGAGTTATTGCCCTTTGTAAAAAATCACACTTTTTTGTCCGGACGATAACTTCTATATGGCTCATGCCATTGGATTGAAACTTCATATATGGAAAGATCATAACGAGAGGAAGTGTCATGCACAAGGTCCATAACTCTGGCTTCACTAATATTGGAGTTATTGCTCTTTGTAAAAAAAATCACACTTTTTTGTCCGGACGATAACTTCTATATGGCTCATGCCATTGGATTGAAACTTCATATATGGAAAGATCATAACGAGAGGAAGTGTCATGCACAAGGTCCATAACTCTGGCTTCACTAATATTGGAGTTATTGCCCTTTGTAAAAACAATCACAATTTTTTGTCCAGATGATTACTCCTATGTGACACATGCCATTGGAGTTAAACTTCATACATGGAAAGGTCATAATAAGAGAAAGTGTCATGCATAAGATCCTTAACTCGAGCTTCAATAAATTTAGAGTTATTGCCCCTTGTACGTTTGTTTAATTCTTTCTTGTCCGGACGATAACTCCTACATGGCTCTTGCCATCGTATTGAAACTTCATACATGGAAAGAGCATGATGAGAGAAAGTGTCATGAACAAGGGCCATAATTCTGGCTTCAATACTTTTGGAGTTATTGCCCTTTGTTACATTTTTTGGCCGATCAATAACTCCTGTTTGACTGATGCTAATGGAATGACATTTTATTTTTGGAAAGAGCATGATGAAAGTAAGTGTCATGCACAAGGGCCATAAATCTGGTATCAGTATTTTTGGAGTTATTAGCTGTTATCATTTTCTTCTTGAAAAATGTAGTGTGGAAAACGCATAATGAGGGGAAGTATCATTTATCAAGACCATAACATTTTTAGTGATTTCCCTTTACATATTGTTTTTATTAGAGGGGAGACATCCGTTTTTTTGACAAAAACCTCTAGTTGCCACTAAATTACATCAAGTATTTTGTGTTTAAGACAGGTGGCTGCTTGAAGGAAGGTGAAAGTAAAACAGAACGGTCCTATAGGAGCGTTCTGTTTTATTTTCACCTTGCTTTAAGCAGCCACCTGCCCTAAATACCAACTAATAAACACAATTGAGTGGCAGTTATAGAGAGGTTTTACAGTACTTGATAATTGATGTTTTTTTCTTAACTAAAATGAGAGGAAACTAAAAGATGATAATTGAAACAGGTGAAAATATTAGAGAGAGAATATGTGGCAGCAAAAGAGTATACCCTTTACACCATGAATATTTATCAGAGGTCCAGATAAGATGTGTTAATTAAAACATTCAAGAATAACTCCTTTATTTCTCCACCAAGCCGTATGTTGTGAACATTCATAAGAATGAGTGGTCACAGCATATGGTTTGGGGGAGAAATAACCATTTTCAGTATTTTAGTACACACCTTTATCTGTTGCTCTGTTTATGTAAGAAATAATGACATCATGAATATCAATTAGATTCAGTTAATTGGCGGTAATTATTTACTCATAATATTCTGCATTCTGTACACTTTGATAATAGGGTTTTCCTTATTAACCTTGTCCTCCATAAATACGCCTTTCTACGCCACTGTAATAACCACTTCTTGAAACCATTGTGATAAATAGAGCATTTGCTCCTATAGGAGCACATGCTCTATTTATCACAATGGTTTCCAACTAAAAAATTCTAAAATTTTACTTTTCTCTAGTAAATGCTCCTTTTGGGTAGATTCATTCAAAGAGGTTGGATCTAAAAATAGCCTATGGAGGAAAGGGTTAAAACAAAAACTATGCAAAAGATAAAAATGTATGGATTGCTTTTAGCTGTATTTTGTTTGTTATAAACTAACTCTTACCCTGCTGTAAAAAATATCTTCCAGTCAAATTTATGTCCGGTGCAATTTTGTCTACCTTCGGTTTGAACAAACTTTTGAGAAACTAGCGACAGAGTGTAAAACAACTTTAATCCTGATGAGATGAGATGCCAAGGTACTTTGCATCGCATCTGGATCCAAGCTGATAATTTGCTAAGATAAGTGTAATGAATGGTGCATTTGTAACTAAACATAAGCTGTGTTTGAGCACAAGTCTTAATTTCTATCTATATTGTCACTGTAGGTAGCTACTGGTTGTGACTCGTCAGTAATCGCGCTGTGGGATATAGAGACAGGGAACAAATCTGTCGTTTTCTCTAATGCGCACGGGGATGAGGAGATCACATGCATGTGCTTTGACAGCACTGCTAGACGACTGTTCTCAGGGGCAAGGAATGGCACTATAAAGGTTGGCACATGTACAATGTGTTACTTCTACCCATTTTGTATATTAACCCTTTCCCTTTTCTATCTATGTTTATTGTAAATTTAAGTACCTGCTGAAGATTCGTGGACAACATAGTTATAATGAAATAATAGATGTTGGAACATTGTAGCCATTTTAGAAAATAAAGAAACAGATCTATAAAATTCCATAAGCAAGCAGAGCAGACCCTGATCAGACGGCTCCTATAGGAGATGTTAGCAAATGTGCTTAAATATGAAGGAAAGGGTAAACTAATTTATTTTAACCCTTTGCTTACTGAATTTTAAAATACGTTTCTCCTCCTTTACCCATGCCCTGTTTTATAATTACATATATCTTCACTGTGTACAAGTATTTCGCTATGCAATCACTGCTGTGGAGTGCACTGGTTGCACAATCAACGTGTAAATAGTACAGACCCTGATTAATAGCTCAGGAGCTGTCTCATCTGGGTCTTCACTATTTACAGGTAGGTATATTGATGTGAATAGCGAAGGTTTAATATTCATGTATTAGAAATATAAAATTAGGAAATTTATTGCCATGGCAAACACTAGGGACTCAGATCTGTAACATATATACATATAAAGCAAAAAGCAGAAGCTGTCGGATCTGGGTCTACTCTGTTTACAAAGGCATAAAAAGGCAGCATTACCAAGTAAAAGTTAACATGGCAGATGACTTAAAAACAAGCAAGATGTCCCGTCAACATTTCTCAGATGTGTATATGGTTAGCAACTATGCCCTTTAAATTGGTTTGCTAGAATGCTTTTTGTTCTTTTAAGCCTTTACTTGGTCAATATTCATGTAAGAAATAATGACATCATGAATATTCATAAGCTTACTCTTTATAGTAGCATAACAATGAACATAGGTTGTCTTGGCCATGGCAGTAAAACAGTAGAATCATGTCTAAAAAGCAAACCAAGCAGACACGGATCAGATGATTCCTACAGGTGCCATCTGATCTGGGTCCACACTATTTGCAAAGGTTTTAACCCTTTACCCCATGCATATTCATGATGGAAATAATGATATGAATATTAATTTGTTAAATTTTTAATATGGCATATGAAACCAGGATTTTGGCCATGGCAGATGTTGTAGAATCATATCTATATTATATCTTAAGCAAACAGAGCAGACCCTGATCATGTGGCTGCTATAGGAGCCATTTGGTTTGTGTCTACACTGTTTGCAAAGGCATAGAAAGGCGTATTTATGAAGTAAAGGATCAAATGCAGTAGAACCCCTCTAATGCGACCACTTAATAAATAAACATGGATGTCTTAATAAGCAGGTTTTTGCTTAATGCAAGACAAAAGTAATACAGAAAGCTCCTTTAGGAGCTTTCTGTATTACTTTTGCCCTGCATTAAGCTACCACCTGCATCTAACACCCAGAATTATACATCTTTTAGGTGGTCGCATTAGCGTGGTTTTGCTGTACTTGCCATTAGTCTTCTTATGATTGGTCTCTCCAGAGATGTTTTACAGTAGATTTCGTTGTGTTTGTAGGTGTGGAATTTCCAGAATGGTCACAACCTACACAAGCTGGAGGCAGTGGCAGAGGCAGAGGTAACGGGCATCATGCCTCTGACTGACAAGAAAATGATCCTGTCAGTTGGCTGGAGCAGACAGATAACAACTTATGATGACTCTGACCCTGATGTAAGAACTGCCATCATTCTTATCGTAACAATTTATTTCTACAAACCTGGATAAAATATAATTAGGATTGTCTTTGACGTCTGTATCTGGAATATTTTAATGCCATTTTTAGCTTGTCTCAGGGCTGTAGATAAGAAATGAATTGGAAAATCTAATTCAAATATTTTTCATGTGTTTTTTTTCTGCCAATGGAGCAAATGTTATATTTATCACAATGGTTTAAAAACTACACATTTCTAAAATTTTCTGTTTTTCTAGTAACTGCCTGTTTTCAGTACATTTATTCAAGGAGGTTGAATTTGAAGTAGCCTATGAGTTAATGGGTTTATCAGGTATTTATATCAATCGGGTATTTACATGGAGTATAAAAAAAATGATTTCAGAATTTGTGGTAGATAGAACAGAAACATTATCTGGAATTTTTATATAATTGTTTTGTACTCAAATTAGAAATATATATATTTTGAATTTTCATATAAATATTTTGTACTCAAATCATATAAAAATGTTTCTTTGGTGAGAAGTATGTACTGATAATTTAAGACATTTTCACATTCATATTTATTTTCAGAATATGTACCTGCAAGCTCAGAACTTATGGAAAGGGGGACAACTCCATAAAGATGACATATTGACTATAGACTTCTGTCCCCCTAACTTACTATGTACAGCTAGTTTTGATGGAGAGATTATTGTATGGGATGTGGAAACAGAGAAAATATTTGTGCGGTTACGCAAAGGACAAGTCTCTAATTTGTGAGTTTCCCAAGTATTGATGGGAAGTATTCAGTTTTCTGTGCAGTTCCTGAAAATGTATATGAATAAAATATTTTCATCAGCTATAAGATATAACTACAGCAAATACCAATAACAGGACATGAATTCTAATGTCACCACCAAAAAGAGGTATAATAATGGAATATAATTATGGGTAGATGGTAGCTTAATATAGCATAACAGTAATGCAGAAAGCTCCTACAGGAGCTTTTTGCATTAGTTTTATCCTGCGTTAAGCAACTACATTCATACCTGCTTTTAAAGGACACCAATATCTATAGTAATTTGCACTCCATCATTCGATTACATTGATCATATTTATCATTGAGATGTGATATCTTATCTTGTTCTACACATGTTCCCTTTTCTCAGAGACTGTTTCATGTTATATTTTGGAAATAAAAATGATTTGTGGTGAAAATATCGAAATTCGGCAAGAAAAAGATTCAAATATCATTCAAACGAAGTGACAGAAGTGTGTGAAAGGCTCAGTGGACACTAGTAGCTTGGTGCTCAAAGATAAAATACTTACAACGTTTCTCTGTTATAACGTTATCTTTACAACCGTTCCTTGCGAAACGTTAAACAATCTTTATTGTAACAGAATTGCCTTTGACATAAAAGAGTTAAAACTGATTGAAACTTTTATTGGTTTTGTAACTTTCTTAACATGGTTTATCTGATTTTAGAACAAAGAAAATTGAAGATATGTCCAGAGATCCAACTCGTCCTAAGTCTATGAATTCAAGACCAAACTCTCGCCACCAGAAATCCCATAAAGTTGAAAGAGGGTAGGTATTAGTAAGATATGAGTTAAAACAAATATACAGTAAAACCCCTTAATGTGACCACAAAAATGAGGTATAATACGAGGTCTTAATAGCAGGTGATTGCTTAATGCAGGATGAAAGTTATGCAGAAAGCTCCAATAAGCAACCACATGCTTTACATACATCCATACTTGCTCATTAAGTGGTCATTTTAACTCGTTCTCTCATATGTACGCCTTTTGACGCCTCTGTAAAAGTCACTTTTTGAAACCATTGTGATAAATAGAACATTTAGGAGCAAATGCTGATTTATCACAATGGTTTAAAAACCACAATACTACACAATTCTAAAATTTCCCTTTTCTCTAATAAATGCTCCTTTTTGGTAGATTTATTCAAAGAGGTTGGGTCTAAAATAGCCTACGAGGTAATAGGTTAAAGGGGTTTTACTGTACTATCTATGGACTTCAGAAACTAAATCAGTCTCTGTTTCAGTGTTAAAAAGTTTAACTCTTTAAATGCAGACAGCAGATTTACTGGTATTTACACACAAAGTAAACCTAGAGCAGAGGACTCATGCAGGAGCCGTCTGATCAGTCAGTCTTTGTAATTCAGATTTCCTTCGGTTCATACAGAATGAACTGGACCCTAAAGCATGATGAAAATTTCACTGTGAAAATTCAGCGTTTAAAGTGTTAAACTGCATGTTTCTCTTAGTCTTGAGATCATTTATGTGAAGTACTGTTCATTTCTTTTTGAGTGCCAAAAATGCATGTTAATATACTTTTGGGATTTACTCGATGATAATTGGTCAAAAAGAACTATTCAAAGCTGTCATTCTGAACATAGTTTATTTTATTTTATTTACCCTTTATCTGATGGATATTCAGTGAATCTTAAACTGTTTTTAGTTTATCTTCTATGTATAAAAGTGGAATGAAAGTTCATACTTAGGAAGATGTTACCATGGTAACAGATTTGTTACATGTTTTCCAATTATTTGTATTATTTAGTTGTTAAATTCTGTCAGATTGATAATATATAGTTTATAAAATATAATTATAGATTGATTGTTAACAATCAAGATTTTGAATATGTCAATATATGTCACTTTGATTGAACAGTAACACGTGGAAAGAGATGTTGATAAAATGTAGGTAAGAAAACATTGATCACATGGACAGTCGGCAAACCCAGCGCTAGCTGAGAGTACCTTCACCTCAATCTTGTTTGCTATTCAGACTGCAGATACCCAGAACTCCCTTTTAATGCTTTGTGTAGAATATGCTTAGAAGTATATTCCTCTAAACAAGCCCATTGTAGCCCTCCTGGGAACATAGAATTTGGGATCAAACATTTGTGATTGCTTGTAGTCAGCAATCCATCATTTAGTCTGTATTATTTAGTGAATATTAGCTGTATGTCATATCTTGAAACTTCTCATATAATAATGGTGGAACTTACTTTGAATGTCTTTTTTCTAACCTTTTTAAATATTTAAAAACAATGCAGAACTGTGGTTGTTAGGGCAACATATATAAAACTTCTGTTTGTTTGATAAACTGCTCAAGCTTGCACAAATACTCCATGCATGCTCTTGTTAAAGCTGTTTTAATTTTGTGAAAACAATTTTTATTTAATGACTTTACATGTTAGTTCGTAGCCAAAAAGCTAACAAGATTTGTTAAAATTTATGATGTACATGTAAAAGAAAAATAAAGAGGAGATTCTGTTTATTACTTGATACTGTAAACATGGAAGTATAAATATGCCTTTCTCCACCTTTGCAAACAGAGTAGACTTAGATCAGATGGTTTCTTTGATACACAATAAAGTAAAATAGATTTTGTCTATCAACTATATACATGTATATACTTCAAAATTAAAACTTAGCCCTTTCCCTGATGAATATTCATGTAAGAAATAATGAATTTATGAATATTAACCCATTTGCTCCCACTGTCCCATATATGGGACTTAGGCAAACAGTGTGCAGTCTGATCAGACGCCGCATGATGCAGTGTCTGATCAGAGTCTACACTGTTTGCTGATAGGAATTTCAATATAAAACAAAACGAAATTGAAAATTTTGACCAGGCACCACTTAGATAAAAAATGGACTAATCTAATATATAAGCATGGAAGAATCCACTGGGAGCAAATGGGTTAATTAACTAATATTCCTAATATAATTATTAACAAGGGAAACTTTAAACTTGGCAGAAACTATAGAATTAGATCTATATCATGTTATAAACACAGCAGACCCTGATCAGATGACTTGTACAGGAGCTGCCTGATCTGGGTCGACTCTGTTTGCAAAGGTATGAAAAAAGATGATTGTGTTAACTGGTGGTAACTCAGATGAGTTAATATAAGGCCATTAAAGTCTTGTCCCCTCATGCTGTAGAACAAGTATATGATGACAATTTTTGCAGACATCATTAATTTACTTACTAGTCAAAAAGTTATTAACCCTCTAACTCCATTATTAACTTTGCAAACAGAGTAGACCCAGATCAGATGGCTCCTGTAGGAGCCAGCACATCAGGGTCTGCTTTGTTTGTTAATATGATATGATAGTTCTGTTTCTTTACTTTCTAAAATGGCTACAAAGTTCCACCTTCCATATTTCAGTTTAACTATTTTGTCCATAAATATTCAGCAGGTATTGAAATTTGGAATAAACATAGAACAGGGAAAGGGTTAAGTTACAACTTTTAAGTCAACACTTTATACAATATGGACATTTTTTTTTAACTTTGCAAGTAATAATTGATGGAGATGGGAGACCAGATAACTTTGTTTGTCATCAAGATCCAATCTGTTTCCCGCTCAGATGTCAATTTTTGAAAGCACCATGAGAATAAAATGTATACTAAAGAAAATTGAACTGCAAACAACAAGTTATGTGAATGAAAATTAACTAGACAAATTCCTTCAACAAGATTACCGGTATATTTATGTAGAGTGTAACTAGCTCCCAATACTGTCTAGATCCCATATAATATCTCCAAATGTACAGTAAATTCCATCTTAAGCGACCATTTAAAAAAAAAAGAGCTTAATTCTGTGTCTGTGACAGGTGGTAGCTTAATGTGGGTCAAAAGTAATGTAGAAAGCTCCTATGTTCACTCAATAAATGATCGCTTAAGACAGACTCTACTGTAACTGCTTCATAGATGTTTCTTTGTTTAAATGGCAAAAGTAATGTTTATATCCTGAGTAAATGCATGAATTGTGGTTAGTAGTATGTAAATTGCATGGTTGCTTCCTACTCTGTTTACCGAAATAGTCAGACAACCAATCTCTCCTCAACTGGTTTGTAAATCTGAATAAGGTAAGGTAAGGCACCATTTGAATTAGACTGACTTAGTAGCAAATAGTGTAGACCCAGATCAAATGGCTCCTTCAGGAGCCATTTTATCTGGGTCAACACTATTTGCCTACATGTGTATGTCCGAATATTTAAGGTAAATAAGGGTATTGAATCAAATAGCTTTTTATGGTTTCCTAAAATCTGTCTTGCATGATGCATGCCATGTGTATTTTCATCGAGATTGTTATGTAGCATATAAATACATTGTGATACAGACTGGGAAGAACCTCTCCAAAATGACCACTTCATAAATGGCCATGGATGTCCTTTAACTTTGCCCTAATGAACATTTCGGCATGAATTTGTCACTCCCATGAGTATTCGTTAACTTAATTTTCATAATGTAAAGATTTGAAAGGAAGTTCTGGCTAATAGACCAAAACTATAGGATCAGATCTATATAAGTCCATAAATAAACAGAGCAGACCTTGATCATGTGCCTCCTACAGGAGCCATCTGATCTGGATATACTCTGTATGCAAAGGCTCCCTTAAGATCCGTCTGATCAGGGTCTGCTCTTTTTGTTTATGGAATTCTAGATCTGAGCCTAAGTTTTTGTCTAAGCCATTTCATTTCCCTCTCAAATTTTTACCTTTTAAAAATTATGTTAATGAATATTAATCCATTACTGCATATGCTATTTTTAGATCCAACCTCTTCATTAAATCAACCAAAAAGGAGCATTTACTAGAGAAAAGGAATTTTCCAGAATTGTGTAGTTTTGAAACCATTGTGATAAATAGAGCATTTGCTCCTGTGGAGCAAAATTTATGCTCTATTTATCACAATGGTTTCACAAAGTGACTTTTAGAGAAGCGTCAAAAGGTGTCTATATGTGGGAATGGGTTAAATTAATTAAGTGATCAATTCATGCATAAATATTCATTAGGGAAAGGGCTAAAGAGCCAGAACTCTATTGTTATCTGTAGTTGTTATAGTGAGGTTCTGCTGTATTTGCATGTTGTATATGTATTATAGTACTTCCTGTAAGTTGTGGAGAATACTGTTTGGATTAACTCTTTGCCTACAAAGTGATTGGTGTCTACATCAATCATCATCTGCTGTAATTTTCAAAGTTAGTTTTTCTTCCATTTCCCTCTTCAGAAATTTAGTCAGGGTTCTAAACAGTGTGCATCCTGAAGAGATGTCGAGCTGTTCGGCTTCTTATTCTGGATCTAAACTGTTTGCATGAATGTAAGGCTAGTATGCAAAGAGGTAATTGTATATATCTTTAAGGGGAAGTCCCTACATTTGAAGCGTTTCAAAAATGCCTAAAGTATACAAAACTCGTTTTATATGATGAAAAGAAGTGCATGTGTACATGTATTTCGCAAGAAAACCTATCGGATAAATGTTGAAAACGACTAAACTTCCATGTGTTTACTATCGAAGTCCCCAATGTTTCAATTTTATTTGGGTTGGGTTTTATTTTGTATCTGTTCACGCTATTTCTCATCCCTCCGGCCACTTCCGAGAAAAGCTGTTTTGTAAACAGTGGAGGGACCGAGTGATCATTGGCATAACGCGGAATATTTGGAACGGAAAAGGTGGATAATACATTGTTTTATCATGCAACGTCACGAAATACAGTCACTTCCTACTAGCATAATATTTTCCACGTCGACGCTGTATTTTGTGAGGTATAGTGCATGTGTACTGACCCCACTGGAATGCAAGTTTTGTTCAACCAATATGAGGAAAACAATAGGAGGAAAAAGGCATTATTAAACATAAACATCGAATTTAACACATTTGCTCACCATTGTCTCAACTATTTGTCCATATAAAAGGATTAAATCAAGTATGTTTATATTGTAAAAGTCGGTGACGTCACTGCATGCCAACATGACGTCACGTACTACGTACTTGCATGTATTTTCATTCAGGGGACGAAACCGCTTTAGCAATATTTCTTTTTCTTCATTTTCTTCCATTTTTCTTGGAGTTGCATGATAAAAGAATTACTATGCTAGTAGTTTGGAACTTCATCTGTATTTTGGCTCGTCAGAAAAGTCGTTAAATGCTCGCCAAGGCTCGCATTTAACAACTTTTCTAACTCACCAAAATACAGCTGAACTTCCAAACTACTAGCATAGTAATTCTTATGTAGACCAAAAAGTATAGTATTGATGAAATCGGTTTATTTTGTATCACAGACATTTTTCGATATAAGTTCAAATTAACAATCTTCATGATAATGATTGAACATAACAAATACCAATATTCTGAAAGTGGGGGATGATAATATTGAAAATATGCGTTCATTGTAGGGACTTCCACTTTAAGTAATTGTTAAATATATATACAGTATAACCTCTCTATAACGGCCACTAAATTACATCAAGTATTTTGTGTTAAAGACAGGTGGCTGCTTAAAGCATTTAGGTGAACGTAAAACAGAACGCTCCTATAGGAGCGTTCTGTTTTACTTTCACCTTGTTTTAAGCAGCCACCTGCCCTAAATACCAACTAATTATCACAATTTAGTGGCCGTTATAGAGAGGTTTTACTGTATAAGTATTTATTATATACATGACTGTGTAGTGTGTATTTGGTAGGAATGGTCTGTCTGCTTTTGTTAGAAATTTTATCTTGTATCTTTACACAAGTACAGTAAAACCTCTATAAACTGGACGTTAAAATCAGTATCAAAGCCAGTTTTTCAGATACGTGATAACTTAATGCAGGTTGAAAGTCATGCAGAAATCTCCTTTCTGCCAGACTTACACCTACATTAAGCAACCACCTACCTAAAAAGACCTAAATGGTTATTTAATAAAATTCAAGTTTAGAAGAGTACTGACTGTTTTTAATTTTTCTCCTAATGAACATTGATGTATGAAAGGATCACTTCATGAATATTCATGAATTTAATTTTTATATGTTAAAATTTGAAAGGGAAATAGACAATAAATAACGGATCATATCTGTATAATTTTATAAGCAAACAGAGCAGACCCTGATCAAATGTTTCCTACAGGAGCCATCTGACCTGTGTCTACTCTGTTTGCACAGGCGTGAAAAAGCATTTATATGAAGGAAAGGGATAATAAGAAGCTGGCTTTTCTGAAAACTGCTAGCAGTAAATTCAAAAATAGTTTGAGACCCAGATTAGACAGCTCCCAGCTCCTGTAGGAGCTGTCTGATAATGGTCCGCATTGTTTGCTTATGACATGATATAGATCTGATTCTACAGTTTTTTTTCAAGGCAAAACATTCCCTTGAAAAGTTGACATTATAAAAATTCAACTTATAAATTTTTATGATGTAATTATTTCATACATGAATATTGATCAGGGAAAGGGATAAAAAAAAATACCATGTCAGGGTTGGAGATATCTGTTGTGGATTATACAGCTTCTGCAATTGCCAAACAAGTCCTGTGTTGATATGCCATTTTGAAACAATAATCTAGTTAACACATTCCCTCATATTGATGACTTTTGATGACTCTGCAAGTCACTTTGTGAAATCATTGTGATAAATAGAGCATTTGCTCCTATAGGAGCAAATGCTCTATTTATCACAATGGTTTCAAATTACAAAATTTAAAATTTTTGCTTTTCTCTAGTTAATGCTCCTTTTCGGTAGATTTTTTCAGAGATTGTATCTAAAAATAGCCTATGAGGTAATGGTTTAATATAGATTAATACTATTCATGATGTTAATATTTATTACATGGATATCAATGGAATTAAGGAGTAACCTGCTCTGTTTGCTAATGAAATTTGAAAGACTTGTTTCTTTACTTTCTAAAATGGCTTCAATGTTCCACCTTCCATATTTAACAGGGAAAGGTTTAAAGAAAGAATGACTTATGACTTATATTTCAAACCTGAGGCAGGTAACAATTAGATCAGTGGTCTAAAGGTTGTGAACAGATGGTGAAGTTTTGTTAGTGACATGTGGTAGCTTATAGATAAACTATTCTACATTTTGTGTTTTCAGTCAAGTAGCCCCTGTGGACAAGGTGTTATTCTTAAAGGGCCGGGCAACAGGTAGGAACCTGGAGGTGGCCACACTGATCACCAGCGAGGGAGGCTCAATGAGATTCTGGTGTCTTTATGGACCAAGGAATGAAATGGGTAAAGAACTTTTAGTTGCTACAGTGTTAGAAAACTTCTTAACCCTTTACTCCATAAATATGTGTAACCATGCTTGTTTAGGGGGTGAGAAACACCAGTCAAGCCAGAAATAGGTTCGTCCTTTTATTTTTGTGGTACCATTTACAGGAAATAAGCCTGCCCTGAAACATTTATACATATAATTATGACGGTAATAAATACATTTTTCCCTAAAATACTGTACCTGTATACATAAAGCTATTTTAATGCTTTCCTCTTAAATACATGTAGTAGAAAGCATTCTTTATCAATATTGATGCTGCATAATATAATCATGAAATGCATAATAATTAAATATAATATATACAAAATTACAGTGTTACTGGCTCCGGAACTAGAATGTCAGTGCAACCTTAATTTAACCATACAAACCAATCTCCTGTATGCGACCACGGTCCTGACTTGTTACTGTGAAATCTACCGAGCGAAAGAAAGAACTCGCCAAAAATCGCCAAATATATATCAATGGGTACAGCTAAAACCTGAGCTCCGCACGAAATAACCAGAACATACAAAAAATATAATGGAATAGATATTGACCGAAAAACCGTCATCATCACAAATGCCTTTCTACACCTTTGTAAACAGAATAGACGACTCCTGATTAACCCTATCCTCCATAAATACGCCTTTCTACGCCTCTGTAGAAGTCACTTTTGAAACCATTGTGACAAATAGAGCATTTGCTCCATAGGAGCAAATGCTCTATTTATCACAATTTATGGTTTCAAGACTCCACAATTCTGAAAAAAATCCTTTTCTGTGGTAAATGCTCCTTTTCAGTAGATTTATTCAAAGAGGTTGGGTCTAAAAATAGCCTATGTAGGAATGGGTTAAAAGGCATATATATGGAGTAAAGGGTTATTAGATGTTAAAGAATGCATTTGCAACAGTATTGCTTTGAGCCCTGGATGGTTTGTTTGGATGTAGTTTTAATATGTCTTACTATTTTGGGCTATTTTCAGGATTCTTCTATGCCCCAGACAACCCAGATGAATCAGTGCTGGGCATGTGTACCAACAGTAACAACAGTCTGTTGGTGACCGGTGACACGCAGGGAAATATACGTGTCTGGGACATTATGTCCTATTGCATCAAATTCCAGGAGAGAGGGGTAAACAGTCCAGCTCTTGTCTGTTAACATGTTACAGCTTAGAGAAGCTTTTAACGCAAATAGAGTAGATCCAGATCAGACAGCTTCTGTAGGAGCTGTGTGATCAGGGTCTGCTCTATTTGCTTATGAAATGATACATGTATGTACTTCTCAGTTATAGTAAATGTATGCATAAACATGGTTAATGGTTGTCTTAGATCTTCCATAACTTTTTTGTGAATTAAGCTCGTTTAAATGAACATTCTCCAGCTAATATCTTTCAAGTTGGACATGACCAAACATTTCCTGTGTTCATAATTATGCCGTAATAAAAAGTCATCTAATTAATAGTCATAATGTCATCATTTTTTACAAGAATACGGTATTCCTGAAGTAAAAGTTTAAGTATTAAATAATGAAAGTTTACAGGAAATGTTTTGGGCCTTCTGGTGTTTTGCCAGTTAAGCCCTGTTCACTCAAATATATCATGTTTTACTGAAAGAAAAATGGAAATGTCAAAATTAATACCTTTGGTCATTTTTGAGGTGCATTTGTGTCTGGATAAACAATTTTTCAAATTGCATATATTATTAATTCTAGTATTGAAATTTGAAAGCAGTCAAAACTTTAATGACAACGCATACTGGATGATAACTCTTATCATGCTATGTGCATCCTGACTCACATTTGCAAACAGCGTGGATTCAGATGAGAGTAACTCGGCGTCTCACCAGGATCCAAGCTGTTTGACACTCGGTCAACAGTTTCTCAAATGCGTATACGAATCAGAAGTAAGTTAAAACTGCGACAAATCAGAGTTTTTCAGCATGATATTGGTTAACATTACAAGTCATGTTTTGTTGCAGAGAATAAAAAGCAAGCCACCTCTGGAGGCAGCCTGGAAGGCCCATGACTCTGCTATTGTAAGTGTGGAGTATGCCAAACACGACACAGGAGAGTATGTCATAACAGCCTCGACAGACAAGACAGCCAGACTATGGACACTGAGAGAGGGCCAGTATATAGGAACATTTGGACAGGTGATATAACCCTTTCCCTATAGCATATACATGTCAAAAAAAATTGATAGCATGAATATTTATCCGGTGAATATTTTATAATAGCATAATGTACAAAGGATGTTTTGGTAATGGTAGAAATTGTATAGTCAGATCTATTTTAATTTCATAAGCAAACAGAGCAGACCTTGATAAGATGGCTCCTACAGGAGCTGTCTGATCTGGATCTACTCTGTTTGCAAAGGCATAGAAAGGTGTATATGTTTGCAAAGGCATAGAAAGGCGTATTTATGGAGTGAAAGTTTAACCCTTTACCCAATAGCCTGTTTCTAGTTTTGAAGACATATGACCACTTAAAGCAGGTTGAAAGTAAAGCAGAATGCGCATTAAGGCGCATTCTGCTTTACTTTCAGCCTGCTTTAAGCTACCACCTACTAGGATATAGAAAATATTTATTATGCAATATGTTCATGACTGTATGAATTTGAACTATTTTCTTCAGCGGAGGAATAAATCAAACACGCTAAAAGCCGCTTCTATCAGGTAAAGGGTTAAGAATGATACTCCATTCAATATGAAAAGGTACAATTTGCTGAAAATAATTTATAACTGCAATCAGAGCATATCTTCTTTATGTATATGGGGCTCTTAGACAAGTTCCCTGGTATAGTCTTCACTGTTTGCAAGTTCATATTACCAGGATTCAGATTGTAATGATTCATCAACATTTACCTGTCTGTCATCTTTAGTAGCAGTAGAAGCAGCATTAAAATAGTGTTCCTCTCTCCTTCTTCAGGTCTTATCAAGATTTAATTTGAATTTTTAAAATGTATTAAGTTTTTGTCAAAACGTTATTTTCCTCCTTACAACAGGTTTATTATATGTGATGTTTTGTATAATTATGTTGGGACATATACAATTTCAGAGAAGATCATGGAATCTCAAAGATCCCGCCACATGGGCCCACCCTGCTACACCGTGGACCACCGTGGAGGGCAGCAAGAAAGAAACAGGTAGTCTTCACAGCTATGTCATGGCATTTATTTAACCCTTTACTCCATGAATATTCATGTAAGAAATAATCACATCATGAATATTGATCAGATTTATTGTTGTAATGATGGCATGGACACAGGATGTTTTGGCCATTGCAGAAATGAAAAATCATATTTATATTTTTTCATAAGCAAACAGAACAGACCCTGATCAGACGGCTCCTACAGAAGCCGTCTGATCTGGGTCTTCTCTGTTTGCAAAGGCATAGAAAAGCGTTTTCATGGAGTAAAGGGTTAACCTTTTACCTCATAGATATGCCTTAACACGTTTGCTAACAGAGTACACCTAGACCAGATGGTTCCTGTAGGAGCCATCTCATCAGGGTCTGCTCTGTTAGCTTATGAAACAATATAGATATGATTCTACAGTTTTTGCTTTGGCCAAACATTCTCTTGTTCACATGCCATTATAACATTCAGCTAATTAATATTCATAATGTCATTGTTTCTTACATGAATATTCATGAGGTAAAGGTTTATTGACTCCACCTTTCAATATACATGTATTATCATAATGGTTACCAAATACGCAATGCCCTCTAATTGGTTTAGACCTTACCGTATGTCAAAGTTTATTCAAGAGTAAAAAAATTAGTTAAAAATGGCATATGTACCTTTGCGTCCATCTCCTCATACATCAAAGGGAGGATTTACTTCAAACTTTCACAGATAAACAAAGATTATGTTAAAATGTACTTAATAAGAAGGGAATTGTTGCTCTGACCAGTTTAACCAGAGTAATGGGACTTAAAAAAAGTTCTTTGCTATATTACATATAGTGAAAAGTGTATGATTTAAAGACAATATCATATTATTTTACTCACTGGATTGTATTAAACCTTTCCCCCATAGAGATGAGTTTAGCACCTTTGCAAACAGAGAAGACCTAGATCAAATGCTTCCTGAAGTGGTCAGCTGTGTGGGGTCTGCTCTGTTTGCTTCACAAATAATATAGATGATTCTACAGCTTCTGCCATAGCCAAACATTTCTGTAATCACTGGCCATTAACAAAAAATTTAATACTCATGATGTCATGAATTTTTGTATAAATATTCATGGGGTAAAGGGTTAAATATATATATTCTTAGTCATTGTGTTGAATATTTTATATCATATCTATATATTTGGCATGCATATGTATCTCATAAAGCCGCACATTTTGAGGGGTGACATGTCAATGTCATCCTTCAAGGTCAGAGGTCAAATATATATGTCAAATCACCGACTTTAACATTGGCCATAACTTTTGAACCAGTAGAGATAGAGACTTGATATTTGGCATGCATGTGTATCTTATGAAGCGGCACATTTTGAGTGGGACATGTCAAGGTCTAGGTCATCCTTCAGGGTCAAAGGTCAAATTAGGCGGGGCATAGTGTTTCACAAACACATCTTGGTTTATCTTATATTAGTTTTACCCAAGGGTTTTTCTGTGCATGGAACAATGCAATTTGTTCCATGTATAGAAAAACCTGTATCAGTAAGGTCTTCCTCCACCTGTAATTAGCTTGATGTCACAATATCACTGAAATACTGTTAAAGCGATGAATAAAACCCAATACAAAAAAAAGAGAAAGTTTTGAATTGATTCATGAAGATTTGGATGTTGTTTTGTAATCATTATAAACACTATTTAGAGATATAAATGATAGAATTACTGTGTTTACTTTAGATTTCTTGAGGTTTCTGACTTCAACTAAGCTCAGAGTAGAAGGTATCTATGTTTACTATGATGCATGCCAACTCACTTACTAGGGTATTCCCAATCACTGATTAACTTCTGCTCATCTAACAACCGCTGATGTCTAATAGAATGATTGTTATAACGTTGATTTCATTGTGAGCTGTATATTGTTTTAACATTGTTACTGACTTAGTTCATTTAATTAGCACTTTATCTGATGGAGACGCCTTTTAACACCTTGCATTACAATCAGATTGATCTTGTAGGATCCATCCGATCAGTTCTATACAGTAAAACCTCTCTATAACGGACACTAAGTTATGTTAATTAGTTGGTATTTAGGGCAGGTGGTTGCTTAAAGCAAGGTGAAAGTAAAACAGAACACTCCTATAGGAGCGTTCTGTTTTACTTTCAGCTTGCTTTAAGCAGCCACCTGCATTTAACACAAAATACTTGATGTAATTTAGTGGTCGTTATAGAGAGGTTTTACTCTAGTTTGTGCTATAATATTCATCAGGTAAAGGGTTAACTGTTATTTTTAACTTTTTAATTGACAATTAACAAAAATTAAAATTTTGTTCAGGCATTTTTTTTTGACAGAATCATTCTATCAATAGACATTTTCTGTATCCAGTAGGAGTTTGTACATATGGAAATAAAAATAATTCTTAGTTCTTACACTTTTAGTGTAGGAAACATGCCATTAATGTCCTTTGCAAACTGTGTGAATCCAAATGAGAGGGCTCCTAGATGAGCCCTCTCATCAGGGTCTGCACTGTTTATCATGTTACTGTGACTTTTCTTTGAAAGAAATTCCTGAATATTTACTGTAAACTTGACATATATGAATTTTGTAATACATGTAGTACATTTAAGAGTTCAATATTGAAAGGGTTAGTGGTATGGGGACACATTACAGTAAAACCTCTCTATAACGACCACTAAATTACGTCAAGTATTTTGTGTTAAAGGCAGGTGGATGCTTAAAGCAAGGTGAGAGTAAAACAGAACGCTCCTATTGGAGCGTTCTGTTTTACTTTCACCTTGCTTTAAGCAACCACCTGTCCCAAATACCAACTAATTAACACAATTTAGTGGTCGTTATAGAGAGGTTTTTACTGTACTTCAAATTCAAACCTTTAGTCTTTGAACCAATGTTACAGATTATAACTTACATGATGCATTTCTGGTTGTGTAGAATCATTTTCCTCCTAGTAGCACCGACAGACATTTGTAATGTTTAACCCTTTCCCTGTTCTATGTTTATTCCAAATTTAAATACCTACTGAAAATTCACTGACAAAATAGTTACAATGTATAAGGAAATATGGAATTGGAACATTGTAGCCATTTTAGAAAGGAAAGAAACTGATCTATCAATTTCCATCAGCAAACAGAGCAGAACCTGATCAGACTGCTCCTATAGGAGCCGTCTGATCTGGGTCTATTCTGTCTGAAAATGGGTTTATATGCAGGAAAGGGTTAAATGTTTTTAGAAGTTGTTCCATAACTAAATGACAAGTACTGTCTTTATATGTGCATGCTTCCTAGCTGTGTTAATGTCATATGTATGATGCTGACTCTCCTTAGAGGACATTGTCCTAGTCCAGTCTTTCTAGGATAATAAACTTTCAATCTGTCTGTAATTGCTTATATCAATTGTTTCACATACCCTGGTATTCAAAGGATGAAATGGGTAGTTTTGCATATTAGCAGTAAATCTGTGATGACCTGTGCAAATAGTGATTGAGTAATAGAGTGACCGAGTGAGTGTATGAATGAATGAATGTACATTTGAATGAATGACTGAATTGAACAAATGAATGAATGATGATCAAATGAATGATTGATTGACAGCATTTTTTTTTACTTGATAATTTTTACTTGATAATCTTGCCTTTTAATGCCTTTACAAATGAGTAGATCCAGATCAGACAGCGCTTGTAGGAGCTTCTGATCAGGGTCTGCTCTATTTGCTTGAATGTTACAGATTTGTACTGTTTGCTATGACAATGATTTTCTTTACTTTATATTTTTAATGCAATCCATTACTGTTTACAGCTAGTGGTCAAACTCTGGCATGACTAATCATCAAATGAATTAACCCTTTCCCTCATATTAACCTGTTTTCACGCATTTGCAAGCAGAGTAGACCCAGATCAGATGGCTCCTGTAGGAGCCGTCTGATCAGGGTCTGCTCTGCTTGCTAATGGAATTTGATAGATCTGTTTCTTTAGTTTCTAAAATGGCTACACTGTTACACCTTCCATATTTCATTATAATTATTTGACCATGAATATATGTATTCAGTAGGTATTGAAGTTTGGAATAAATATAGAACAGGGAAAGGGTTAACTGTTAAATGGAACAGCTAGATGATGAAGGTTTAGTGACAAAATCATTCTAGCTACAGGTGTCTAAAACCTGTTGATACTGATCTCATGAAGCATGTTAATCCTTTACTTGATGAATATTCATGTAAGAAATAATGACATCATGAATATTAATTAGGAAATTTTTTATAATGGTACATGGATAAAGAAAGTTTTGGTCGTTGCAGAAACTGTAGAATCTGATGTATATCATTTCATAAGCAAACAGAGCAGACCCTGATCAGATAGCTCCAGGAGCCATCTGACCCGGGTCTTCTCTGTTTGCAAGGGCATTAACCCATTCCCGCATATTGACGCCTTTTGACGCTTCTGTAAATGTCACTTTGTGAAACCATTGTGATAAATAGAGCATTTGCTCCTATAGGAGCAAATGCTCTATTTATCACAATGGTTTCAAACCACAAAAGTAAAAAAAAATCCTTTTCTCTAGTTAATTCTCCTTTTTGGTAGATTTATTCAAAGTGGATGGATCTAAAAATAGCCTATACGGTAATGGTTTAAAAGGTGTCTTTATGTGATAACGGGTAAACCTCATTCTGCATGCACCCATCCTCTCCTATGCATGACTTGGTTAATTGATTCTTGTTGCTAATGTCTAATACAGTCACCACAGCCAAGGTAGGCTATTAGAGTTATTTGTAGTCACACACTATCCCTTTGAAAACTGAATTTTCAGAGTGGAATGACCCATCATTGTTTAATGACAGAGTCCATTTAGTATGAAAGATTAAAATTTGCCTGGAGGAATTTGAGTGACAAACATTGCAGACTGGAGAGAAGTTTCCTCTATGAGCCCTATGTTCTGGGTCTATACTTATTTGCAAAAGCCAGACTGTACTCAATTTACCACATTCAAAAAAAAAAGGCATGAAAAAGCATAAATTTTATGTAAAGGAAAGCGTTAAATATGAAACTGGAACATTTATTGTCATTAACTCAAGAATATTCTCAAGCATCTGGTTGGTTCCCAGCTTTTGGTTCTTGTAGAAAAATGGTACCAAGCAAGCATGTTTTAGAATAAGTTTCAGGACCGAGTCATGTGTTAATAAATTTAAGGATTTGGCTTATTTTTAAATGAAAATCTTTGGCTTCCTTCTTAATCATGAACTCTAAATTGCATCTTTCTGCATTTTTTTCTGCTGCTATTCTCAAAAGACATTTTCCTTCTTTTTTACTTCTTTAACCCTTTCCTCCATAAATACGCCTTTCTACGCCTCTGTGTAAAAGTCACTTTATGAAACCATTGTGGTACATATAATTTATCACAATGGTTTCAAAACTACAGTCACCCAATTCTAAACATTTCCTTTTCTCTAGTAAATGCTTCTTTTTGGTAGATTTATTCAAAGAGGTTGGGTCTAAAAATAGCCTTTGAGGGAATGGGTTAAAAACAAAACTGCCAATAGTGTCATAAAGTTTTCCTTCCTAATGAGACTCTTGGGTAATGGGCATATAATTCAAAAATTATACAAAATTACCAAGCATATGATGCCTGTATGTTTTTAATCATTTGCTTATGAATTCTGATGATTGATTTTCTATTGACTGCATTGGATGTTTCCGGACATCTGTATCCATACTTATAAAGCTTTTTAGTTGAGTCTGAGTTTGTTCTCAAGCTTTTGATTGGTCAGATTTGAGCCAAAGGATCTGAGGTTATAAGTTTTGAATGTCCTTGTTACATTTTGTCAGCACAGACTGGTAGAATTTTGTATTTGAGTAGTAAATCACACTGTAGTAATGTCAGTTACTTGTTTGCTACAATTGTTGCTATATATCCTTTAACCCTTTACATCATGAATATTCATGTAAGATTCATGAATATTGATTAAACCTTTTCCTGTTCTATGTTTATTCTAAATTTCAATACCTACTGAATATTCATGGACAAAATAGTTATAATGAAATATGGAATATGGAACATTGTAGCCATTTTAGAAAGTAAAGAAACAGATGTGTCAAATTCCATAAGCAAACAGAGCAGACCCTGATCAGACGGCTTCTATATGAGCCGTCTGATCTTTGTCTACTCTGTTTGCAAATGTATTTTCACACGTTTATATGAGGGAAAGGGTTAAGTCCACTTTTACAAGGGAATTTTTGTCATATCATTCAATGTTGAATCAGATTTATAAAATTAGTTAAGCACAAAAAAAGACCCTGATGAGACGGCTTCTACAGGAGCTATCTGATCTGAGACTCTTTTGTTTGCAAAAGTTGAAATATGCATAATTATATTATATGGAATAAGGAGATAACTGGATTGTCTTTATAAATAACTGATGTTTAACACTTACTACTCTTTTTGCATCACCTTGATTATCTTTGGGTCTTGATTGTCTGCCAAGTATCTCATTTCCTTCACAAGTCCTGGATTCTGTTGTTGTGTTTCTTTTCTTAAAGGGATAACTACAGTAAAATATTGCTTTGAAAGAGAATACTTGAAGATAAAATGGTTTAGAGTGCTGAAATTAAATCATGACACAAAGTCAAAGTAAAATTTGACACAATACAATTTGGGGTCTTCCTCCACTGTAATTTGCTGGACGTTGATCGAGATATGCCTGAAATGACTGAAATACTTTTAAAGCCACATAAAACCTTGTTACAAATACAAACCAAATCATATATCTTTCATATACAGTAAAACTCCTCTAATGCGACCACCAGAAATAGGGCTATTTCTGGGTCTTAAAGGCAGGTCTGGCAGCTTAGTGCAGGATGAAAGTAATGCAGAAAGCTCCTGTAGGCATCTTTGTTCATTCATAAAGTGGTCACATTACAGGAATTTTACAGCATTTGACCAGCACTTATGTTCAATGATACTCAATAGTGTGTCATGAATCTGAGTGCATTAGTTTTCTAGAAGAACTCCTTTATATCTCCACCAAACCCTATGTTGTGACCACTCTTTAGAATCGTCTCTTCGAGACGATTCTAAAGAGTGGTTACAATATAGGGTTAGGTGGATAAATGACAATTTTAGTATTCGAGTATGCACCTGTTTCTCTGTAATGATAAATAATTAGTAACATGTACATCAAATAGTAGTTAACTATTTTGCCATCTATGATTATCTGTACAAACAGTTTGGATCTAGATGAGATGGTGAGTGACTCAGTGTCTTACCAGAATCCAAACTATTTTGTACTGTGATAGTGATGTTGATTGGATTTTTAATGAAAAGTGAAGAAAATTAAAACAGTGAAAAATTGTAGCAGACACACTATTTTGCAGATGACAATGTGTAGCCGTGAAGGACTTAACCCGTTGCCTGTTCTATGTTTATTCCAACTTTCAATACCTACTGAGTACTGAATATTCATGGACAAAATATTTATAATGAAATATTGAAGGCGGAACATTGTAGTCATTTTAGAAATTAAAGAAACAGTTCTGTAAAATTCCATTAGCAAACACAGCAGACTCTAATCAGACAGCTCCTATAGGAGCCATCTGATCTGGTTCTACTCTGTTTGCAGATGCGTGAAAACATGTTTAAATGAAGGAAAGGGTTAAAGAATATTTTTTAAGATAGTAACTAAGATCATGTCTACTGATGTTTTGCAGTTAATCCTGTCTTAAGCAACTATTTATTGATTGGAAGAAGGAGTCTTAAAAAGCAGGTGGTTGTTTAATTCAGGGCAAAGGTAGTAAAAAAGCTCAGGACTATGGTAGCTTTCTGCATTACTTTTGACCTGCATTAAGCTACAATCTGTCTTAACCCTTTCCTCCATAAATACCCCTCTGTAATATTCTCTTCTTTAAACCATTGTGATAAATAGAGCATTTGCTCCTAAGGAACAATTGCTCTATTTATCACAATAGTTTCAGAACTACAAAATTCTAAAAAAAAGTTTCCTTTTTTCTGGCTAATGCTCCTTTTGGGTAGATTTATTCAAAGAGGTTTGATCTAAAAAATAGCCTATGATGGAATGGGTTAAACTCCCTACATTCAACTTCTTTTTAATGAATGTTAAAGCCAGGTTTTACTGATTACAATTATATTTACTTAGATTCTCAGACTACCTCCGATAGTAAGAGTCAGATCACAGACAACGATGATGAGATTGAGAATGACAAGGAAATCAAGAAGCAGCTGTCTGATGACAACATTGAGACAGGTGAAAATGGTGTGGACCAGCAAGTTGGTACAGAACAGCAAGACGAGGTATATATACATGTATATTAATAATAGAAAGATCTGAGCTGTGTAAAGGGTAAAATAATACAGAAAACCCCGCTAATGTGGCCATCTAAGAGGTATAATTCTCGGTGCTAGATGCAGGTGGTAGCTTAATGCAGGACAAAAGTAATGCAGAAAGCTCCTAGAGGAGCTTTTTGCATTACTTTTGTCCTGCATGAAGCAACCACCTGCTTATAAAGACATCCATGTTTATTCATTAAGTGGTCGCATTAGAGGGGTTCTACTGTACCTTCTATAACAACCACTAAATGCGTATAACCCTTTACTACATGAATATTCATGTAAGAAATAATGGCACCATGAATATTAATTAGATTAATTGTAAGAATCGCACATGTACACAAAGCATTTTGCCATGGCAGAAACTGTATATATATATGATATAGGCAATCGGAGCAGACCTTGATCAGATGGCTCCTACAGGTGCCAACTTATTTTGATCTACTGTTTGCAAATGCATAGAAAAGCATATTTACGACGGTAAGGGATAAACATTGATATATTTAACCCTTTACTCCATGAATATTCATGTAAGAATTATGACATTATGAATATTAAAAAATTTAATTTTATAATGACACAATAACACAGTATTTTTTGGCTATGGCAGAAACTGTACAATCATAATCTATATTATTACATGTACATAAGCAAACAGAGCAGACCCTCATCAGATGGCTTGTTTAGGAGCCATCTGATCCGGGTCTACTCTTTTTGCAATGGCATAGAAAAACGTATTTATGGAGTAAAGGGTTGGAACAGGTTGCTGTTTAAGCCATTCCCTCATAAATCCCCTTTCACACCTTTGCAATCAGAGTAGACCCAGAACAGACAACTACTACTGGAGCAGTCTGTTCAGGGTCTGCTCTGGTTGCATATGAAATTAAGTAGTTGTGATTTTATAACTTCTGAAATAGATATTGCCTTTTGATGCCTTTGCAAACAGAGTAGCACCCACCTGATCAGGGTCTGCCATGTTTGCTTATAGCATAAGCTAGATTTGATTCTACAGTTTCCTCCCTTGTCATTAGCTGTCATAAAAGTTCAGTTAACCCTTTCCTCCATAGGCTATTTTTAGACACAACCACTTTGAATCAATCTACCGAAAAGGAGCACTTACTAGAGAAAAGGAAAAGTTTAGAATTGTGTAGTTTTGAAACCATTGTGATAAATAGAGCATAGGTGTTTCAATGGTTTCATAAAGTGACTTTTACAGAGGCGTAGAAAAGCGTATTTATGGAGGAAAGGGTTAAAGATTAGTCATGACATCCTGAATTCATGAGGTAAAAGGTTAATTAATACAGAACAAGATGAATGTAGAAATGTCTAACGGCATAACATTCGTCTTGCATTAACTTACAACTAAAAATTCTGAAATGGTTTGATATATTCAATTTGTATCCCTTTCTATATTTATTTCAAATTTCAATACCTACTGAATATGCTCATTGACAAAATAGCTATAATTAAAGGTGGACCATTGTAGCCATCTTAGAAAACAAAGAAACATATGTATCAATTTCCATTAGCAAACAGAGCAGACCCTGATCAGATGGCTCCTATAGGAGTCGTCTGATCTGGGTCTACTCTGTTTGCAAATGTGTGAAAAGGTGTTTATATGAAGAAAGGGGTTAAGTGGTTGTTGTAGAGAAGTTTTACCATTCAAACAGTGTGTATCTAGATCAGCTGTTGCGCTATTAGTAACCACATAATATTGACTGCATTGACCAGACAACAGCTGGTCTACACTGTTTGAATATCCCAGTGCTTCTTTACCCATGGTGCAACTAAAAAAAGAGGGCTTTTAACTCTTTGCACGCTAGCGGCGAAACTGTGATTACCTATGCAAACAGTTTGGATCCAGATGAGACGCCGCATTATTATTATTATCCAAACTGTTTGTCTTCTTGACCATATTTTTGCCCAAAAAAATGACAGAAAGTTTATTTTAAAAATTGAAGCAGACGACAATTGTTGCAGACGAAAAAATACTGAGCGTGCAAAGAGTTAAATTAGTTTCAGTCCAGCTTTGTTGTTTTAGTGAGAAGTGAGTGTTTTTCATTACACACTCTTTTAGATGTTATTAGAATAAATTTGCTTTCAAACTCAGGATATAATTATCTAATTTAGCATATAGCTAAAAATAAATATGTACCAGTATCATTTCATTTAATCATATACTGGTAATATGAATTATCCTTTTACTCCATAGATGCGCCTTTGCAAACAGAGTATACCCCAATCAGACTGCTCCTGTAGGAGCAGTCTGATCAGGGTCTGCCTTGTTTGATTATGACATGATATGATCCTATGGTTTCTGATAAAAAATTCTCTTCAGTTGTGCTATGATAAAAGTTCAGTTATTTAATATTCATGATGATATTATTTCTTGCATGAATAATCATTATGTGTTACAGGCTTTTTCATAATGGCGCATTGACACATGAAACTTTGGCCATAGTAGAAACTAAAATCATATCTGTATAATTGCATAGGCAAACAAATCAAATCCTGCAGGAACTTTCTGAGTCTGAGTCTGCTCTGTTTGCAAAGGCATAGAAAGGCATTTGTACGGAGTAAGGGGTTAAAGTTACTAGAAATATAAAAAAATGTGTCTAGGTAGACTGTGTAAAAGTCACTTTATAAAACCATTGTGATAAATAGAGCATTTCCTCCATAAATACGCTTTTCTACGCCTCTGTAAAAGTCACTTTATGAAACCATTGAAACACCTATGCTCTATTTATCACAATGATTTCAAAACTACACAATTCTAAACTTTTCCTTTTCTCTAGTAAATGCTCCTTTTCGGTGGATTGATTCAAAGAGGTTGTGTCTAAAAATAGCCTATGGAGGAATGGGTTAGGATACTGTATTAAATACACCTGTCTATACCTTTGCCAACAAAGTAGACCCAGCTCCTGTATGAATCATCTGATCATGATCAGGGTCTGCTCTGTTTGCTTATGATATAATTCAGATATGATTTTACAGTTTCTGCTCTGGCCAAAAGTACCAATGTCCATGAGCTATTATAATAAATATTGTAATTAATAATCATGATTTAATTATTTCTCACATGAATATTTATGGAGTAAAAAGCGAAAGAGGTTCTTCTGTATGATGTTTTCCATAAGAGCTTACTAGTCTTTACTGTCTTTTATTTTGAATTTCAGAATTTTCAGTTAAATAATGTTTATCCTAGAGAACTAGACCCTGTAGACAAGGTATTGAACCTGTGTATTAGCGGTCTTGTTTGACATATCGGTGTCTTTGCAACCATGATGACAAAGATTAAACAGTCTCACTGCCATGTTTTGAAATCTTGCTTCTTTAACCCTTCACACGATATAAACACATTTTCATGCCTTTGCAAGCAGGGTAGACCCAGATCAGATGGCTCCAACAGGAGCCAATTATGATCAGGGTCTGCTTTGTTTGCTTATGGAATAATATAGATGTGATTCTACAGTTAATCAGAGTAAAATAACTTCTATGTTCATGTATCATTATAAAGAAATATCATGTAAATATTTATGTCATTATTTCTTACATGAATATTCATCAGGTAATGGGTTAGCTTTAAGCTTTTCTTTAATCTTTTACCAGCTGGATATTCATGTAAGAAATTATTGTAATATTATTTTATCATAGGTGGATGTGGCCATGGCAAAATTTTTACTATAGAATCTATATACATGTAATTTTATATGCAAAGAGAGCATACCCTGACCAGACAGCTCCTACAGGAGCCATCTAGTCTGATTCTACTCTGTTTGCAAAGACGTGAAAGATTTCTCAAGCTGGTAAAGCGTTAACCAATAATTACGTCTTTGCAAATCGAGTAGACCAAGATCCAACAGCTTCTGTGGGAAGCATCTGATCAGGGTCTGCTCTGTTTGCTTAAAATATTTATACAGATATTATTCTATGTAAAGGAACTTGAACACAGGAATATTTGGCCATTGCCCAAAAGGGGGGGGGGGGGGGGGGGGGGTTAAATCATATTTATATTATTCCATAAGCAAATATAGTATATCCTGATCAGATGACACCTACAGGAGCTGTCTGATCTGGGTTTATTCTATTTGCAAAGGTGTAGAAAGGTGTCATTATGGAGTAAATGGTTAATAGACTAGACACACTAGAGTTATGGCCCTTGACTAAAATCTTGACTAAGGCTGCCTATATTGCAAGTTTATGATCTGGCAGTGAGGACATCCATATCATATATCGAGGGCTTGGTGCAAAACTATTCTAACTCCGTCACAAAGTGAAGGAGTTAGAATAGTTTTGCACCAAGCCCTCGATATGCATAGGTCTAGTTAAATCACTTATGCGACATTGGCAGCAAAAGAGTTAAACAACAGTTTAGTTATTTGTCAACTCTTATTAACCCTTCACTTGCTATTCCCGTCAATATACCTACCTGTAAATAGTGAAGACCCAGATGAGACAGCTCCTGCAGGAGCTGTCTCATCTGGGTCTTCACTATTTACAAGTTGATTGTGCATCCAGCTCACTCCACAGCAGTGATTGCACAGCGAAATTCTTGTACACAGTGAAGATATATGTAATTATACTACATGGCATGGGTAAAGAAGGAGAAATGTATTTTAAAATTCAGCAAGAGAAGGGTTAACCTTTTCCCTGATATAAATGCCTTTTCATGCATTTGCAAACAGAGTAGACCAAGATCAGATGGCTCCTGTAGTAGCAGTCTGATCAGGGTCCGTTCTGTTTGCACATGGGTTTACATAGGTGTGATTCCAAAGTATCTGCCCAAGTAAAATAATCCTGTGTTCATGTACCCTTATCAAAGATTAGCTAATAAATATTCATGATGTCATTATTCCTTAACCCTTTCCCTGTTTAACATTCATGTAACAAAAAATGACATCATGAATATTTATTAACTGAACTTTTATAATGTAATTTTTTCAAGGAATTTTTTTGCTTTGACAAAAGCTGTAGAATCAGATCTATATCATGTCAAAAGCAAACAGAGCAGACCCTGATCAGACGGCTCCTATAGGAGCCGTCTGATCTGGGTCTACTTTGTTCGCAAATGCGTGAAACAGTGTTTATATGAAGGAAAGGGTTAAATGAATATTAAACAGAGGAAGGATTAACACAAAGTTTGAAGAGCATTGATGGTTGCAAAGTTGCATGCCTGCTTTATATAATTTCTTGTGTATCTGTGTAGCCAAATATTCCCACATCATGAAACACAAAAGTCGTGACTGTCATGTACATGTATTGTCATGCTTTCATTGGGAAGGGTCTTGTTACACATGCACTTGGTGAGCCAGACAGGCATAAATGAAACAACAGAGAGTACATACATGTATGTGTAATTGTTACAAGTTTGTTTCTCATTTTGCTATACACATGTATTTCATACATTTTTTTACTGTATAAATAGTTTGTATTATACAATTCATGTAGTCTGTGCTTTACATATATTTGTATTTGATAAAATTGTCTGTAGATATTGAATTTAATCCCATTTTCCTATAGAGAGAAAAAAACAACCAGTAATGTCAAAATGGATAAAAAAAAAATGATACTCATAAAATATTTTCAATATGTGTGTGCATGTAGTAATATTTTGTCACCTACGTTTTAGACAAAGTTCATATGCATGTAGATCTGTATTAATCATAACTACTCGGTGGAATCTTAACCCATTCCCGCATATTGACGCCTTTTGACGCTTCTGTAAAAAACGCGCTTGTGAAATCATTGTGATAAATTATTTTAGAGCATTTTGCTCCACAGGAGCAAATGCTCTATTAAATATCACAATGGTTTCAAAACTGCGCAATTCTGAAATTTTCCTTTTCCTCTAGTAAATGCTCATTTTTGGTAGATTTAATAAAAGTGGTTGGATCTAAAAATAGACTATGCGGGAAAAGGTTAATTGGTTCCTGAGGTATTCCATTGGGTTCAGTATGACTTCACGATATTGCAATAATGTTTTGTTTCAGTGCAAGAAATTACAAGTGACGATGTAGACCATAATCAATGATTCACACATAATAAAATTATGTTTTTAACCCATTCTCGCATATTGACGCCTTTTAACGCTTTTGTAAAAGTCACTTTAAGAAACCATTGTGATAAATAGAGCATTTGCTCCTATAGGAGCAAATGCTCTATTTATCACAATGGTTTCAAACTACAAAATCCTAAAAAAAATCCTTTTCTCTACTTAATGCTCCTTTTCGATAGATTTATTCAAAGAGATTGGATCTAAAAATAGTCTAAAAATAGCCTATGCGGGAATGGGTTAAGATGTAAGTTGTTCAGGAAAATCTTCCTAAAATGGTCCAAACAGTATTCAATGGTTATTAGATATTTTCAAAAAAATGTGTTATTTATAGACAGAATACCTTTAAAATATTAACATCCTTAAAAAGTTTTTACTTGCATGTATTGGATAGGCTATGCATGACCTTTTAGGAGCCCACGGAAATGTTTGCTTGTACTTTCTGCCACTCTTCAGAGCTCGTAGGTGAAAGGAGAATCTTTGAAATGTATTCTTTTTTTTTAAGTCTTCTTTAAAAAAAAAATAGGTACAAATCTGTTAACCATAAATGGTGTTTTACAATCAGCAGCCACCTCCTCCAAGTGAAGGAATCAGCAAAATGCGCATGAAACATCGAGCTCACACATTTTCTTATAACCCATCCCAACCCGAGCGGTCTAAGGTAGTATCGTCAAAACTCTCTGAGTCTGCAGTGTATGCTGTGTGTCTGCTATAGACGTCTCTAGATATATAGCCAGGTTTAACTCTCCGCACAGTAACTCTTTACTCCATAAATACACCATTCTACGCCTTTGCAAACAGAGTAGACCCAGATCAGACAACTCCTATAGGAGCTGTCGGATCAAGGTCTGCTCTGTTTGCTCATTGAGTTATTCAGATCTGATTTTTCAGTTTCTGCTTTGACAAAAATTTCATGTGCAAATACAGTAAAACCCCGCTAATACGACCACTTAATAAACAGCCACTGGCGCCATTTAAAGCAGGTGGTTGCTTAATGCAGGACGAAAGTTAAGCAGAAAGGTCCTGTAGGAGCTTTCTGCATAACTTTCGTCCTGCATTAAGCTACCACCTGCCTCTGTCACCCAGAATTATGCCCCTTTTTGGTGGTCGCATTAGCGGGGGTTTACTGTATGCCATTTTAAAAATTAATTTTAATTCAATATGTGTATTTATGATATCATTTCTTTCATGAATATTCATGGAATAAAGGGTTAAGATTGGTCATCTGCTATAATGTTTAGCATCAATATTTTATACAAGTATTACTCTTAGGAAAAACAGCCAGTGTGTCAGACAGTTTGGATTCTGATGAGACACCAAATTCCTCATTTGAATCCTAACTTTTTGCATAGGTCATCATGAAATTCGCTGTTTTAACCCCTTCCCTAAACATTTATGCATGATCACTTAATGATTATTCATTAACTACTTTTTTTTATGTAATCTAAAATTTTAAAAGACCTAGACAAAAACTGTAGGATCAGATCTAAATAATTGCTTAAGCAAACAGAGCAGACCCTGATCAGACGGCTCTTACATGATCTTCTGATCTGCATCTACTCTGTTTGCAAAACATTAAAATGTGTTTATAGGAGGGAAAGGGTTAAGAGTTTATCTATTGTCACCAGTTACTCAGGAGCTCCACATAGAAACTTAGTAATACAAACATAATGCATAGTAGTACATTGTAGTTTTTCCTCTAATAACATGAATGACTATTATGTGCTATCTGTTAACAGTACTTTTGTCTTCTTTTCTTCACCTGCAAAACATTTTTGATAAGATTATTTTGTACTTCCACAATTGCTGAAAATGTTTGTATATTAAACCAGTCATATTGTTCCAGGCAAATCCGAGTTATGGCCCTTGAATTGTCAAAATAATAACCAGATTAGCCTTTCCCGCCCTCTAAGTCATATATAAATGATGGTTGTATTTTGTGGCACATTGGCACTCTTGTTTCTACATTGCAGAGTGATATGGTTTTGATGTGAATATGAAAATACCCGTCTGTGACAATATTAGAGTATTACAGTACGTAAAACCTCTCTAAACTGGACATTAAAATTAGTATTAAAGTCTGTCTTTATGACAGGTGGCAGCTTAATGCAGGGTGAAACTCATTCAGAAAGCTCCGAAAGAGCTTTCTGCATGAGTTTCACCCTGCATTAAGCAGTCATGTAAATTTTTCTATACTAAAATTCCGGTTTAGAGAGGTTTTACTGTAATTGGTAATAAGGACACATATTTGATAAACACATTTGACTTTCTCTGGTATTTATCATGCACATAATTATGTTCTACCTGAACTGTAATGACCCCAAATACTTGGCCAGACATACTTGGGCAAATAGTGTAGACCCAGAACAGATTGTTTCTGAAGGAACGATTTGATTAGGGTCTATACCATTTGATTTTCTATTAGTTTCATTATATTACATTTATCAAAACAGTACTAAATTTGAATTAACCCTTTACTCCAAAAATACACCTTTCTACTCCGTTGCAAACAGAGAAGACCCAGATCAGGTGGCTCCTAGAGGAGCGATCTAATCATGTTTGCTCTGTTTGCGTATGAAATACTATAGATATGATCATTCTATAGTCTCTGCCAATTCCAATAATTCCCATGTCAATGTACTATTATAAGAATTAACTAATTAATATTCATGATGTTATTATTTCTTGCATGAATATTTATAGAGTAAAGGGTTAATCAGATTCTGAAATTATTAGAAACAAGAGTTTAGGTGTCTGAATTTTGGAGTAAATTCAGTACTCGGAAAAGTGGTAAACTGGATAGTTTAACATACAACACTGATGTAACTTGTTGAGCTTCTTCAGTGCAAAACAGAAAGGTACAGGAAAATCCCTCTCAACTTTAATTTTAATAAAGAAGAATTTAGGTCTTTTTAGGCAGGTGGTTGCTTAATGCAGGATAAAAGTCATGCAGAAAGCTCCTTTGGGAGCTTTCCACATGATTTTCACCCTGCATTAAGCTGCCACCTGTCTATGAGGTTGGTATTGATATTGATTTGTTTGACTTGTTTAGAGGGATTTTACTGTATATTTATTTATTATCCAAGTTTGAACATTCATAATGGGTAGTTCCCATGCATAACTATGTTCAACGGGTAAAAGTGTCGCTGTAAATTAATTGTTTTCATTTTGCAGATGGATTGTAGAAATTATATAAACAACATGCATGTTGAATAAGAATTATATTACTAACATTAGAAAATATAAACAGAAATCTTACATATATATCGACCTTCTTGTTCTTTAACAGTTGTTATCCAGATATTGACCACCTTCACATATGATTATGCTATATTCTTTTGGTGAACTATCAAGTCAAGTCAGTTATCATTTGCAATGGATACTTACCGGTAGATTCCAAAATTGTCATTTCTCCACCAAACCCTATGTTGTGACCACTCTTTAGAATCGTCTCGAACAGACGATTCTAAAGGGTGGTCACAACATAGGGTTTGGTGGAGAAATACAGGAGTTATTCTGGACCTCCTGACACAATGTTCATATTTTCATGTCTTAACCCTTCTCCTGTCAAGTGCGACCTGAATGACATTTGGAAACAGCTTGGCTCTTGATGAACTTGGCGTCTCATCAGGATCCATGCTGTTTGCCTCAATCAATAGTTTATAAAAATCTCGAATGAATAGAAAGAAAGTAGAATTTGCAACAGATATTGGAGTTAAAGCATTCTTACAGCAGGAGAAGAGTTAACCCTTTACTCCATAGATATTCCATAGATATGCCTCTTATCACCTTTGCAAATAGAGTAGACCCTGATCAGACAGTTCCTGTATAGGAGCCAACTGATCAGGGTCAACTCTGTTTGCTTATAAAATAATAGTCTGGTTTGGTTCAAGTTTCTAAAATGTAAATCATTCCTGTATTTATAATGGCATTGTGATACAAGTAGTTTTTATGCCACCCAGATCTGATCTGGGGGGCATATTGTTTTTGCCCTGTCTGTTTGTTTGTCTGTTTGTCCGTTTGTCTGTTTGTTTGTCAGCAACTTTAACATTGGTCATAACTTTTGAGCCAGTAGAGATAGAGACTTGATATTTGGCATGCTTGTGTATCTCATGCAGCTGCACATTTTGAGGGGTGACATGTCAAGGTCAAGGTCATCCTACAGGGTCAAATGTCAAATTGTCTGTTTTTTTGGTTGTAACTTTAACGCAACTTTAACATTGGTCATATATTTTGAGCCAGTACAGATAGAGACTTGATATTTGGCATGCATATGTATCTCATAAAGCCGCACAATTTTGAGGGGTGACATGTCAAGGTCAAGGTCATCCTTCAGGGTCAAAGGTCAAATTGTCTGTTTCTTTGTCTGTAACTTTAACATTGGTCATAACTTTTGAGCCAGTACAGCTAGTGACATGATATTTGGCATGCATATGTATCTCATAAAGCCGCACATTTTGAGGGGTGACATGTCAAGGTCAATGTCATCCTTCAAGGTCAGAGGTCAAATATACTGGTCAAATCACAGACTTTAACATTGGCCATAACTTTTGGACCAGTAAAGAATAGAGTCTTGATATTTGGTATGCATGTGTATCTCATGAAGCTGCACATTTGGAGAGGCAACATGTCAAGGTAAAGGTCATCTTTTAGGGTCAAAGGTCACAGACTTTAACATTGGCCATAACTTTTGAACCTGTAGATACAGACTTGGCATTTGGTATGCATGTGTTTCTCATGAAGCTGCACAGTTTGGGGTGACATGTCAAGGTCAAGGTCATCTTTCAGGGTCAAAGGTCACCGACTTTAACATAGGCCATAACTTTTGAACCAGTAGAGATACAGACTTGACATTTGGTATACATGTGTATCTCATGAAGCTGCACAGTTTGGGGTGACATGTCAAGGTCATCTTTCAGGGGCAAAGATCACCGACTTTAACATTGGCCATAACTTTTGAACCAGTAGAGATACAGACTTGATAGTTGGTATACACGTGTTTCTCATTTGGCTGCACAGTTTGAGGAGTGACATGTCAAGGTCAATGTCATCTTGGAAGGTCAAAGGTCATTAACATTGGCCATAACGTTTGAACCAGTAGATATACAGCCTTGATAATGGTATGCATGTGTATCTCATGAAGCTGCACAATTTGAGGGGTGACATGTCAAAGTCAAGATCATCCTTCATGGTCAAAGGTCACCAACTTTTAACATTGGCCATAACTTTTGTACCAGTAGAGATACAGACTTGATATTTTATATGCATGTGTACCCCATGAAGCTGCACAGTTTGAGTGATGACATGTCAAGATCAAGGTCATCCTTCAGGGTCAAATATCATATCGAGGGGGCATAGTGTTTCACAAACACATCTTGTTCTTATTAATATTAACAATAATACATAAATGTTCATGAAGTAAAGAGTTGAATACCGGGTATTAATAAGAGCCTATCAATGATTCTCCTACCTTTTATACTACATAAATTTAGTGTGTGCCAATAGTTTCCTATTCATACATTTTTATGACCTTTGAAATCTTTATAAAATATATTTTTATTTATTGCACCATTAGACGCTGAAATGACATCTTTGCTTGGAATGTATATTTTCATTTGAATTTAATCTTTTTTTAATCGTTTCAATGTGTGTGTTTTTTAAATTCTTTGTTCGATTAACTAATGAATCTAGTTTCATTTTTTCAAAATGTATGAAGAATTTCTATGGATTTATTCACTCATCTTTTTGGGGTCATTCAGTTTCAAGATTCTTAGTTATTTTGTTTTTCTATACAATAAATTTGTTTCTTTTTGAATGACCATGGCCGATTTCAGAGGTCACCTTATCCATGTGTGTCAGCTGAAGCAATATTATTTTACCTTAAATTAGCTAGAAATTAAAGTTGCTATGGAGTGTATATAATGATGTTACTCCCCCTATATATTAGAATATGCTAGCAAGCTGAATCAGTAACATTTTGTACCATATTTTCCCTTTACTCCATAAATACGCTTTTCTATGCCTTTGCAAACAGAGAAGACCCAGATCAAATGTCTGATCAGGGTCTGCTCTGTTTGCTTATGATATAATATAGATGTGATTCTATAGTTTCTGCCGTGGCCAAAACTTCATTTGTCCATGTGCTACCATAACAAATTGTTCGAATTCATATTAATGACATCATAATTTCTTACATGAATATTCATGGAGGAAAGGGTTATGCATAAATGTTCAGTCTCCCCTCTCCAATGGTTTGTAAAGCTGAAAAAGTCTATTTGGCACCATTTGACAACTTTAGATTGGACTGTCATAGTACTAAATAGTGTAGATCCTCATCAAACTGCTCCTTCAAGAACAGTTTGATCTGGGTCTACATTGTTTTTCTATTCAAATATTTAGGTACCAGAAGCAGACAGTGACATTGAAATACTGATTTACATCAGAAAAAAAAATCAACTCGTATATTTGTCTGTGAATTACAAAAATAATTAAATTCTCTTAACATTTTACATATAAGTCTCCTAGAAAAAAATACTCTTTGGATGCTAGCAGCTTGTAAATGACTTTTTCATTAAAAGATCAGTACTTTTCCCTGTTCTGTGTTCATTCCAAATTTCAATACCTACTGAATATTCATAGATAAAATGATTATAACGAAATATGGAAGATGGAAAATTGTAGCCATTTTAGAAAGTAAAGACACAGATCTTTGAAATTCTATTAGCAAACAGAGTAGACCCTGATCAGACGGCTCCTCTAGGAGCCATCTGATCTGGGTCTACTCTGTTTGCAAATGCGTGAAAACACGTTTATATGAGGGAAAAGGTTAATATTATCTAGAACTTGCATGAGTTAATAAATAAGGAATTCAGTCTAGGTGTAGAAAAGCATAAGTCTGGCTTTATAATTATACCCCCCACAACGAAGTTTGGGGGGGGTATACTGGAATCAGGTTGTCCGTCTGTCCGTCCGTCCGCACTCACCAAAGGGTAGTTGTGTGACTTTTTCTAACTAGTCGCACAAGTAAAATCATTAACCTGGCCATCTCTTGTGACATTAACCTGGCCATTTCTTGTGACATTAACCTGGCCAGTTGTGGGACATAGGGTTAGGGTTAGGGTTAGCTTCCAGATCATTCTTTTCCAAAGTTAGAGCCAAAAATAGTTTTTCTTGTGGGACTAGTCCCACAAGAAAAGATCAAAGGAAAAAGTCACACAACTACCCATTTGTTAGTATGTCCGTCTGTCCGTCCGTCCGTCTGTCCGTCCGTGGACACAATTTTGTCCGGCCTTCTTCTTCTACAGTTTTGCTTCAATTTTGTTGAAAGTTCATATATAGCCATATGACCATATAAACCTGTGCACCGCATATTTCCGTTATGATCGGACCACTACTTCAGGAGTTATCTCCCCTTTTTAGTCCCGTACCAATGTTTTCCGGTTTTCTGGACTTTTTATGGAAGTGACTCCAGATATCAACTCTATATTTAGTACAAAGCTAAATCTGTATAAGTTACAGCTTATGTTACAATCTCAGTCCGGTTGAATAATTATTTCCAGAGTTATTGCCCTTGTATTTTAATTTTTTTCTTCAAATTTGGGATTTTCCGGGCTTTTCTTGGAAGTGGTTGCAGATATTAACTTTATATTTGGCATAAAGCTAACTCTACATGATTTACAGCTTAATTCCCAATCTCATTCTGGTTGAATAATTTTTGCCAGAGTTATGGCCCTTGAACTTTAATTTTTTTGTCAAATTTTCAGTTTTCCGGACTTTTCTTGGATGTGGTTGCAGATATTAACTTTATATTTGGCATAAAGCTAACTCTACATGATTTACAGCTTAATTCCCAATCTCAGTCTGGTTGAATAATTTTTGCCAGAGTTATGGCCCTTGAACTTTAATTTTTTGTCAAATTTTCAGTTTTCCGGTCTTTCTTTGGAAGTGGTTGCAGATATTAACTTCATATTTGACATAAAAATAAATCTAGATGAGGTACAGCTTAAGTTCAAATATCGGTCTGGTTGAATAATTTTTGTCAGAGTTATGGTCATTGAACTTAATGTTTTTCTGAAAAGGTACCTAGCTTTAGAACTTTGGATTTGACAAAAACCTCATGAAAGGGTCTTATTTCTAAGAATTATTCTTCATTTTTATTACATAAATTGGGTTGGGGCATGTATAGTTTTTAAATCTCTTCACGTTTCTGTATGTACATATGTTCAGATTGATGATAGGTGTTCTGACAAGCAGACAGGTGGGGGGGTATTCGTTAGCCTTTGGCTTACAGTTCTAGTTTGCATTGTTTTATGATACTTGTAGACATTCCTGGGTATTAAGGTGGAGAAAGAACTCCAGCGGAAACAACAAGACAGAAAAGGGCGACGAGACAACTTTGGCGGGATCAAAATGAAGAAAACACAACAGTATGGGAAACTTTGTTCCCCGTTCCAGGCCCTGTCGGTGCCGGTTAGTATTTACAGTTTTTACCTTTAATCCATGAACATCCATGTAAGAAGTAATGACAGAATGAATATTAATTAGATGATTTTTATGGCTTTCGGAGCCATATAGCAGTCGGTCTCTTTACGGCAACGAGTTCACTTGTCTAGTGAACATGCGCAAGACAAAATAGTTTTCTTCAAGTCTGCACTAGTTTGGTTGTAAAATGTTCATGCATTTGTTTACTCCACGTATTTAATAATAATTCGCTGTGTAAGATAATTACTACTAATCTACACAAAGATAAACTTTTTAAAAGTCTTGAAAAAGCCTATATAGCATTCTACGACGTATAGATACAGATACAGAAGTTTAATAAACTCCAAAGAAGACGCGAACGAATATTTTTACCGTAGTTTTCGCAACACCTTGGCGTTCTAAAGCAGAAGGAATATAGCCGATGTTTCCGATTGATTTTTATACACATTCGTAACTGATTAGCATATAGACCTACATCTTCAGCCAATCAAACTGCCTTTTGCGTCGCATTCGGTCATTTCCGTTTGACCCGTACTCAAATTGGAAATAGGAAGTTTCATAAAGGACAAGGTCAAAGAAATCTAAAATAATCAACCAATGAAATTCGGAATTCCCATATACACATGTATCACGCATCGAACAGCGTGTTTTGACTATGGCACCCAACCTCAACACAAGTCTAAGTCTTACAAGCAGTAAAACCGTAAAAATACGGGGTTCTATTGGCTTATCAAAGTAAGTATTAGCCATAGAATGTTTTCAACACATATTCAATCAAATTATATTCCAGCGTCAATAACAACTGTGAAAATAGAGCCTATTCTATGTATCGTGTAACCGCCGAGTCGCCGACACTGTCGTTTCTCAAGACCTTTGTGTCATGTAAAAGCGAAAGTAGGTAGCAATTTGTTGAAATGTCTTTCCCAGATTACAACTCTACTTCAGACTGTAGTTCTGAATTTGAGCTTCATCAGGTTCCAAACAACTACCGTAACTGTATGTACATGTATGGATCTACTTAATAATTAAAAATAAAAACAGTATACCTTCAATCACTTCATGCTTCAATTTGTAAGCAGACTACATTTATTCAAAATAAACGAGTGCTGACCATGGAAAAATAAATGTTATGTGTAAGAATTAGTTGAACATATATAACTTTGATGTTGTGCTTCAGTTTTTGCATCAGCTTTAGACATGAAATCATATTAATTGACCCTTTACTTCATGAATATTCATGTAAGAAATAATATGAATATTCATGTAAGAAATAATGACATCATGAATATAATTAGATATTCTTTTGGCCATAGTAGAAACTAGAAGCATGTCTATATATAAACAGCAGATCATGAGATGGCTCCTTTTGTTTCAGTCTGTCATATTTTTATGCCCCCAATCTATTTGGGGGGAGGGGGACTGATTTTGCGCTGTTTGTTGGCTTGGCTCAAACTTTAATGTTGGCAATAACTTTGTAGCCATTGCACATACATACTTCAAACCTGGCATGCCTGTGCAACTTACAGAGGCGAACATTTTTATTTATTTTTGGGAGGGTGGGGTGGGGGGGGGGGGGGGGGGCTTATTAAAATCAAGGTCATATAACTGTTAAATGTCACATTACGGGTCAAATTTATATTATATTGGTCACAATCAGGGGCATAGTGTTTCACAAAAATGTGTTGTTATTAATACTTTTATCAATTCCAAGACGTTATTGTTGTTAACTCCCCCAATTTCTCCCCTTATCAAACCCGAAAGCCATTATGGCCATTCAGGCCTTTGATTTATAATGGGACATGGGCACAGGAAGTTTTGGCCATAGTAGAAACTATAGAATCATATCTATATTATATCATGAGCAAAACAGCAGACCCTGGTCAGACAGAATCTATGCAGGCAAAATTTATTTAGAGTGAAATGGTTAAACCCATTCCCTCATATTAATGTCTCTGTAAAAGTCACTTTTTGAAATCATGGTGATAAATAGAGCATTTGCTCCATAGCAAATGTTCTATTTATCGCAATGGTTTCAAAAATATATAAACAAGTCTAAAAAATTTCTATTCTCTATTAGAAGCTCCTTTTCAGTAGATTTATTCAAAGAGGCTGGGTCAAAAAATAGCCTATGGGGTAACGGTTAAGATGAATTGAAATGTTCAAATACCAATTTTTATACACCTATCTTCAGATGGGATGTGCGTGTATTATGTCGTGGTGCTGTCCGTCCGTCTGTCTGTCTGACTGTCTGTCTGTCTGTCGGTCTGTGAACTTTTGCATGTTGGCTCTCTAATTCAAAGAAATGCAATCCAATCCTTTTCAAATTTTGTCAGGAAGTATAATTATTATCATCAGTCAGGTTTGATAACCGGCAAGATTGCCCCAGACACTCCAGAATTATCTCCCTTTACTTTATGAATTTCAGTGAACTGTTGCTTGTCTGCTCTCTAACTCAAACAATCGTAATCCAATCCTTTTCGAATTTGGCCAGAATGTAATATATTACCATAATGTCTCAGTGAAGTTCATTTTTTTTTAAATAAATATGCCTTTCTATGCCTCTATAATAGTCACTTCTTGAAACCATTGTGATAAATAGAGCAATTGCTCCATAGGAGCGAATGCTCTATTTATTACAATGGTTTCAATACTAGACTTTATTATTACTACACAATTCTAACATTTTTCTTTTCTCTTGTAAATGCTTCTTTTGGGTAGATTAATTTGAAGAGGTTGGATCTAAAAATAGCCTATGAGGGAAAGGGATAAACAAACAGAGCAGACTCTGATACAGACGGCTCAGATTTCAGATTCTTATCATTTCTTACATGAATATTTAAGAGGGAAAGAGTTTACCCTTTCCTAATCATATAAATGCAGTTCACGCAATTGCAAACAGAGTAGACCCAGATCAGACGGCTCCTATAGGAGCTGTCTGATCAGGGTCTGCTCTGTTTGCTAATGGAATTTGGAAGATCTCCTTCTTTAGTTTCTAAAAAATGGCTACAATATTCCACCTTCCATATTGCATTATGACTATTTTGCTCATGAATATTCAGTAGGTATTGAAATTTGGAATAAACAGAACAGGGCAAGGGTTTGATAAACATTTGTTTTCTCTCTACACATACAATGATTTTTCCTTTGCAGCAAGTGGTGGACATCAAGATTCCAGAAAACATGCCATTAAGCTCTCGTATGATGAACAAAGGATACTCATCAGTGAACCTAACAGAGGACAGACTTATGAAAATGGACTTTGGATATGGTGGGGGCCGGGAGAGCCCAACTAATGGTGAGCCCGAGCCTACGGGAAGAAAGAATGTAGGAGGTAGCAGGACTAGCAATGGCGAGGACAAATCAAGAGCACCATCACGGGCAACTCCAAATCCTAAAATCTATCAACCAGTATTTAAGAAACATCATACTGTGGCATAGTTATATTGTGATTAGGACAATTAATGTAGATAGCACAGTTAGATCTCTCTACAACTGTCCCCTAACCCTTGACTCCATGAATATTTATATAAAAAATAATGACATCATGAGTATATTATTAAAGTAGATCGTGTTAAAAGAGCCAATGGACACAAGAATGTTTGTCCATGGCAGAAACTAGAAAACATATCTGTATTATGTCATAAGCAAACAGAGCAGACCCTGAAGTGAAGGGTTAATGATCACTTGAGACAGGTTTTGTTGCTATAGAAAAAACTTGTGATTATTCATGAATTGGTTACTTTAGCATAAAGCATTTTTTTCTGCAAAATGTGTCATCAGCTGTTTCAATTCTCAGATGTGTCATCTGTGTCAATTCTCAGATGATATTGTCTTCCCTTTCTTCACAAGAATAACAGTTCGGTTATTGATGAGATGCTGATTTATTCAATATTTAACCCGGCCCCTCATTTAACCCTTCCCTCCATAGATACGCCTTTCTACGCCTCTGTAATAACCGCTTCTTGAAACCATTGTGATAAATAGAGCATTTGCTCCTATAGGAGCAAATGCTCTATTTATCACAATGGTTTCAAATTACATAATTCTAAAATTTCACTTTTCTCTTGTAAATGCTGCTTTTGGGTAGATTCATTCAAAGAGTTTGGGTCTGAAAATAGCCTATGGAGGAAAGGGATAAACACCTTTTCACACATTTGCAAACAGAGTAGCCCAGATCAGATGGCTCCTATAGGAGCCGTCTGATGAGGGTCTGCACTGGTGGCTTATGGTATAATATAGATCTGATTCTATAGTTTCTGCCTGAGCCAAATTGTCCTGTGTACATGTGCCATCATAAAAAATCAGTTAATAAATATTCATGATTTCATTATTACTGATATGAATATTAAACAGGGAAAGGGATAAATGTGATCACGGATTTTCCCCTAGCGTGTTACTTGTTTGAGAGACAATCTTATATTCATCTGTCCAATCCCTTTACTGTATAAATACGCCTTTCTACGCCTTTGCAAACAGTAAACCCAGATCAGACGGCTCCTATAGGAGACTTCCGATCCGGGTATGCTCTGATTGCTTATGATATAATATAGATATTATTCTAAAGTTTCTGTCACGGCCAAAACTTCCCATGCCCATGTGCCATTATAAAAAATAATCTAATTAATATTCATGATTGCATTACATGTATCTTCTTCTTGAATATTCATGAACTAAAGGGTTAATTCTTTACGTGGTGATTATTCGTGCAAAACTCCACCCATGGTAAACAGTAGAGAATCTACAACATATAAGCAAGCATAGCAGACCTTGTCAGATAGCTCCTACAAGATCAGTTACTGTTTGATCTTGGTCTACCCTACTTGCACTAGTGTAAAATGATGAAATGACCAAGAAATGCTTCAGATTGATTACTCAATGCATATCACAGGAAATGTTTAAGCTTCTTATATGTCTTTCATGTTTCTATGAGCTGCTGTGTTTGAATAGGTTGTTTCAATTTTGATTCACTTTAATTATAATATTTATTTTTGCATTATTTTCTGTTTATAATGTACATGTATATTTTTAAAAATAATGCAAATATGGTATTAAATATGCCATGGTTTTATTTATGACATTTGTTAAGCGATGATTTATGACAATAGTTAAGCAAATAGAGAAGACGTTGATCAGATGACTCCCACAGGAGCTATCTGATTGGGGTCTACTCTTTTTTACAAAGGCTAGAAAGGAGCTGTCTGATCGGGGTCTACTCTTTTTACAAAGGCTTGAAAATGTGTTTCCATCAGATAAAGGGTTCAAATCTCTGTTCAGAAAGTCTTTCCAGGATAAACAGGCTTTTGATCTTAACCCTTTCCCTGTTCTATATTTAGCCCAAATTTCAATGCCTACTGAATATTCATTAACAAAATAGTTATAAATAAATATGAAAGGTGGACCATTGTAGACATTTTAGAAAGCAAAGAAACAGATCTTTCAAATTCTATAAGCAAACAGAGCAGACCCTGATCAGACGGCTCCTCTAGGAGCCGTCTGATCTGGGTCTACTCTGTTTGCAAATGCGTGAACACAGGTTTATATGAGGGAAAGGGTTAATTCTGTGCACCCTTGTGACAAATTCATGATTACCTATGCAAAGACTCTGAATCCAGAATAAATAGACTTGTGATTTTAACCCTGTTCACCCTAGTGACAAATTCATGATTACCTATGCAAACAGTCTAGATCCAGATGAGATTGGATGAGTAACTTGACATTTCATCAGGATTCAAACTGTTTGACACTGATGATGTTTTTTTAACCTTTTTTCTATTCTATGTTTTGCCCAAATTTCAATACCTACTGAATATTCATCGACAAATTAGTTATAATGAAATATAGAAGATGGAACATTGCAGCCATTTTAGAAACTAAAGTAACAGATCTATCATATTCCATTAATTAGCAAACAGAGTAGACCCTGATCTGACGGGTCCTATAGGAGCCATGATCTGGGTCTACTAGCAGTTTGCAAATAAGTGAAAACATGCTTGTATGAAAGAAAGAGTTTAACTTTGTTGCAGACGACAGATTTTGAAGACAAGTTCTTAGTATGCAAAGAGTTTGGAGGCCCCTTTAACCTTTTATCTCATGAATATTCATGTAAGAAAGAATGACATCATGAATATCAATGAGCCGAATTTTTATAATGGAATTGTTAACAAAGGAATTGTTACCATGACAGAAATTGGATTTACATAATTCCATAAGTAATTACTAAATAGAGCAGACCCTGATTAGTTGGCTGCTATAGGAACCATCTGATCTGGGTCTACTCTGTTCGCAAATGTGTTAAAAAACATTCTGTGAGGTAACAGCTTAATGTGACAGCTACGTAATGAGACAGCTATGTTGTTCAGTAATTGAGCAATTAACTTTCTGCTGGATGAGGTGGTAAGCCATCGTTTCTTTTGATTGTCTTTTATAATTCATTTATTGGTGTGTATATTGAATGGAGAGTAGCATTGATAACGAAATACATATCAGTCTCATAATGATTGTTGTTTATTTATAAATTGTGACTGTGATAAAATGATAAGACTGATTATAATTATATATATATATATTATACATTCCATAATACATTAATTATGGTACCGGTAGGAGTAACTATATTTGAAATTAATTCAAGTGTTCAAATACAGTCGAACCTGCCTTAAGCCGCCATTAATTTATTGAACACATGAGTGTTAAAAATTAGATGGTTGCTTAATGCAGGCCAAAAGTAATGCAGAAAGCTGCTATAGGAGCTTTGTGTTTTACTTTTGACCTGCCTTACAGACCCATAATTTGACCTTTTTATGGCTGTTTAAGACAGGTTCTGCTGTATGTAATGGCATATAGACAATTGAATTTCTGCCATGCCATGGAAGAAACTGGAGAGTCAGATCTATATAATTCCATAAACAGCCAGAATAGACCCTGATCAGACAGCTCTACTCTAGGAGCCCTCTGATCAGAGTCTTCACTATTTGTCATTCAACATCCTCTAACAAGTTTGAGCCTTTCATACTGAGTGGACTCTATAGTGGACACTGATGGGCTATTCCACTCTTAAAAGTTAGCCTTGAAAGGGCTGCATTACTGACCAGCATGTATGGAAGAACCACTTCCAATCATTGTTATACAATTAGCATAATTGTGATACTAAGTTTGTTGTCAATTAAAAGAAATGATCATATATATTGTGTTTTTCTTGTTGTTATGGGTGCCAGTATATAACAATCTGCTAGGTTTGGGACATCGTACTCTGCAAGTCAAATAATATTTGCAAGTACGCACTTAAATATGCGCATAAATATCTCGCATTTTACACTACTGTGTAATTATTGTGCCATATTCAATATGTCCTACAGGAGCAAATATATTCTACCATGTGTGGTTATCCCTTTACTCTATGATTTTTCATAGCAGATTCCACCCAATACGAAGATTAATTAAACACTGTATTCCCCCTAATAAACACCCCCTAAAATGTTCCTTACTTTCAGGGGAAATTATCAATGAATAAAACAGCTAAAACTCTATGTAATAACCACTAGATAAAGAAATATAGGTTTTTTAAAGTACAGGGAGTTGTTTCATGCAGACTGAAAGCAATGCAGAAAGCTCATCTAGGAGCTTTTTGCATTGCTTTCATTCTGCATTAAGCAACCACCTGTGTACAAAATGCAAGAAGCTTGTCTTAAACTATGTTACTACCTTGGGGTGTTTGGAGAATACAATAATTATTTTAGGTTGTCTTATAAAACCAGTGAATAACTAGTAATTACCAAACAGCATAGAATCAGATGTGAGATATGCTTTAAAGGTCAAGTAAACAGATTGGTTGTTCATCAAATGGATGGCTCCTGATCAGGGTCTGCTCAGTTTGCAAAGGCATATCTGAAAAGTATTTGTCTTTATTTCTTATGATTTCATTTGTTGGAACTTTAAGCACTATATTATTATAATGGATAATAAATCAAAGTACTGACAGTACTGAATGTTTCGGACATAATATATATCATATTGATTGTTTGCTGTGGATTTTTCTGAAAATCATGTCAGTAGTTTGGAAGACATTTAAAGAATTGTTTTATGAACATGTCACATATAGGGCGATTCCAATAGCTCATCTTGCCACTGTGTGCCAATAGAGCCAAAATTGATAGTTAAAAATAAAAAAATGTAGTAAAGAGCCATCACTCCGTTATTTGAAAGTAAGGGTCAAGTCAAGTCGTGCTTAGCATAATAGAATTAACGATTTCACCATTATCGTTGAATGAGAACACTGTAGGTCTAGACTGGACCCCGGATGATTCTGACCATTACTTGGTCAGTACCAAACATATGCAAGCAATGTCTCATTTATAAAAACCCTAATTTCCTTAACCCTTTCCCTGTTCTATGTTTATTCCAAATTTCAATACCTACTAAATATTTATGGACACAATAGTAAAATGAAACATGGAAAGTGGCAATTAGTAGCCATTTAAGAAAGTAAAGAAAAAAAAGAAAGAAAGAGTAGCCTATATATATATATATAAGTGTGTAGGCAAAAGGGGCATTTAACTCAGAATCCGACAACAATATATCGGACTTTTGTAAATACCACAGGAAGGGTATGGGACTTTCAGAATCCGACGACCTTATGTCGGACTACTGTTGTAAAAAGACACCATGCTGTTTGAACAAAGGCGTTTGGATTGACAGGAGGTCATTGGTAAAATCTATTCATTTTATACTTGGAGATTTCATGAAAATGGGTCTGTATAATTTGCATATTAAGTATGTACGTTCACTAGTCGTTGCTTTTCACACCTTTGTAGCGTTTAAATAGAACCATGTAACACTTATATATTGGGACCCAAGCGGTGGCCGAGGGGAAAGAGCTGCGTCTATGAATCTCTAGGTCCTTGGTTCGAATCCCGTCACAACCAAATGCAAATGGAAAAAAGATTCTAATACATTTTTTATTCTTTATCTTTTTTGATATTCTTCTCTAAATACATTTTAAAGCAAACAAACTAGAAAACATAAGCATGCCTCTTGAAACCGTACTTCATTCTCAGTGTTGTTATATTTTCTGGTCCTTCGGGATCATTAGTTTTCATGTTGTTAGTTTTGAAAATTGAATACTGCTTAAGCCGGTGCTAGGGGGCGTGAGTAGTGTTGCACTTTTAATTACTACTCATGAACAGACTCAATAAAACCGAGTCTGCAATTTTCTCTTTTTGCATTTCTACTTTTGCTTTCGAGGGATCACCCATTTTCAGAATATTTGTTATGGACTTTTTAAAGCATTATGCTATATTAACATACAGTCCTGGTGTCAATAGTATGCATTTCGATGAAACGTAGAGGCAGGATCCAGACTTTGTGCTAGGACAACTATGAATTCGAAAGTACCATGTTCAATTTAAAATTGTCACCTGCTCATTATTTTGTGTATTGCATATATAACTATTTATATTCAATTAGTCTATGATTTGCATAGTTTTATTTTAAAATTGTCAAACATCTAGGATCCTGATCACAGACCGACACACACAATGTACAACTGGCAATTAGGTCACGATAACCTGCATAATATTTGAAAACTTAGTTTGTTTCAAAAGGAATTACTGCACAGTTCAAACTGAATATAAAAAATCCCTGAGAATTTGAACAATAATTACATCAACAAAAACAATAGTTTAAAAAAGTACATGTATATAGACACAGAGCGCAAATGGAACGGATCCATGTAAGAAACTTGATTCCTGTTCTATGTTTATTCCAAATTTCAATACCTACTGAATATTCATGAACAAAGTAGTTATAATGAAACATGAAAAGTGGAAATTAGTAGCCATTTAAGAAAGGAAAGAAAAAAATCTTTCAAATTCAATTAGCCAACAGAGCAGACCCTGATCAGACGACTTCTATAGGAGACATAAGATCTGGGTCTACTCTGTTTACAAACGCGTGAAAAACATTTATATGAAGGAAAGGGTTAAGTGTTCTAGCACCCAGTCTCTCCTCTCTACCAGTTTGTACAGTAGTTTCATAGTAGTTCACAAAATGTTGAAAGTGTATCGAAATATCAACCGTGGCTGTAATAATCAAATAATTCTTTTCGGTTATGTGTCCATTTCATGTACCTCCAACAATTCTATATTGTTCTGCAAAAATCTAACAATTATGTTACTTTGGTCTACCTAACTATTACAACGGTGAAATGGGCTGTTCCAAAATTCAAACAAGTCAAGCTAAAATGAGCTTATGGTTATTATTTAGGGACTTTTCTAAACAATAGTGTAACACGACAAACCGTGCAGATCCTGATTAGAGGGCTTCTCTATGAGCCTTCTTACCTGGGTCTCCTCTGTTTGCAAAGGGCATAAGTGACTAGGCAAAAAGGGCATTTAACTCAGAATCCGACAACAATATATCGGACTTTTGTAAATACCACAGGAAGGGTATGGGACTTTCAGAATCCGACGACCTTATGTCGGACTACTGTTGTAAAAAGACACCATGCTGTTTGAACAAAGGCGTTTGTATTGACAGTAGGTCATTGGTAAAATCTATTCATTTCATACTTGGAGATTTCATGAAAAATGGGTCTGTATAATTTGCATATTAAGTATGTACGTTCACTAGTCGTTGTTGCTTTCACACCTTTGTAGCGTTTAAATAGAACCATGTAACACTTATATATTGGGACCCAAGCGGTGGCCGAGGGGAAAGAGCTGCGTCTATGAATCTCTAGGTCCTTGGTTCGAATCCCGTCAAATGCAAATAGAAAAAAAATTTTTTTTTATTCTTTATCTTTTTTGATATTCTTTTCTCTAAATACATTTTAAAGCAAACAAACTAGAAAACATAAGCATGCCTCTTGAAACTTGTTATGGACTTTTTAAAGCATTATGCTATATTAACATACAGTCCTGGTGTCAATAGTATGCATTTCGATGAAACGTAGAGGCAGGATCCAGACTTTGTGCTAGGACAACTATGAATTCGAAAGTACCATGTTCAATTTAAAATTGTCACCTGCTCATTATTTTGTGTATTGCATATATAACTATTTATATTCAATTAGTCTATGCTTTGCATAGTTTTATTTTAAAATTGTCAAACATCTAGGATCCTGATCACAGACCGACACACACAATGTACAACTGGCAATTAGGTCACGATAACCTGCATAATATTTGAAAACTTAGTTTGTTTCAAAAGGAATTACTGCACAGTTCAAACTGAATATAAAAAATCCCTGAGAATTTGAACAATAATTACATCAACAAAAAAATAGTTTAAAAAAGTACATGTATATAGACACAGAGCGCAAATGGAACGGATCCATGTAAGAAACTTGATTCCTGTTCTATGTTTATTCCAAATTTCAATACCTACTGAATATTCATGAACAAAGTAGTTATTATGAAACATGAAAAGTGGAAATTAGTAGCCATTTAAGAAAGGAAAGAAAAAGATCTTTCAAATTCCATTAGCCAACAGAGCAGACCCTGATCAGACGACTTCTATAGGAGACATCATCTCTGGATCTACTCTGTTTACAAACGCGTGAAAAACATTTATATGAAGGAAAGGGTTAAGTGTTCTAGCACCCAGTCTCTCCTCTCTACCAGTTTGTACAGCTGAATAAGTCAGTTTGGAAACATTTTTGCAACTTTAGATTAAACAGACATGATAGCAAATAGTGAAAACCCTTCAAACGGGCCCATTAAGGAGGTGTTTGATCTGGGTCTGCACTATTTGCATAAGTGTGTTTGTCAAAATACCTAGGGTAATTAGGGTATCACTTGTTAATCTCTGAAATACATTCAACAGTATAGATTTGTCACCTTTTACAATACAGTAAAACCCCTCTTAACCCGACTTCTAGTAGATAAGAATTTAGAAACTTTTTAGGCAGGTGGCTGCTTAGCGCAGGGTGAAAGTCATGCCGAGGAGCTTTCTGCATTATTTTCATCCTGCATTAAGCTGCCACCTGTCTCCAAGATTGATATTTATACTGAATTTAAAGTCTGGTTTAGAGGGGTTTTACCGTACATGTATTTTTGAAATTCTATTTCTTTCAAACCAGATCTTAGCAACAAGGTCGCACGACCATTGATTAAATTCATCAGGAAACATTGTAATGTCGCAATGGAATCGAATTTCTGCATTTGAATTTTGATCTACCCTAGAAATAGTACCATTGATGTTCGATATTTCATAGTAGTTCACAAAATGTTGAAAGTGTATCGAAATATCAACCGTGGCTGTAATAATCAAATAATTCTTTTCGGTTATGTGTCCATTTCATGTACCTCCAACAATTCTATAATGTTCTGCAAAAATCTAACAATTATGTTACTTTGGTCTAACTAACTATTACAACGGTGAAATGGGCTGTTCCAAAATTCAAACAAGTCAAGCTAAAATGAGCTTATGGTTATTATTTAGGGACTTTTCCAAACAATAGTGTAACACGACAAACCGTGCAGATCCTGATTAGAGGGCTTCTCTATGAGCCTTCTTACCTGGGTCTCCTCTGTTTGCAAAGGGCATAAGTGACTAGGCAAAAAGGGCATTTAACTCGGAATCCGACAACAATATATCGGACTTTTGTAAATACCACAGGAAGGGTATGGGACTTTCAGAATCCGACGACCTTATGTCGGACTACTGTTGTAAAAAGACACCATGCTGTTTGAACAAAGGCGTTTGGATTGACAGTAGGTCATTGGTAAAATCTATTCATTTTATACTTGGAGATTTCATGAAAAATGGGTCTGTATAATTTGCATATTAAGTATGTACGTTCACTAGTCGTTGTTGCTTTTCACACCTTTGTAGCGTTTAAATAGAACCATGTAACACTTATATATTGGGACCCAAGCGGTGGCCGAGGGGAAAGAGCTGCGTCTATGAATCTCTAGGTCCTTGGTTCGAATCCCGTCAAAACCAAATAGAAAAAAGATTCTAATATATTTTTTATTCTTTATCTTTTTTGATATTCTTTTCTCTAAATAAATTTAAAGCAAACAAACTAGAAAACATAAGCATGCCTCTTGAAACTTGTTATGGACTTTTTAAAGCATTATGCTATATTAACATACAGTCCTGGTGTCAATAGTATGCATTTCGATGAAACTTAGAGGCAGGATCCAGACTTTGTGCTAGGACAACTATGGATTCGAAAGTACCATGTTCAATTTAAAATTGTCACCTGCTCATTATTTTGTGTATTGCATATATACTTATTTATATTCAATTAGTCTATGATTTGCATAGTTGTATTTTAAAATTGTCAAACATCTAGGATCCTGATCACAGACCGACACACACAATGTACAACTGGCAATTAGGTCACGATAACCTGCATAATATTTGAAAACTTAGTTTGTTTCAAAAGGAATTACAACACAGTTCAAACTGAATATAAAAAATTCCCTGAGAATTTGAACAATAATTAAATCAACAAAAACAATTGTTTAAAAAAGTACATGTATATAGACACAGAGCGCAAATGGAACGGATCCATGTAAGAAACTTGATTCCTGTTCTATATTTATTCCTATTTCAATACCTACTGAATATTCATGAACAAAATAATGGCTGCTTATTTCCACTTTTCATGTTTCATTATATGAAACATGAAAAGTGGAAATGAGTAGCCATTTAAGAAAGGAAAGAAAAAGATCTTTCAAATTCCATTAGCCAACAGAGCATATCCTGATCAGACGACTCCTATAGGAGTCATCAGATCTGGGTCTACTCTGTTTACAAACGCGTGAAAAACATTTATATGAAGGAAAGGTTTAGTGTTTTAGCATCTCTACCAGTTTGTACAGCTGAATAAGTCAGCTTGGAAACAGTTTTGCAACTTTAGATTACAGCTTGCTTAATCCTTACAATGCTGAGTGATGTTTCGTTTGCAACAATTGACGTCTGCGTCAATTCGTCAATAAACTTTCTTTCATTTTATGCAAAAATATGATCAAGATGACAAACAGTTTGGATCCTGATGAGACGCAGAATTATGTAGCCTCTCATCTGGATCCAAACTGTTTGCATAGGTAATCACAGTTTCGCCGCTAGCGTGCAAAGAGTTAAGCGTATGACCTCTAGAGATTTTAGCATGATGTAACAGTTGCCCTGCACTACTGACCACCAGTGCGCTGTAACCTTTATACTGTAAAGAACGTACAGAACAGAAGAAGTCTATTTAACCCTTAATTTCCCCATATAAACTTGTTTTCATGCATCTGCAAATAGATTCGACCCAGATCAGACAGCTCGCTCCCATAGATTCAGGGTCTGCTCTGTTGCTAATGGATCCACCTTCCATATTTCATTATAAATATTTTGTAAGATTCCGGAACCGGATTGTAAGCCAAGCACTGCACATGCTCGTATTCTCTTAGGGGGATTCCCGCTAGGTAGCGCTCGTGCAATAGGGTTTTCCGCCATAGTTTGAGTCGCAATCCATTTTATAAGGATTTCGGCAAAAGCCGAAACCCTAAAAATGACTTTGGAGCCCTGTAGTTGATGTGCTTAATGATCAGTGTTTACGCTGTGTCTACACAAATTTAATCCTTTCTTACTGAATAGATACTTTAACCTTTTCCTCCATAGAAGTGCTTTTCCATGTCTTTGCAGAGTACACCCAGATCAGATGGTTCCTGTAAGATCCATCTGATCACAGCTCTGTAAATTGCTTATAAAATATCCTGTGTTCATATACCATTATAAATATGCAGCTAATAAATATTCATGATGTCATTTTTCTGACATGAATATTCAACAGGGAAATGATTAATAGGCAAACAGTTCTAACCAGATCAGATGTCGCCAGAATAAGCCTTTTGATAAGGGTCTGTACAATTACTTCATAAATTATTTCCCTAAGGTCACACCAGCTGAGGAATTCTTCAAGAAACCCCTTCAAATGAAGTTTATATTGGTTCACAAAACATATTTAGGCGAGTGCACTTAGAAAATGAGGTTAAAATGGGATACTCAGTTGCACACAGGATATTTACATTGTTACCTCTGAGTGAGTTGGGTTTTACGTCCGACCAACAGTATTTCAGTTATTTGCAGACGGCACCCGCATGAGACAAGTTATAGTGCTGCCTCACTGGAATACTCCTGCCGCAGGTACATGGCAAGGACACCCTACCCAGTCACATTATCCTGACACCGGGCCGACCAGTCCTAGAACTACACCTTTAATGTCGAGCGTAGACGAGGGAGCTACTAGTACCAACTTTTAACGACTTTTGGTATGTCGCGGCCGGGGATTAAACCCACGACCTTCCGTACCGCAGGCGGACGCTCTACCACTGAGCCTCGCGGCCGGTCTGTTACCTCTGAGGACAATGGGCTGCTTGTTGGAAGTTAAATCTATTGTACATGTACATTGCTCTTGGAAACAGTCAATTGACTGCCATAAGTCTTTTCACACTGGCGGATGATTTTTTGATACTCTATGCATGCACACAGTTTAGATCCAGATGAGATTATGTGTAACTTGGCATGTCACCAAGATCCATACTGTTTGTGATTTGCCAGTATCTTTGAAGAAAAAATGGGGGAAAGTATTTAATTTAAAAAAAGAAAATTCTGACGGCAAAACTGAAAAGGTTTGAAAGACAAAACTTACTGTGCAAAGTTGGGCGACTAACCTCGTTAGGTAATCCGGAAACACAACCCTCTTTGAAGTACTTGGCAGTAAATTTAGGTTATTCCCCTTGTTTACAAAATGTGTGCACACAACACGTATTTATCAGAGGAAAAGGTGAGATTTTTAGTAGATGATTATTTTGTTAAGTGCATTATGGGATACCATTCTTAGTTTCCATCGGTTGAATAAATTAATACTTTACTTCACACAGATGTCTTCTGACACCTTTGTAAACAAGAGTCGACCTAGTAGACCGGTGCAGGCCTCTACAAGAGCCGTCTGACCAATGTCCGCTTTGCTCTGTTTGGTTATGAATAGATCTGATTCTACAGCTTCTGTCATGGTGTTCAAAGTGCCATTGTAAAACCTCATTTAATTAATATTGATGCTATCATTACTTCTTACGTGAATATTCACGGAGTAAAGGGTTAAAAGTTCAAATCCTCGGAGACACCTCAACAGCATGACATCTCATTAGACACTTTGATCCTGTCTTCAAAACATGAAGCAAACTGTGTACTGATCTTTGAGGCAGATGACCGGTAATACAGGCGAAAATAACATAATTATAGGGTAGTTATACTGTAGAATCTGCGACCATATACAGTGGAATCCTCTAAACCGGATGTTCAATTTAGTACATTTGTGTATAAACATCGGTCTTGGAGACAGGTGGCTGCTTTATGCAGGGTGAAAGTCATGCAGAAAGCTCATGTAGGAGTTTTCTGCATGACTTTTACCCTGCATTAAGCAGCCAATCGTCTAAAAGTATCTTTATTCCTCTCTATTAGAATTCCGGTTTAGACGGGTTTTACTCTAATGAATATACATGCATGTGCAGATTGTCCCTTAATGCAGGACGAAAGTAATGCAGAAAGCTCCTACAGGTGCAACGTTCGTCCTGCATTAAGATGCCATCAGTCTTACAGCACAGAATTAGAGTTAATTCGGGAGGACGCTTTATACAGGTTTTACTGTATATATAGGAGATTTCACACAAAGGACGACTTTTGTGTGATAAACTTTAACCTTTATGCTGCTCCGCAAAAATTGAAAATGTTTGACGCACATCTTCCACATTTCCTTATTTACTATATATATTTATACATGATATTAATGCAAGTCTGTGGCCATTGTTAATGTTTATTCATTTAATTATTGTATAAATACATACTATTAGGATATTTATTGCCAAAACGTAGAGAATTAGATCAGTAGCATATTAGTAAACAGTAAGGTTTCTGACCTGAGTGATACGGGAGAGGTCTGGTCTGGACCTATCCCGTTGGCAAAGACGTTAAAATGCATCTCTACGAAGTAAATAATTATTTAAACAGCTACATGTCAGAGTTACATGACACGAAACTTCTCATGCACGTTTCACTCATTTCGGTGTCATAATTATTTGAACACTTAGGTTCCAGGTGCAATGTCACGAATCGGTGTCTCAGCAGGATCCTTAGAAATTCTTTGAGACCACGATATTTTTTTTTAAAAAAAGGTGACTTGTATATAATTATATAAGCATACGTTAAAGTTATCTATGTTCCTGTATGAGCATGTCACTTTTATCGTGTAGAAAACTTGCTTGACTTTCGTAACCCTTTGCTTGATGAATATTCATATAAAACTCCATCCTCTAAGACTATCAGTTGATATATGATACACAATTAAACAGGTAGCCTATTGTTTAATACTAAATGCCGCATTCTCCCTAATAAACGCCCCAATCTAATAAACACCACCTTATTTTCCCAACCTAACTGCATTAAAGACACATTGTGTTTTTTCCCTCCAAAATACAGGTGGTTGTTTAATGTAGACGGAAAACAGTGCAGACAGCTCCGTTAGGAACGTTCTACATTGCTTCCATTCTGCATTAAGCAACCACTTGTGCACCAAATGCAAGCTCTCTCTCTCTTTATATAATACGTTACACTCACGTGAGTTTTGTTAGAGCTAGTAAGATAATTAGATCAGTAATATATCAGTAAAATGCAGACCTGGTCAAGAAAACTATGTACAGGAGTTGTGTTATCTGGGTCTACCCTGCTTACATAGGCGTTAAAAGACAGGATTATCCAGAAACAAGTTTATGGTGGGCTGGTGAGAATTAAAGAGACATGCTCAACCATTTTAGATCACACCGAACGAAACGCATTGCTTTAATATATTGACTACATACTTTAGATTATAAATTATTTTATTAAAAAGCACATGTTCAATGTGCAGGTTTTCAGTAATTTAAACTATAAGGCATTTTTCTATTCTTTTGTCGTATCGAGTCAACAAGAAACTCAATTTTGTTCTCACTTTCACCTGGTTTCACCTGTACAATGGAATGCGTTGAACCAATCGAATTGCTTGTTGTATTTCACTTCCGTTGCAGACTTGTGTAACGACACACCTGATTGGTTTTACAGGTATGGCGACTGCAGCTGAGCGATGAAAGAAACTGTGACTTGCATTTTCGTTTACCTAAGCCAGCGGATTAAAGTGACAGCTAAATTTGTTGTATTGATCACTATGGAAATCTGATGTTGCTTTATAGGGACGGTGCAGTATATTCGCACTCATTCAGGCTAACAAGGGTTTAAGTTAATTGTTCAACATTTACCGACGTCGTCAGTGTAAATTTATTAATGAGAGAGAATTAGCCGAACACGTGTATGACTAATATTGAAGATAATTGAAAAGGTAAGATTTGGTTTTTATAAGCTTGCTGTCATTGACATATTTTAATAGATACATTAATCAAATCTGCGGATGTAAATTGGCGTTTCAATTATCAATCTATTAACCCTCTACTCCATGAATATTGATGTAAGCAATGATCACTGTCCTGTATTATTAGTCGTTTCTTTATAATGACAAATTATGAACACAGTGATTTATATTCTAGCAGAAATTCTAGAATTAGTTCTAGAAGTTCTCGTATAAGCAAATAGAGCAGACCCTGTTCAGACAGCTCTTACATTAGCTGCCTGATATGGGTCAACTCTGTTTGCCAATGAATGAGTGTGTCTCTATAAGGTAAAGGGTTAACCCTTTGTTCTATGAATATTCATGCAAGAAATAATGACATGAATATTGTTTAGAATGTTTTTTTTTAATAATGGCACATGAATACAGGAAAGTTTGGCCATGGCAGAGACTATTATTTCATAAGCAAACTGAGCAGACCCTGGAGCCATCTGATCTGGATCATCTCTGTTTGCAAAAGCAGAGAAAGGCATATATGTGGAATAAAAGGCTAATGAATATTCAATCATCCTTCTGTCTATTCATTTATTTTTTATTACCATATGCATTCATGTCACCCTTTTCTAATACATTATAATTCATTTTACAAAGTTTTGTTCACACATTCCTGTTCATTTATAAGCAATATAGCAAACGCTATTTCAAAGGATATATAAATATGCCTTATGATAAATGAGGAATATGAATGGAACAAAAACTCACCTGAATGAGCTGGGCTTACAGTTCTTGACACCTTTGTTCATTCAGTCTATGACTTCCTAATCTTAATGTCTCTATCTCTTAACCCTTTACCTCATATTAACACCATTTGATGCCTTTCAAAAAGAGCAGACCCAGATCAGATGGCTCCTCTAGAAACCCTCTGATCAGGGTCTGCTCTGTTTGCTTATGGTTTAATATGGACCTGATTCTATAGTATTTGCCTGAGCAAAAATGTCCTTTCTTTGAACAAATGCTGCATCACCTTACATTTCTCTTGCACAGTACAAACTGACTGACAGTTACAAACAGTTTGGATCCAGATCACGATACAATAAGTAACTAAGCATAGCATTAGGGTACAAGCTGTTTGCCACTCAGTCAATATATTTTCTGAAAAGCTTGAATAAATTTGAAAAAAGCAAACATTTTAGTAGATCTAAGTTTAAGCAGATAGCATTTAACAGAATTAGTGTTAAGTCTTTCACTCATATAAACTATTTTTAACACCTTTGCAAACAGCATAGACCCAATTCATATGGCTCCAGTATGAGTCGTCTGATCAGGGTCTGCTCTCTGTTTGCTTATGCCATAATATGGATCTTATTCTGCAGTTTCTGCCTGAGCCAAAATGTCTTGTGTCCATATACCATTATAAAAATTAATCTAATTAATATTAATGATGTCATTAATTTATACAAGAATATTCCACAGGGAAAGGCTTAAATGTCTAAACATAACCCTTTACTCCATAACTTTATGAACTCTGGCCAAAAATATCTTCAGTGCAAACAGTGCAGATTCTGATCAGACAGTTCCTATGGAAGCTGTCCGATATATGTCAGCATTGTTTGCAAAAAGCATAAATAATGTATCTATGGAGTAAAGGTTTAACTCATTCTCTCCTAGACTATTTTTAGACCCAGCCTCTTTGAATAAATCTACCAAAAAGGAGCATTAACTAGAGAAAAGGAGATGTTTAGAATTGTGTAGTTCTGAAACCATTGTGATAAATAGAGTATTTGCTCCTGAGGAGCAAATGCTCTATTTATCACAATGGTTTCAAAATGTGAAGTTTATAGAGGCGCAAAAATGCGTCACTAGAGGGCAATGTGTTAATTAATGTGTTGATGACTGATAATTTAGAAATTTGATGCAAAAACTGAAAGATTTGTAAATTATTACAGCCATATGTTCTACAGTTTTATAATACTGACAAACATGGGACAAAATAATTAAAACTTGTACAAAATTAACCTGGGGGCATTCCTGAACTAGACATGGTCATCTTATCGGCAAATCAAAACATTTCACAGGTCTGCAAATTAAATTTCTCACTTTTTTCGAAGAGCGGGGAGATCTTAATGGCCTTGATGACACAGATCAGGACAGAATGATAATGGTAAAGCAGGTGATATTAATTATATATATGTAAACACTTTGTACCGTATTATCCACATTAACCCTTTCCCTGTTCCATATTCATATAAGAAATAATGACATCATAATTATTTATTAACTGAATTTTTATAGTGTAAACATTTCAAGGGAAGTTTTTGCTTTGACACAAACTGTAGAATCAGATCTATATGATGTAACAAGCAAACAGAGCAGACTATGATCAGACGGCCCCTATAGGAGCCATCTGATCTGGGGCTATTCTGTTTGCACTTTGCATGAAAAGGCATTTATATGAAGGAAAGGGTTAATCCTTGTACTTCATAACTATTCATGTAAGAAATAATGACTTAAATATTAAATACCTGAATTGAATCCAGAAATTTATGGCCCTTTATAAAAAGAGTGAAGTCAGATATGTAGTATACCATAAAAAAACAGAGCTGACCCTGATCAGACGGCTCCTACAGGAGTAATCTGATCATCTAGGTCTGCTCTGTTCACAATGGCAATAACCTTTTACCAGTCCTAGATATGCTTTTAAAGGTTTTGTTGATCTAAACCCAGATGAGACAGTTATGAGACAATGGATTATTTAACCCATTCCTTCATATATATAAACGCATTTTCACACATTTGCAAACAGAGTAGACCCAGATCAGACGGCTCCTGTAGGAACCGTCTGATCAGGGTCTGCTCTATTTGCCTATGGATTTCTAATAGATGTGACTCTACCAGTTTCTAAAGTTTCTACCAGTACCAAAAACTCCTCTGTGCATATGTAAACACTCAGCTTATGAATATTCATTATGTCATTAATTCTTACATGAACATTAACCCTTCGCTTGCTGTTCACGTCAATATACCTACCTGTAAATAGTGAAGACCCAGATGAGACAGCTCCTACAGGAGCTGTCTCATCAGGATCTGCACTAATTACAAGTTGATTGTACAACCAGTGCACTCCACAGCAGTGATTGCACAGCAAAATACTTGTACACAGTGAAGATATATGTAATTATATAACAGGGCATTGGTAAAGAAGGAGAAATGTATTTTAAAATTCAGCAAGAGAAGGGTTAAAACAGGGAAAGGGTTAATGTACACCCTATGTCTTTATATGATTTTTGAGTCCATGGAGAAATTAAAGGGTGCTGGTGTCAGCACAGTGATTGCATATTCAATTCCCATTAGGGGATCATTCTGATATGGCCGGTTTGTGAGATGCCAGCCACAGCAAGTTTTAAAAGAACGTTACCGATTGTCTGCCTGCCTGGTGCCCAGCATTAAGGTGTGGAATCAGGAGGTAGTGTGCAAGAGAATAAGGTGTTACATCAGTCAAAATAGCTGGCTCTTTCAGTTGAAGTGGCAATACCTTACCGCACTTTACTTTTACCGAATTAAAATGTGCCATTTTTGTATTCTTTGCGTAGCAGTTTACTTCAATGTTATGGATTTCTCCAGTCATTCCTAGCAAAACATACAGACCTGACAAACACTAATAATTCTGCTGTTTTCCATCATTCAAAATAGTACAATTTATTGACACAACATTATGAACATGTCATCTGCAAATAACCAATGTACATGTATACTACTTCTGAAGTGAAAAGGCCCTGTAACAGTAATACTCTGGTTTAGTTTGAGCAAAAGTTCACAAAATAAAATGCTGTTTGATGAAAGTGCTTAGATATACAAATATCAGTCACATGATGAAATCAAATGACTGTTATATACTCGATGAATACAAAGAAGTGCACATCGGATGACCTTATGCAAGTGATTAGGTAATTTTTAGGTTAGTTGAACATTTTGGGAAATTAGGGGAAAAGGCTTGCAAATATGTTCGCTAATATCATGAGTAAAGAGAACAGATACATTGTATATTCATCGGGAAAATAAAATTTCTGCTTACAGTTTTAGATACAGTTCACCAAAGGCTGTCTGTCAGTTCTGTGGCATAAATTCAAGCGAATGTACATAGAATAAACTTTAAGCCATTAATGGGTTACTCTAGGAATAGAAATCATTCTTTGAAAAGGAAAAGCGCACTAATTTGTGGAACTCAAAAAATTGCTTTTCGACACCTTGATCTCCCGTAAAGAATACTGCAGTGTCTGCAGTGCTTTGATTAGTATGGATATATTCTCACAGTTCATACACAATTTAACAACATCACAACAGTTTCAACCTGGCAAGGGGCAATAACTCTATCATCATAGTATCATGCATATTTCAAAGAGTTATGGCCCTTTAAAATGTTAAATTTCATCCATTACCTGATGAATATTGATGTTACCAGTAAATAATGAAATCATGAATATTAATTAGATAGTTTTTTATAATGGCATATGAACGCAGGAGTTTTTTTTTACAAAAGCTGTAGATTCAGATCTATATAATTCCCTAAGCAAACAGAACAAACCCTGATCAGATGGGTCCTACAGAAAACCTCTCTATACATCAAGTACATCAAATACATCAAGTATTTTGTGTTAACGGCAGGTGGCTTCTTAAAGCAAGGTGAAAGTAAAACAGAACGCTCCTATAGGAGCGTTCTGTTTTACTTTCACCTTGATTTAAGCAGCCACCTGCCCTAAATACAAACTAATTAACATAATTTAGTGGCCGTTATAGAGAGGTTCTACTGTATATGAGGTAAAGGGTTAATAGTTCCCCATTGTCATTTCAGAAAATATTGTTTCATAAACATATACAGTTGGGCTAAATATTTGTGAACTTTTGTAATGAAGGAGAAAATTGTCTGACAGCTATACAACTTTTACAATTGAACACCAATCAGTCTACCTGGTTCTGTGTTTCAGTTTTTTCAATAAAAAATTCAAAAGTCAATGGTGTAATTTGAGGACAAAAGGTTTAAATAGCTGCCATAAGGATTTTTTTCTATTGTGACATGAACTTGGTTTTGTAACACCATTTCTTAACCCTTATTGTTTGGGATATGAGTCACTAATGTCCTTTGCAAACAGTGTAGACCCAGATGAGAGGGTTCCTCTAGGAGCCCTCTCATCAGGGTCTGCACTGTTTGTCATGTTATACTATTTAGAAAAATCCCTAAATATTCACCATAAGCTTGACCTATTATAATTTTGGAATAGTCCATTTGAAAAGTCAGCGTTGTAAGGGTTATTAAGATATACATGTACATGGGACTATGTAGTTTTTAACCCTTTCAGCACTAAAGTAACTTAACTGCAAAAATTGGGGTCTGCTCTGTTTGCAAATGGAAATTTTCTTTACTTTCTAACATGGCTACAATTTTCTACCTTCCATATTCTGTTGTAACTATTTTGTCCATGAATGTTCAGTAGGTATTGAAATTTGGATTAACCCTTTCCCTCATGTTTTCACGCATTTGCAAACAGAGTAAACCCAGATCAGACCGTCTGATCAGGGTCTGCTCTGTTTGCTAGTGGAATTTGAAAGATCTATTTCTTTAGTTTTTAAAACGGCTACAAACTTCCAACTTCCATATTTCATTATAACTATTTTGTCCATAAATATTCAATAGGTATTGAAATTTGGAACAAACATAGAACAGGGAAAGGGTTAAGACTGTGATTGACTGTTGTGAGGACCAAAGGTTAATTTGAAAAGTGGTGTAATATTTCATGTAAAAAGGAAAGAAACAAGGGAGAAACTTTAGGACATAAAACTTGGATGTTTTGTGCCTTTAAAATGAAAGTCCCTACATTATAAACACATATTTTCGATAACATCATAAAAACAGGCCACATAAAACATGGTATTTGTTATGTCCAATATCATTATTATGAAGATTGTCAATTTGAACTTATATTGAAAATGCCCCAGTGATACAAAATTAATTGTTTTTGTCGAAACTTATAATTTTTTGTTGTATAACAAAATATTATTGCATATAACAAAATATTATTGCCAATGTTGAACAGTTAACGAAACGAAAATCCAACCCGGAAAATTTCTAATTCATTGGCAAATAACATCGGGTCTGTGATATCAAACAAATCAAAGATTGTCTTCTTCAGTTTATTTTAACTGGTTTTGTTGCATTATTATTTCTTTTCAGCATAAAAACAAAAGAATGTCGAACCCCTTGTCTAGATTTAACCTGTTTACCATTGTGACAGATTTTAGTAAATGTCTTATTTTATACCTGTCGGGCCAAGCCGTGTTGTAGCTGTGATTGCACGGTGTTGCAAAATTTTCCAGAGCGTCGTGAGATCACTGAAATAGTTCCTATTTTTCGTGAAGATGGCATTGTTACGGCAACCTAGACATCACTACGGAGCTCCCATGGTATTCTACCACGTTCCTATGGAGTTCTAGTTTGCGATTGTCTGCGTTCTCACGGTGCTCTTATGGTGCTTCCAACACATGCATAGAGTTGTCACGGCGCTCACACTGTGCTGATGGTGCTTTGAAGACACTCATTTGCACTACCTATAAAAACTGATAGTGACCATTCTGCAGCCGTCTGCCTCCGTCCAGCCATGGTAGAACCCAAAGTATTGTATGCATTCTATGTCTTAGGACCCTCCTCTGTCATCATCCCAGAATGAGATGCTCAACATCTGCATCTTTTGGATCTGCTGGACTTGCATATAGGGAAACAGTTGCCCCTTCTTGCTGCCGTGCATCAGTCTTGATGAATTGAATGTTTGTTTGCAAATCTCAGTCCTTTTTTGTTGGATGCGGTAGAAGCGCATTGCACCATGGTAGCTCCGTATAATCATTGTAAGAGCACAGTAAAAGAAATAACACTCCGTGTAAGCACCATAGATGCGCAGTATAAGCGTGATGGAGATGCAGTGCTAACTCAGAGAACGCCATACGATTGCTGTGCAAGGGCCAACGATAACCATTGCATTCGTATTGCGATCTCTGTGCATGCCCACGGCAATCCCCTGGCATTGTAGGAGACCTACGCTGCTACGACAACCTCACAGTGATATTACTGGGCTCTTATCAGAATGTCAAACGACGGAGCTACCGCAATGCATGCAATTCCACTGCGTACAGCTCGGCGGTCTTGGATGCCATGGGATCGCTGTGAGAAAGTGACCCTGGTGTGACAGGGAATTTTAAGAATCACAGGTTTGTCCATAGCAAACTACAGTTAAACTGTTAACTAATGAATATTTATGAAAGAAATAATAACATCATGAATATTGTTGATGAGTTTTTATAATGGTATTAGGGACACAGAATGTTTTGACCATTGCAGAAACTAGAATCAAATAAGCAATCAGAACAGATCCTGATCATATGACTCCTACAGGAGCCATCTGATCTGGGTCTACTCTTTCTTAGGAAAGTTGTTAAAAAGGTTGATCTATGAAATAACGGGTCAAAAGTTCATCATTCTTGGCAATGCAGCAATGGTAATAAAACGAAATTGTGACTGTGCATCTCATAATAGATATGACTTAATTAGACAAACAGTGATGTAATGCTGTCACATAATTACTAATTATGATGGCATTCATTAGAATTAATTAAAGTGTTTGCTTCCCAAATGGCTTCTGAAAATTTGAATTCAAGGATACCCTTTTTATAATGAAGTACAGTAGAACCTGTCTTAACCCATTACCTCATAGGCTATTTTTAGATACGACCTCTTTGAATAAATCTACCGAAAAGGAGCATTAACTAGAGAAAAGGAAAATTTTAGAATTCTGTAGTTTGAAACCATTGTGATAAATAGAGCATTTGCTCCTATAGGAGCAAATGCTCTATTTATCACAATGGTTTCAAAAAGTGACTTTTACAGAGTAGTCAAAAGTCGTCCATATCAGGGAATGGGTTAAGTGACTATCAAAAAAGAGGTCTAACTATGATTCTGTAAAGCAGATGGTAGTTTAATGCAGGTCAAAAGTAATGCAGAAAGCTTCTAAAGGAGCTTTCTGCATTACTTTTTACCTGCATTAAGCTAATATTCATATATAATAGTCATCATTTCTTTCATGAATATTCATGACAGGAGATGACTGATCTTGGTCTGCTGTTTTTGTTTATTAATATTAGAGGTTTTGGCCTGACTGGGGTCTATTGTGTTTGCAATTGACATTTGTAGGAGAGATTTTGTTGAAATTTTCTTACAGCTAAAAAATATCCCTAATCAGACAAAGTTCTCAGTTACATGGGTATGGGTCATCTTTCCAAAACAATGAATAAAAAAGCTCTGAGTATAGATCTTGAAGATATACAGACTTACTAAGAAGCATCTCATCTGGATCCAATCTATTTGCAAAGGCTTTGCTCAACACATTTACCCATAAAATGCAGATCTACAGTTATCCCTTCGCTTGCTATTCACGTCAATAAACCTATCTGTAAATAGTGAAGACCCAGATGAGACAGCTCCTGCAGGAGCTGTCTCATCAGGGTCTGCACTATTTACAAGTTTATTGTGCAACCAGTGCACTCCACAGCAGTAATTGCACAGCGCAATACGTGTACACAGTGAAGATATATGTAATTATACAACAGGGCATGGGTAAAGAAGGACAAATGTGTTTTAAAATTCAGCAAGCGAAGGGTTAATATTCTATTTCAGTGCTACATTATTTTTAGAACAACAAAAATTAAGTGTGAGCTTTAAAACTACTGTTTAACCATAGATACACCTTTCTATATGCCTTTGGAAACAGAGTAGACCCATATCAGATGGTTCCTGTAGGAGGCATCTGATCAGGGTCTGGTCTGTTTGCTTATGATATAATATAGATATGATTTTACAGTTTCTGCAATGGCCAAACTTTCCTGTGTCCATGTGCTATTATAACAATCTAGTTAATATCCATGATGTCATTATTTCTTATATGAATATTCATGGTATAAAGGGTTAACCCTTTACTTATGAACTATGCATGCAAATCTCTAATGAATGTTAAATTGTAAATCCTATAGGAGCCATCTGATCTGGGTCTACTCTGTTTGCAAATGCGTGAAAACACGTTTATATGAGGGAAAGTGTTAAAAATGAAATACCTCCAGGAGCATTTATTGGAGATAATAGGGTAGATGAAGAAAATTCTAGCAAATTATTATTTTCAGTTTGTAATAGTCTGCTTGTTTCTCAGTATTCTTTTTCATTCACCTCCCTTCTCAGTTGATTATAACATACATGTATATTACCCGTTAGGATTTCATTTTTCAATCTGTATCAATATTGCCAGAAATATCATAGACAAGCTTAACTTAGTCTGTACTAATGTCTTTGTTCATCTTCACCTTCTCTCTCTACACTGAACCTCTTGAACTAAAGCTTCTGCAAACACAGTTTATGAATTCCTCCCTCTGAACAATCCATACACTCAAATATTTGCTTTCACTGGATTAATTTTAGATAGGACAAAAGTGTAACATTTCAATCTTTAATTCTTTTCATCAATATTATTTTTAAGGATAAAGAAACTATCAATTACACAGACATATTTAGACCACTTGTCTATCGAGGCGGAATGGATTTTATGGCTATTTGAAGATTTTAAGTAATTTGATTAAGGAAAATATGTGATAGGTCAAAGATCAAGGGATTTGAGAGGTGATTCAACAACACCATGCAACTCTCCCCTCTTCATGGGTTTCTAAAACAATATCAGTCAATTTGGCACTATTTGAATCTTTAACCCTTTACTCCATAAATTGTAACGCCTTTGTAAAAATCACCTGTTGAAACCATTGTGATAAATAGAGCATTTGCTCCTATAGGAGCAAATGCTCTATTTATCACAATGGTTTCAAACTACCAAATTCTAAAAAATGTCCTTCTCTCTAGTTAATGCTCCTTTTTGGTACAATTATTCAAAAAGGTTGGATCATAAAATAGCCTATGGAGGTAATGGGTTAAATTACTCTGACATAGCAAACAATGTAGAGTTGTAGACCCTGATGAAACTGCTCCTTCAAGAGCACTTTGATCTGGGTTTGAACTATTTGCCTAAGTTTGCTTTTCTAAATACTTAGGGTAATTCAAAGGGTTAGTTTCATAATAGATGAATCACCTTATGAGTGTTCTCTTCTTCCTGAAGAGGGCTTAAATTTTATTAGTTGTTCCTCCTTGAATACTGCTGGCATTTTTTGTGGTTTTGTAACTTTTGTAATAACAGTGTACAATATCAATAATACCAGGTAACTCTTTTGTTACCATTTTAGGAGTTATCCCCCTTTTGCCCTTTGCCTCCGACACTTCGTTAAACAGATCAGATCCTCATGAAACGCTGAGTTGCTCAGCATGTCATCTGGATCTGAGCTGATTTCAAAATTTGTCCATAGCGTGCTAAAGATTAGAGGATGTTGATGAAACTTCATGTCATAAAACAAATAAAGATACCCTAATTTATTACTCTTAATTGGAAATCCAGCTAAGACTCCTCTGATCATTGATTGGTAAAGCTGAATAACCCTTTCCCTTTTAATTCAAATTTCAATACCTCCTGAATATTCATTGACAAAATAGTTATAATGAAATATAGAAGATCTTTCAAATTCCATTAGCAAACAGAGCAGATCCTGATCATATATCTCCTTTAGGAGTCATCTGATTTGGGTCTACTCTGTTTGCAAATGTGTGAAAACATGTTTAATATGAAGGAAAGGAGTCTGTCAATGTTGTACCATTTTGATTATTTAACTCTTTGCATGCTAAGTAATTTTTCATCTGCAACAATTGTCGTCTGCTTCAATTCTTAAAACAAACTTTCTCTCATTTTTTTTGCAAAAATATGGTCAAGATGACAAACAGTTTGGATCCTGATGAGACGCCGCATTATGCGGTGTCTCATCTGGATCCAAACTGTTTGCATGGGTAATCACAGTTTCGCCGCTAGCGTGCAAAGAGTTAAATTAATGGCATAGTTCCTGATCAAATTGCTCTTTCAGGATCTGTTTGATCTGAGTCTGCACCTTTTCAGTCTGAATACCTATGTTTTTTGGGGAAGTTCTGTCACACTGATATCAATAAAATACAAGAAATTAGGTATGCCATAATGGTAATTATTTATAATATGTATCTGACATGTGTTGTAGATATATTCTTTCCTGCAATTTTTGAAACGGATCTTACAAGTCCAGTTTAGCCCTTGGAGTATAATGCTTTAATCTGACAGCTGTCTTTTTTGTAAGTTATTGCCTTAATCCTGAAAAATATCATCAAGGAGCATCAATCCTGTCCAGTAAAACTCCTTTTATATGTGTAGAAAAATATATTGAAGACATTGAACCTTAACTGTTAATAATTCTTATAGGAAGTAATGATAAAATGACTATATGTTGGTGAAACGTTTTTCCATGCACAGAGCAAATTGCATTGTTTTGTGCACAGAAGAACACCGAAGTAGAACCACTGACTGACAGCAAGCCTACTGAATATTTATGGACAAAATGGGTATACAATGAAATATGGAAAGTGGAACATAATAAAAAGTAGCCATTTTAGAAACTAAAGAAATAAATCTTATCAAATTCCATTATCAAACAGAGCAGACCCTGATCAGACAGCTCAGATAGGATCTGGACGTCTTATCATCTGTGTCTACTCTGTTTGCAAATGCATAAAAACATGTTTGAATGAAGGAAAGGGTTCAGGGATAAAGCAGATGACATTTTTCAGAGAATATTAGTGCTTGATAATTGCCCCAGAAATGCAATGTTTTTTTTTTTTAAATCTGCTAAATTATTTTCAGATTGCCCTATAAAGTATTTATAAAAAGTTAAACTGCCATTTTGCAAACAAAACCATTTGAGTCATTGTATGTAAATTAAAATCAATGATAAGAAATGCTGAATAGGAAATAAAATACCTTTTCTGACTCATTAATGTTTTTGGCATTTGTTTGAAATTACAAAGGCATTATTGTATGGGTGGACTTAACCTGTTACGTCCATAGATACGCCTTTTACTTTGGCAAACAAAACAGACCCTGATCAGATGGCTCCTACAGGAACCATCTGATCTGGGTCTACCCTGTTTGCTTCAAGAATTATGTACCATAGGTCAGATTCTGATGGGCCAAAACATGCTTCTAATTGTGCCATAGTAAAAAGTCAGCTTATGAATATTCATAGTGTCAAATTTATATTTCTTACATGAATATTCATGAGCGAAATGATAATGAGATAATATATACCTGATGGTGAAATTAGATACAGCACTGTTTTCAATGACAAGGTAGTAAATAAACAGTTAATGTCTTTTATGTAATTTCTGTCATTGATCGATTCATCTCTACCTTCAGTACGCTGAGTAAATCGTCAACATTAAATTTTGTGCTAGTCTTCAAGTCTCAATATTGAATATTTTGTCCAATTTGGTTTTGGCAAAAAATAATCCAAGTGTCGAAAACATTGAAAATATTAAAGTGATTTTGACTGGGCATCTTATAAACATCCACACTCTTTTCCAATTTTTTCGCAAATTCGCTGATAGTATACTTGGGGTCAAAACAGCTGTTTTATCATTGATTAAAGCAGCCCAAGTGTGAATGATGGTGATCAATTTACAACACATGGTCATTTGGGTGCGATGTTGTGGTATTCATTGGAGCAAAATACTGGTAGTGTTTTTAAGTGTTGTTTACATATTATACTTTTGTTGTGAAAAAAAGAGGGTAATTTTGTGAATATGTACAATTGAGAAGAAATCAATTATAGACTGACTCTAAATGGTAAGGATATCTTTATTATTTGATGTACTTGTACAAAATTTGCAGAACTCAGGATAGGAGGCAAATTGACGAATTTTATGAAGAAGATTTTCTATATTACTTTGCTATAATTATAAACCCTATCTTGTTGGGTTTGGTAGATTGAGAAATAAGAGTGTTTGATATATCAGTAACATGTTTTAACAAACATAACATACAATGTAAGTTTATTACACATAAACTTTACAGTTTCTGGTGTTTACAAATGCGTACAAATATAAGTTATTAACAAGACACTATAGAGATACATACAATTACAATTACATATCATGGATGAACTTTATTTTAATATATATGCATGATATATATTTATTAAACCCTTTGCACACGGGACAAGCATGCACTGCCAGTTGCAGACAGCGCAGACCCAGATCAGAAGGCTACTAGAGGAATCCTCGGATCAGGATCTGCTCTGTTTGTCATTAAATTTAAGCTTTTCATTATATTGTGGACTCAATAGTTAAGTACTGATGAGTTATTCCCCTCTGATAACGCAGCGTTCAGAGGGACAACGATTAAAACAAACCTATCCAACTACATTTATTTTAACACGTACTGCATCTGGTTGAACAAAATTTGTTATGGTGTTAAAACTTGACACTTGTACAATCATACAGAACTTTTTTACTTTACTTTGATATTAATTTACTAGGATTCATTTATCGTGTTGATTCTTGCTTTAAACCCTTCTGATGCGTATCTAGTTAACATACGTAATTCGTTCCTATTCTATATCACTATGGTAGAACCTGTCCTAATTTAAGCTGCCATTCATTGAACTCAAAAGTCTTAAAAACCAGATGGTTGCTTAATGTAAGGCAAAAATAATACAGAAAGCTCCTATATATGAGCTTTCTGTATTACTTTTGACCTGCATTAAGCTACCTGGTGACCTGCCTTACAGACCAATAGTTAATCTCTTTTTGACGACTGCTTAACCGTTTCCCTGTTTTATGTTTATTTCAAATTTCAAAACCTACTGAATATTGATGAACAAAATAGTTATAATGGAAGTTGGAACATTGTAGCCATTTTGGAAAGTAAAGAAAAAGGTCTATTAAATTCCATAAGCAAACAGAGCAGACCCTGATCAGACGGCTCCTAGGAGCCGTCTGATCTGGGTCTACTCTGTTTGCAAATGTGTGAAAACAGTAAAAACTCGATAGTTTGAAGTTTTAGTAATGAAAATTTGAGAACTCTTTAGGCAGGTAGCTGCTTACTTAATACAGGGTGAAAGTCACACAGAAAGCTCCTAGAGGAGCTTTCTGCATGACTTTCACCCTGTATTAAACTGCCACCTGTGTTAAAGATCAGTAAAGATAATTATTTTGGTGTTCAAACTATTGGGGTTTTACTGTACTTTTAAGCTATGGTATACAGAAATATGAAATTGAGATCATTAGTTAAACAGAATCATATAAGGATTCAGTATGTTTCAATGTAATCACCCGAAGTATTGACACTATTCAGACACCCAGACTCCGCTCTAAAACTGTTGATCTGGATCTGCACTATTTGCCTATGTTAGTCCGTACAAAATACTTTTGGTAATTACAGTACACTCTGAACAAACCTTTGTTATGAAAAATTTAGCTTTGTGATACTGGTCATTGTTTTCAAAAAAATGAAAGAACAATCTTATTGGAATATAGCAAATTTTAATCATCAGTTTTTGTGAAGCATTTAATTTCAAACAATAAATTACAGAAGAGGCAACAGAAATGTCCAACATGTACTCTAAGTGTAGAGATGTACTAAGTTCAGTGACTGTTTTATTTAGTTTTTGTTGATTCGTTTTGCAAATCTTACATATTTGTTTAATTTGAAGACTGTGGGTTTTGTATGAAGTTGATAGATTTAATCATTTAATTTCAATTTATAATGATTAAATATAAGGTTTAAAATTACACAAACGTTGTTTTTTTTTGTTTTAAATGAGTTATTAATTTTTATTTCATTTTTTCTGTTCATAACAGAGTTTATTAGTTTGATAAAAATGTTTGATTCAGTCAGAAAGAAATAACAAAACTGAACATGGAGAAAATGATAAGGTGTAATGGGATTTTTTTTTATTTTGCAGTACAGTAAAACCTCTCTAAACTGGACATTAAATTTAGTATAGATATCAGTCTTCAGGAGACAGGTGGCAGCTTAATGCAGGGTGAAAGTCATACAGAAAGCTCCTGTAGGAGCTTTCTGTATGACTTTCTGTTTTCACCCTGCATTAAGTAGCCACCTGCCTAAAAATATCTTAATTCTTCTCAGCTAGAATTCCAGTTTAGAAGGATTTTACTGTAAGATTGTTTGAGACTCATGAAATCTGAAAAGTCCTTTAAAGAGGAGGTCCCTACAATGATCGCATATTTTCAATAATATCATAAAACTTGGTATTTGTTATGCTCTATCATTATTATGAAGGTTCCCAATTTGAACTTATATCGAAAAATGCCCATGTGATACAAATAAACCGATTTCATCAATAACTGATAATTTTTGTTCTACAACACAATATTATCGGCCTTTTCCGTAAATTCTTCTGCGTTTTGCCGATGATCACCCGACCCCTCCATTGTTTACGTAATAGCTTTCTCGGAAGTGGTCGGAGAATCGTGAATAGGGCGAACAGTTACGAAACTAAAACTCAACCCGAATAAAATTGAAACATCGGGGAGTAAAACCAGGATCGGCGATATCAAACACATGGATGTTTTGTCATTATAAACGGTAATTGGATGGGGCTTTTTGTGATATACAACTTTTCAGCATATAAACAAATGAGTTTTGTATATTTTAAGTGTTTATGAAACGCGTCAAATGTAGGGACATCCCCTTTAAGGTTTATCACAAAATAGATCTGTTCAAAACATTTTTAAGTAGAGGATACAACAGAAATATTAGATCACTAAATGTCTAATGGAAAATAAATGTTTGCCCACCATAGACTAAATGCTAATAACATATATCCTAAACATTTGGCATTATTATGTCTTGTGATACTACAAGTGGCTTTAACCCTTACTACGCTGAGTTTTTCAAATGGAGTCTTCCGAAATTCGAACAAGCCAAGCTTACAGTGAATAATTATGTAGATATTTTCCTAAAGAAAAGTGTGACGTGACAAACAGTATAGGCCCTGATGAGGCTCAGGGCTAGGAGTCCTCTCATCTAGATGTACACAGTTCGGAAAGGATATCAGGAACTTGTGTCTCGCACAGTAAGGGCTAATACCCAAATTACCCTAAGTATTAGGGCACCAAATCTCCTCTCTCCATGCATTTGTAAAGCTGCTAAATGAGTCAATTTGACACCATTTTTATAACTTTAAATTAGACTGATTTAGAAACAATTAGTGTAGACCAAGATCGATCTGTTTGATCTGAGTGGGCACTATTTGCCTAAGTTTATCTGTCTGAATACTTAAGGTTAAAGTAGAGTCATAAAAGAAATTGAACTGTATTGTAATTATACATACATGTGTATTTCACAAAAGAATTTGAGTCTGGCTTTTAAACTACATTTCATATTTTGCATAAATTAGTGTTAGCCAGTCTGAATGTTGAGCTCTTTGTCTGTCATAAGTAAAGACAGCTTCTACAGAAATCCTCTGATCTGGCTCTACTCAGTGTGCAAAGGCATTGAAAAACTGTTGTACAAGAGAAAGTGCTGTTGTTAATACATGTACATTCATTATTTCTTAACCCTTTCCTTCAAGTAAATGCTTTTTCATTTTTTCATGTCTTTTCAAACAGTAGGAATTGTCCGATCAGACTGTCTCCTCTTATTAAATTGTAATAGATCTGACTCAACAGTTTCTACCAATACAAAATAAATTGGTACATATACAGTCAAACCTCTCTATAATGACCACTAAATTACATCAAGTATTTTGTGTTAAAGGCAGGTGACTGCTTAAAGCAAGATGAAAGTAAAACAGAACGCCCCTGTAGGAGCGTTCTGTTTTACTTTCACCTTGCTTTAAGCAGCCACCTGCCATAAATACCAATTAATTTACTCAATTTAGTAGCTGTTATAGAGAGGTTTTACTGTATTTCATTATAAATATTCATGATGTGATAATTTCTTATATGAATCTTCAACAGGGAAAAAGTTAATGAAATCAGGTAATGGAGGAACAGTCTAAATACGAGTCCCGCAATTAGTCTTTCTACCTTTACCTTTCTATATTGGCACTGACATTCAATCCATTGATGAAATTCAACAAAAAAGGATTTACTTCAGCTCTTTCACTGCTGAGTATTGTTGTTAGCAAAACTTGCTGTCTGCTTCAATTTTCATGTTTCAAAATTCTTCCTTTTTCTTTCAAAGAACAATAAATGTAGCAAAAATAGTAGTTTGGATCCTAATAAAACAATGAGTTACTTGCCATCTGATCTGGATCCATACTCAGATTTGCCATAATCACTGAAAGAATTGAAATAGACAATGCTTATTGTGCTAATAACTTGGTTTTTGGCATGTCTTGTGTATCTCAGCATACTAAAATAGACTATTAATGCAAAATAAACGTTACAAACTGTTTTGACCAAATGTTTAGTAACTCAGCATCTCATCAGGATTTGTTACACTTTAACCCTTTCCCTCATATTGACGACTTTTGATGACTCTGTAATAATCACTTTGTGAAACCATTTTGATAAATAGAGCACTTGCTCCTATAGGAGCAAATGCTCTTTTTATCACGAGGGTTTCAAACTACAAAATTCTAACATATTCTTTTCTCTAGTTAATGCTCCTTTTCGGTTGATTTATTCAAAGAGCTTGTATCTAAAAATTGCCTATGAGGTAATGGGTTAAATATGATTTTGTGATAAAGATAATCTACATTGTGCTTGTAGAATGGACTTGATATTGGAAATGCATCATGCATATTTATTTGGTGAATTTTATAATACATGTAGCATAATTATAGGATTTTCGGTATATTATAAACAAACAGAACACACCCTGATCAAATGATTCCTTCAGGAGCCATCTGATTTATGGGTCTACTCTTTTTGCAAAGGCGTTAAAAAGCATTTATATGAGGGAAAGGTAACCTCTGAGTAACTGTCCTCTGCAAACACCGTCATCTGGGTCCAAGGATATAAAACTTCTGAGTCAGAGTCTGCGATCATTCTCAAGTATCTGATTGGTCAGATTCTGAGCAAGCTCAGAATCTGACCAATCAGATGCTTGAGAATGATCTCAGACTCAAGTAAATAGTTTTATAACCTTGGAGCCTGCTTCAATTATGAAAGTAAAGTTTTCTTTTCTAACACGTTGTTATAGTTACACACCATTTGGAGCCTGATGAGACTCAAGTTACTCGGCATCTGATCTGGATCCAAACTGTTTGCAAAGGTTATCACAAAGTCCTCAGTAGAGTGCTGAAGGTTAAAATGTTGAATGTAAGACACACATACACAGGCATTTGCAAACAGTGTAGATCCAAATCAGAGGGATCCTAGTCTTCAGGCACCGTAGCCTCTGCTTGAACTGTTTTCTTTTAAAACAGTCTGGCAAGTTTAAGCCTTTCACATAGTTAAACCTTTCCCTCATAGGCTATCTTAGATCCAACCACTTGAGAAAAGGAACTTTTTAGAATTTTATAGTTTGAAACCAATAGGAGCAAATGCTCTAGTTATCACAATGGTTTCAACGGGTGACTTTTACAGAGACGTAGAAAGACGTATTTATGCAGGAAAGGTTTAAACACTGATGGGCTATTCCACTCTTAAAATTCAGCATTGAAAGGGTTAACCCTTTACTCCATAAATATGCTTTTTAACACATTTGCTAACAGAGTAGACCCAGAACAGGGTTTGCTCTGTTTGCTTATGATCTAATATGTTATGTTCCAGACAGATTTCTTTCAAAGGCTTTGTTTCAGTTGCTGTTAAATTTACTCTAATAGTACAATGGTATATGGGTGTATTCTTTAAATCCTTTGCAAATGGTTTGGATCCATATTAGATCCCAATTAGAAACTTGAAAAATAATCTGGATCATTACTGTTTGAGACTCTTGATTTGTTTTTGAATAGAATATTAACCCTTCGCTTGATATTCACGTCAATATACCTACCTGTAATTAGTGAAGACCCAGATGAGACAGCTCCTGCAGGAGCTGTCTCATCAGGGTCTGCACTATTTACAAGTTGATACTTGTACACAGTGAAGATATATGTAAATATACAACAGGGCATGGATAAAGAAGGAGAAATGTATTTTAAAATTCAGCAAGCGAAGGGTTAATTTACTCCAGGGTTGAAGCAGTCAACAATATTTTATTATTGCAGACAATTTTCACTCTTTGTATGCCAAGTAATTTTGTCATTTGCTCATTTGTGACATCTGCAACTACTGATTTTCTAAAAATGTTTGCAGAAGTTGAGCCTGAGTGACAAATATTTTGGATCTCAGATCAGGTTCCATATATACTATTTTGTGGGACCTGATCTGGATCTAAACTGATTGCAAGGGTCATAAATGGTGGGAGAATCTGCTGCAAGCATGCCAAGAGTTAAAGATAATTTGTGGAACACTTAAAATTGCAAGGGAGATCATTATCTCTTTGCACTTAAAGTAATAATTGTTGTCTGCAAAAATTGTCATCTTCTGTATTTTTCTTCCCTGTCTCATGACGAATGAGTTATCGAAGAGTATTGGTCAGTCTTATTCCTGATGATCTGATATGCTGAATTTCTTGGCAACTCATCTGGATCCAAACTGTTCGAATTATAAGGTAATCACTAAGTCAATAATTACATAATGCAAAATGAGTTAAACTTTTATATGCTCGAAATTAACATATTGGTGTTTGGCAACAGTGTAGACCCAGTTTAGACAGCTCCTAGACTCAAAAGTTTTAGAATTTTGTAGTTCTGGAACCATTGTGATAAATAGAGCATTTGCTCCTTAGGAGCAAATGCTCTATTTATCACAATGGTTTAAAAAATGGTGACAGAGGCGTAGAAAGGCGTATTTATGGAGCAAAGGGTTAAACACAGATGGGTCATACCACTTCCAGTGTTGTTGTTTTCTTTTGCCAATTTGGGGCTTAATTTCAGCCCCTGAGTCCCCTCTTTAATACATACATGTAATACAGTATTCATGATGGAAAATTCCCATCTTTCAAATTAAACAGATTCTTACAAATGAACATGCATCATATATAAGTTACTCAGTAAGAGCTGTCTCATCTGAGTCTACACTGCAAAATGAGGCAAATTTTAACAAATGAGGTAACATCTTTTAGTGAAGAATGTCAAGATCATGGATTATGGTAAAGCTTTAACCCTTTCCCTGTTCTATATTTAGTCCAAATTTCAATACCTACCGAATATTCATGGACAGAATAGTTATAATGAAATGTAGAAGATAGAACATTGCAGCCATTTTAAAAACTAAAGAAACAGATCAATCAAATTCCATTAGCAAACAGAGAAGACCCTAAGGTCAGACGGCTCATACAGGAGCCATCTTATCTGGGTTTACTTTGTTTGCAAATCCATGAAAATGTGTTTATATAAAGGAAAGGGTTAAATGAATTAGAAATAACAATTTTGCCCTATTTTCATTGCTACTGCACAATTTTCCCCCTCTCTGTGGGACCCGTGGATAAAAATTCAGCAATCAAAAGATTTTTAAGGATAATTAAAAACACACTTAGCATTGCAAAAGAGATCATTATAAATCAATCAGAAATGCAGGCACTGTCTGTGATGTGACAGGAAGACAACAGCGGCCATTTACGGCACATTATTCCTACTGCAAGGCCGCCGCAGTCTGGCAATTACATGAAAGAACAACTAACGAAATTGTCTTCTTGTCACAACTATTGTTTGTCAAGACAATAAGCATTTCTTTGCATTGTCTGAATCAAAATTTCTCTATCAAAAGTTGACTGAGACTAAAAATAAGAATCATAACCATGTGACAGGTGTACTTGTACCACACAGAATTTTGTTGATGTGTGGGGCTTCTTTTATAATGGATAAATGATAAGTTTTAATTGAACAAGGTAAACTATTAACCCTTTACTCCATGAATATTAATGTAAGAAATAATGACATCATGAATATGAATTTGATTAATTGTTATAACACATGACTGTACGCAGGAATTTTTCACCAAGGCATAAACTGTATAATCATATCTATGTACAGTAAAACCCCTCTATAATGCGACCAGTGAATGAATAAACATGGGTGTCTTTATAAGCAGATGGTTACTTAATGCAGGACAAAAGTATTGCAGAAAGATGCTAGAGGAACTTTCTGCATTACTATTGTACTGCATTAAGCTACCACCTGCATCTAGCACCCATGATTGTACCTCTTTTAGGTGGTCACATTAGCGGAGTTTTACTGTACATGTAATATCATAAGCAAATAGAGCAGACCTTGATCAGACTGGTTGTACAGGAGGCGTCATGATCTTGATCTACTCTGTTTGCAAAGTGAAGAAAGGCAGGTTAATGGAGTAATTTAGGGTTAACCATTGAGTAGACGAAAGCTGAATTTTTTCAAAATTTTCCTTTCAGTTTGAAAGGATACGATTTGTAAGAAGATATTGAATGAAGAACAGTGGACACCGTAAAAAAAAAGGCTCTTCTAGGAGCCATCTGATCTGGGTCCATCCTTTCTGCAAATTAAATGCCAGGATACTGAATGTTTCCCACATTAAAAGATTCCAATCGGGATTCCATCTGGGTTGATTTTCCAAATTTTAGTCTGCTTGATGAAAAATACAATGGTAAGGAAATAACTTACAAATAATCATTTAAAGCATTACTCTATAAACACGCCTTTCTATGTCTTTGCAAAGAGTGTAGACCCAGATCAGGATATGCTCTGTTTGCTTATGAAATAATATACCTCTGATTCTACAGTTTTTACTAAGGTAAAAAATGCCTGTATCATTGTGCCATTATAAAAGTTATTCTAATTAATATGCATGATGCCATTATTTCTTATATGAATATTCATGGACTAAAGGTTTAAAATTGCAAAAATTTGATGTTAAAGTATTGATGTTGCCAATGTTTTCACCCATGTTTTAAGGCAAAATTTAATTTGTGTCTATTTTGTTTGTTAATCATAAAATGTTTTATGATCTTTATAAAGTAAAGGATTAATTGAAACACATATTACCATTGCCACCAATTAATGCTAAGGACCATGATGAAAATAAGAGCTCGCTTGTTTTAATAATGTGTTATCCTTGGTCATGGGAAGCATTTCATGGTTTACATGTACATTGTAAAGTATATCAAAACCTTTATTATCTGATTCTGTATAATGTATGTGAACCATTGTTATATGTATCCCTTTACTCCATGAATATTTATGCAAGAAATGATGACATCATGAATATTAATTAGATTCATTTTTGTTGTGGTGTACGAACACAAAATATTTTGGCATGGCAGAAACTGTAGAATCAGCTCTATATTATTAAGCAAACAAAGCAAACCCTGATCAGATTGCTCCTCTAGGAGCCATCTGATCTGGGAGCCATCTGATCTGGGTCTACTCTGTTTGCCAAGGCATAGAGAGGCATATTTATGGAGTAAAGGGTTAGGTTATGAAAATTGCCAAATACACACTGAAAGGAGGAAGTGACAAATTAAGCAATGAGGACCAACAAAGCATGATGACAGAGCATAACAAACTTCTTTATTACCCTCAGAGGGGTCCTGCAAACCATTGACAGTAATGTGCAAAGTGGATTTACCCTTATTATACAGTTAAACCTCTATCAAATGGACATTTAGACAGGTGGCAGGAGCTCTAGGAGCTTGCTGCATGACTTTCACCCTGCATTAAGCAGCCACCTACCTAAGGTATCTAAATTCTCCTCTACTAGAATTTCGGTTTAGAGGGGTTTTACTGTATACATAACTCTTTCAATAATACCCAAATTACCGTAAATATTTCAAACACCCAATCTCTCCTCTCCGCCACTTAACTGAATAAGTCAATTTGGCACCATTTCGATAACTTTGAATTAAACTGATGTATATATATATATACAGTTGAACTTCGATATCTCAAACTCTGATAACTCGAACTTTGGGATAGCTCGAACAAAAAGTTCAGTCCCTTCAAAACTTACAATACAGAATTACTCTAAAATGTATCACTACAGGTATCTAGAAACACATATGACAGCTTAATACAGGTCTAAAGTAATGCTGAAAACTCCTTTCAGCATTACTGTAGACCTGTATTAAGCTGTGGCCTTGAGAAAACGTTCAGATTAGAAATCGGATGTCTCGAACTCCTCTTATCTCGAACTAATGTGTACGGTCCCTCGAAGTTCGAGTTATCAAAGTTCAACTGTAGTAGTAAATAGTCAAAACTCTGGGTCTGATCTGGGTCTGCACTTTTTGCCTAAATTTGTCCAAATACTTAGGGTAATAAAATTAGGTTGGAATTCTAAATCAAAATGTATCTCCTGGATGTCGATCTACTTTTGAAGTTTGTTCGAATGTCTCATTGCAATTGACTGCTACGAAAGCCACAGCCACTCTTTGATGGAAATGACCATGATTTACTTTTTAGATTTACACTCCAGAACAATGCAGCTGCAATATTTTACACTGAGCTCATTTAGCCTCACTAATGCCCAAGAACTCTTTGATGTTTGATGTGTTCTTAACATTATGCAGGTCACTTGCTGTCTTAGCATAATGTATTCCAAATACCTTCTGCACTCTAAGCAATTAATGTCTGCAAATGTTTTTGTCTGCTGCAAATATTTTTTCTGTCATATCTTTCCAAAAAGAAATGTTGAGAGTGACAAAGTTTGAACCCTGATGAGGTGTCACGTTACTCAGCATCTCATCTGGATCCAGACTGTTTGCAACATCACATGAGAACTGTATTTCTCGGTTTCCAAATATTCACATTCCCTTCTTTGAGTGATTCAAATATCGTTTCAGCAAAATTAAATTTATTAAAGCATTTTCCTCACCCTGCTTCCCATGTATCTCTTAACCACAATTGTTAAATAATATTGCTCTCTGTTTTATCTTTTATGCTTAAACAGCCATTTTACACTTGTGTAAAACCTCGCTTGTTTTTATGGTCATGGGTATGCAATTATCAAAAATATAATCCAGTGATAGAACTCCAGGAGTGAACCCTATCATTCTACAAAAGCATTGAGTAAGGACCAACCGTTTAACCCTTTCCCTGTTGAATACTTATGTAAGAAATAATGACATCATGGATGCTTATTAGCTGAATTTTTACAAATGACATTGTATAGAGGGAGTTTTGGTATTGGTAGAAACTGTCAGATAACTTCATAAGCAAGTACGGAGCAGATTCTGGTCTAGTTTGGCTATGTCAGGGGGGAGTGAGTTGGGTTTTACGGCACTGCGACACTGAATAAGTCATATAGCGCCGATGAATGATGAGATGACACAATGAGGAATGATTTCAGGAAGATGATTTCTGCTAATCTCATTTGCTGCAAAGTGGCGCGTGGGATCAAAACCACCAACCTACCTTCCTTTTAGTTCTTGGCAGAGGGGATAATCTCTGTCAAAGAACCCCAAAAACATCCCCCTGTGACAATTACCCCCCCCCCCCCCCCCCCCCCCCCCCCCCCCCCCCCCCCCCCCCCCCCCCCCCCCCCCCGGAACCATGACAAGGTGGGAAGAAACTGGGGGAAGGAGGATTATATTTATTAAGTTGGAAGCTAATCTAGGGGAGTTTTTTGCATTGCTCACAGTCTGCATTAAGCTACCACCTGTATTTTGAAGAAAACAACATACAACTATATTTATTAATTATTTCCAGATCAGATAGTGGACCTGTAGCACCCATGCAATCATGTAGATCTGATTCTATCGTTTCTTCAATTAATATTGGCAAAAAAATCCAATTTTCATTTACCATCATAAACATCCAGATAATTGATATTCATAGTATCTGGGTCTATGCTTATAAAACTTTTAGTTGAGTCTGAGATCGTTCTCAAGTTTTTGATTGGTCAGATTTGAGCCTTTGGCTTGAGAACTCAAATCTGACCAATCAAAAGCTTGAGAACAAAACTCAGACTCAACTAAAAGCTTTATAAGCATGGACCCAGTATTGTTTTACATTAATATAATTCATGATGTGGGTTAAACTCAATAAAAGATTATTTAGGTATTTGTGTAACTCAAGTTTTCTTGTATGGAGTGGAATATTGATTAGGGGTACTGCAAACCTAACAAGTAATGCCCAAATATTTCAGGTGAGTTTTACTTTACCCTTTAAAATGTGGGAAATGAGTGTAGTCATGTTTGCAACCCATGAGTGTAGACCGACATCAGATCAGATCAGATCAGGATCTGCACTGTTTGCCTTTCAAAACCCTCTAGCTAATTTATGCCTGTCAAACTGAATAGGCTGTATGGTTAAACACTTATCGGTTAGTTTCATTTTTGAATATTCAGCATGCAAATGGAGAAAGTATACCAAAGTTTACCCTGATAAGAACTGAACAAGTATTTGAGATCTGCCAAATGTTGACTGTTTACCAACTTTATCAGGGAAAACTTGGTTTATCAGGTATGTCAAACTTTCAATATGTAAAATCAATAGGGTGATTGGATCAATACTACTTATCAGCCGGCTGTGCCCATAGTCAACAATGTCCTGTGCAATGACAAAATCAAGAGTCAAAACAAGTTGGACAAAGTTATTTTGTTTCTTGTGTATCTTTTTGTGTGACTGTCATGCTTAAATGTTTTCTGCTTAAATGTTTTCCTGCTAGACAGAAACAATGCATGCTCCGTAATGGACACTGTTATATAAATATCACCTGCTCCAATTGAGACCACAAGGAAAATAATTCTCAATTCAAATCTCCAAAATAAGAGTTGATCATTTCAAGAACATTGTAATGAGACAATGAGGTTGATAAACAGATCTTTAGACTAAGAATGTAGTTGATAAACATGTCTTTAGACTAAAGTGTATACATTCCATAACATTGTACTTGTTGAACATTCATACAACACTGGCCATCCATTGTGAACCTCATTCTTATTCTAAAGATCTGTTTATCAATCTCACTCTTAGTCTAAAGATCTGTTTATCAATCTCACTCTTAGTCTAAAGATCTGGTTATCAATCTCACTCTTAGTCTAAAGATCTGGTTATCAATCTCATTCTTAGTCTAAAGATCTGGTTATCAATCTCATTCTTAAACTAAAGATCTGTTTATTAACCTCATTCTTAGTCTAAAGATCTGTTTATCAGTCACACTCTTAGTCTAAAGATCTGGTTATCAATCTCATTCTTAAACTAAAGATCTGTTTATCAACCTCATGTGTGTGTTTATTAACCTCATTCTTAGTCTAAAGATCTGTTTATCAACCTCATTCTTAGTCTACAGATCTGTTTATTAACCTCATTCTTAGTCTAAAGATCTGTTTATTAACCTCATTCTTAGTCTAAAGATCTGCTTATCAACCTCATTCTTTAGTCTAAAGATCTGCCTATCAACCTCATTCTTAGTCTAAAGATCTGTTTATAATTATCCCAATTTGTGGAATACATTATTATAATGGCATACATTCTGGTCCTAAAATGATACAACCAGGTCTGAGCAGGTTAGACCTGGTCAGTCCTTTAGTTCTGAGCGGACGAGACTATACGATCTTGTATCAGTCCTTTACACTGGGCATCTAAAAGAACCAGAGAAACTCAGTCGAAAATAAGAGTAGGGCATCGTGCCCGGGTTTCTCTGTATCCTCTCCCCTCTTTCTGGGGCGTCCAATTAGCCCGTAGTGAGAAGAAACGGATGTTAATCAACACAAACAAACATCAGGTTTGACCAGGTCAGACCTAATTGTTCTACAAGGTCAGACCTCCTTCAGTTAACCCTTTCCCTGTTCAATATTCATGTAAGAAATAATGACATCATGGATATTTATTGGCTCAATTTTTATAATGTAAACTTTTCAAGGAATTATTTTGCTTTGACAGAAATGGGAGAATCAGATCTATACTATGTCTAAAGCAGACTGAGCAGACCCAGATCAGACATCTCCTATACAAGCAGTCTGATCTGGGTCTACTCTGTTTGCAAATCATCAAAATGCATTTATGTGAGGTAAAGGGTTAACTCTTTACTTCATAAATATGCCTTTCTGTGCCTTTGCAAGCAGAGTAGACCCAGACCAGGCAGCTCCCATAGGAGCTCTCCGATCAGGGTAATGCTCTGGTTGCTTATAAATGGAAAAATATAGATCTGATTCTACAGTTTCTGACATAACAAAAAAACTCTGTGTCCTAATGTCATTATACAAATATCGTCTAATTAATATTCGTTAATTCTTTTATAAATATCCTTAAGGCAAAGGGTTACATACAAGTAAACGATTTCCAGATTTAACCCTTTCCTCCATAAATACGCCTTTCTACGCCTCTGTAATGACCACTTCTTGAAACCATTGTGATAAATAGAGCATTTGCTTCTATAGGAGCAAAATGCTCTATTTATCACTATGGTTTCAAACTACAAAATTCTAAAATTTTACTTTTCTCTAGTAAATGCTCCTTTTGGGTAGATGCATTCAAAGAGGTTGGGTCTAAAAATAGCCTATGGAGGAAAGGGTTAAAAGATTATAGTCAGAGTTGCAGACAGAGAGAATTAGGTGGTGGACACAAACAGAAGTAGATTGTTAGACTAGTTTTTCTCAGCCTGGATAATCCTGTACATTGCCTGATGTGTCAATGTTGGTATCGGATGTTGAGAGTCAGACTGCTAATTGTTGAGTTTGTATATTTGTTTATTGTATGAAGTATCACCAAAATGCCAGGATCACCAGAAAGCTGAGCTAAGCTATACACCCGGTTTTGGAGATAATCTCTATTTAATGTGGGTTTACTCTCTCTTTTCAGGAGATAACAGATTTACGAACATGAGATAGTTGCTGGTCAGTCTTCAATAGTGCGCTTGAGAGCCAGAGTTTCCCCAATGATTCTACAGAAAGACGTTTCCTGATATTGTTGTTCAAAACTTTATTGCATTGAATCGTCAACTGTAAATAAGAGAAGTCTGCAAGTAGTGATAACTTGTGGGGTAAATGTCAACTTCTACAAGCAGAATATAGCTGAATATAGACCAGACACTGGAATTTTATGCCTTAAGGAGTAGGCCAGGACTCCACTGATGTCTATCATATAGTGTTGACATGAAGTGGCATTGCTGAGCGGATATTTATTACCGTTGTGATTTTTATCTAAAATCAAAGGTAAGAGACCTTTACAGTTATTTTCAGATTAAGGATAGTTATATCATTGAATGAAAATAATTACATGACAGTGAAAATATTATGATGTCTTGCTTGAAAATTGGAAGATTATTTGATTTAGATTGTATTTTCACCGACATCTTATAGAATTATGTTCTCAAATTGTCAGTGTAAATTGGATCTTTGATATCGTTTTTGATAACATTATTGCTATATAAATGGGATTCTCAACAATTTGATCATTTTCTAGTTTTCGTGAAGAACTTTAAGCAGCTTTAATTCTTATTTTTTACACAGAATTTATTTCCTGTAGTATTAACCCTTCGCTTGCTGTTCACGTCAATATACCTACCTGTAAATAGTGAAGACCCAGATGAGACAGCTCCTGCAGGAGCTGTCTCATCAGGGTCTGCACTATTTACAAATTGATTGTGCAACCAGTGCACTCCAAAGCAGTGATTGCACAGAGAAATGATTGTAGACAGTGATGATATATGTAATTATACCACAGGGCATGGGTAAAGAAGAAGAAATGCATTTTAAAATTCAGCAAGAGAAGGGTTAGATATGATCAAAATGTCAAACAGTGTGGATACAGATAAGACACCAATTTACATGTTTACTCACCAGGATCCAAAATGTATGAATTCAATCAGAACACAAAAAAGAGTGAATTGAGATTGAAATGTATGAAAAGGGAAATATTGTGAGAAAACTTGAATTTAGCAAATGCAATGATATTCTAATTTACATAGATATTGGGACACCAAATTCCCCCCTGTCTACCTGAGTTTGTTTAAACTCAATGAGTCAGCTTTAATTAGACAAGAATAGTAGCAAATAGTGTAGACCCAGATCAAACTGTTCCTGAAGTCCAGGGAGCAGATTGTTCTGGGTCTGCACTATTTGCCTAAGAATGTGTGTCCTAATAATTATGATAATTAGGGTTGATTCTAATAATCTCGGTCGAAAATTAACAGATGTTACATCCTTATAGTTGCAGGTAATTGATTTTTATGACAAAAGTTTAAGTGAATAAAGGTATCGGTTAAATCTGGTCATATATTATTCATGAGATTTTCATAAAATTAAAAACTCAAAAAACAGGAACGTTGAAGTAGAAACGATCTCGGCTTTATGGTATTACCAGTGTTTTATTTGACCAACGTTTCGAGCCCACACTGGGTCTTCATCATAAAATAAAAAAAGAACACACATATTCATTACAGGTAATGCAGAGTGAAAGTCTTACAGAAAGTTCTTAACACTTTCCCTGTTTAATATTCCTGTAAGACTATTAACTAGCCTGAAGTTTTAACAGCACTCTTGACAAGTGTGTTTTTTAACCATGGCAGATCTGAAGAATCTGATCTATATCGTTACATAAGAAAACAGAGCAGACCTGACCTACAGGAGCCGTCTGATCTGGGTCTTATCTGTTTACAAAGGTGTGAAAAAGTGTTTATATGAAGGAAAGGGTTAAAGGAGCTTTCTGTATAATACTTTAGCCCTTTATTCAATGTATACAGTAAAACCTCTCTATAATGGCCACTAAATTACATCAAGTATTTTCTGTGAAAGGCAGGTGGCTGCTTAAAGCAAGGTAAAAGTAAAACAGAACGCTCCTATAGGAGCATTCTGTTTTACTTACACCTTGCTTTAAGCAGCCACCTGCCCTAAATACCAACTATTTAACACAATTTAGTGGCCGTTTAATAGAGAGGTTTTACTGTATATATAGTTCATGTAAGAAATAATGATACATATATTTTGAATATTTATTAGCTGATTTATTTATAATGACTTGAATAAACACAGGAGTGTTTTTACCATGGCAGGAATTGCAGAATCGGGTCTATATATAATTCCGTTAGCAATTTGACAGAGCAGACTCTGATCATACAGCTTCTACAGTAGTTGGTAGTTGCCTAATCTGGCTCTTCTCTGTTTGCAATTTGGGGTTAAAAGGTGTTTCTATGGAGAATAGGATTTATTTGTTCTGGATACCAACCAGCTGTCTGAAAACACCAGATTTACGTATATTTTGAATAGTTGTTGAAGATAGGATGTTCTGAAATTTGTTCAGATTAACATTATTAACCTGTTACTGATAAAGAAGCATATTTATTCATTTGAACACAGTATAGACCCAGATCGGACAGCTCCTGTAGGGTCTTCTCTGCTTCTGAGTACCCAGTAACATTGAAGTTCAATGACCAAATATTCACCTGTTTATAGCCCTCTGATCTGGGTCTGTACTGTTTGCAAATGCCAGTACAATCATGTCTGACATTCAATGGGCTAAACATTGTATGGACTTGTTTTAATATTATCCCTTTCCCTGTTCTATATTTAGTACAAATTTCAATACCTACTGAATATTCATGGACAGAATAGTTATAACGAAATATGGATGGTGAAACATTGTAGCCATTTTAGAAAGAAAAGGAACAGATCTTTCAAATTCCATAAGCAAACGGAGCAGACCCTGATCAGACATCTCCTCTAGGAGCTGTCTGATCTGGGTCTACTCTGTTTGCAAATGCTCCTGGGGGTCATAATTTGAACATTTTTTGTAGAGGACCATAAGATCATACTACATACCAAATATCAAAGTTCTACGCCTTACAGTTTCAGAGAAGAAGATTTTTAAAGATTCTCCTATGAAAAACTGATAAGCCCTTGGGCGGGGCCATTTTTGGCCCGGGGGGTCATAATTTGAACAATCTTTGTACAGGACCATATTAAGATCATGCTACATACTAAATATCAAAGGTCTAGGCCTAAGAGTTTCAGAGAAGAAGATTTTTAAAGATTTTCCTATGAAAAACTGATAAGCCCTTGGGCGGGGCCATTTTTGGCCTGGGGGTCATAATTTGAACAATCTTTGTAGAGGACCATAAGATAATGCTACATACCAAATATCAAAGGTCTAGGCCTTACAGTTTCAGAGAAGAAGATTTTTAAAGATTTTCCTATGAAAAACTGATAAGCCCTTGGGCGGGGCCATTTTTGGCCCGGGGGTCATAATGTGAACAACATTTCGTTCCCCCTAGCCACTGATGCTTCTGACAAAATTTCGTTATAATCGGGTCAGCAGTTTCAGAGGAGATGTCATTTGAAAATGTGGACAGACGCCGGACGACAGACGCCGGACGACGGACACATCGCGGTCACAATAGCTCATCTTGAGCCTTCGGCTCAGGTGAGCTAATAAACGCGTTTAATGCATTAAATTTTGCAAACCGAGCAGACCAAGATCAGACAGCTCCTATAGGAGCTGTCTGATCAGGATCTGTTCTGTTTGCTGATGGAATTTGAATGATCAGTTTCCTTACTTTCTAAAATGGCTATAATTAATGTTCCACCTTCAATGTTAAATAACTATTTTGTCCATGAATATTTAGTAGGTATTGATATTTGGAATAAACATAGAACAGGGAAAGGGTGAATTGTTTCTAAACACCATTTGAGAGCTGAATTTTCAAAGTGGATTGGTCCATCATTGTTGAATGATAGAGTCCATTCAGTATGAAAGGGTATACCAGTAATTTGTGAGGAGATTTTGAATGACAAACTGTTACAGAAGATCCTAGAGGAGCCCAGGACTGATCTGGGTCTACATTGTTTGCAAATGCCTGTAGACTTATGTCTAGCATTCAAAGGGAAACTAGTCTGGTTTTATGTTTTAAATTAAATGTTAAATGAATATATATCACTCCATTAAAAATTCTTTTTAATGTTCCTTAAGGAAGAAAATCAACAAGGTGTAAAATTACCGTGAGAAAACTTAAATCCCGTGTATATCGGTAGATAAATTACGTATTTACATCTTTAGTGTCAGTTTGTGCAACTTTCTGATATTCAGATACTATTTCTTTCTCTCATTCTATCTTTTCTTCTTATGCATAATTTTATCACCAGTTGATTATCATTCAGCTGGTTATATATGGTAATTACCCTAAGTATTAGGATAGAAAAACAGGAAAATAGTGCAGACCCAAATCAAGTTCTGCTCCTTCGCTTACTGCTACTATATCATATATACTAAAATGGTGCCAAATTGAATTAATTAATTACAAGCTAATTTTATAGAGAGGGAAGATATTTCACTTAATGCTGACCAAACACTTAGTGCTCAGTTATTAAATGTAAAGCTTTGAGCGGCATGTTTGGCCATGGCAAACTTTGATCTATATAATTACACAAGCAAACAGAGCAGACCTTGATCAGACAGCTCCCAAAGGAACCATCTTATCTGGGTCTACTCTGTTTGCGAAGGTATGAAAAAGGTGTCTCTATCAATGGTAATGTTTATCAGTGCAAAAATATATTTGCTGTATGGTTTTGATCAAAGTACCTGAGTCTACATAGTTAGCACTTGCTAAATTAACCCTTTCCCTGTTCTATATTTAGATCAAATTTCAATACCTACTGAATATTCATGGACAAAATAGTTGTAATGAAATATGGCAGGTGGAACATTATAGCCACTTTTGAAACTAAAGAAACAGATCTATTAAATTCCATTAGCAAACAGAGCAGACCCTGATTAGATGGCTTCTATAGGAGCCATCTGATCTGGGTCTACTATGTTTGCAAATGCATGAAAACACGTTTATATGAGGGAAAGGTTAACTCATTTTCTGTATTCAAAGATCTGAAATGCAGCATCTGATCTGAATAGAAACACAGCCTTGTTATTTTGCACTGACTGATAATTGATCTGGGGCTGCTGCTAGTGTTTGCCAATGTACATGGGCTCTTTCTGCTGTAACACCAGTCATTCGTTGTAAAAACATAACTATGACAGATCACATGCTGAGTCAGAACAAGGATTTTTACCTTTTTTTTTTTTTTTGGTTGTTTTTGCGGATTTAAGCTTTAGGCTGTTGAGAAAGATATCATCCTCATTGTATAGTCACACTTGCGAAGTACATGCGGTGCATATTTATCAATATCTTTGTTAGCTGAGCTGAATTTCAACAGGTTTTGATCTTGATGAAGCAACTATTTTACATGGCAACATAAGTTTTGGATCAAATTATTTGCAAATATCATTGGTTGGATTTTAAAGGCTAAACAATGATTGTAACAATATATAATTGGATAAAAGCTTGTCTTTGTTTTGTTCGAAATTGTTGAAATCAACCCAAAAATTAAGAAAGAGAAAATTTTCCAAACCATTTTAATTATCAGATCAACCCTTGTATTCATGGTTTAAAAATTAGTCATGTCATAATCAAAGATCATTATCTCTGGGGAAGCAAACAATTTATCACCTCTTCTGGAGATAAATGCTGTAATTTTACCTTCCAATTACTGACAGAAGCCATTCCTTATTGCTTCATTACCACAGTTAACCTGTTAAGTGCCGAACACGCATGCGCTGTCATTTTCAAACAGTGAAGACCCAGATCAGAGGGCTCCTAGAGGAGCCCTCTGATCTGGGTCTGCACTGTTTGTCACTCAGAGTCTTCTCACAAGTTTAAGCCATTTAATTACTGAATTGACTCTGTAGTTAAACACTGATGGGCTATTTCACTTTAAAAATTCATCATTGAAAGGGTTAACCCCGACACGCTATACTCTTACTGTGCTTGTGGCTGAGTTATATCATGACCTTTGTAAATTGTTTGGATCCAGATGAAATTCTCAATTTCTGTATGACAGTCTGGTTCTGAAAAAAAAATCAGAATGGACATCTTGTTTTGTAAGAATCGAAATGACAGTGACAATGATTTTGCAGATATTGTAACAATTACAAGCATACAAAGAATTAAATTTGTATTGTTATATCATTCATTGTTGAGGAAAAAGGTCTACCAAGGAAGTATTATGACTGCAATTGGATAACAGATAGAACCTGGGGGAGAGCTCCTTTTTCTATAAATGATTCAAGACCAAACGGTGAACGAGAATTGCACAAGTTTCTGAATTGTTTAAAATTGTTGCAAACTATAAAAATTTGACAACAATTATTGTTGAACTTGCAGTCACTAGCTGTCAGTGGGAAATCTGTGATTGCAGAAACAACTAATCCCTGCAAATAATGCAGATCAACCCATTTCAGACTACTGCTCCTGAAGGATCAGTTAATTAGGGTCTACAAAGTTTATGCCCTCCCAGTCCCCCTCCCCCAATAAGGTGGGGGGATATAGCCTTGCTCTTGTCCGTCCGTCCATACATCTGACAAATCTTGTGTGTCAAACTCCTCATATACCAATTCAAACTTTCACAGATGAACAGCCTTGATGTGATGTGTATCAATGTAAAGAAGGGAATTTTTGCTCCAACTATTTTTAGCACAGTTTTCTTCATTATATATAACAATGTAGTGAAAAAATCTCCACATATACACCAGTGGGATGATTTGTTTCAAACTTTCACAGATGAAAAAAGTTGCCGATGAACAAAGCTAATGTGAAAATGTACATAAAGAAGGGATTTAATTTGCTCTAACTATTTTTACCAGAGTTATGGGACTTTGTTATTTTCTTCTTTATATAACAAATAATAATTGTCTAGGTACTACGGTATTAGTCTAATTTCAAAGTGTTGCAAAATTAACTTATTCAGCTTTATGAACCCTTTGAGGTGGAATATTGGGTATCAGAGTTATAATAATTCAGAGTAGTTGGCATAAGGTTTTATATAGTCTTTGTCTACACTAATGATTGCACTGACCTTTAGGAAATTCGTAATTTAATGTAGAGCACAGAGTTCTTATAGTCGTAAAAAATGTTGAATAATGAATCTAGTGTTGTTTTGCCCAATTGGCCTAAACAGTTGCCCAAGATTATTTTTGAATTAGCTATTTAAACCTGAAAATCCCATTCTAGGTAGTACCTGTATGTATCAGGATTGATTTTTCTGTAGAGAAATTACTTTCATTGGGGTTTTCTCTCAGATTCAAAATATGACACTTTTGACTGTAAATTCCATTCAGTATATAAATTACCAATTTTAACGGGAAAGGGACATTTGACACTCTCATTCAATTTGAATGGATTAAAGAAAGTTTAACAAGTTGATAAATTCAGTGACAAATGAAGTGTGAGATATATCAGTTGATAATCATGAAAGCGGCCAGATTTCTGTATGATTATGGTAATTTCTGTTTTGATGGCCTATTTTGTGTAAAAAAGGACATGCTGATGTGATGTGATGTGATGTCCATATATTTACATAAGGTGTATATTTAACCCTTTACATTTGTGTAAATGCCTTTTTCAAGTCTTTGCAGACAGAGTAGACCAAGATGAGATAGTTTCTGCAGGGGCTGCCTGATCAGGGTCTGCCTTTGTTCACCTATAACATGTTATAGAACTACAGTTTCTGCTATAGTAAAATATTCCTGTGGTAGTAATACAATTATAAGATTAAAGAATTCATTACAAGCATTTAAAATTTCACATTAAAATGTGATAATACAGTACTTTAACCTATCACAGTTTATGTCTGATCTTAGTATAATAGCTTAACCCTTTCCTCGTTGAATATTAATGTAAGAAATAAGTACATCATATTAATATTATAAGCTGATTTTTTATACTGGCATAATTATGTACATGTACAGTTAAACCTCTCTATAACGGCCACTAAATTACATCAAGTATTTTGTGTTAAAGGCAGGTGGCTGCTTAATAAAGCAAGGTGAAAGTAAAACAGAACGCTCCTATAGGAGCATTCTGTTTTACTTTCACCTTGCTTTAAGCAGCCACCTGTCCTAAATATCAACTAATTAACACAATTTAGTGACCATTATAGAGAGGTTTTACTGTACATAGGAGTTATTGGTATTTGTAGACACTGTATATATGCAAACCGCAGACCCTGAGCAGATGGCTCATACAGGAGTCGTCTTATCTGGGTCTACTCTGTTTGCAAAGGCCTGAAAAAGTATTTATGTGGTAAAGCGTTAAAAAGGAAGAGTAACCAAACAAGATTTAACCCTTCACGTAATGAATATTAATGTAAGAAATAATAGCATCATGAATATTAATTAGATGAATTTTTATAATGGCATATGAACACAGAAATGTTTGGTTATGTGCAGGATCTTTAGATTCAGATTTATATTTTTCCATACTTCTACAGGTGTCATCTGAAGAGACGCCTTTTAATGCCTTCGCAAACAGTCTGTAGACCCAGGTCAGAAGGCTCCTGTACGACTCATCTGATCACGGTCTGCTTTGTTAGGTTATGAAATGATCAATATAGATCTAATTCTACACTTTCTGTCATAATAATTACCAAAACTTAGTGTTCATTTACCATTTACAGCATTCATCTACTTAATATTCATGATGTCAATGTGTGCTACATAAATATTCATCAGGTACCAGGGTTAAAGTATTCCAGGGTCCATGCTTATAAAGCTTTTTAGTTGAGTCTGAGTTCGTTCTCAATCTTTTGACTGGTCAGATTTGAGTTCTCAAGCTTTTGATTGGTCTGATTTGAGCCAAAGGCTCAAATCTGACCAATCAAAAACTTGAGAACGAACTCAGACTCAACTAAAAGTTTTATAAGCATGGACCCTGGTTGAAATGGGGGAAAAAGAGTCTAGGTGTATCACAAACATTGAAGACCCGACCCAGCAACTCCATTGGAGACATATTTGGTGACTGGTCAGGGTTTGTACTGTTTATCATTCATCAAAATCTGTAGTCATTTCTTCAGTAATCAGAGATCCAGATAAGATGCATAACTTGAAACATTTTCAAGAATAACTTCTTTATTTCTCAACTAAGCCCTATGTTGTGACCACTCTTTAGAATGGTCTCTTGGAGACGATTCTAAAGAGTGGTCACAACATAGGGTTCGTTGGAGAAATGATGATTTTAGTATTTCAGTACGCATGTTTATCTGTTGCTCTGTCTAATCTTTCCAAACAGCATAAACATTTGATCAGACACATGCACAACAACATAGAGATGACTCTGATTTGGTCTACACAGAATTTGAACTTCTTTCAGACCTTTTTTCTCAGAGAAGGTCTCAATAGTATGTTATATTATTTTGAAGCATTCACAGATATAGTAAAACGATGTACATGTAATTACTTATCAATCTGGATAGACATGTAATACTTCAGCAGACTACATTATTTGCTACCAATAATGTCAGTTTAATTTAAAGTTCTCAAAATATGATAGGACCTTTTCTTAAGCAGCTATTCATTTTATTGAACGTAGGATTCTTAAAAAGCAGGTGATTGCTTAATGCAGGTCAAAAGTAATGCAGAAAGCTCCTATAGAAGTTTTCTGCATTACTATTGAGCAGCATTAAGCTAGCACCTGCCTTATAGACCTATAATTAGACCTCCTTTTAATGATTGCAGGCTTAACCCTTCGCTTGCTGAATTTTAAAATACATGTCTCCTTCTTTACCCATGCCCTGTTGTATAATTACATATATCTTCACTGTGTACAAGTATTTCGCTGCAAAATCACTGCTGTGGAGTGCACTGGTTGCACAATCAATTTGTAAATAGTGCAGACCCTGATGAGACAGCTCCTGCAGGATCTGTCTCATCTGGGTCTTCACTATTTACAGGTAGGTATATTGACGTGAATAGCAAGCGAAGGGTTAAGACAGGTTTTTACTGTAGTGTCAAATTGACCCTGTATTTCACAGTTCTAAATCACCATCAACATACATGTATTTCCTATTTATCATGATGCTGAATGAAAATTTAATTACAATGTAAGTTTCATTGTCAGATGTCTTACTGTAGCCCATGCAGCCATTGTAACCAGTCTCATTGATGGCAGTATTGACCAACTCTGTTTTCAGTGATGGTAATGCATCCAGCAGTCATGTGTGAACGATGTAAGTGGGAGTCAAGTATCACTTTACTTATTGAGCTCATTTTGGTCATTTAGACAACAAAAGTGTGACATTATTGATGTCATAAAACATTAATGGTGTTTACTTAACTCATTCCCTCATAATTGACGCCTTTTGACGCCTCTGTAACAGTCACTTATTGAAACCATTGTGATAAAAAGCACATTAAGCCATTTGCTCCATAGGAGCAAATTCTCTATTTATCACAATGGCTTCAATATTACACAATTCTAAACTTTTCCTTTTCTCTAGTAAATGCTCCTTTTCGGTAGTTTAATTTAAAGAAGCTGGGTCTAAAAATAGCCTATAGGGGAATGGGTTAATATTGAGCACTCAACAGGCAAAGCCGTAATAACCTTTGGCAGGAGTTTGGATCTAGATGAGAAGTCAAGTAACTTGGCATCTCATATTTTTAACAAAATTGTTTTTATACCCTGATCATGTTTTGTGCAAGAATTTTAAGGGCAAAGCTTTTATGAGTTTTGAAGCATATAACCATATTTTCATTCAACAGTTATTTAGTAAGCTAATGACTGGGCTGTAGATAAGATACTGAGCTATCAAAATCTCTTTTTTCTAAGCTAAATCCTATCTTGCTGCTATGCTATGCTCTGTGCTATCTTACTTACTATGCTATGCTATGCTATATTGCTGCTATGCTATGCTCCGAAGCAAATCGAATGAGTAGCAGCAAGATAAGGGTTTAGGGAGAAATATGAAACAAATATCTAACTTCTTATATATACTCTTCTTATTTTAACCCTTCTCTTGCTGAATTTTAAAACACATTTCTCCTTCTTTACCTATGCCCTGTTGTATAGTTACATATATCTTCACTGTGTACAAGTGTATCGCTGTGCAATCACTGCTCTGGAGTGCATTGGTTGCACAATCAACTTGTAAAAAGTGCAGACCCTGATGAGACAGCTCCTGCACTATTTACATGTAGGTATATTGACGTGAATAGCAAGCGAATGGTTAAACTTTGGTTTAAAGGTTTTACTCAATGAATATTCATGTAAGAAATAACAAGCGAGGTTTTACGCAAGCATAAAATGGCTGCCAAACATGTCTTTAAGCAGGATAGAAGAAAACGAGCGAGCGATATTGTTAAGTACTTTTAATTAACAGATACATTAATTGGGAAAACATGACTGTAATGTATAAATTAATAGCAGAAACAGGGTAATGTTTTAATGAGTCATGATGCATAATACCGTGTATGACACCAATAATACACATTATGTCACAGATCAATGTTATTCATTTGCTGAAACACACTGACGTAGAAACCATTATCACATTAAGTGATGTTTACAAGTTAAATTAATTTATGATAAATCACAAAGCTTCTAGCATTCACCACTAATTCCATCAAACACTTCACATAACTACTACTAAATAGGCATACAAACTCCCATACTTACAGTCTGCATGAAATTATTTGAATAGGTTGACTCAATGCCCATTAACTTTTTCACTTATATTGTCCCCAAATCAAGAACAGGTTAGTATGAGATATACATTTAAGATTACATGCACAATGGTGAAATATGCTTTACGGTCAACAAAACAACGAGTAATAGATGGTCTAAGCTAAATAACTTTACCAAAGCCGACATGCAAACAAAGGATTTATATTTTTATGTACAAAATGGGTTTAAAGCAAAAGCACGTAAACTAATTTAAGGGTGCTTAGAAAAAATGAGAGAAAAAAATAAATTTGGGCTTCCACCAAGGATCGAACCCACGAACTCACGTTTCCTAATCCATCGCTATAACCCATAGACTATGCTGACGGCTATGATTGAGAATGTGATTTTAATCAGTTATACCTAATTCACTAGCATTCACTGTATTGGGTCATGGCAGAAAGAAAGAAATAACCCCAACAAAAATATGTGCCCCCGCTGGGAAAAATATATAAATCAAAATAAATAAAATAAATAAATATATATAAACCATGGTCATTAAAAAGATTGGCTTTTAAAGAAATACAGGAACACAGTAAATCATGGTCTTTACTCAAACCTGTATAAGGTTGGGCTGCTTTCGCAGCCCAAATGACCTCATGAATATTAATTAGATTATATTTTATAACGTCACATGAACACAGGGAATTTTGGCCATTGTAGCAGCCAGAAACTGTAGAATCATATCTATATTATTTCATATTAGCAAACAGAGTTGACTTTGATCAGACGGCTGCTACTTTACAGTCTCAAAAAATTGCAAATGCGTAGAAAGGCGTATTTATGGAGTAAAGGGTTAACAGTTAACCCTTTCCCTGTTCTATGTTAATTTCAAATTTCAATACCTACTGAATATTCATGGACAAAATAGTTATAATGAAATATGAAAGATGAAAATAGTTATAATGAAATATGGAAGATGGAACATTGTAGCCATTTTAGAAACTAAAGACACAGATCTATCAAATTTTATTAGCAAACAGAGCAGACCCTGATCAGACGGCTCCTCTAGGAGCCGTCTGATCTGGGTCTACTCTGTTTGCAAATGCGTAAAAACACGTTTGTATGAGGAAAAGGGTTAACCCTTTCCCTGTTGAATATTTACATACTAGAAATAATGACATCACGAGTATCATTCATTAGATTTAATATAATGCCATATGAACACAGGGTATTTGGCTCATTGGCAGAAATTGTAGAATCAGATCTATATATATAGGGCAGACGCTGATCAGAGCGCTCCTATAGGAGCCATCTCATCTGGGTCTACTCTGTTTGCAAAGGCGTGAAAAGACCTTTATGAAGAAAAAGGTTAAGTTATTCTCCTAATGTAATGGTATTTGAATGGATAAATTGGAACCTGACTGATAGTTTTATGCTGATGGCATTCATGCTTCACTGTGTGAGGTCCTAAATATAGGTTATTAACCCTTCGCTTGCTGTTCGCGTCAATATACCTACCTGTAAATAGTGAAGACCCAGATGAGACAGCTCCTGCAGGAGCTGTCTCATCAGGGTCTGCACTATTTACAAGTTGATTGTGCAACCAGTGCACTCCACAGCAGTGATTGCACAGCGAAATACTTGTAGACAGTGAAGATATATGTAATTATACAACAGGGCATGGGTAAAGAAGGAGAAATGTATTTTAAAATTCAGCAAGAGAAGGGTTAAGTTTGAAAATAGCTGAGCTGAATGTGAAACTGCCAATTAATGATCAGGTTAGAGGACATTGATAGGAGCCATATGTTTTAAATGTGTATACATTGATAGCAAATGTAAGTAAATCTCAATGTTTTATTACCAAATGTATGTACATTGGAGCTCACTTGTGTTACGTACTCGGAAAACAAAAAATCTCGGGCAATACAACATACAAATTCCAGATTGCTTCCTTCGTTATTTCTATGCTCTCCCGCCTGCCTAAGACAAACTGACAAACTGCTATAGGACCTGTCTGATCTTGGTCTACTCTGTTTGCAAAGGTGTCAAAAGTCATTGATATGAGGGAAAGAATTAAATGGATGAATGCGTCAGAGTCCTGTTAAATTTCTGTCATTCAGAACTTAATCAGTGAATTCACATCCTAAATGGCACTTTAATATCCATAAATCAATGTTTTAATTCCATTTTGTAATTTTAAGACCTTATTTAAATGTAAGAATTAATTTACTCATGATACGGACATAATTGGCACAAAGCTGTCGACGTAATAATCCCAACAAATCTACTCTTTATCACATAAAATGGCCACCAGTTCAATGACTTAATTAATCTAAAATCTTCATATGTCATTGATTTGTTAATTTTTAACCCATTACTACATGTATGTGTATGTTTTTAACTTTTTACACATTTGCAAACAGAGAAGATCCAGATCAGATGGCTTCTATAGGATCCATCTGATCAGGCTCTGCTCTGTTTGCTTATGACATGATATAGATCTGATTCTAGAGTTTCTGTTCTGATAAAAAAAAAATCTTGTTCATGGTGCCATTGTAAAACATCATTGAATTAATATTCATAATATAATTCATTATAATTATTTGTTGCCTGAATATATATTCATGTTACTTGTTACACTCGTTGGTTATAAAACTATATATCTTAATTACAATATTAAGTATTTATACAAGTCTACTGAAAAACTATGGGAAATAGTGCAGACCCAGATCAAACTGCTCCTGAAAGAGTTTGACCAGACTGTACACAGTTTGTTACTATGTTGGTAAATATAAAGTAATCAAAATTGACTTATTCCAGAGCTCCAGATAAAGTGCATAAATTAAAACATTTTCAAGAATAACTCCTTCATTTTTCCACCAAACCCTATACTGTGACCACTCTTTAGAATCGTCTCTTCGAGACGATTCTAAAGAGTGGTCACAGTATAAGGTTTGGTGGAGAATTGTGATTTTAGTATTTGGGTCCGCACCTTTATCTATAACTCTGTTATTCAGCTGTACCAACCAGTGGAGACATTTGAGATTGGGCAGCAAAAGATCTAGGGTCATTAGGAAACTGGTAATGTTTTTGTCAACTCGTTTAGTTAAATCTTCTTTTTGCAGTAACTGCATACTTCACCCCAATGATGGTCAGGAAAAGTTGAATTTTGAATGTCTGAAATGTCTGTATGGACTGATGGGCCATTCCGTTATGAAAATTCAGCATTCAAAGAGTTAACCCTTTCCTTCGATGCCTTTGCAAACAGAGTAGACCAAGATCAGATAGGAGCCATCTGATCAGGGTCTGCTCTGCTTGCTTATGAGCTAGATTTTCAGTATTCATATGCCTTTATGTCCAGTATTCATATGCAATTATCAATATTAATCTAATTAATAGTCATGATGTCATTGTTTCTTACATGAATATGCAACAGGAAAAGAGTTAGCCCATTCCCTGACATATTGACGCCTTTCAATGTCTGTTAAAATTCACTTCATGAAACCACTGTGATAAATAGAGCATTTGCTCCATAGCAGCAAATACTCTATTTATCACAATGGTTGCAAAACTACACAATTCTAAACCTTTCCTTTTCTCTAGTAAATGCTCCTTTTCTGTAGATTTATTCATAGAGGTTGGATCTAAAAATAGCATATGAGGTAATGGGTTACAGGAGATAACAAGTAATGCAGCACTTAATTCACTGTTTGATGTGAACAGGATTTTATACGGCCCTCAAGCCATTGCAAATTTACTGAAGTTTGAAAATCAAGTTCTGTATGTTTTAATATTACCACACACATTATTAACCTTACATATCAGAGTCCAAATCTCCTGTCACTCTTGGTAAAGTGGTAAAAATGAATGTGCTTATTTGCTTTTATGGTGAAAACTGAATCCTTTACTCCATGAATACGGCCTTTCTACACCTTTACAGACAGAGTAGACTATATAGGAGCCGTCTGATTAGGGTCTGCTCTATTTTCCTATGAAACGATATAGATCTGATTCTACAGTTTCTGTTTTGGCAAAACTTTTAACCCTCTGCTCTCATGTGCTGCTATTAGACCCAGTAAATCTACTGAAAATGAGCATTTACTAGAACAAAGGAAATTTTTAAAATTGTGTAGTTTTGAAACCTGCAATGTCATAAATCACAAGGTTTCAAAAAGTGACTTTTACAAACTGCAGTGTCAAATATTGTTAACCCTTCGCTTGCTATTCGCGTCAATATACCTACCTGTAAATAGTGAAGACCCAGATGAGACAGCTCCTGCAGGAGCTGTCTCATCAGGGTCTGCACTATTTACAAGTTGATTGTGCAACCAGTGCACTCCACAACAGTGATCTCACAGCCAAATACTTGTACACAGTGAAGATATAATGTAATTATACAACAGGGCATGGGTAAAGAAGGAGAAATGTATTTTAAAATTCAGCAAGCGAAGGGTTAATATGAGGATATGGGACTTAACCAGTTACCTGATAACTTATCATTATAGAGCTTTCAAATTTCACATGTGTCTTCCTCTCATTGAGGACCATTGATGTAACTAAGGTTCATCACTCTGCATCTATTATTTTTTGAGTTATTCCCCTTTGTTCTGATTTTCATGCAATACTTTTTGAGTTATTCCCCTTTGTTCTGATTTTCGTCACACTTTCTTTTCTTGGCTGTCATTTCTAAAATAATCATTATAGAGCTTTCAAATTGCACATGTGTCTTCCACTCATTGAGGACCATTGATATAACTAAGGTTCATCACTCTGCATGTAATACATTTTGAGTTATTCCCCTTTGTTCTGATTTTTCGCATTCCAGCATATTAACAGTTTTGTGTCAGTTGCGAACAGGTGACACACGTGTTCCTCCAAACCCTCTTGTTTCGAAATAAAAATCCCTGAATATTCATGGTAAGCTTAACCAGTTTTTATTTTGGAATAGTCCATTTGAAAAGCCAGTGTTGAAAGGGTTAACCCTTTCCTCCATAAAGAGGACTTTCTACGCTTCTGTAAAAATCACTTTATGAAACCATTGTGAAAATAGAGCATTTGCTCCATAGGAGCAAAATGCTCTATTTATCACAATGGTTTCAAAACTACACAATTCTAAAATGTTCCTTTGCTCTAGTAAATGCTCCTTTTGGGTAGATTTAATTATTCAAAGAGGTTTGGTTTAAAAATAGCTGATTGGCGAATGGGTTAAGGTTAATGTGTGGTTGAATATTTAGGGTAGTTATGGTATGAGATCATTCAGTTACTAAGCTAAAGTTAGAGGCAGAGACACTTAACAAAGCGAAAAGGAGAGGGAAGGGTTTTCATGCAGAAATTTGTATTCAAGATGATTTCTACATTCAAATTGCTAAGCTTAGGCAACTTTATCTTGGAACTGTTGAATATTTAGTTGACCAATAATATTTTCTCAAGTTTGGATCTTAACCACAATAAACTTTTCATAATATCACAGTTGGTGATTAAAACTTATGACTGTACAGATAATCCCCAATTTTAAAAGTGCAGAAAATAAATTCTTGTAACTCTATTTGAATGTATTTAATAAGCTGACAGAACGTTTGGAGTCATTTAAAGAAATTGTCATCAGTAGGGTCCCATGTTTTGATCTGCTTAATACCCGCAATTATGTTTGGAAATTGTCTTGTTAAGAGGATTGAAATGGGGATTTTGTACACAAAGCAGTGTGAAGTGAGGATGTTTGGTTGAGAACGGCGTCTTCAGGTCCCGATTGTTGTTGAAGCGAGGTTGACCTATCATCGATCGCATCAGCAGCTTTGGCGCTTTACCTGTTCAATATTTATGTAAGATATTAGGATATCATGAATATCTATTAGTTGAATTTTTATAATATAAAATTGTCAACAGATTTCTTTTGCATTTACCAAAAACTTACAATCAGATCTATATCGTTTCTTAACCCATTCCCTCAGACTATATTTACATCAAACCACTTTGAATAAATCTAGAGAAAAGGAAAATTATAGAAATTTGAGTTGGAAACCATTGTGATAAATAGAGCACTATTTATCACAATGGTTTCAACAGGTGATATTTACAGAGGCGTAGAAAGGCATATTTATGGAGGAAAGGGATAAGCAAACAGAGGAGATCCTAGAGCCGTCTGATGTGGGTCTACTCTGTTTGCAAAGAGGTAAAAAAGTGTGTACATGTATATGAAGGAAAGGGTTAACACTTTTAAACTTTTAAATGCTACTCATGACTTTACAGGCAATTTGAATGTTGCCTTTTATCTGAGTATCAAATCTGTTTAACACTCTGAAGGTCAAATTGGTTCTTTAAACTCTTACGACATTTCTTAAGTTAATATTGATTTATTTAAATCATGGAGAGAAAAGATATTCCGCATAAAGTATTAAAACAGACAAACAAACAAAAAAAATAGGCAAATAGTGCAGAGCCAGATCAAACAGCTCCTGAAGGAACATTTTTATCAGGGTCTTCACTATTTGTCAATCTCAAAATGATGCAAAATTGACTTATAATTATTCAGCCTCCGTAACAAACAAGTTGAGAAAATAATGGAATATTAACACTTTCAACCCAGGACAATGAGTGCATGCACTGTCTTTTGCAAACAGTGTAGATCTAGATCTGTCTAAGAGGGCTCCTCAAAAGGAGCTGTCCTCTGATCAGGGTCTGCAATGTTTGTCATATAGTCCTCTCACTAGTCTTTTTTACTGTTTGAACTCTGTAGTCATTTTAAATACTGATACTATAGTCAAATACTATCTCGATAATCACATGATGTTAAGTAAACTAGATATTTATGTGTCTATTAATTGTACTTTAACTTAAACATCAAAGGCCTGATGACACTAAGGGACAATAAAGGATGTACCTTTTTTAACCCTCATCCTGTCATAAAAGTTAACCCTTCGCTTGCTATTCACGTCAATATACCTACATGTAAATAGTGAAGACCCAGATGAGACAGCTCCTGCAGGAGCTGTCTCATCAGGGTCTGCACTATTTACAAGTTGACTGTGCAACCAGTGCACTCCACAGCAGTGATTGCACAGCAAAATACTTGTACACAGTTAAGATATATGTAATTATACAATAGGGCATGGGTAAAGAAGGAGAAATGTATTTTAAAATTCAGCAAGAGAAGGTTTAATGGCTGCTCAAAGTCAGATCCGTAGCAATTTTGTTCATGCCTTTAAAAAACTACTGACAAAGTGTCAAACAGCTTTGATCCAGATAAGATACTGTAATAAGCAGCTTCTCAGTTAGATCCAAGCTGTTTTCTATTGTGACAGTCATATTAACCCTTTGCTTGCTGAATTTTAAAATACATTTCTCCTTCTTTACCCATGCCCTGCTGTATAATTACATATATCTTCACTGTGTACAAGTATTTCGCTGTGCAATCACTGTTGTGGAGTGCACTGGTTGCACAATCAACTTGTAAATAGTGCAGACCCTGATGAGACAGCTCCTGCAGGATCTGTCTCATCTGGGTCTTCACTATTTACATATAGGTATATTGACGTGAATAGCAAGCGAAGGGTTAAATTCTATTCAGTCATGATTGTCAGAATTATAGAGTTAAATTGGTGATTATTACTGGTTTTTCAAAGTGCAATCTTGTTACTGTGAAGACTGTCACTGTAACAGTATCAGGCCCTAGTTTCACAAAAGAGCTTAACATTAATTCAAGCTACGTAAACTGAGTTTTTCATGTACAAAGTTGTAAAATTTTAATAACCCTTAAAATACAGTGTTTTGGACATTTATTGAAGCTTTGCTAAATCCTACAGAAAAGATAATTTTAAAACATGACAGGTACTTGAGCAAATACTCAAAATTATTGGGTGGCCTTAGGCCAGATCTATAGTATTCCATAAGCAAACAGAGCAGACCCTACAGGAGCTGTCTGATCTGCGTCTACTTTGTTAACAGTTTGAGGCATCTAAAGGTGTATCTATTGAGTAAAGGGTTAACCCATTCCCTCATACTGAAGACTTTTGTTGACTCTATAAAAGTCAATTTGTGAAACGATTGTGATAAATAGAGCATTTGCTCCTATAGGAACAAATGCTCTATTTATCACAATTGTTTCAAACTACAAATTTCTAAAATTTTCTTTTTCTCTAACTAATGCTCCTTTTCGGTAGATTAAATCAAAGAGGTTGTATCTAAAAATAGCCTATGAGGTAATGGGTTAAGTGGTTCGTCATGTTACAGACTTGTCATAATTAACTGTCAAAATTAATGTTATTCCAGATCCTTCAAGCAAGGAAAATCAAATCTCAGTGCCGATACAAACAAATCTGTCTCAAATCTGTCCGAGGTCAAGGGATTCTGTGGTTAACAATACTACTATTGAGTATGAAGATACAAAGGCATTTTTTACAGAATGAAATAGCAGCAATTTTGCTCAATCTGCTAGTCTGGGCCAGATGAGATATATGGAATCGATACCTCACTACATTCGGTATCTACCCTAAGTATTCCGGCAGACAAACTTAACCCTTTCCTTCATAAGAATGCCTTTCTACGCCTATATTAAAGTTACTTTTTGAAACCATTGTGATAAATAGAGCATTTGCTCCTTAACCACCCCCCCCCATTAGGCTATTTTTAGACCCAACCTCTTTTAATAAATCTACTGAAAAGGAGCATTAACAAGAGAAAAGGAAATTGTTGGAATTGTTTAATTTTGAAACCATTGTGATAAATAGAGCATTTGCTCCTTAGAATGAAGCAAATGCTCTTTTTATCACAATGGTTTCAAGAAATAACTTTTATAGGGGTGTAGAAAGGCATATTTATGGAGGAAAGGGTTAATTAGGAGCAAATGCTCTATTTATCACAATGGTTTCATACTTCCACCTTGCTTTAAGCAGCTACCTGCCCTAATATACCAACTAATTCACACAATTTAGTGGCTGTTATAGAGAGGTTTTGTTGTACTCTTTTTTTCGAAATTAACAATGTTAGTGTGAAGCAGTTTGGATGCTGATGAAACACAGTGTTTGTTACTCAATGTCTCATCTTGATCCATCCAAAGTGCTTGCAAAACAGATTTGCCTATACATTAAAACCATCTCTATAACGGCCACTAAATTACATCAAATATTTTGTGTTAAAGGCAGGTGGTCCCTTAAAGCAAGGTGAAAGTAAAACAGAACGCTCCTATAGGAGCGTTCTGTTTTACTTTCACCTTGCTTTTAAAGCAGCTACCTGCCCTAATATACCAACAAATTAACACAATTTAGTGGCCGTTATAGAGAGGTTTTACTGGATAGATCAGACTAAAGGTAAACCTAAAATTATTACACAGATTTTGCATGTTGCAACAGTTACTGCTGACTTAAATCACTGTATGTGTCTGGAACTTTCAATATTCAATACTGCTATAAAACAGTGACCTTCAATACAATAAACTCTTCTAGAAGAAATTAAAAGTGGGTGGATGAATCAATTTCTGTTCAATACCAGTTTATGATTTGCTTTTGATGACAGCTAAACTACAATCTTGCAGACTTGATAACATTACAGTAGCAAGCAAACCCAGACTGTGATTAAGCTTAAACCCTTTGAATGCGGAAAATTGGTCTAGTTGGATTTGCAAACAGTGTAGACCCAGATCAGAGGACTCCTCAATGAGCACTGATAAGGGTCTGCACAGTTTGCCAGTCAAACATTTATATCAAATGTTACATGTTCTGCTTGTCTCGAACCTTAAACATTTTAACAGTGATAGACAATTCAGTTTTGAAACTTCAACAATAAGACCCTTTAATAACCCTTTATTTCATATACAGTAGATCCCCTCTAATGCGACCGCTTAATGAATAAACATGGCTGTATTTATAAGCAGGTGGTTTCTTTCTGCATAACTCTTGTCCTGGGTTAAGCTACCACCTGCCTCTACCACCCAGAATTATACCTCTTTTAGGTGGTCGCATTACAGGGGTTTTACTGTCATGTAAACACCTTTTGAAACAGTGTAGACCTAGATCAGACAGCTCCTGCAGGAGCCATCTGATCAGGGTCTGCTCTTTTGCTTATGACATGGCTTAAGATCTCACTTTACAGTTTCTACCAATACCACAACATCCTATGTACATATACCATTATAAAAAATCAGATAATGAATACTCCTGATGTCATTATTTCTTATATGAATATTCATCATGAAAAAGTTTAAGATAATGAATAAGCTTCGTTACTGTTATGATATTTTAAAGATTTTGGAGTTAATGAAAGAGAAGAAATCAACTGCAAAGGCCACAATATATGCACCTACACATTGGGAGTAAGATAGAGAGACAAAGGAGACTGATGCTTAAAATAGGAGCCTAATCTGATCAGGGTCTGCTCTGTTGGCTAATGAAATAATATACATGATATGCTTCTACAGTTTCTTACATGGCCAAACATGCCGTGTTTATAAATCTGCTAATTAACACATTACTCTGTGAATATTCATGTAAAAAATAAGGACATCATGAATATTAATTAGATTAATTGTAATACAATACCACACATCATGAATATTAATTAGATTTATTGTAATACAATACCACAAGGACACAAGATGTATTGGCCATAGCAGAAACTCTAGAATTATATTTATATTATATCATAAGCAAACAGAGCAGACCATAAGATCAGATGGTTCCTATAGGAGCCATCTGATCTGGGTCTTCTCTGTTTCCAAATGCATGTAAAAGCGTTAATATGAAGAAAAGGGTGAATATTCATGATGTCATTAATTTCTTACATGAATATTCATTGAGTAATGTGTTCAGTAATGACAGACCCATAGATAGATAGACATACAAATAGACAGACAAACAGAATAATGTGAGAGAAAGAGACTGACTGTATCAGACTCCATGAAACGGACAGACAGACCTACATAGAATCAATATTCTTTCCCATTTGAACACTTACCTTTAGAGCCAGATATGGGCTCATGCAGTGGCTTTGTGTCTGATCCGGCTATAACCCTTTCGACGCATACTGATGCCTTTTGAAGCCTCTGTAAAAGTAACGTTTTGAAACCATTGAGATAAATAGAGCATAAAATTTTGCTCCATAGGAGCAGTTGCTCTATTTATCACAATTGCACAATTATAACATTTCATTTTCTCTAGTAAATGCTCCTTTTCTGTAGATTTATTCAAAGAGATTGGGTCTAAAAATGGGCTATGGGGAAATGGGTTAAATCACTTGACACTGATACATGAGGATCCTGCACAGTTTTATTTTAGAGTGGAAGAAGAACGATTTTTTGACACTCTTCAGCTGATTCATCAAATACAGCCTTTGACAGTTTTCATTTTTACAAGCATTCAGTTTTTAACCTTTTACATCATGAATATTTATACAAAAATTCAATGTGCCTTCATTCTATGACAGAAGTACATTTTGTATCTGCATTTGCTTTGTTTTCGAAGGCGCGAGAAGTCGTCTCTCTGAGGACTGGGATTCAGCAAGAAGCAATTTCCGGAAATATTATCAATATTTCATATTAAAGTCAAGTGAAACAGATAAATTTGGATACTTGTATATACCAAAGTCTATGAAAACTAAGAATTAAAACCAACAGACTATTAACCCATTTAACACCATGAATATTTATGTTAGAAATTGTCGTATTATGAATATTAATGAATTGAATTTTTATATTTTATAATGACATGATTCGGTGAAACAGGACTTTTTGACAAAAAATAGCAGAAACTATAGAAACAGACCTATATTATCCTCTAGGACCCGTCTGATCTGGGTCTTCTCAGTTTGCAAATTCAGGAAAATGTGTGTATATGAAGGAAAGGGTTAAGTCTCATACTGGGTGAAAACATTTTGCAAAAGTTAATTGGGTATATGTTGGTCAGTACCGTGTTTATGGTTAACAAAAATACAATAGAACCTGTCTTAACCCATTCCCTCATAGGCTGTTTTTAGATCCAACCTCTTTGGATGCAATCTACCGAAAAGGAGCATTAACTAGAGAAAAGGACATTTTTTGAATTTTTGTAATTTAAAACCATAGTGATAAATAGAGCATTTGCTCCTATAGGAGCAAATGCTCTATTTATCACAATGGTTTCAACAGGCGACTTTTACAGAGGTATAGAAAGGCGTATTTATGGAGGAAAGGGTTAAGCAACTTTAAATTAATTGAATGCAGAAAACTTAAAAAGCAGATTGTTGTTCAATGCAGGGCAAAAGTAATACAGAAAGCACCTATAGGAGCTTTCTGTATTACTTTTGACCTGCATTAAGCTACTGCCAGTGCCCTGCAGACCCATAGTTAGACCACTTTTTGAAGGTCATTTAAGACAGGTTCTACTGTACTGTCTGGGACATGGTTATGACGCATGTATGAACATTATGACACAGAAGAGCTCTCGCTAATTAAATTGTACTCTTAGTTATAGCTTTGCCATGATGTCTTCTGGTAAAATTTGGCATATGGTTAGAATGTGGCGAATTAATTATTTATTTCAGAAGTATTTCAGGATTATACGTAAGATGCTTTATGGTAACAAATCATTCATGGTAGGACTAATGATTACATGAGCTTCGATGATTTCTACTTTGATATAAATTGAGGCTTTCTAGCAAGTGTTGTTATTCTTTAACCCTTTACCTAATGAATATTCATGTAAGAAAATGGTGACAACGTGAATATTAACCCATTATCTCATAGGCCATTTTTAGATCCAACCCAGTGAGTGACTAAATTGAATAAATCTACCGAAAAGGAGCATTATCTAGAGAAAAGGACAATTTTAGAATTCTGTATTTTGAAACCATTGTGATAAATAGACCATTTGCTCCTATAGGAGCAAATGCTCTATTTATCACAATAGTTTCAACAGGTGACTTTTGCAGAGGCATCAATATGAGGGAATGCCGGTTAAATAGATAATGGCACATAAACACAGGATGTTTTTGTCTTTGCAGAATATAACATTTTCTTTGCATTTTCTTAAGTTACGCTAAAACTTGGGACAGACAAACTTGAACAAATCGTGCAGTCTCAGATCAAACTGTTCCTAATGTGCAGTATGATCTTGGTCTATACCTACTATGACAGAAATGGTGCCAGGTTGACTTTTTCAACTTACAAACTGAAGAAGAAAAATATTGGGTGTCTTATTATACTTAGGGTACCCAGGCTAGATGGAGCAAAACTGTTCTATTAACCCTTTACTCCATGATTATTCAATAAGAAATAATGACATCATGAATATTAATGAGATTAATTGATATAATAGCGCTTGGACACAAGACATTTTTGCCATGGCAGATCTAGAAATTGTAGAATCATCATAAGCAAACAGAGCAGACCCTGATTAGATGGCTCCTACAGGAGCCGACTGATCTGGATCTTCTCTGTTTGCAAAGGCGTAGAAAGGGATATTTATGGAGTAAAGGGTTAATAATTAGAGTAACCCTAGTCAGAGCAAAACTGTCCTATTGATGCATTATAAATGCACCATGTTCCAGACAATGTCAATATGTTTCTTGTGTTACAGATGAATGACACTGGAATTTACTGTTGGAAACCCAGACTCATAATTATGTTATTTTATGTCATTTTCTCAACAGGGGATCTATAATAATTTTAGGGCTTATAATGCAAACTTATTGTAACTACAATCAATGGGGCAAAACATTGATGACCTTTGCATACAATTTAGATCCAGATGAGATGCTGAGTAACTCATCATCACATCAGGATCTAAACTGTTTGACATTCTAATTGTGAATTTGTAAAGAAATGGACAAAATCATATTTTCAGATACTAACCTATCCCATCATATCGACGCCTTTTTTCGGTCTCTCTAAAAGTCACTATTTGAAACGATTGTGATAAATAGAGAATTTGCTCCATAGGAGCAAATCGAGGGCTTGGTGCAAAACTATTCTAACTCCTTCACTTTGTGAAGGAGTTAGAATAGTTTTGCACCAAGCCCTCGAAATGTTCTATTTATCACAATAGTTTAGAAACTACACAATTCTAATATCATACTTTTTTCTCGTTAATGCTCCTTTTTTATGCCCCCAAAGCTAGGCTTTTTTTCTTGTTATGCTTCTTTTCAGTAGATTTATTCAAGGAGATAGGGTCTGAAAATAGTCTATGAGGGAATGGGTTAAAGAATGCAGTTAGAATAGTTTGCACAAAGCCTTCAAATTGGCAGGGCAGTGTCGATTTCACACTTATCTTGGACATAGTCAATTTGTATGTGACAATCAATAAGAAATACAAGTGGTACTCAAATACAGAGATTCCTAATTATATTTATGACCTTAGCATAACTGGATACAGTTTCACCCCTTGAATGTTGGCCACACATACACTGTCATTTGTAAACAGTGTAGACCCAGATTAGAGCGCTCCTAGAGGAGGGAGCTCTCTAATCAGGAAATATGTATACCGAAAGAGTACAGACTACCATATCATTCTGTGTGTGCCCTATGTCTGCTCTAGTTTTGCACATTTGGAAATTACTGTCCATGTAACAAGCAGCCTTGACCTTGATCAGAATCTACTTTTCTTTGTGTATGTTGCAGATCCATTTTGACTGTGCTAGGTTCAAAGGCAAAATGTAAATATTAGGCTGGACAAACTTAGACAAATAGTGTAGACGTAGATCAAACTGCTTGGAGTTGTGTGCGCCACTTGAGGAGCAGTTTCATCATGCAGGGTCTACTTTACGTGCAACTCCATTAGCTTAGTTATCAAAACATTGTCGATTCGACTGTTTTAGCTTTAAAACCTTCGGCGGAGAGGTGAGATTGTGGTGCGCCAGATGTTCTGAAATCTGAATATAAGGGTTAATATATGTTAATGTAAAAAAGCATTCACAACTGTTTGTCCCACTGCCACCATTTGAATATGGAAAGAAAAACAACCTTTACTCCATGAATATTTATGTTAGAAATAATGACATCATAAATATTGATTAGATTAATTGTTATATAATAGAACATGAACACAAGAATGCTTGGCCATGGCACAAACTGGAGAATCATATCAGATTCTGTATTTTATTATAAGCAAACAGAGCAGACCCTTATCAGATGGCTCATATAGGAGATGTCTGATCTGGGTCTACTCTGTTTGCAACGGCGTAGAAAAGCGTATTTATGGAGTAAAGGGTTTAGAGCAAACAATGCAGATGTACTTATAGAACCACATCATGAATAAACATAGATGTCTTTAAAAGCAGGTGGTTGCTTAATGCAGGATTCAAGTACTGCAGAAAGCTCCTTGCAGGAACTTTCTGCACAACTTTCATCCTGCATTAACCCTTTCTCTGTTCAATATTCATGTAATTATGACATCATGAATTTTCATTAGCTGTGTTTAATTATATGATGTGAAAATGTAGAATCAGATCTGTATCATGTCAAAAGCAAGTAGCGCAGACCCTGATCTGAAGGCTGCTATAGGAGTAATCATATGATATTGGTCTACCATGTTTGCAAATGCATGAAAATACGTTCATATCACCTGTCTTAAGCTTAAAGACCCAGAATCAGACCAAAGATTTGATGGTCACATTAGAGAGGTTTTAATGTATGTTTTCTCTGGATGCATTATAAAGTACCTTTAAATTACACGAAGTATTCAGATGCTCCTTGGGTGTGTCTTAATTGAATAATTATTATGTCAATTTGACATCAATTTGATTACTTTAAATTAACTGACATTGTAGCAAATAGTGTAGACCCAGATCAGACTGCTGCTGTTGGAACACTTTAATCTGGGTCTGCACTGTTTGCCTAAGTTTGCTTGTCCAAATACTTAAGGTAATTAGGATGAGCCATTTATATCGTACTATTATGGAAGATATTGATTGCTTCATGAACCCTTTTAGTGCAGGAAACAAGTCACTACTGTCCTTTGCAAACAGTGTAGTAGTCCCAGATGAGAGGGCTCCTAGAGGAACCCTCTCATCAGGGTCGGCACTGTTTGTCATGTAACATAACATTGGTTTTTTTTAAAACAAATATCCCTCAATATTCAGCGTAAGCTTGACCTGTTGGAATTTTTAGAATAGTCCATTTGAAAATTCAGCATTGAAAGGGCTAATCTTTTGAATACAGAATTTTCAAAGTGGAATGGTCAATCATTATCTAACGGCAGCATCCATTCAGTATGAAAGGGTAAACTTTGCTAAAAGATTTTGGATGACGACAGTGCAGATCTTAATCACTGTCCAAACTGGGTCTGCATTGTTTCCAAATGCAGGTGCACTTGTTTCTCACATTTAAAGGGCTGAAGGTCATTATAGGCTGTCTCTTATACAGGAAATGAAATCAGGATAGCAGTGGGAAGGGAAGAAAATTATTTGATAATTTCCCCATAGAACTCAGTGAGGCATGTCAGCATGTTGGTAATTGATTGGAGCTGCTGAGGACATGTCAAACAAGCCTGTTACTTTCCGTTTTCTGATTCATTGACTGCTTCAAGCATTCCAGTAACAACTTGATAAAGTCCCCATCAGCGTCACTATTTTTTTTAAGCTTTTTCCTCATACCAAGGCCTTCTCAAACTTTTCAAACAGAGTAGCTCCAAATCAGAGTCTGCTCTGTTTGCTTATTCAATAATATAGATTCTGACATGGCAAAAGCTTCCGATGTTCATAATTATGCCTTAACCCTTTCCTCCATAGGCTATTTTTAGACCCAACCTCTTTTAATGAATCTACCGAAAAGGAGCATTTACTAGAGAAAAGGAATATGTTATAATTGTTTAGTATATAGAAACCATTGTGATAAATAGAGCATTTGCTCCTATAATGGAGCAAATGCTCTATTTATTACAATGGTCTCAGGAAGTGACTATTACAGAGGCGTAGAAAGGCGTATTTATGGAGGAAAGGGTTAAAAAGCATCTGATTAATATTCCTGATATCAGTATTTCTTACATGAATATTCATGGAGTATAGGGTTGAGAAATAACATTGTTAAGAAACATCATTTTACTCAAACTAAAGTATTTGTGCAAAGACGGTAAGCTTTATCATTACTATTACTTTAACCCATTCCCACTTAGGCTATTTTAGACCTAACCTCTTTGATTAAATCTACCAAAAAGGAGCATTAACTAGAGAAAGGAAATTTTCAGAATTGTGTAGTTTTGAAACCATTGTGATAAATAGTTTCGAGCATTTGCTCTACAGGAGCAAGTGCTCTATTTATCACAATGATTTCATGAAGTGACTTTTACAGAAGTGTAAAAAGGTGTCGTTATGCGGGAATGGGTAACACAAATTTGAATGCAGGAACACTGCTCTGTTTGCTTATGACATAATATAGGTATGATTCAGCAGTTTCTGCCATGGCCAAAACATCCTGTGTGCATTTGCTATTATAACAATGAATCTAATTAATATTCATAACATCATTATTTTTTTTACATGAATATTCATGGAGTAAGGGGTTTAACCTATTACCTGATACTGATAGGGGTGCCTGAGAAATTTGATGCCTTTGCAAACAGAGTTGACCCAGATCAGATGGCTCCTATAAAGAGTTGTCTGATCAGAGTCTACTTAATGTTTTCTTATTGAATCTGATATTACAGTTTATTGCCATAGCCAAACATTCATTAGCTTATACAAAATTTATATATTCATAAAAATTCAGCTAATAAATATTCATGATGTCGTTATTTCGTACATGAATATTCATCAGTTACATAAATGCCACTAATTTGTATCTGTTAAGTGATCACTATAGATAGATTCTAACTACTGTATGTGATATCCATCTGTACCTGTTAACACTTGACTACTTGATATTGCTGACTGATATTAAAGATATCTTTCACATCACAGTTGTGCCTAATGTACCGTAAGAATTAATGCATATGAATCATTAGTGTTTGTTTATAAATTACGGTTGAAGAGACACCATATGACTACAGGGTTATCTGGCAGGATAAAAAACCTATTAACCCTTTCCATCATGATAAACACCTTTTTATTGCAAACAGAGAAGACCCAGATCAGATGGCTTTTCTTTAGCATTCAGAAGTAGAGCAATCATGTTTTTCACTGCCTACTGATTGTGACAACTGAAATCTACTTTAACTCAAATCTCAAAAAGATAAATTGTATACCTATTTTGGATGGCCTGTGAAATGTATGCAATGGGTCCATGTTGAGAAACATCATGCAGTATAACATGATCAGACTCATATGCATATTACAGATTGATAATCCAGGACATCACAGACTTTAACCCTTCGCTTGCTGAATTTTAAAATACAGTTCTCCTTCTTTACCCATGATGCCCTGTTGTATAATTACATATATCTTCACTGTGTACAAGTACATCGCTTTGCAATCACTGCTGTGGAGTGCACTGGTTGCACAATCAACTTGTAAATAGTGCAGACCCTGATGAGACAGCTCCTGCAGGAGCTGTCTCTTCTGGGTCTTCACTATTTACAGGTACGTATATTGACGTGAATAGCAAGCGAAGAGTTAAAACATATTTATGCCTTTTAACGCCTTTGCAAACAGAACCAGATAAGATGACTGTCTGATCAAGATCTGCTCTAGTTGCTTATTAAATAATGCAGGTAATGTCCTGCAGTTTCTGCCATGGCCAAATATTACTGTGTTTATGTGATTTCATCTAATTATAACTCATGAGGTCATAACTTCTTACATTAATTTAATATGGAGTAAAGGGTTTAATTATACCCCCACAAACAGAGTTTGAGGGGGCTATACTGGAATCAGCCTGTCGGTCGGTCGGTCGGTCCGGCGGTCGGTCTGTCTGTAAAAAATCTTGTACGGCGAACTCCTCCTTCAGTTTCAACCCGATTCACTTGACACTTGGCATAATTGTTAATCAGGAGTAGTAGATGTGCAAGACACAAAATTCAGGTCTCTGTGACCTTGACCTTGACCTTTGGCCTTGAAATTGGTCTTGAAATTGGCTGGCAAAAGCTTGTACTTTGAACTCCTCCTTCACTTTCAACCTGATTCACTTGATACTTGGCATAAATGTTACTCAGGAGTAGTAGATGTGCAAGACACAAAATTCAGGTCTCTGTGACCTTGACCTTGACGTTTGGCCTTGAAATTGGTCTTGAAATTGGCTGGCAAAATCTTGTACTTCGAACTCCTCCTTCACTTTCAACCTGATTCACTTGATACTTGGCATAAATGTTACTCAGGAGTAGTAGATGTGCAAGACACAAATTTCAGGTCTCTGTGACCTTGACCTTGACCTTTGGCCTTGAAATAGGTCTTGAAATTGGCAGACAAAATCTTGTACTTTGAACTCCTCCTTCAATTTCAACCTGATTCACTTGATACTTGGCATAAATGTTACTCAGGAGTAGTAGATGTGTAAGACACAAATTTCAGGTCTCTGTGACCTTGACCTTGACGTTTGGCCTTGAAATTGGTCTTGAAATTGGCAGGCAAAATCTTGTACTTTGAACTCCTCCTTCACTTTCAACCTGGTTCACTTGATACTTGGCATAAATGTTACTCAGGAGTAGTAGATGTGCAAGACACAAATTTAAAATCTCTGTGACCTTGACCTTTGGCCTTGAAATTGGTCTTAAAATTGGCAGGCAAAATCTTGTACTTTGAACTCCTCCTTCACTTTCAACCTGATTTACTTGATACTTGGCATAAATGTTACTCAGATTGAGTAGTAGATGTGCAAGACACAAATTTCAGGTCTCTGTGACCTTGACCTTGACCTTTGGCCTTGAAATTGGCAGGCAAAATCTTGTACTTTGAACTCCTCCTTCAATTTCAACCTGATTCACTTGATACTTGGCATAAATTACAGAATTTTCTCTATTTGAACTTTGGGTATTTTTGTTATTTGGTCCTGTTACATGTTCAAAACTTGAATTTGCAATCAAGGCTGCCGTGTGGGGGTATTCATCACCTTTAGTGATAGTTCTAGTTTCCATAACATTTAGCTGTGGACTCAAAATCTCAATTGATTACCCCTTACCTGACTTTTATTCTTCAAATACTCTGCCTATTATAGATATCTATGATTTAACCCTGTCAGCCCTGAATTATCAGAGTAGAATAAGACCCGTCAATGTTTAACTGTAGAGTCCACTCAGTATGAAAGGCTAAACTTGCAAAAGGATTTTGAATGACAAGCAATGCAGACCTCCTTTAGGAGCCCTCTTATCTGGGTCTTCTTGTTTGCAAATGATAGTATTGTGTATCTCGGGTAGGAAGAGTTAATTCTTGTATTAAAAGTTATTGCCAAGACAGTAAGCAATCAGATCTGTAAAATATTAGCAAACAGAGCAGATTCTGATCAGACAGCTCAGAACAGAAGTCTGTCTGATATGGGTCAACTCTGTTTGCAAATGCTTAAAGATGAGTAGTTAACTCTTTACTCCATGAATACGCCTTTTTACGCTTTGGCAAATAGATTAGACCCACATCAGATGACTCCTATAGGAGCCGTCTGACCACAGTCTGCTCTGTTTGCTCATGAAATAGTACAGATCTGATTCTACAGTTTCTGTTATGATAAATTAAGATTCCCTTGTTCATAGTGCCATTATAAAATGCAGTTCGTTAATATCCATGATATTTTTTGGCATGAACAACTTGAAATAAATGACATAGATCAGTTGTTGCACCACCTGAGAATTTCAATGAAGTTGGAGTGTTTTGTTGACAAACAAATTTGTTTTGGAACATTGACATTCCATAAAATGGGCTAGAGTAGCCTTTAACTCCTTTACAAAAGAATGCTCTCATGGTTTCAAAATTAATAAGATGCCCTTTCCTCTATAGGCTATTTTTGGATCCAACCTCTTTGGATGCATCTACCGAAAAGGAGCATTAACTAGAGAAAAGGAAATTTTAGAAGTTTTTAATTTGAAACCATTGTGATAAATAGAGCATTTGCTCCTATAGGAGCAAATGCTTTATTTATCACAATGGTCACATTCAAGAAGTGACTTTTATAGAGGCATAGAAAGGCGTATTTATGGAGGAAAGGGTTAAGTAATAGGATGCCTTTTAACCCATTTGTACATAGTGTCCCTTAATTAAGGACATAGACAAACAGTGTAGACCCAGATCAGAGGGCTCCTGAAGGAGCCCTCTGATCAGGGTCTGCACTGTTTGCTGAAACCTGAACTATGTAAATGGCTTATTCAAGAAACTATTTTGTTTGCTGTGCACCCTCCACATAAAACATGGATGGGTTCCAAAGTATGGACTGGACGAGTTTTACTTAAATGATATTAATATTCATGATGTCATTATTTCTGCCATGAATATTCAGGTAAAGGGATATGTTAACAGTTGTCCGGTATCAAAGGATACTGGTAAGTTTGTAGCTATAAATTTATCTGTGCTGATTAATTCATTCTCTAATCGTTTTTGATTGACTTCGAAAATGGACTTTGTATTTGGCATGGTCTTTTAGAATTTTATTAAAGACCCAAATCTTGTTAGAAGGGATTTGTTTTATTTCGCTGTAACTATCAGAAATATTCGGGCAGACAAACTTAGACAAATGGTGCAGACACAGATCAAACTGCTCCTTCAGGATCAGCAATTTTATCAGGGTCTACACTATATGCTACTTCATTGAGTAGATTAAGGTTATCTAAACTCTGAGTACTGGATCAACTTTTTATGTCCCCCAACGGCGGGCATATAGTAATCGCATTGTCTGTCCGTCCGTCCATCTGTCCTTCCATTCGTCCATCCCAAATTTCGTGTCCCTTCTATAACTTTTTTTTATTTGTGAATGGATTTCAAAATAACCTGGCACAAATGTTCACCACACAAAGACGATGTGTAAATACATTCAACTCCCTGGTCCATGGGTCAAAAGTGAAGATCATCCTTCAGGGTCAAAGGTCGGGGCATAATGTTTCACAAACACATCTTGTTAACCCTTTCCTTCATATAAATGCCTTTTCACGCCTTTGCAAACAGAGAAGACCCAGATCAGATGGCTCCTGTAGGAGCCATCTGATCAGGGTCTGCTCTGTTTGCTTATGGAATGATATTAATCTGATTCTACAGTTTCTACAAATACTCAAAAGATCTTGTGTACATAATGACATTATAAGAATTCAGCTAAAAAATATTTATGATGTCATTATTTCTTACATAAATATTCAACAGTGAAAGGGGTTAAGCTTTACGAATGGGCTGATAGTTGAGATTGGTGTAGAATTGACCTATTCAGCTTTATAGTTCTGTGTGAAGAGGAGATTGAGTGTCTGAATGTTTAGGATAAATATGTTTATCTCAGGGCACTAAATTAAAATCACCAATTGTTCACCACTCCTGAAGAGACAATTTTAAAGAGGTTCCATAAATCTTGAAAATGTTTTAACCCTTAGTTGATCCATCCATATTGGCAATATCCTGGAATAGCCCCCACAGCTATAACCGCAATATCTCGGAATGAGTGTATACTTAAATACATGTACCAATGGAGGCAATGTCAAAGGTATTCCAATTCATTCCGTGGTGTGGTAAGCTATTCTAGGATATTGCCTGAATATTCATGTTATAAATAATGATATCATGAATATTAATTACCGTAATTGTTAAAATAGCACCTGAATGCAGGATCTTTTGACCATGAATCTCATAAGCAAATAGAGCAGACCCTGACCAGACAGCTCCTACTCTGTCAAAGAGTAGAAAGGTACATGTATATTATGGAGTAAAGGGTTAATTAACCCATTCCCGCATATAGACGCCTTTTGGCGCTTCTGTAAAAGTCATTTTGTGAAACCATTGTGATAAATAGAGCATTTGCTCCATAGGAGCAAATGCTCTATTTATCACAATGGTTTCAACACTACACAATTCTAAAATTTTCATTTTCAGTAGTTAATGCTCATTTTCGGTAGATTTGTTCAAAAAAGGTTGGATCTAAAAATAGCCTAAGCGGGAATGGGTTAACTCATCCTATCTGGTCCTCTACATACATAATTTATACAGAAACATATATATATATATATCAACATGGGTAGATTTTCTAATTCATTATCAATCAGCTGTTACTCAGAGAGCAAAAGGTTAATGAATACAAACTGACCATTATATCTGACTTTGATCAACAGGCTGAACAATCAGCCCTCTTAACCCATTCCCGCATATTGACGCCTTTTGACGCTTCTGTGAAAGTCACTTTGTGAAACCATTGTGATAAATAGAGCATTTGCTCCACAGGAGCAAATGCTCTATTTATCACAATGGTTTCAATACTACACAATTCTGAAAATTTCCTTTTCTCTAGTTAATGCTCCTTTTTGGTAGATTAAATCAAAGAGGTTAGGTCTAAAAATAGCCTAAGTGGGAATGGGTTAAACCTTAAACCTTCTCATGCTGAAAAAATCATGTCTGCTCAATCTATGATTTGCTGAACTTCTCACTGACTTCCAAGTTGATCAACCTTTTAACCCTTTCCCTCATATAAACGTGTTTTCGCGCATTTGCAAACAGAGTGGACCCAGACCAGACGGCTCCTAGTGGTGCCGTCTGATCAGGGTCTACTCTGTTTGCTAATAGAATTTGATAGCTCTGTTTCTTTGCTTTCTAAAATGTCTACAATCTTTCACCTTCCATATTTCTTTATAGCTATTTTGTTAATGAATATTCAGTAGGTATTGAAATTTACAATAATTATAGAACAGGGAAAGGGTTAAGAGACCAACTTGACCGAGTGTCACACAGCTTGGATACTGATGAGATGCCAAGTTGCTTGAGATCTCTTCTGGATCCAAGCTGTTTGCAAATGACAGTCGAGACGTGTTTAGCATCAGAAGAGTTAAACTCTTTCACTTCCATGTATGGCAGTCTACAAAATATGTCATCTGCCACAATTTCATCAGTTTAATTTTTGCCATTTTTGTCAAACAAATTTATCATGACACCAAACAGTTTAGATCTGGATGAGGTGCCAGGTTAGTTATCAGACTGTTTGCATAGGTTATCACAGATTCCATATTTGACAGTGAAAGATCAGTTAACCTCAAGGAGGACACACCAGCTGTAAGAGGATAGGATGACAAAGTTGTTTTCTGGTCCAGAGAATAAAGACAGCCATTTATTTATATATGATTAACCCTGAAGCAGTTAAGTAATTTAAAGAAATGTTAACCTGAAGTATGTTTTCTTCAATTTTTAAAGAAATAATCAGGGAGTCAAACTGTTGACTTTAACCCTCTATTCCATGAATATTCGTGTTAGAAATATGACATCATGAAAATATGACATCATGAACATAAGTTATATTAATTGTTATAACAGCAGATGAACACAGGAAGTTTTGGCCATGGCAGAAACTGTAGAATCTTATCTATATTATATCATAAGCAAACAGAGCAGACCCTGATCAGACAGCTCCTATAGGAGCTGTCTGATCTAGGTCTACTCAGTTTGCAAAGGTATTCTAAGAAAGGCGTATTTATGGAGTAAAGGGTTAAACCTACTGTGTGTTAGATTCTTTAACCTTTGACCCGACAGTTAAAGGTTCAGTGTCATGGTTTCTTAAATTTGCATTTAAGTCTATTTGAATAATGTATAATTTTGGAATGGTCAATTGAACACTTTATAGTATAAGTAGAAACCAAATTAAAGACTATCAATTACAAAAATTTAAATTTACAACTGTGGCAAGATTTTGCAGAGACAAGGTAAGAGTTGCCTCTGTATTGCTTCCAGCTTCAAATTAAATTGATCATTATGTTTGATAATGGAGTGAATTATAGTCTGTATTTATACCTGTGAGCGAAATAGGGGAAATTAATTAGTACATGTCAAATGTTCATGGGGTCATTTTCTATATTAACCCTTCTTCGCTTTACTTGTTCAATATTGATGTAAGAAATGATGACTTCATGAATATTTATTTGCTGAAGTTTTATAATGGCATATATACATTTGTACATAGGATGTTTTGGTATTGTTAGAAACTGTTGAGTCACTGGTCTCATAATTTCATATGCAATCAGAGCAGACCCTGATCAGATGGCGCCTATAGGAGCCATCTGATCTGGGTCTACTCTGTTTGCAAATGTTTCTATAAAGGAAAGGGTTATATGATAGTAATACTCCTTTAAACTTCTTTGCAAACAGAATAGACCCAGATCAGACAGCTCCTTTAGGATCTGATCTGAGTGTGTGTACCTGCACTGTTTTATGGAATACTTAAAAGATCTGCTTGTTTATTGGCTTCTATAAACATCAGTTAATGAAAATTCGTGAAGTCATGATTATTTTTTACATGAATATTCATGAAGTAAAGGGTTAAATAAAACATTTGTTACAATGTGCAAAATTTTGCAATTTGGAAAAACATCATAATTCATGAAATTAAGATACTTGATTCAGCAGCACATAATACATCACCTTGTGTTCATAATTATATGAACAAACAAAAATCATTTGTGTATTGAAGCATAATTTCCTGGTCCTCTTTTACAACAAGCTCACAACATCCTGAATTTAGAGTCATATTGAAAATCAACCATTTGTTATTGGTATCAATTCCGAATTTTATATGAAATGTTGGTTAATACTTCATATGGTTGTGGTGAATTCATGAAATAATGCAAAGAGTTTGGATCCAGATGAGATGACAAGTTAATGGTTGTCGCATTAGGATCCAAGCTGTTTGACAATATATGCATGATCAATAAGAATGAAGCCAGTCCACTTTAAGAGTTTTTAGTGGATAACAAATGCAAAAACCAATGTTCAAAAAAATAGATAATGCTGTGAAATTTCTGATTAACCCTTTGCTCCGAGTCACCTTTGTAAACAGAATAGACCCAGATCAGATGGCTCCTATAGGAGTCCTGTGGTCAGGGTCTGCTCTGTTTGCTTATGGAATTATATAATAAATCTGATTACACAGTTTCTGCCATAGCTAAAAAGCTAAAAATGTCTTGTGTTATTTTGGCATTAAAACAATTTATCTAAAGGTAATTAATATTCATGATGTCATTACTCCTTCCATGAATATTCAACAAGAAAAGGTTAATTAAAGCAACAGTTTAATTTTTATTGTATTAAAGAAGCTCAGTCAATGAATAACAGAAGGGATGTTAGGATTGCATGTTCTTTAGCTGCTTTATACATTATTCAAGATGCCTTACTGAAAAATTCATATAGCAATATCAGACGCCATCTAGAAACACGAGTCTAATTAGACACAAGAGCGAGAAATCACACTAATTACTCGAAGTATTCTGACAGACAAACTTAGGCAAATTGTGTAGAACCAGATCAAACTGCTCCTGAAGTAGCTGTTTGATCAGGGTCTACACAATTTGCTATTATGTCAGTCTAATTTAAGTTATTAAAATGGTGCAAAATTGAATTGTTCAGTTTTATAACAAGTGGAGGAGGGAGATTGGGTATCCGAATACTTTACTGGTAGTAGTCTACATAATAAATAATGACTTTGTTGTACCAACAAATCAGACTCTTAGGAGTAACTAACATGCAAAACACGTGTTCACTTCATCTACAGCTTCCTAACTATTTTTGTACTCCAAGTTCCCTAAGTATTTAGACATCACAGCTCCCCTCCATGCTTGCTTAACTCATGCAAAAAAAAACCCTGATCAAATTGCTCCTTTAGTATAGGAGCAGTTTGATTTTTAGGTAATTTGCTTAAACCCTCAGAACAGAGCACTGTAGGATCTGTCTGACATTAGGATCTATACTGTTTGCTTATGAAATATATATATTGATCTGAATCTTTTATAGTTTATGCCATGTCCAAATTTTCAGTGTTCATCTGCCTTTTTAATAATTCATATAAATGATATTATCAATATTCATGACTTCACAATGTCATTTAAATATGAATGGTGTACAGTAAAACCTCTCTATAACGGCCACTAAATTACATCAAGTATGTTGTGTAAAAGGCAGGTGGCTGCTTAAAGCAAGGTGAAAGCAAAACAGAACGCTCCTATAGGAGCGTTCTGTTTTACTTTCACCTTGCTTTAAGCAGTCACCTGCCCTAAATACCAACTAATAAACATAATAAAATGGCCGTTATAGAGAGGTTTTACTGTATAGGGTTAACCCTTTCCTTCATATAAATGCCTTCTCATACCTTTGCAAACAGGTCAGACCCAGATGAGATTGCTCTTACTATTTACACAGGGTCTGCTGTTTGTTTATGAAATTATTATATGATTTTACAGTTTCTAGGACAATAAAAAAAATCCTGTGTACAACGAAATGCCATTATGAAAATTCAGCTAATCAATATTTATGATGTCATTATTTCTTACATGAATATTGAACACGTAAAGTGTTAAGATTTTGTATGTTCAATTAAAAACAAGCAATTTAAATGCAGAGCTTAGAGTCCTTTTTTAAGTGTCCTTTTGTCAGCTCTCTTTGAATTGATATACATGTACCAGTATTCATGCACTATTCTAGACATTTGTCGACAAACTCACATTCATTTTCTCGCTCAATAAACAATAAACTGCAAACAGTATACATATGCATGAGAAAATAAATCTTATGCTATATTATATTGTACATTGCTTTAATATATGGACAAAGATGTGTGCCGGCATTTACAAGCAGTGTAGACCAAGATCAGAGGGTTCCTAGAGAGAAGCCCTGTGATCAGGGTTTGCACTGTTTGTCATTCAAAATTCTTTAGCAAGTTTAACCCCTTCCTCCATAAATACGCCTTTCTACACCTCTATAAAAGTCACTTTTTGAAACTATTGTGATAAATAGAGCATTTGCTCCTATAGGCTATGAGGGAATGTCTTAACCTTTCTCTTGCTGAATTTTAAAATACATTTCTCCTTCTTTACCCATGCCCTGTTGTATAATTACATATATCTTCACTGTGTACAAGTATTATGCTGTGCAATCACTGCTGTGGAATGCACTGGTTGCACAATCAACTTGTAAATAGTGCAGACCCTGATGAGACAGTTCCTGCAGGAGCTGTCTCATCTGGGTCTTCACTATTAACAGGTAGGTATATTGACGTGAATAGCAAGCGAAGGGTTAAGCCTTTTTGGAGTGTATAGTGAAACAATGATGGGGTGTTCTACTTTGTATATTCAGCATTCAAAGGATTCAATTTGAGGACTCTGCTAGAAATTATTTGTTTGCATGTCCTGTCCTGATATATTATTCAGTTTCTTTTAATAATTGACATTACTCGATAGATTTACATCTTAAACATCATACATAAAACATCATCTGAGATGTACGATTACACATATTACTCTAAGTCTTTATATAGACACATGATATCCACTCGCCATGTTTTTTTTTAACCCTTTACTCCATGAATATTCATGTAAGAAATAAGGACATTGTGAATATCAATTAGATTAATTGTTATAATACCACATGCATGGACATAGAAATGTTTGGCCATTGGCTAACTGAGAAAATGCAGAATATATCTATATTACATCATAAGCAAACAAATAAGACCCTGATCAGGCAGCTCCTACGCAGGAGCCTTCTGATCGTGGTCTACTCTGTTTGCAAAGTTGTAGAAAGGCATATTTATCAATCTCCCACCATTTTGATAACATTAAAAGATTAGGCTGACCTAGAGACAAATAGTGTAGATCCGGATATGGCAGTTTGATCTGGGTCTTCACTATTTGTCAAAGTTTGTCAGTCCAAATTCTTAAAGAAATAAAGGTAACAGGATATGGACACACCAGAGTGACCTGAACCCTTTCATTTATTCAAACGCCTTCTCACACCTTTGCAAACAGAGAAGACCCAGATTAGACAACTCCTATAAGACCTGTCTGATAAGGGTCTGCTCTCTTTGCTGATGGAAAAATATAGATCTGACCAGATGGCTCCTATTGTAACATATTTTAACCCTTTCCCTCATATAAACGTGTTTTCACGCATTTGCAAACAGAGTAGACCCAGATCAGATGGCTCCTAGAGGAGCCGTCTGATCAGGGTCTGCTCTGTTTGCTAATAGGATTTGATAGATATGTTTCTTTACTTTCTAAAATGGCTACAATGTTCCACCTTCCATATTTTAATATAACTATTTTGTCCATGAATATTCAGTAGGTATTGAAATTTGGAGTAAACATAGAACAGGGAAAGGGTTAAATAAATGGGAGAATTCAGGCAGGCAACCATTTATGCATTTAAACATTAACCCTTTACCCCATGAATATTCATGTCAGAATTAAGAAAGAAATGACATCATGAATATTAATTACCGTAGATTAATTGTTATGATAGTATAATTTGTGGACACAGGAAATTTGGTGATCACAGAAGCTATAGAATCATATCTATATTATATCGTAAGCAAACAGAGTAGATCTTCAGTGATCAGACGGCTATAGGAGCAAAGACACAGGAAGGGGTATTTATGGCGTAAAGGGTTAACTAAGGGTACACAGTGTTTCGAAAAAGTATCAATTTTGACACTGAATGAGATGTTTTATGCCAACTGATGACGCATGCCTTCCTTACGGTTATCTAACTGGGTTTTGAAAATCGTATCATGTTTAGATCTTGAGAACCATGTGTCAGATGTCCAATCGCCACAAAAGACCAGTTGATTTGTTTACACACATGACTACAGATGATTAAGATGGCGAACTGTTAATGTTTACCTTTATTAACGGTATGAGTAAATTTTTCAATTATCTCTGCAAGCCAGTTTGATCTGGATGAGACTCGGAAGTGATTGAGCATTTCATCAGGATCCAAACTATTTTACGCAAGGATTATTTGAAAGGAAACAGAAGAAAAACTACCGGGAAAAAATGAGCAGATGATAATTGTTGTAAATAAAAAATAATTACAGGTCAAACTATTAATGTTAACTCTACGAGTGTAGGGGAAAAAAGTACAGTAGCATTTGCAAACAGTGTAGACTCATACCAAAGGACTCCTGGAGGAGCCTTTTGATCAGGGTCTTCATTGTTCATCATACAAAATCAGCGAATTTAATCCTATTGTACTGAATGGACCCTACAGTTAAATGAGAATGGATCATTCTATTTTGACAACATTCATAGGATTATAATTTTTATTTTCATATGTGCAAAGTAAACAAAGATAGCAAGCAAAGTGATTCAGATCAATTTTGTAGTAAGAAAAATTGTCTTTAATATAAAAATGCATGAATTTTGTATTGCAATTCTCATAATATATATTATCATTATACTATGTAATTTACGTATTTGGACACACAATCTTCCGACTCCATGGGTTTATAAAGCTGAATAATTCACTTTAACAATATTTTCATAACTTTAAATGAGATTGACATGGTAACAAATAGTGTAGACCATGATCAAATGGCTCCTTCAGGAGCCATTTGATCTTGGTCTGCAGTATTTGCCTAGGTCTGTCTGTCCAAATGCCGAAACGCCGACTTCTTAGCGTTATCAATTAAGGTATGCTGCATTGTACTGGACATTAGCGTGTTCAAGTTCAAAGTCAATAGGCTGTTGTTTTAAAGTAACAAGTTTGTAATCTTTTAATCTGTTCATCCTGAAGCATGACGCGACTTCTTTGACAGCTTCGAACTGGGTCAGTGAATCGTGAGAGACTATTGCAACTCAGATGTGCTCCATGCTGTCTGCTGCAAAACTATCGTCTGCTTAATTCTGAAATATATTAGTTTTTTCGTGTGTTACTATATTTAACCGTAGCTTCAATCTGAATGTCAAGCAGTGTGTATTCTGCTCAACGGATCTAGATCCAGCCTGTCTGTGTCACTTGGACTTGGACATTGACTGTTTATGGATTACTGTAGGTGAGTTTGTGATATTCTTCGAAGAAACTCATTTACTATAGGATCCTGTTAGATTCCATATTGTTAATAGGATCCAATAGATTCCATATTGTTTGACAATCAAATGGAGTATGTGCTTTTTAGAATTGTATTAGTTTTTTTGTGTTTTTTTTGTTTTGTTTTTTTCTGCAGATGACATTACTTCATGCTCAAAGGGCTTAAGGTTGACACAGTTGGAAATGTTTGTAAATAAATAACAAAATTGTGTCATCATTCATTGACTAGTTGCACAAAAGTAGCGGAATTTATGCTCTAGCAATCAGATTTGTTGCATTAATGACAGAGGTATTGGACTTTTATCATGTTGCACTAAAAACTGTGGATTTAATGAAATCATGTAAGTAAAATAAACTCTTTCCCCATGGAATATTCATGTAAGAAATAATGACATAATTATTAGCTGAATAATCATTGGCATATCATGTACAAGGGATGTTTTGGTATTAAGTAAAATTTGTAGAGTCAAATCTTTTATAATTTCATAAGCGAACAGAGCTGACCTTGATTAAATGGCTTCTGCAGGAGGCATCTGATCTGGATCTTCTCTGTTTGTTTAAAAGTGTTTATATGAAGTAAAGGGTTAACTCTTTATCTGAGTAAGAAATAAAGACACCATAAATAATCACGAAATCTTGTTGTATATATATGCATATGAACAGAGAAAATATGACAGAAAATGTAGAATCAAAACATAATTAAGTTAACAGAGCAGACTTAAATTTGACCAGACAGCTCCTCAAAGAGCCATATGATCTGGGGCTACTGTTTCGGGAATGGCCAAAAAGCGTCTGGAATAGGTAATGGGTTATTACCCTTAAGCTTTACATAGTGAATATTCAAATAATTAGAACGTTTAATTATTTTTTTTTACAAAAATAAGGAATGTTATTTTCCATGGCATTAACAGTTAGAGAATAAAATCTGTTACATTAGCAAAAGAGCAGACCAGTGCCTGATCAGAATCCACTCTGGTTTGCTTTAACCTTCTACTCCTTGAATATTTATGTAAGAAATAAGACAGCATGAATATCAATTTGATATTTTTATAATTTTATTTGGCACATGAACACAGGAAATGTTGACCTTGACAGAAACTGAAAAATATATAAATCCTTGACCCTTTCCTCCATAGGTTATTTTTAGACCCAACCTCTTTGATTGAATCTACCCAAAAGGAGCATTTACTAGAGAAAAGTAAAATTTTAGAATTTTGTAGTTTGAAACCATTGTGATAAATACAGCATGAACCCTTTCCCTCATATAAACGTGTTTTCACGCATATGCAAACAGAGTAGACCCAGATCAGACGGCTCCTAGAGGAGCCGTCTGATCAGGGTCTGCTGTGTTTGCTAATATAATTTCATATATCTTTTTCTTTGCTTTCTAAAAGGTCTACAATGTTCAACCCTCCATATTTCTTTATAACTACTTTGTTAATGAATATTCAGTGGGTATTGAAATTTGGTCTAAATATAGAAAAGGGAAAGGGTTAAATGCTTGTATAGGAGCAAATGCTCTATTTATCACAATGGTTTCAAGAAGTGGTTATTACAGAGGCGTAGAAAGGTGTATTTATCATACATGTGATAATTTTTTCGAGGCAAAGAGGGAGATTAGCTTTTCAAATGAGGGAGATTGGGTGTCAAAGAGGGAGATTTATGCGGATGGTTATTTGATGGTATAATAGGCCAGAGACCTATATTTATATTACATAAATATCTGCAAGAAAAGAACAACCCCCCCCCCCCCACACACACACACCTGGTTTGAAAGGAGGAGGTATGATAAAAGCACTTTTATGCGCGACAAACCATCTTAATTACTAGGGCATTTTTTTTGCCTATCTAGCAAATTACATCTGTGTAATTTAGTTTGTATTAATTCTATTTTATATCCTATTCCTTATTCTATTCTGTACTAATCTCTGTTCTACATCCATCAACATCTACTCTATTTCCCATTCCTTTCTATTCCATTCCATCCCATTCTCTTATCTATTCTAATTCCTTTGTGTTTCATTCCATTCTATTCCATTATCTATTCTGTGCTCATATAATCTATTCTAATTACTATTCATTTCTATTCTATTTTTTTTGTGTGTGTGTGTGTGCTATTATCTATTTCCATATACTCTCTTCTAATTACCATTTCTTTCTATCATCCATTCCATTCTGGCCAATGGATAGACTTGTGTTTATTATTTTAACTGGCCAATTGATAGACATGTGTTTATTATTATTATTTTTACTATCATTATTTACATTATTCTCATTCTTATATTATTATTGACACTATTGTTTTTATTATTTTAATTCATTTTTGTAATGAAATATATCCAGAAATTTATATTCTGAAATAAACATAATACATTTGTCACTTTCTGTCCGAAATATGGTACTATCCAAACACTAGTACACTATCTTTGCATTTTGTAGTTTCATTTTTGGTTTGAAAAGTGCTTCCTATCTCACCAAATTTTGTGTATTTGACATCCATACATTCTATACTCAATACAAACACAATTTCTTTTGAATATGCTACCAAATGTCTGTGGAAAACAATGTTTGTGTTTGCCTCTATGAAATGACACATTTCACCGTTCGAAAAATCCGTGGTTTGAGGCAACCAATTTTTTTTAATTTTATTTTTTCTGATAAAAGCACATGTTCATTACAGTTATGCCATGTGGACATCTATTTATAAACTTAGAACCTAAATTAATTTAATAAAGTAACTATCTAGATGTTTAGTCTCAGAAAATAAGATCGTCTTCAACAGAAATTTAGTAGAACCTGACCGTGAAGAAAAAAGCATGTAATGACGACAGTGTAATACACCAGAGACATATATGCATACACAAATGTTTATGTTACGGAATACACACATGCCAAGGTAAATAACACACCATGCTGAGTTTGCTGACCATTTAATCCCTTTTACTGGAGCCACAATTACACAGCATGGTATTTAGGGCATGCTGCGGTGGTCTTTGATAAGGGGCAACATGGCGACTACTACAAAAGGGACACGGCGCTGTGCCTGCCATGATAAACAGGGCAGTAAATAAGTCAACAACACTGGTTCTTTGAGGCGTCTGGCTAGCGCTTATTGACAAAAAATGATAGAAAATGGGGTGGGAAAAAAATAAAAATCATTTTTATTCAGAAATCGGGAGATTTCGTCTCCCGGCCGGGACTTGCGGGAGTTGGGCTCAAATCCGGTAGTCTCCCGCAGAATCCGGTAGTTATCACATGTATGATTTATGGAGGAAATGGTTAGATTGGTTTGTTTAGACAATGTAAGAGAAAATCAATATATAAAATAAATTATTTTTATGGATGTTTATAACAAGACAAAAAAAGTTAATTTTGATGTTTGTTTCTTGTCTTCCCAAGAGGTAGGTTTAATTGGGAAGGCTCCATTGTAACCAGTAAGCAAGCGTTTTGTGAGCGTTCAGGTGTGTTACTGACAAACATTGCAAGAATCAATAACTGCCTCTTATCTTTTGTCATACCATTAGCAGTCAACCTGTCAGTCTGATGGCTAACAACCTTTCATTTTCTGTTTACAATATTTACCCTAATTAGCCCTTTACTCCTTGAATATTCATGTTAGAAATAATGACATCATGGATATTAATTAGATTAACTGCTACATAATAGTCTATGGACACAGGAATCTTTGGCCATGGCAGAAAGTTGAAGAATCATATCTATATCAGAAATTGTAGAGTCAGATCTATTATAATTTCATAGGCAAACAGAGCAGACCCTGAACTGGATCTACTCTGCTTGGAAATATGTGAAAAGCTAGGTGTTAAATGGTTAACCCATTACCCCATAGGCTATTCTTAGATACAACCTCTTTGAATAAATCTACCGAAAAGGAGAATTAACTAGAGAAAAGGGGTTCTAGGACATTAGCCCACCCGGACGACAGCCCACCCGGATGACAGCTCACTATTTCTCTAAGGCCGGACAGTAGCCCACTCGTGTTTTTTGTGGGGGCGGACGTTAGCCCACTCGTGATTTTGTGGAGGGCGGACATTAGCCCACTCATATTTTTTTGATGGGCGGACACTAGCCCACTCGGACACTAGACCCCTCGAGATGCATATACCCCACCCCCACCCCATATATTCAGGGCGGACAGTAGACCCCTCGTAATTTGCTCACCTATTTATGTAAGTTTGTAAGGCCAAATGACATTTGCAGACAGAGTAGAACCAGATCCGTCGGATCAGGGTCTACTCTGTTTGCTAATAGAATTCGGAATATATGTGTCTTTACTTTCTAAAATGGATACAATATTCCACCTTCCATATTGTATTATGAAATAAACATAGAACATGTAAAGAGTTAAACACTTAAAGGTGTGATAATCCAATTAATGACAAACCTGTGTTCGATAATCCAAACACCCTCGGTCCGAAAGAGACTTGTTTTCCGTATTTGATAAATCATGGGTAATTACAACGATTTTCACCTAATTGGGAGTGTGAATAAACATATATTATAATATCGAGGGGTCTACTGTCCGGGTGGGCTGATGTCCGCCTCGTTAATATGCATCTCGAGGGGGTATAGTGCCCGAGTGGGCTAATGTCCGCCCATCAAGAAAATACGAGTGGGCTAATGTCCGCCCTCCACAAAACCACGAGTGGGCTAATGTCCGCCCCCCACAAAAACACGAGTGGGCTACTGTCCGCCCTTAGAGAAATAGTGGGCTGTCATCCGGGTGGGCTAATGTCCGTTTACCGAGAAAAGGAGAGTTTTAGAAATTTGTAGTTTGAAACCATTGTGATAAATAGAGCATTTGCTCCTATAGGAGCAAATGCTCTATTTATCACAATGGTTTCACAAAATGACTTTTACAGAGCCGCTAAAAGCCGTCAATATAAGGGAATGGGTTAACTGAACATTGTAGACCAGAAGGAACAGTAAAAAATTGATCATTTCATTAGTTTCACATATTGTGACCCTTTACTACATGAATATTCATGTCAGAAATAAAGACTGAATATTAATTAGCTTGATTTTTGGCTGGAAAATTTAACCATTCTGTAGAATCACGATTCATATACCATAATTAGCAAACAGCAGATCCTGACAGACAGCTCCTACAGGATCCATCTAATCTGGGTCTGCATTATTTGCAATTAGGTGTCCAAAGGCATTTCTATTATGTAAATGTTTAATCTAGGTTTACATTGTTTGCACAATAGAAAATTCTACTATATAAATGTAGCACTTTGTGTAATTGTTGTTTGTTTTAGTTTTCCCAAGTCATTATTTTACTAGTGTATATATTTAGCTCACCTGGCATTAGGTGCCAAGGTGAGTTATTGGGATGATCCTCAGTGTCCATCGTCCATGTCATGAGTTGTGCATACATGTATGTTCGTCGTCAACAATTTACTTCAACATTTTCTTCTCTGAAACTACTGAAAGGAAATTGACAAAAATTGGCCAGGATATTCCTTAGATGGTCATTTTTCAAAATTGATCAAATGGTTTAATTCCATAAAGAACTCTGGTTGCCATGACAATGAAATGAAAAATCTTTGAAAATCTTCTGCAAAACCACTGGTCATATTTCAGAATAATTTGGCAGAAATAGTCCTTTTGGGACCCTATATCAAGTTTGTCATTCCATAGGCATTCCACAAATCATGTTGGTAAAAATGTGTGTCCTTTCATCCGTCCTTCCAAGATTTGTCCAGACAATTACTCTTATACATTTACTTTCTTATTTACAGATCCCAATTTGTCGAGATTTTTTCTCTTGAGTGTATCTCATGAACTGTTAAAGGTATTGAAATGAAACTTCACACACTGACGGATGGCATTGAGAAGAAATGCAATGCATATGGTTCGTAACTCTTACTTCCTTATTTACAGAGTTAATCCCTGTTGTCAAAATTTCTTTTCATCTTTTTATTTGTCTAGGCAAAAACTCTTGAATGGAAGGATTAAGTCTCATAAATTTGTTTTGGGGTTGCTGTCAGGGAATAACATTGATCTTGCAATGCTTGATCTTCAACTTTTGTTTTATAGCAAAACCTTTCAACAAATTTCTCTAGATTAAAAGGCCTAGATTCTTCTGTCGATGATACTTGTTGAATTCTAGTATGTGCCCATGGTCCACTATCAAGATTGTTCAAAATACGTCCCTTTCTTTTATGTTGCCCCCAACCAGGGGTTAACCTTTCTTACATGGAAATTCATTGTATTCATAAATCTGTGGTAACCAGATGAGCGATTAAGGGCCATCATGGCCCTTTTGATTCATCAAAACAATTTAAAGGGTTAAGATCCAATAGTTTAACACATTGGTTATAAGCATTGTTTGATGAAACAAATTTATTAGGGCTTTTATGGCCCTTAATCACTCACCTGGTTGAATATTCCAAGTGGAATGGTCCATTCAGTGTCTAATGATAGAATCTGCTCAGATTCAAATGCTATGATTTGTGAGAAGATTTTGAATGACAAACAGTTCAGACCCTGATCAGAGCTGTTTGCAAATGACAGTGCACTTGTTTCCCGCATTTGAAGGGTTAATTTGGGTCTTCACTATTTGCAAATGCCAAAGTTAACGTGTTTCCCACATGAAAAAGGTTGACAGTAGCTTATCACATTACAATTATTAGCTGATTTATGACTTGTTCAATTTATCTGTTGATATTATGGCAGAGATTTATAACTCAAGAATTGGTAACATTTCGTAAGATGATATTGATCTTAACCTATGAATCTGAAACACCATTTTACTGGCATTTGAAAACAGTGTGAACCCAAATATCAGGAAGGGTGAATGGTTTTTATCCACCTCATAAAACTCAGCGAGGTAGTTTGTCTTGAGTTGTTTAGTTGATATATATAACCAGTGAGTTATTGTTGGTAAGGTATGACCTGGCACTCATCACTTTTCGCCAACTTTTGCTGATGACATTGGGAATTTCCGTTGACTGTTTAAAATGAAATCGCTCAGTGCTTAGAAGCATATACAATGTACTACACATGCAGACAAATATCGATGCAGATGCAATAACAGTAGATTGTGTCGCTGACTCTAAGGATAGGATAGTGGTCAATGTAGGTTCGAATCTAGTTAAAAACCTAATTATAGTAAGGCAACCATTTTTTTCGAAACTATATAAACTTTTATTCTGAATTTATTTTCTCTTTATTTTTCATTTGTTATTGTTTATTTTCCAGTCTCTCTAAGTTCCTTCCTGACTCTAAAAATTCCTGTTTCTTTCATTGTTTTCTCAATAAGATTGATTGCCCTTTTTTATGGCCAGTGCTCGGATACCTCAGCGACAAGTTTCTTTTCTTTAGTATGGAGAGCTTTGATTTTGTTTTTATGCCATTATAAAGCATTACAAATGGTGGCTTGTTTTTAAATACACGTGTATGAGAAACTTGAACACTTATAATAATGAATATATGGAAGAAAATTACATAAAAAAAACTGAATCCTGTCTGAAGCGTCATAAAGCAAGGCAACGTATTAAAAAAAGTTTGTTAAAGAACGGCTTACTCATTAACCCTTTCCCTCATATAAACGTGTTTTCACGCATTTGCAAACAGAGTAGACCCTGATCAGATGGCTCCTAGAGGAGCCGTCTGATCAGGGTCTGCTCTGTTTGCTAGTGGAATTTGATAGATCTGTTTCTTTACTTTCTAAAATGGCTACAATATTCCACCTTCCATATTTTATTATAACTCTTTTCCATGAATATTCAGTAGGTATTGAAATTTGGACTAAATATAGAACAGAGCGCTTCCTAAGAGCGGTTTGCGTGATGTGTACATTGTCGCCATAAGCAGAGCTGTTTGATTACAGCTTGTATATGTTGTTATTTGTTAATATATTAATTTTTGTCTAAGACAAGTTCCACTGTACAAAATTCACACAAACAATTTTTTTGTTGCAACCATGCATCCAACTGCCCGAAATATTTTAAAAGTCTCACATCTTAAAAATACATGTACATGTGTATGTGGAAAAAAACTACGATACTGGGCTCGAACCTACGACCGACCCTAATATCGGTATTGCAGTGATTAAACCACTGAGATACCAATGCTTGTATTACATTGAAAAGTTTATAATGTACTAGAGTCATTGTATAGTGGCGCATTCTTCAATTGTGTGTTCAGATAGATTTTTATAATGGCATAATTATCTACACAGGATATTTGGGTATTCAAAACTACTATAATTTCATAAGCAAACAGTGCTTTCTGATCTGGGTCTACTTTGTAAGTGTGAAAAGTGCTAAGTAAAAGATATGAGGGAATGGGTTAACCCTTTATTTCACAAACATTCAAGTCAGAAATAATGACTGTATGAATATTTCATAGGTAAAATTTTATAATGGCATCAAGAATAAGACAATTTTTACCTGGACAGACCCTGTGGAAATATATTTATATTATTGCATATGCAAACAGAACAGCCCCTAATTAGACAGCTCCTACAGGATCTATCTGATCTGGGTGTGCTCTGTTTGCCCTGAGTTCAAATTGTATATAATGTAGACCTTGATCATAGACCTTCAGGTCAGCAGTTAAACCTTTACTCCATAGATACGCCTTTCGATCTACACCTTAAATTTGCTAACAGAGCAGACCCAGATCCAACGTCTCCTATGGGAGTCATCTGAGCATGGTCTGCTCTGTTTGCATATGCAATAATATAGATATGATTCTCCAGTTTCTACTTAAGCTAAGAATTAATGTGTCTAATACCATTTTAAAAATGAATCTAATTAATATTCATTATGCCATTATATACCATTACCGAAGTGTACCAGGACGAAGCGTACTATTTCCTGGTTGAAGCGTACCACTATATAAATAATACAGGAAAAAGGCCACGCTAACACTAAATTATCATATTATGACATCCTGTAGGAGCCGTCTGATCAGGGTTTGCTTAAGCCTTATGCAATTATATAGATTTGATTCTACACTCTCGGCCACAGTCAATAATTCCTTTGTTAATAATGCTTTAACCCTTTCCCTGTTCTATGTTTATTCCAAAAGTCAATACCTACTGAATATTCATTGATAAAATAGTTGTAAAGAAATAGAAGGTAGAACATTGTAGGCATTTTAGAAAGCAAAGAAACAGATCTATCAAATTCTTTAAGCAAACAGAGCAGACCCTGATCAGACAGCTCCTGTAGGAGCCGTCTGATCTGGGTCTACTCTGTTTGCAAATGCGTGAAAACACGTTAATGAGGGAAAGGGTTAAAACAGTTCAGCTCGTTAATATTCATGGCAATATTATTTCTTTCATTTAAAAATGTCAAACAGGGAAAGGGTTTAGGGAGGAATTTGATGTGGATCTGTACTGTTTGCCTATGTTTGTCTGTCTGAATATCTAAGGTAGTTAGAGTACCATAATGTACCGGTAACTGTTTGGACATTCATCAGTATTTGTCCTATTTATTATACTGCTTGGAAGAAAGCAGTTAGCATAATATTGAAAGCTATATATCCTCATTAGAAATGAAAAGGCTTATCATCATGTCAATATTCCTGTTAGGAGATATTTGTTGACATAGACGGAGACACCAAACAACAGTATCAAACCTCGTTTATTTAATTTACATTACTGTTGTTTGACAAGAACTCCAATGAAGCAAATACTCCGACAGATCAAGAGAGAGAGAGAAAGTTCCATGCAATAATTGATGACTTTTCCAATCAAAGTGCCATAATGGTAGCCTTTGAATTGCTGTTGTGTTGTTTTTTTATGTGTTTCAAGTCCTTAGCTTCACAGTTATTTTTCACAATTTGAGAAACATTAGATAAGTTGTCTGTTTTTCAAAGGAGTAAGATGTAACTTGTTTGGATATTTTTTACATTACACCAATTTCTGCTAGTGGATACAGACTGTTTACCAGTTTTGTACTTTATCATTGCCATGTTTGGCATTGATAAATAATGAGTTGACGACTGTTGCTGCTTTATCAGAAGTCATTACCCAATGTGTTGCTGTGACTTGAATGACACAATCTGATTTCAAGAAAACCGTGTCTGAGCGACTGAAGTGACAGTTGAACTAAAAGTTACAAAAGCCAAAAACACCTTAACCCTTTCCTTCATATAAATGCTTTTTTTTTCATGCCTTTGCAAACAAAGTCAGATCAGATGGCAAGTATAGGAGCCATCTGATCAGGGTCTACTCTGTTTGCTTCTTGGATTGTAATAGTGATATTTAAATTAAGCATACCGTATATATATAAGCACAATAAATTCCCCTTGCCAGGGAGCTAGCTCTTTGGCGACATGGTTTAACCAATGTGCATGTGCACCATCCACACTTGATGTTCTTTGTTTAAGTGTTGTACAATAGATACATAAATATACATTAGGGAAAGGGTTATTGCAGAACATAAGTAATGCAGAAAGCTCCTATTGGAGCTTTCTGCATAACTTTTGTACTGCATTAAGCTATCACTTCTCTTACAAATCTAGAATTTTGACCACTTTTGAGTGGTATTACAGAGGGGGTTGATTTCATTTTTACCTGTTCATCCAGAAAACCTGGTTGATCAAGGGATAATCAAAATCGCAATACTTAATTATTGTCTTTCAGAAACATTACTGAGCACATCAAACACAGATTAGATTCTGATGAGATATAGACTTACTTTAAGTGTCTCGTCTGGGTTCATCACTTGTGTACAGAGAGTTGTGAAAAATATTTTGAGTCTTGTCTGTTCGCAAACTTGTACATTTTTTTCTAATTGGAACTCAAATTTCCAATACTCACAAGTGTTGGCGGGCTTGAAGGCTCTTATGGAAAGTCCCTATTGTTTTGGTGGGGATTCCCGGGGATTCTGGGAACTCAGGTTTCCCTGCTTCCTGCTGTCATCGCCTTCTGGCAGTGTTGTGAAACACCTGATACTTGCAGGTAGATCATCAACCAAACTGTCTAAGTCTGCTCTATTTCAAAGATACATAGTCCTGTAGTTTGTTTCTCTACAAATAAATCTATGATATGTGCCAAGCAGTTCTGATCCTAATGAGGTGTCCCATTCCTGGTAGTTTAAATTTGATTCAAACTGTTTGCTTCAATAGAATTTTACTGATAGCATTCTAAAGGCTGAAACACCTAATACACCTGTATCACAAAAATCAATATTCCACTCTCCTATTGTCATGTGGACTGTCTTCCTGAATGTTACCAGTCTCATCATCAACTTCTGTTACCTGGCTGAGACACAGTCTGGATTTATGTTAGTACAGAAAAAATAGTAGGCAGGGTGTCACATGTTTGTTGGGCGTTGGTCTCAGAACATTCAGTAGATAGACAAGTTCTCTATGCCACTGAAGTTTTGAATTAATTAAAAGTGATGGAGAAACCAGAACAGGATTATTGTTAATATATACATGAAGATTTATGAAAGAGATTCTTAAAGGAGATAACAGAAGCTGTCATCAAGGTTTGTTAATGTATTTTCTCTCATTTAGAGTTATGTATTCTTATGTTATGTATGGAACATTGAATAGGTGATCGTATAATAGTGCAGTCAATTATTGCAGAATAAATTAATAAATTTAGATCTTGATAATAGAAATATCATCATTAACCCATTACTCCATACATGTATATATATACACATTTTTGCTGATTGAGGTTCCTGTAGGAGCTGCCTAATATCAGGATCTGCTCTGTTTGCTAGTGGAAGAATATGGATCTGAATTACTATAGGTATTGCCCGGGCCAAGTATTCCTGACATATTTCAGTTCAAAAGATCGGCTAATAAATATTCATGATGACATTACGTCTTACATGAATATTCACCAGGTAAAGAGTGAATAACTTATACAGTTTTACCTACAGAAATGTTTATATTCAAAATTGTTAGTAAGATGGATATTCAGTTTTCACTGTAAATGATTATCTAATTAACAGACCTTCAGTTGCTTTTGAAATTGTTCAAGGTTTGTTACAGTATAATAGCATACAGTCAAACTTTCTATAATGACCACTAAACTACATCAACTATTTTGTGTTAAAGGCAGGTGGCTGCTTAACCTTTTCCCTCATATAAACGTGTTTTCACGCATTTGCAAACAGAGTAGACCCAGATCAGAATGATGGCTCCTAGAGGAGTCATCTGATCAGGGTCTACTCTGTTTGCTAATAGAATTTGAAAGATCTGTGTCTTTACGCACTAAAATGGCTACAATGTTCCACCTTCCATATTTCATTATATCTATTTGGGCCATGAATATGCAGTAGGTACTGAAAAATGAAATAAACATAGAACAGGGAAAGGGTTAAAGCAAGGTGAAAGTAAATTGAATGCTCCTATAGGAGCATTCTGTTTTACTCTCACCTTGCTTTAAGCAGCCATCTGCCCAAAATATCAACTAATTAACACAATTTAGTGGCTGTTATAGAGAGGTTTTACTGTATATCTGTTAACCTCAAAACATTTCAGATATTAACGGGCAGCATTTCATGCCATTTTTTCTCAGTTCCACACTGTACCTAACCTTATTACCCGAGGTATTCAGACACCCAATCTCTCCTCCATCAGTTTATACAGCTGAAACAATAAGTCAATCTGGGACCATTTTGTAACTTTAATTAAATCGGCATAGTAGCAAATAGTTTAGAACCTGATCTAGTGGCTCCTACAGTAGCCACTTGATATACAATGTCATTACTTTTCTTTGTTTGTCTGTCTCAATGTTTATGATGATTAGGGTATGACTTAAATGACAAACAAATAACTTCAGACTATCATGGAGTACATGCAGTTTTGATATTTTGTTCATTATTTTAATATTTTCAAACTTTTCGTCATTCTGCACAGTTTATTTTTATCATTAAATTTAGAAAGAGTTGTTACTTGGGAGAAAATATTGAAATATCGCTACAATGTGCAACTGTTGGATCATAAGGTACCATTGTCCATTGAGTTTTCAGCTAAGGAAGAACTTAAGGTATCGGTGACAGAACTACTATCAGATGAAATTTTGAAGGTGACTTAGGGCAATGTCTCTTTGTAAATGATGTCAATATATATATTTTTTATGGACATTTTGATTTTTTTTGCAGTTGTTATATTGACTACTGTGTGACACTTTTAGTTTCAACTAAGTTTTGGTCAAATGTTTGTGTACATACAAATTGTACCTCAAACTATGATTTGTCTCAGTTCGTTACCCTAAGTAAGCCAATGTTTTTGTGAAATGTCTGTAATGTAAATAGATAATGATAAAAGAAGAGTATCGAGTGGTGTTCATTAACATTTCATGACTGTAAAGAAATACAACGAAAAACAACATTTGACCATTTTTTTTGCAAATTCTTATAGCAATTTGATCAGGGTCTACACTATTTGCCTCACTATTAGTTTTATTTAAATTTATTACGGTAGATGGTTTAGAATACTATAATACTCATAAAATTATACTGACTGACCTGGTGTCTCAATTCCCTAATGGTAATTTTGAATATTTTGAAATGTTAAAATACAATTGAACTTCGATATTTCGAACTTTAAGTTACTTGGAGAAAATGAAGGTTCGAGTGATCTGATTTCTAATCTGAACAATTTCTCAAGGGCACAGCTTAATGCAGGTCTAAAGTAATGATGAAAGCTCCTGCAGGAGCTTTCAGCATTATACTTTCAACCTGTATTAAGGTGTTGCATGATATGCGTAGTGATACATTTTAGAAAAATTATGTATTGTAGATTTTGGAAGGATTGAACAAAAGTTTTACAGTAGAACCTCTCTATAACGACTACTAAATTGTGTTAATTAGTTGGTATTTAGGGCAGGTGGCTGCTTAAAGTAAGGTGAAAGTAAAACAGAACGCTCCTATAGGAGCGTTCTGCTTTACTTTCACCTTGCTTTAAGAAGCCACCTGCCTTTAGCACAAAATACTTGAAGAAATTTAGTGGCCATTATAGAGAGGTTTTACTGTACTTCGATTTATCCCAAAGTTTCAGTTATCCGAGGTCGAGATGTCGAAGTTCAACGTTATTCGTGATAATTGTTGTGGGTTAACCTTTCTCCTGCTGTCAAAATGCTATCTAAATAGATTACAATCTGGTGCATATCTGACTTGTTTCTGTTTCATTCAAGCTTTTGAGAAACTACTGACTGAGTGGCAAACAGTTTGGATCCTGATGAGATGCTGGGTCTAATTTGGATTCAAGCTGTTTGCAAATGCATATTAAGAAGCGCCAAACAGGAGAAGAGTTGATCAATATATATAGGAGTTTAGGGTATTTATTTTGTCAATATTAGGGACTGGCATCGTGACGTAATTAAAAATTCATGGCTTGAGTCACGCCTCATTGCAGGTACTTCACTAAAACTGAAAAATGCTACAGTTGGGTTTCTAAAAGTGGGTCAAATGAAATAATTGATGAAAAAATTTAACAATACTATCTCACCATTCTCAGTGTCAATGGTGCTACTATATTTACTCATTTTGTAAGTGAACTTTCACCAGTATGTACTATTGATCCTTTGCTTTATGAATATTTATTTAATAAATATTAGGACATCGTGAATATTATTCATTAGATGACATTTGTGTCACCTGCAGAGAGGCAGTGTGTCACTTTAAAGGGATCACTTTTCCATTGTCTGTCTGTCTGTCCATCTGTCTGTCTGTTCATCACTCTTTCTTTTTTTGACCGTCATTTCTTAAACTAATCATTTTAGAGCTTTCAAATTTCACATGTGTCTCCTTCTCATTGAGGACCATTGATGTAACTAAAGGTTCATCACTCTGCATGCAATACTGTTTGAGTTATTTCCCTTTTTTCTGATTTTCTGCGAGTAGGTGACACATGTGTTCCTCCGAATACTCTTGTTTGTTGTTAACTATCACTTTTTTTTGCCTTTGCAAACAGAGTCAGTTTCATACCTTTGAAAAAGAGTAGACTCAGATCAGATTGTTCCTGTAGGATTGGTCTGATTAGGCTCTGCTCTGTTTCCTTATGATATCATTCTAGATATTATGCAACAGTTTCTACCATGGCTAAACATTTCTTCCTCCATGTGCTATTATAACAATTACTTTATTGAATGTTTGTGTGATGCCATTATGTCTTACATGAATAGTAAAGGTATCATGTACCCCCTATATGTTTTTAACAGTGTCGAATACTGTATTTATCTAAATTATTCCCAATTTCTCTCTACCGTCAGTTCATAAAGTTGAAACTGTTTAGATTAAAAATTAAACTCACAGAGTAAACTAATAGTGTAGACACTGATCTATTCTTCAGGAGCAGTTTGAAAATTTTGTCTCAATATTTAAACTTTAACATTGTAACTATTAGTAAAAAATATTGTTTACAGGAAATATACCAGAATTTACTTATTTGTCAGTTATAAAGTACATTAATATTGTCATGATGGTTATATAAATCCATGAATTACAAAATTAAAAATCAGATTTGATGGTTATTAAATTCCATTGCTTGGGCATAAATACATGCACTCTGTTGGTATGATTATAGTTCTCAAAGTAGAACTATGCCTTTAGGGTAGATATTAATTATAAATTATTCATAAAAGTATGCCACAACTCCATGCCAAGTTGCCCTGGTATGTCATAGAGGTTAATTGTTATAATTTGTTGGCAAACTATTGTTATGGGATAGACTATGACTCTAACTAACCCGGGGGATATACAGATTGGGATGTTGGCCTGACTATCATTATCTACAGCTTCATAATTACAATTAATTTTAAGTCACATTGTCGAATGATGTAGATGCAAGAATCAATGACTGCAGAGGGAAGATTAAAGTGATAGTCGTGGGGACAGTCTTGGGGATAGGGTGGCAGCTTAATGCGGTGTGACAGTCGTGCAAAAAGCTCCTCCAGGAGCTTTCTGCATGACTTTCACCCTGCAGAAACCTGCTTAAAGGTATCTATAAATTCTCTACTACTAGAATTCTGGTTTAAAGGGGTTTTAACTAATATCTCAATTTGTCTTATTTGAAATGGCTATGAATGTGTCACCTCTACTCCATGAATATTCATTTAAGATCAGGGTCTGTTCTGTTTGCTAATGGAATTTGATGGATCTTTTTCTTTGCTTTCTAAAATCGCTACAATATGTTTCACCTTCCGTATTTCATTATAATTATTTTGCCCATGAATATTCAGTTAAGGTATTAAAATTTAGAATAAGCATAGGACAGGGAAAGGTTTAATTTAGGTAATTGGCTGTACGGTGTGTTTGGAAAAATGTTATTGTCCATTTTACTGCATCTGCATTTGTTTCACCTTGTTCAGTTCCAGACTGCTAGCACACATTATCAGGCAGGACATGGAGCCTGATCAGGCATTGGGTTACTGAAACCTTTTACTTTATGAATATTCATGTAAGAAATAATGACATCATGAATATTAATGAGATTAATTCTTATGCATGTAGTAACACATGGACACTGGATTTTTTTTAATATATTATATAAAATTATATATAATTATATAAATTGCAGAAACTGTTGAATCATATCTATATAATTTCATAAGCAAACAGAGCAGACCCTGATCTGGGTCTTGGGGTCTACCCTGTTTGCAAGGTGTAGAAAGGTGTATTTTTGGAGTAAAGGGTTGAACATTGCATATTACCCTAATTGCCCTAATATATAATATAGAGACTTTGTTTCTCCTCTCCACCAGTTTTAAAAGCTATTCCGTTTGGCTGCATGAACATTATCAATATACATGTACATTTGTATATTAACAAATAGTGATGACCCTGATCAAACTGCTCCTCTGGAGCCGTTTAAGATCTGGGTCTGTACTATTTGAATAATTAGGGTAATTTCTGTACATACTAGAATGATGTAGATCCTTTTCCAAGGTATGTACACAAGGTGTTATACATACTTTGAATGAACGATCAACTGAGAACAAATGAAGATAAATTATGGATAACAGTAAAAATCAATGAGCTGGTTTAAGATTTGTCATTATAGCTTTCAGTCCTGTGAACTTTTTGACAATTTTATATTCCCATTACACTTAAGTGAGAATTACTTATTCTCTTTAAAAAAAAAAAGCAGTACAAAATAAGACGTTTTATGTGTTTCTCCTTTAACCCTTTGCTTGCTGAATTTTAAAATACATTTCTCCTTCTTTACCCATGCCCTGTTGTATAATTACATATATCTTCACTGTGTACAAGTATTTCGCTGTGCAATTACTGCTGCGGAGTGCACTTGTTGCACAATCTTGTAAATAGTGCAGACCCTCATCTGGGTCTTCACTATTTACAGGTAGGTATATTGACGTGAATAGCAAGCGAAGGGTTAAGCATGACCATAAAGTGAGACAATTTACATACAGAAAGAGCTCGACTGTAATTAGCCTAAACACTTATAAATACCAAACACCCACACTCCCTTCTCCATCTGTTTGGCAGATTTCAGATTCTAAGTAAGTCAGTTGTGCAATGCTTTTGTATCTTTAACCCTTTCTCTGTTCAATATTCATTTCAGAAATAATCATGAATATTGAATGGCTGATTTTTGATAATGTTAACTTTTCAATTATTTCTTTGCTTTGAGAAAAAACTGTAGAATCAGATCTATATAAGTGTCAAGCAAACAGGGCTGACTCAGATCAGACAGACTTGGGGGGGGGGGGGTCCTATAGGAGACCCAACTGTTTTGAATAAATCTACTGAAAAGGAGCATAATTACTAGAAAAAAGGAAAATTATTTATTAATATCACAGTGGTTTCAAAAAGTGAATTTTATATAGGGGTGTCTTTAAAGGCTATGGCTATGTGGGTTAACCCATTCCTGTATAGGCTATTTTTAGATCCAACCTCTTTGATAAAATCTACCGAAAAGGAGCATTTACTACTAAAAAGGAAAATTTTAGAATTGTGTAGTGTTGAAACCATTGTGATAAATAGAGCATTTTGCTCTATAGGAGCAAATGCTCTATTTATCACAATGGTTTCACAAAGTGGCTTTTACAGAAGCGTCAAAAGGTGTCTATATGCGGGAATGGGTTAAAGGGCGTTTAATAGCAGTAAAGGCCACTATGGGTTAAACAAGGTAATTTGTAGAAGCACACTTATTAAACTACTACACCAGGAGCACTTACATCTGGGTCTGCACTATTTGCCTGAACAAGTCTGTCTGAATAATTATAAGATAGGGTTATAATCCATTCTACAGGAGCCATCTGATTTGAGTCTACTATGGGTTCTCTGTTTGCAAAGGTGTTGAAAGGGGTATCTATGGAGTTAAGGATTAACCCATTCCCGTATAGGCTATTTTTAGATCCAACCTCTTTGAACAGATCTACCGAAAAGGAGCATTTACTACTAAAAAGGAAAATTATAGAATTGCGTAGTGTTGAAACCATTGTGATAAATAGAGCATTTGCTCCTATGGAGCAAATGCTCTATTTATCACAGTGGTTTCACAAAGTGACTTTTACAGAGGGGTCAAAAGGCGTCTATGTGTGGGAATGGGTTAAACCCCATACTATGGATTACCAGTAATTAATCGTTTAATGGTTCTGGTTTGAGTATATAAGAAGACAACACTTTCTTGGAAAGACATTACTTGGTCCTTTATTTACTTCATGAATATTTTCACCTGTATAATGAATATTAATTAGTTACATTCTTGTATTAGAAAAATAATCAGGAAATAATATATTGAAATTTATCTCCATCATGCAATGGCGATTCAGATATGTTGTATATAAGCTAACAGAGCAGATCCTGATCAGGCAGCTTCTTTAGGAAGTGGGGGAAAAGGCAAGATTATGGAGTAAAGGATTAACCTTGTTCAAAATCACATGGAGTTGTGGTATACTTTTATTAGCTGAAGTTTTGTAACTTAAGATTTTCAAGGAAATATTTTGCATTGATAAAAGAAGATTCAGATCTCTATCTCAAAGCACAAGCAAACAGAGCAGACCCTGATCAAACGACTCCTACAAGAGCCATTTACTTATCTAGGTCTACTTTTTTTGCAAATGTGTGAAAATGCATTTATATAAAGGAACCATATAAACGTGTTTTCACGCATTTGCAAACAGAGTAGACCCAGATCAGATGGCTCCTAGAGGAGCCATGTGATCAGGGTCTGCTCTGTTTGCTAATGGACTTTGATAGCTCTGTTTCTTTACTTTTTAAAATGGCTACATATTCCAGCTTCAATATCTGATTATAACTATTTTTTTCATGAATATTCAATAGGTATTGAAATTTGGCCTAAATACAGAACAGGGAAAGGGTTAAATGAGTGAAGAGATTATGAAGACAGCAGTGTTGTATATATGAATCAGAAAGTGGCTATATAGCCTGTTGGCTAACTTATTGATTATCTGTTAACGAAGTACTTCTACCTGGGCGTGGTACTTCCCTTAGTAAGTGTGCATGTCTCTGACATTTTCATATCAATTTTCATGATCAACACTGATCAGAATCAATTTATCAACTCCTGAATGTATCACCTTTTTAAAAAAAACATAAAAAATGTTATTGTTTATAATTTTCGAGCAATATTTATACCTATTTATGCAGGTGTCTGATGACATGTAAGTTGATTATGGTTCATGAAAATGATTGAATTCTTTCTATCTATTATTCTGAAAATGAAGCACTGTTGTTTGCTGAATTTTTTAAAAGTCTGTGAGTTACGAGTCAGTGGCAAGGTGTCTTTTCAGGGTGGACAACCCATTGGCATTGTACATCATTTAGCAAAACAAAAATCACCAGGGAAGGTTATCACTAGTCACTGTCATCATTCCCAGGTATTGATCGTGACCTAAACACCAGTAAATTTATGGAAGGTCTCCATGGTAATATATAGCATAAATGCAAAAACAAATATATACACCATACCATTGAGGACCAGCTTTAACTATAAGAAAGGAAAAGACTTCTGAAAATATCTAATAGTTTGCAGATCTTTTAACTGTTTGAATGTTGAATTTTTTAAATTGAATAGTCCATCATTGTTTAACCCTTTCCTTGTTTAGTATTCATGTAAGAAATAATGACAACATGAATATTTATTTGCTTACAGTAAAACCTCTCTATAACGGCCTCTAAATTACATCAAGTATTTTGTGTTTATGGCAGGTGGTTGCTTAAAGCAAGGTGAAAGTAAAACAGAATGCTCCTATAGGAGCATTCTGTTTTACTTTCACCTTGCTTTAAGCATGCAACCACCTGCCCTAATATACCAACTAATTAACACAATTTAGTGGCTGTTATAGAGAGGTTTTACTGTATTTTGTATAATGTTAATTTCTCAATGGAATAATTTGTCTAACAAAAACTGTAAAATCAGATCTATATCAAGTCAAAAGAAAATAGAGCAGACCCTGATCCGATGGCTCCTGTCCCTTTCCCTGTTCTATGTTTCTTCCAGATTTCAATACCTACTTAATATTCAGAGAAAATTGTTATAATGAAATATGGAAGGTGGAACATTATAGCCATTTTAGAAAGCAATGAAACATCTTTCAAATTCTATTAGCAAACAGTGCAGACCCTGATCAGACGGCTCCTCTAGGAGCCGTCTGATCTGGGTCTACTCTGTTTGAAAATGTGTGAAAACACGTTTATATGAGGGAAAGGGCTATAGGTGATGGGTTAACCCTTTACTCTATGAATATTCATGTAAGAAATAATGACCATGTATATTAACCCTTCGCTTGCTATTCACGTCAATATACCTACCTGTAAATAGTGAAGACCCAGATGAGACAGCTCCTGCAGGAGCTGTTTCATCAGGGTCTGCACTATTTACAAGTTGATTGTGCAACCAGTGGACTCCACAGCAGTGCACAGCGAAATACTTGTACACAGTGAAGATATATGTAATTATACATCAGGGCATGGGTAAAGAAGGAGAAATGTAGTTTAGAATTCAGCAAGAGAAGGGTTAATAAGATTAATTGTTATAATAGCACATGGACATATGATATTTTGGCTATAGCAGAAATTGTATAATCATATTTATATTATATCATTTATAAGCAAACAAAGCATACTCTGATCAGAACCATCTGGTCTGGGTCTGCTCTGTTTGCAAAGGCGTAGAAAGATATATTTATAGAGTAAAGGGTTGACCTGTTTCTCAATATATACACATTTTATGCCTAAATTGTAAACAGAGTATCTACTGATCCAGATTAGACAAATTGCTCATGAAGGAGCTGTCTGATCTGAGGGTCTGCTCTGAGGGTCTGCCCTGTTTGCTTACAGACTAATTATTAGATCTGATTCTGCAGTTTCTGCCATTGCCAAATATTCCTTTGTTCATGCAACATTACTGTAAAACACAAATGAGCTAATTAATATTCATAAATGTATTATATCTTACTTATTTGCACCAAGTCAATGGTTATAAGATGTAATTAGAGTGCATAACACTGTTGACACAGATGATTAGCTGAGTTTACTCCCAGTCTAATCTGGGTCCATGCTTATAAAACTTTTAGTTGAGTCTGAGTTCATTCTCAAGTTTTTGATTGGTCAGATTTGAGCCAAAAGCTAGAGAACTCAAATCTGACCAATCAAAAGCTTGAGAACGAACTCAGACTCAACTAAAAGCTTTATAAGCATGGACCCTGGATCTGATTTGTTTGCAAAGGTTGCCATAGGCTTGTCAAGGTTAACCCTTATGTTCCCCTTTATTTATTCATGAGCCGATTCACATTTACAAACAGCTAGGGATCCAGATGAGACAGAGTATCTCAGTGTCTCAGATCATCAGGTTGAAAGCTGTTTGGCTCCCTGTCAACAGTTTCTCAAAAGCTAAGTGATAGAACTGATGTAGTTAAAATTGTACGAGATTTAAATTTGAGCAGACAGGATAAGGGTTATGATAAGTATAATTCCATGAGTGCAAAATTTAGCTGACATAATGTGACAGAATAATGAATGAAACTTTATCAGTTACAAAGGTGTCGTCAACATTATTCAGGGTATGCTTCAACAGGCTCATAGCAGTCAGACTTTTGATCAATGATCTGTTATAAACAACACAAATAATTCATCAAAACTACTGTATTGAAGTCATTTAATACATAAAATGATGCAAGCAGATCCCTTTACTTCATGAACACTCCCACCTTTTATGAATATTTATTGATTTAACCCTTTACTCCAAGAATATTCATGTAAGAAATAATGACATCATGAATATTGATTATATTCAGTTTGATAATAGCATAATTATGAGCATAGGAAACTGTTATAAGTCATATTCTGTATTATTAGGACCTCACACCTTGGTGTGGGTGCTCTATAGTAAAGGCCTTGTCAGTCAGTCCGTCAGTCAGTCCGTCCGTCACACTTTTTTTTGTCCGATCTCTAACTCAATTAGTTTTCATCTGATGTCACCAAACTTTCTGAGAGTGTTTATAGGTGTTAAATCTTGACCAAGTGTGATTACCACCTAAATCGCATTTGACACCTCTGAGTTATGGCCCTTGATTCAGTCAAAATGCCCATTTTAGCCTTGTCTGCTCTCTTACTCAAATAGTTTTCCTCTGATCTTCACCAAACTTGCGGAGAATGTTTATAGGTGCAAAATCTTGACCATGCTTGATTACCAGTCAAATCGCGTCAGACTATTCTGAGTTATGGCCCTTGATTCAGTCAAAATTGACCGTTTTAGCCTTGTCCGCTCTTTAACTCAAATAGTTTTCATCTGATCTTCACCAAACTTGCAGAAAATGTTTATAGGTGTTAAATCTTGATCAAATTGGATTACTAGTCTAATCGCATTAGTCATCTTTGAGTTATGGCCCTTGATTCAGTCAAAATTGGCCGTTTTAGCCTTGTCCGCTCTTTAACTCAAATAGTTTTCCTCTGATCTTAACCAAACTTTCAGAGAATGTTAATAAGTGTAAAATCTTGACCAAGTTTGATTACCACTTAAATTGCATAAGACACCTTTGAGTTATGGCCCTTGATTCAGTCAAAATTGGCCGTTTTAGCCATGTCTGCTCTCTGACTCAAATAGTTTTCCTCTGATCTTCACCAAACTTGCGGAGAATGTTTATAGGTGCAAAATCTTGACCAAGCCTGATTACCAGTCAAATCGCATTTATTATGATACACCTCTGAGTTGTGGCCCTAAAAATGATTCAGTCAAAATTGTCTGCTTTAGCCTCAGTATGTCCGCTCTATTGTTCTCTATAGTTTTCATTTTGTCTTCACCAAACTTGCAGAGGATGTTTATAGTTGCAAATTCTTGGACCAAGTTCAATTACCTGTCAAATCGCATGTATTTACCACACCTCTGAGTTATATGGTCATTGATTCAGTCTAAATTGGCCTTTTTAGCCTTGTCTGCTCTCTAACTCAATTTAAATTATGAATAGTTTTCATCTGATCTTCACTAAACCTGCAGAGAATGTTCATAGCTATAACATCTTGGCCAAGATCGATTACCAGCTAAATTGCATGTGACCCCTGAGTTATGGCCCTTGAATTAGTCAAATTTTGCCATTAAAGCCTTGTCTGCTCTTATAACTCAAACATTTCTCAACTGCTATATGCCATACATGCTGAGAATGTTTACCTATAAACAGTCTTAATTGGCCAAGTTTGATCATCATGCGGGGCCCTTCCGACTTGGTCAGTGTTCTAGTTACAAGTTTGCATAGATAAATAAGTTTTTCGCCAATTTTGCAGCAGATATAAGTAGCAAATAGTGAAGACCCTCATCAAACGGCTCCTTCAGGAGCGGCAAGTTAGTTTGTCTCTCCGATTACTGAGGGCAATTAGGGTAGTCAACTTAAAAGTCACTCACAGGACTTAATAGTAAATTAGATTGGCCAGAAAAGATGTTTTGTGGGAATCTTTTGAAACATCTAATTAAAGAACTTGACCTTTTCATCTTATTTGGTATTTGTAGGGAAAAGAAAGTTCATCAAATTGCTTTATGATCATTAAATCTAGTTGAAATGGACATGTGAGGTCAATAGTACCAGAGACTCAATTGAAACTTTATATCAATAATTGTATGATTAACTGATACTAGATAATATAAAAATTCAGTGGATTTCCCCCCATTAATTCTGACCTAAGGCCTTTTGCGTATTTTTGTGATAGCTCTCAAATGTCGTAAATTTTATTTTATGACCATATAAAAAGCTTTCACTCTTTGCAGTCTGTATCAAAATTGGTGATAACCATGGCAATTTAGTGAACAGTCTGGTTTCAGATGAGATTAGAAATAACATTGTTTTACATTTAAATGCAAATTCATTGGCACTCTGACATGGTGTTTTTTTCTTCTAAAGAATTGGGAAAAAAAATAAATTTTGAAAAAAATTGCGGACAAGGATTTTGTAGATGACGTACATTTCTTGACAAACTACAAGCTAAGACGTAGTCATAGATGACGTCTATGTGCAATAATGATTGAAATAGAAATCACTTGTCACTTTTAACCCTTTATGTCTTAGATATGTTTTACCTTTTTGATCAGGGACTCTGCTCTTATTGCTTTTTGCATATTATTGATGAGGTTCTACAGTTTCAGCCACGGCCCAAACTTCCTGTATTCATATCCCTTTACAAATATTCATACGACTAATTAGTTATCCCTTTCAGTGCGAGAAACAAGTCGCTAATGTTATTTGCAAACAGTGCAGACCCAGATGAGAGGGCTCCTAGAGGAACCCTCTCATCAGGGTCTGCACTGTTTGTCATGTTGCACTTTTCTTTTTACCCTTTCCTTCTTATGAAATGCCTTTTCATGCATCTGCAAACAGAGTAGAGCCAGATCAGACGGCTCCTATAAGAACTGTCTGATCAGGGTCTACTCTGTGTGCTAATGGAATGTCACAGATAGATCTGTTTCTTAGCTTTCTAAAATGTCTACAATATTCCACCTTCCATATTTCATTGTAAATATTTGGCCATGAATATTCATAGGTATTGAAATTTGGAATACATGTAAATATAAAACAGGGAAAAGGGTTAAATTCCTAAATATTCATGGTAAGCTTGACCAGTATGAATGTTGGACTAGTTCATTTGAAAAGTCAGCATTGAAAGGGTTAAGGTTCATAAAGTCATCATATTTCTTACATGCATATTCATTATCACTGAGAAAAAATGACATTGATATCAGCTGGAACAAAACAAAACATGTCTTCCCAATTACCTCCCAAACCAAAAAAGGCACACCCTTTTAGCTCATGTACTAAGACCTGAAGCCGTTTGATCTGGGTCTAGTCTGTTTGTATTTTAAGGTGGTAGAAAGGCTAACACTTTACTCCATAAATATGCCTTTGCAAACAGAGTAGTCCCTGATCAGACAGCTCCTTTAGAAGCTGTCTGATCAGGGTCTGCTCTGTTTGCGTATGATATAATGTAGATATGAATTTCTACAGTTTGTGCCATGAGGTATTATAAAAAATAATCTAATTAATATTCATGATGTCATTATTTCTTAATGAATATTCATAGAGTAAAGAATTAAGATGAAAATACTACCATAACCCTTTCCTCCATTCTACGCCTCTGTAAAAGTCACTTTAAGAAACCATTGTGATAAAAATTTATCACAATGGTTTCAACTACAAAATTCTAAAATTTTCCTTTTCTCTAGTAAATGCTCCTTTGAGTATATTCATTCAAAGTGGTTGGGTCTAAAAATAGCCTATGAGGTAATGGGTTAACACTTATCGTAATGAAAAAATAATGTCTATCCAAACTCTGATATGAACCAAGATTTAAGTTCTTGCGATTTGTTCAAGCTTTTAAGAAATCACTGACCGCTAAGTGTCAAACAGCTTTGATCCTGATGAGACTTTGAGTTACTTGGCATCTCATCTGACTCCAAACTGTTTTCAAAATGTCAGTTATGTCAGGATCAGCTGAGTAATTGTTAAATTCCACGTGTATAATGAATCTTTAATTGTTGGTTATTCATTCAATCTTCATTTATTACCAGGGTGGCACGGTTTCACAATGACCATAAGTGAAGAAAATTGCATTAATCATCACTTTTGACTAGCAACTTGAATCTTTGCCAATAAGGGTTGAATTGATAATTACTTTAAGTTGCAAGCAGTTTGGATCTACATGATACACATGGTGGCATAGCCATTGATCAGCTAACAAATAAATTGACATTTTGTATTTAATTCCTCAGGTAAAAGATTAATGGACACCTAAAGCAAACAAAGACTAAAAGTAGCTAATAGCTCAGTCTTTACATTATGAGCCATGCGCATTACACTATTGACTGTGGCTCATAACAAAAATCCTAAGCTCCACTTTGTGTGAAAGTTGTTTTTATGTGTTTTTATTCTCAAAAATAACTTCCATAGGGATAATAATTTCTTTAAATGATACAGCATATGTTTAATTACTCGGTTAATAAATGATTGTTATAATTATGATTTTTTAAATTTTTCAAACAAGAGACATTTATTTGAGCTGCACTTTATGGAAATATCACCAGGGCTATGCAGTAGACAATGAGCCCTTTACTTTATGAATATTCATGTAAGACAGTGACTTTATGAATATTAAGTACTAGCTGAACTAAAAAAAAGTATTAAGGAGCATCATAAGGAATAGGGAAATCTTTGACTGGCAAAAACTGTAGAATCAGTCTGGACAATAAACCCCCTCTGAAGTGACCACCAAAAATATTTCTAATTCTGGGATATAAAGACAGGTGGTAGCTTAATGCAGGGGGAATGTTATGCAGAATTTAGCTCAGCCTCTTGTAGGAGCTTTCTGCATTACTTTTGTCTTGAGTTAAACCTGAGTCACCTGTTTTTGAAGACATATATGTTCATTCATAAAGTCAGGTCACATTAAAGGGCTTTTACTGTATAGTATTAACCCTTCGCTTGCTGAATTTTAAAATACATTTCTCCCGGTTACTTTACCCATGCCCTGTTGTATAATAACAAATATCTTCACTGTGTACAAGTATTTCGCTGTGCAATCACTGCTGTGGAGTGCACTGGTTGCACAATCAACTTGTAAATAGTGCAGACCCTGATGAGACAGCTCCTGCAGGAGCTGTCTCATCTGGGTCTTCACTATTTACAGGCAGGTATATTGACGTGAACAGCAAGTGAAGGGTTAAATTTTCATAAGCAAAAAGAACAGACACTGATTAATTATTATCCAAATAACCACTAGCCAGTAAAGAGTTATAACATGTCAACTTGTAGTGCTCACAGCTTATCAACCCTTTTCATGCTAAGAGAGACCTGAATTAACCCTTTCCTTCATAGAAACCCCTTTTCATGCATTTTCAAACAGAGTCTAAGACCCAGATCAGACAGCTCCTATAGGAGCCATCTGATCAGGGTCTGCTCTGTTTGATTATGATAAATATATATATATATATATGGTTTTACAGTTTCTGCCATGGCCAAAAAATTCTGTACCCATAAGCTAATTATAACCATTAATCTAATAAATATTCATAATAATTCATTATGTTATTATTTCTTAAGTTAAGTATTAAGTATTATAAGTGCTAAGTATTTGTGAACAGCATGTATCCAGATGAGTTAATTTGGCATCTGATCAGGTTCCAAGCTGTCGACTCTTAGTTACCAGAGTTTCTGGAACATTTGAACAAATCAGAATTCAGTAAAATAAGCAGCAGGTCAGAGTTGGAACAGACTTAATTTTTAAAAGCATAATGAGGCTTAAACCAGACAAACAGTGTAAACCCTTATCAGAGTTTGCATTTTGGGCACTATTTGCAAAAACCTTGAAGACATAAAATTATTTCTTCCTGGCAGTGCTTATTTATAAGTTCTACGCACGAATAGATGGGCAGAACGTCTCTTCTCATTTTACAGTATTCTTTCTCTGAACTCTCTGTCTGCGATTTGTCTTTAAGACTGAAGATTATAGGAAAGCCTTCAATAATTGATAATAGTAATCTTCATAGGAAATTGGTACTCTCGGAAAGCAATTACCCTCTACATGAAAGTATTCTTTACGACTTGTTCCTGGTTCAAAATTAATATACTGGTTTGGATATGGAATACAATACTGTTATCGCCATCACTAATCAGATGACAGCTCTGAATAATCTATTATAAACTCCTGGTAACTTTTATCCTACAAAGTAATCATCATGTGCTTCAGCAACAATGTGTCCACTGCATTAATACAATTGAAGTTTTCATTTTGTTTTGTGAAAAATGTTACTAATTATGTATTTTTGTTGGCTTCCTGCAATTATTACAGTCATAGGTTTGGCATATCATACCAAGATCGAACAGTTTTTAGATACAAATATGGACATCTGACTGTCACATCAAGGGATACAAGGTTCACAAGTTTACAAACTGTATCAGATTTAATCCTTAGAATGCTGATGTTTCCAAAGTCGAATGTTCCATCATCGTTTAATGGTAATTTCATTCAGTCTGAAACGACAACATTTAGTAAAGGAGTGTGAAGGGCAAGCAGTGCAGACCCTGATCAGAGGGCTATTCTCTAGGAGTCCTCTTATCTGGCTCTACACTGTTTGCAAATGCCAGTTGACTCGTTTCCCATATTCAAAGCATCAATTTGTTTCAGACTTTATTGCATTTTCTTGTGATGACAAGACATTAGTATAAAGATGATTCATGTGGTGCCTTAACCCTTTCCACCATAGGCTATTTTTATACCCAACCTCTTTTTAATGAATCTACCCAAAAAGAGCATTTATTAGAGAAAAGTAACATTTTAGAATTTTGTAGTTTCAAACCATTGTGATAAATAGAGCATTTGTTCCTATAGGAGGTTTTTGCACTATTTATCACAATGGTTTCAAGAAGTGGTTATTACAGAGACGTAGAAAGGCGTATTTATAGAGGAACTTAGAGTTAAGATCTGGCTCTATTTGGTTACATTATTTTATAGTAATTGTATGTGGACCTGTATTTGTAAATACAAATTAAAAGGCAGAGAAATGTATTGAGTTCTTGAAAACTTTATAGTCTTTACTCTTTACTGAGATTTTTTAATTACCAGTTTTAATTTAACCCTTTACTCCATAAATATGCCTTTGGAAACAGAATATAGACCATGAGGATCTGATCAGAATCTGCTCTGTTTACTTACAGATCTGATTCTATAGTTTCTGTCATGGCAAAAATATCCTCTGGTCATATGCCATTAGAAATATGAATCTTATTAATATTAATGATGTCATTATTTCGTACATAAATATTCATAGAGTAGAGGATTAAAATCAACCATAAGCTAACATTTATTTATTTCCTCCATGATCCCACCTTTTAATACCAGTTTTAACCCATTCCTCATATTGACAACTTTTGACGACTCTATAAAAGTCACTTTGTGAAACCATTGTGATAAATACAGCATTTGCTCCTGTAGGAGCAAATACTCTATTTATCACAAGGGTTTCAAAGTACAAAATTCTAAAATTCGCCTTTTCTCTAGTTAATGCTCCTTTTCGGTAGATTTATTCAAAGAGGTTGTATCTAAAAATAGCCTATGGGGTAATGGGTTAAACTGAGTAGACCTAGATCGGACAGCTCCTTATCTGGGTCTACTCTTTTAACAAGGGTGTTACATAATAAAGGTGGAATTATAAAGTTAAAGGTTTAGCTATGAAGAGTTATGATAGTTGAGGCATTCTTTTCCTGCTAATATCTTTTATGCTGTTGCGTTATAGGACATTGTTCCATTTCAGTGTCCTGCCATAGTGCCGAGAGTGTCTTCCTTCATACCAAGATGTGCTCAACCCTCAGATGTGCTTTCATAACCCTTGCCGTGTTTACTAGTCAAGGTAAGCTACAAGTAATCAATCAGAAGACTTCATTTATACTTTCATCACATGACACTGCTTGTATCCAAATTGATATAACGAGTGAAGGGTTGAGAAAGGTTTTACTGTCAGCCATTGTAAGATCTCTAAAATACAATGAGATTTACATGTTTTTTCTTTGGCACTGTCAATACATCTTATTACCGTTGCTATTGAAGTAAATCGTAGTCTGAAATAATAACATAAAGTAGTCTACAAACTGCAAACCTCTTCTATAGTAATTTCTATTTTTGCCCAATTTTCACAATGCTAGATCACAGTCAGACAGATAAGCTTACGCAAATAGTGCAGACCCGGATTAAACTGCCCCTGATGGAGCAGCAGATGGGTCAGGGTCTACATTATTTGCTACTACAGTAGAACCCCTCTAATGCGACCACCTAAAAGAGGTATAATTTTGGGTGGTATAAGCAGGTGGTGGCTTAATGCAGGACAAAAGTAATGCAGAAAGCTCCTAGAGGAGCTTCTGCATTACTTTTGTCCTGCATTAAGCCACCACCTGCTTATATAGACAGCCATGTTTATTCATTAAGTGGTCACATTAGAGGGGTTCTGCTGTATGTCATTGGATGATTCTAATTTAATGGTATCAAAACGGTACCAGATTGGCTTACTCATCTGTTCAGAGTAGTGGAGAGGTGAGATTGGCAGCCAAATATTTTGGGTAATTATGGTAAATTAGGGTTTTCTTACATTCCTGCTCTTTAGCAACCCATTAAAAAGATCTGTTGAAGAAGGACTGAGCTGTTTGCCATGAAATTATTCAGTTCTCAATAAGAGCAGAAAAAAGAGCTGTCTGATCAGGGTCATGCTCTGTTTGTTTATGGGATAATATGGATCTGATTCTACATTATTTCCCATTGTCAAATATTCCCTTGTATTATAATATTCATATTGTATTATAATATTCATATATTTATTCTTACATGAATATTTATGAAGTAAAGAGTTAATTGGCTTATACACACGGGATAGTCTGATCAGTATACCAATGACAGAAACAAACAAACAAAGAAAGTCATACTGTTTTCACCCTGATAAATGCCCCCGGTCTCTAATAAACAGCCCCTGAACAATCAAAACAACAACTAAATCCCAATAAAATCATCCAAAATGCAGACCGAAAGCAATGGAAAAAGCTCCCCTGTGTACAAAATGCAAGAAATTCACTTTAAAAAATAACTCCCCCAGAGGCCAGATTGTCTATTAAAGATTGATATTCTTATCTAATGCATTTTGATCCTCTGTATCTGATCAGTATTCATGTTAGAAATAATGACATCATGGATATTTATTAGCTGAATTTTTATAATGGTTAATGAACACATGATATTTTAGCCATGGCAGAAACTGTAAAATTTGATCTAATTAAATCCATAAGCAAGCAGCGTCCATACAGGAACTGTCTGATCTGGGTCTACCCTGTTCACAATGTCACTAAAGGCTTCTTTTTTAAGGTAAAGGGTTAATCCTTTGAACACTGATTTTCCAAAGTGGAATGGTCCATCAGTTGTTAACCCTTTCCTGTTCTATGTTGATATCAAATTTCAATACCTACTGAAAATTCATGTATAGTTATAATGAAATAAGGAAGGTTGGATATTGTAGCCATTTTAGAAACTAAAGAAACAGATCTATCAAATTTCATTAGCAAACAGGGCAGACCCTGATCTGATGGCTGATCTTGGTCTACTCTGTTTGCAAATGCATGAAGTCACGTTTATATAGAAAAGGTTAGTTAGAGTGCCATCACTATGAAAGGGTATGATATGTGAGACAATTTAGAATGACAAACAGTCACCCTCGTTAGGAACCCTCTGATCTGGATCTACATTGTTTGCAAATGCCAGTACACTTGCTCCAAACATTCAAAAGATTGAGTAAGCCATGGGAAATAATCTTTATGGACATAGTTACCCTTTATAAATAACCTTTGCCATATTAACACCCTGTGGATTAAAACTATTTCAGTTTCTATCACATTGAAATATAAAGTGATTCAATCTCTTTGTGATTGATTGAATTCCATAAATATTCTCGTAACACTGTTAATACAAAGTGCAGGTATTTCTTTTTGGATTGTTATTAAATTTCTGTGATAAATTTTCAGAATGATGTTCTTGCACTTTTTCACATGGTTGTGGGCCTGTAATCTATCGTGATAAATTTAAAGGTGTAAGAGCTCTTGAAAAGAAAAATTATCTCACATGGACATGATTTTAGATACTGTACTTACCCTAATGTTAACCCTTTACTCTATAAATACGCCTTTCTATGCCTTTGCAAACAGAGGAAGACCCAGATCAGACGGCTCCTATAGGTCAGGGTCTGCTCTGTTTGCTTTTGACATGATATAGATCTGATTCTACAGTTTTTATACACCCACCTAATAAAAGTGGTCGTATATTGGTGTGGCCCTGTCCGTCTGTTCGTTCATCCCTTTAACTTTGTGTGTTCATTGCTTTGTTCGTCTGACAACTTTTGGTTTGTCTGTTGTTTTCTGGGAAAACTATATGAAGGATATTGATAAAACTTCACAGAAATGATTTATGCAACAACATCTGAATCTGACTTGATTTTGAGGCTCATTCAATTTGTTGTTACACAGTTATGACCCTTGCACTTTACAAAAATTTTATTTAATAAGATATTCACTTCAATTTTTTTTATATAATATCACTTTAGTATGGAGATCAAGATCTGAAGCACAAATTAGAAATTGTCAACACTAATATAAGGCATATTGAATCAGGGAAACTAGAGGCTATTTAAAATAAGGTAATTCTAATGCAGTTTTGCAAATGGGCGTATCATGTACTGTACACAGTACTCTTGTTGTGACAAAGCAAAAAGTTCCCTTGAAAGGTTTATGAGAAAAATATTAATATTGTCATTATTCCTTACATGATTATTGAACAGTGAATGGCTTAAAATAGTAACCCAGTTTCTCCTCCTCTCCAATGGTTTGTATATTATATAGAGCTGAATATTTAGATTTAGTACTACAGTAAAACCCTGCTAATGCGACCACTTAAAAGAGGTATAATTCTGGGTGCTATATACAGGTGGTTACAGCTAAATGCAGGACAGAAGAGCTTTCTGCATTACTTTTGTCCTGCATTAAGCAACCACCTGCTTATAAAGACACCCATATTTATTCATTAAGTGGTCTCATTACAGGGGTTCTGCTGTATTTCGATAACTTTAATTGGAATTTATGGAAAATCAAACAATATTGATCCACACTGTTCAAGGAGGAGTTTGATCTTGGTTTTGAGAGATTTATTTGAGTGATATTTTTAACACTGTTTGCGTGAATATTTCCGTTTGAATATATTTACGGTAATTACATTGGGGCCACTCTAAATATTTAAAGATATTAGAGGAGGTCGGTCCTTGGTGTTCACAAATGATTGATATATCCCACTTATTTAGTCAACTCGACACTTTGCATGCTTAAGCGACAAAACTGTGATTATAGTTTGCAAACAGTTCAGATCCTGATGAGACACAGCATTGTGCTAATATAAATTTCATAAAAAAAAGATCATTTTAACCCTTTCCCTCATATGAACGTGTTTTCACGCATCTGCAAACAGAGTAGACCCAGGGTCTGCTCTGTTTGCTTATGATACAATATAGATATGATTCTACAGTTTCTATCATGAGCAAAACTTCCTGTGTCCATATGTGCTAATTTATAACGGTTAATCTAATTAATAATTATAATGTCATTATTTCTTATATGAATACACATGGAGTAAAAGGTTAACCCTTTCCCTGTTCTATGTTTAATACAAATGTCAATACCTATTGAATATTCATGGACAAAATAGTTATTATGTAATGTGGCAGGTGGAACATTGTTGCCATTTTAGAAAGTAAAGAAACAATTCTATCCAATATAATTTCATTAGCAAACAAAGCAGACCCTGATCAGATGGCTCCTATAGGAGTTGTCTGATCTGGGTCTTCTTTGTTTGCAAATGCGTTAAAAAGTGTTTATATGAAGGAAAGTGTTAACCCTTTATTGGAAGAATATTCATGTAAAGATAATGAATGTATGAATATTAATGAGATGCAGTTTGATAATGTCATTATGAACAAGGGGATTTTCAACCATCGCAGAAACTGTAGAATCCTCTATATGTACAGTAAAACCTCTCTAAACTGGACATTAAATTTAGTACAAATATCTGTCTTTCAGACAGGTGGTAGCTTAATGCAGGGTGAAAGTTATGCAGAAAGCTCCTCTAGGAGCTTTTTGCATGACTTTCACCCTGCATTAAGCAGCCACCTGCCTAAAAGTATCTAAATTCATCTCTAATAGAATTCCGGTTTAGAGAGGTTTTACTGTATATTATTTTATGAGCAAAGAAAGCAGACATTGATTAGATTAATCCTACAGGATTCATCATCTGGATCTACTCTGCTTTCAAGTTATTATGCATCACTACCAGGTACAAGGTTAACCAGCTAATTGATCAATTTTGACAATTATTGTTTGTCCAATAATTCAACAGAGCCATAATGTGTTGACGTTAATGTGTCCAGTCTGAGAATAAGCTTGTTAGCGTGTGTGGATCGTTAGAAATTAAAAATCACTTACTGTAACAACCACATGTCTGTTGTGAGAATTAGCTTAATTTGTGAGCATTTACCTATTTCCACCATTACTGGTGTACTTGCATTTGCAAACAGTGTAGACCCAGATCAGTCAGGACTCCTCTAGGAGCCTTATGATCAGGATCTGCACTGCTTGTCATCCAATATCTTGTAACAAATTATTACAAATTATACCCTTTATACTGAATGGACTATTCCACTTTAAAGGTTCAGCACTGAGAGAGTTAAAAATGAGGTGAATCAGTGATGATTTCAGTCTATTCTAAGAATAGTCATCTCAAAATTATTAACCCATTCCCGCACATTGACGCCTCTGTAGAAGTCACTTTTTTAAACCATTGTGATATATAAATATTTATATAAATAGAGCATCTTCTCCATAGGAGCAAAATATTAATGCTCTCTTTATCAGTATGGTTTCAAAACTACGCAGTTCTAAATTTGCCCTTTTCTGTAGTAAATGCTCTTTTTCAGTAGATCATCATTCAAAGAGGTTGTATCTAAAAATAGCCTATGAAGTATTGGGTTAAATTGAAGCTGAATAAATTCCTTCAGAATCAGTTGAAATAATAATCACCTTTCTACACCTTTGCAAACAGAGTAGACCAAGATCAGATGATTCCTGTATACATGTAGGAGCCATCTGATCAAGGATTGTTCTGTTTTCTTGTGACATTATATAGATAAGATATGATTTAACAGTTTCTGTCATGACCAAAAAGTCCTTTGCCATGGGTATTATAACAATTAATCTAATTAAAATTCATGATGTCATTATTTCTTACATGAAAATTCAAGTAGTAAAGGGTTAATGTTTGTTTAGGATAAAACACTAATTGCCTTCATATAAATGTCCTTTTACACCTTTGCAAACAGTGTAGACTCAGGAGCCGTCTGATCAGGGTCTGCTCTGTTAAATTGCTTATGAAATTATATAGATCTGACTCTATAATAGTTTCTACTAATACCCAAACATCCTGTGAACATAATTATGCCATTATAAAAATTCAGCAAATAAATACTTGTGATTTCATTATTTCTTAAATGAATATTCAAAAGATGTTAAGTATTTAGACACCCATGCTCTACAAGGGTTTGTAGGTTTTAGCTGAATAAGCATTATTGTAATAATGATAGTAGCTATATGACCCTGCCTACAAATGTCTCTCTGAATACTTAAGGTCATTAGAAATGAAGAATTCAGTAGATTCCTTTCAATGCGACCACTTAATGAATAAACACGGGTGTCTTAATAAGCAGGTGGTTGCTTAATGCAGGACAAAAGGAGCTTTCTGCATTACTTTTGTCCTGCATTAAGCTACCACCTGCATCTAACACCCAGAATTATACCTCTTTTAGGTGGTCACATTAGCAGGGTTTTACTGTATATCTTTGTACTGCTTTTGACTTTAACCCTTTCTCTGCTCAATATTCATGTAAGAAATGATGACATCATGAATATTTATTAGCTGAATGTTTATGATATCAGCTTCGTCAAGGGAAGTTTTTGCTTTGACAAAAAATGTAAAATCTGGTCTACATCATGTCAAAAACAAACAGAGCAGAGCCTAACCAGATGGCTCCTATATATAGGAGCGGCATCTGATCTGGGTCTTCTCTATTTGCAAATGCATGAAAAGGTATTTATATGAGGGAAAGGGTTAAATTAAGTACATAAACATTTGTAACTGGCTTCCAAATTACAAGTCCTTTTCGTTGAAAACGGCAGGTAATGTCTGATCTGTTATTGTTAGGCCGTGAAATGACATTGCAGTCAACTTCATAATATGAAATTGTCATAATGTGAAATTGTATGATGTGCAGAACTATGGTATGAATCAATGCAAGAGGCATTTCACGGCTGTGACATGTGACGTTCCATCGTTATTTCTTAGCAGGGGATCTGAATGAGGCAATATCTACATGTTATCTGTATGGTCCAATAAAGAGTGGGAGGAAACACATCTATTCAATTAATCACTTGACATTAACAGTCTAGAATCATACATAAATGGGAATACTTATTAGCATTATAAGTCTTAATCCTTTACCTGTTCAATATTCATGTAAGAAAGTATGACATCATGAATATTTATTTACTGAAAATTTATAAAATTAATGTAAACCTTTCAAGGGAACATTTTGCTTTGAAAAAACTGAAGAATCTTATCTATATCATGTCAAAAGCAAACAGAGTAGACCCTGATCAGACGGCTCCTATAGGTCAGCCATCTGATCTGAGTCTACTCTGTTTGCAAATATCTGAAAATGCATTTATATAAAGGAAAGGGTTAAACCATTTTAGCTCACTTGAGCAAAGCTCAAGGTGAGCATTTGGGAGACTTGATTGTCCGGCGTGCATGGTGCGGTGTGCGTCGTCAACAATTTGCTTGTGAACACTCTAGTGGTCACAATTTTTTCTAATCTTCATGAAACTTGGTCAGAATCAGGTAAAATCTTAGAAAATTCACTCTTAGAGGTCACATTTTAAGCCTCATCTTCATTGGATGATAATGTCTTGATAAAATCAATATTCTAAAACTTCGAAAATCTCGTTTTCCAGAACCAGACTGCTCATGATCCACTATTAAAGTATATATACCGAAAAGGAGCATTTACTACTAAAAAGGAAAATTTTAGAATTGTGTAGTGTTGAAACCATTGTGATAAATAGAGCATAATTTTGCTCCATAGGAGCAAAATTAATGCTCTATTTATCACAATGGTTTCACAAAGTGGCTTTTACAGAAGCATCAAAAGAATGCAGGAATGGGTTAATTTAGATTTGCTACAGGAATTTGAGTATCAGTTAAATTAACAATGCAGACTCTGATCTGGGTCTACACTGTTTCCAAATGCCTGTAAATTTGTTTGCTACATTCAAAGGGTCCTTTAGAATGTATCACAGTGTACCTCATTTTGGATTCTGATGTCAAGTTCAGTTAGCGTTATCTCACAGTCATCAAAAGATAGACTGTATCAGGACTAGCTGTGTTAGAACCATTATACTTATGATGAAATTGGCAGATCTGATGGGATTAAGAGTGGTTCGCAATTAAATTAGCACTTTAATTGATTAATTTTGCAGAAGGTTATAACAGTATGGTTCAAGCTTAATTAAAGAAATTGCTTTATTTATTTGGTGTCAACGGGATGCGATAATTTCCTTTCATGGAATGAGTGCTGTTGATATTTCTCTTGTCATACTGTCATGTTATTCAGCAATAATGTATGGATGATTGCCACTCATGTATAAACTGAAAATTTATTAGTCACAACTATTTTAACCCTTTCTCTTATGAATATTCATGTAAAAAATAATCATTAATATCAGCTGAATTTTTATAATGGAATTTAGGTAGACAGGCAATTAGGGAAACCCCCATTATAATAGAGTTAGCAAAACCTTTGAATGCCAAATTTTTAACCCTTTCCCTCATATAAACGTGTTTTCACACATTTGCAAACAGAGTAGACCCAGATCAGGGTCTACTCTGTTCGCTGATAGAATTTGAAAGATCTGTTTCTTTGCTTTCTAAAATGTCTACCATGTTCCACCTTGAATATTTCTTTATAACTAGTTTGTTAATGGATATTCATTAGGTATTGAAATTTGAAATAAACATAGAACAGGGAAACTGGTTTAGATATAGATTAGATTGAAGAAATTATAGACTTTTATATTTGGCACATTTATTAACCCTTTCCCTCAGATTATTCAGGTGAGAATGAATGAATATTAATTAGCTGATTTTTATAATGGCATCATGAACTAGGGAATGATTTAAAATGTCAGAAACTGGAGAGTGAGATCTTTATAATTTTCATAAGCAAACAGAGTGGACTCTGATCAGATGGCTCCTACAGGAGCCATCTGATCTGAGTCTACTCTGTTTGCTAATAGAATTTGAAAGATCTGTTTCTTTGGTTTCTAAAATGTCTACCATGTTCCACCTTGAATATTTCTTTATAACTAGTTTGTTAATGGATATTCATTAGGTATTGAAATTTGAAATAAACATAGAACAGGGAAACTGGTTTAGATATAGATTAGATTGAAGAAATTATAGACTTTTATATTTGGCACATTTATTAACCCTTTCCCTCAGATTATTCAGGTGAGAATGAATGAATATTAATTAGCTGATTTTTATAATGGCATCATGAACTAGGGAATGATTTAAAATGTCAGAAACTGGAGAGTGAGATCTTTATAATTTTCATAAGCAAACAGAGTGGACTCTGATCAGATGGCTCCTACAGGAGCCATCTGATCTGAGTCTACTCTGTTTGCTAATAGAATTTGAAAGATCTGTTTCTTTGGTTTCTAAAATGTCTACCATGTTCCACCTTGAATATTTCTTTATAACTAGTTTGTTAATGGATATTCATTAGGTATTGAAATTTGAAATAAACATAGAACAGGGAAACTGGTTTAGATATAGATTAGATTGAAGAAATTATAGACTTTTATATTTGGCACATTTATTAACCCTTTCCCTCAGATTATTCAGGTGAGAATGAATGAATATTAATTAGCTGTTTTTTATAATGGCATCATGAACTAGGGAATGATTTAAAATGTCAGAAACTGGAGAGTGAGATCTTTATAATTTTCATAAGCAAACAGAGTGGACTCTGATCAGATGGCTCCTACAGGAGCCATCTGATCTGAGTCTACTCTGTTTGCTAATAGAATTTGAAAGATCTGTTTCTTTGGTTTCTAAAATGTCTACCATGTTCCACCTTGAATATTTCTTTATAACTAGTTTGTTAATGGATATTCATTAGGTATTGAAATTTGAAATAAACATAGAACAGGGAAAGGGTTAATGGAATGCTCCATCATTCTGACATGAATATTCAACACGGAAAGTGCTAACCTATTTCCTCATATAGGCTATTTTTAGATCCAACCTCTTTGAATAAATGTACCGAAAAGGACTCAGTGCATTTACTAGAAAAAAGGACAATTTTAGAATTGTGTAGTTTTGAAACCATTGTGGTACATAGAGCATTTGCCCCTCTGGAGCAAAAATTTAATGCTCTATTTATCACAATGGTTTCATAAAGTGACTTTTACAGCAGCCTGGCATCGAAATGAGGGAAAGTGTTAATGATAAAGTTTATTAGTATTAAAGGATTTAATTTCCTAAAAGAAATAAAATGACAAACAGTGCACTGTCACCCAGATCTGGAGGAACCCACTTTATATAAGTTTCAATCTAGTCTGTTTGCCAATACATGTTTTCCCACATTTAAAGTGTTGTTATGAACAAAGAGATCAGTAATATTTTATGAACCGAATTCAATAACATTTTGTCAGCACGGTCAATTAATTACATTGTAATACAGTAAAAGCCCGCTAATGCGACCACCTAAAATAGATATAATTCTGGGTACTGGATGCAGGTGGTAGCTTAATGCAGGACAAAAGTAATGCAGAAAGCTCCTAGAGGAGCTTTCTGCATTACTTTTGTCCTGCATTAAGCAACCACCTGCTTATAAAGATATCCATGTTTATTCATTAAGTTGTCGCATTAGCGGGGTTCTACTGTAATTTGCATTGCAAAAACAATTACAGGTTATTGAATACCAGAATCAAGTGACCTTAACTCTTTTCACTTTAGTGACAAAATCATGATTACCTATGTAAAGATCAGTTTGGAATCGGATGAGACGCCACATAATGCGACATCTCACCTAGTTCCAAATGTTTGACACTTAAATGACCATGCTCTGGCAAAAATTGAGAGATATTTATTTTATGACTTGAAGGTGACAACAACTTTCGCAGGCGAAAAGTTGCTTAGCTTGCAAAGAGTTAATGCTCTTATGCAAATTTACATGTTTGTTATTCAAGTATAACTCTAATCAACAATGCTTTTCCACTTGACAATAGAAAAAAGAAACTTGACAATAGCATTGACGTTACACAATCATGCATTATAATGCAGGGAGCTGTTGAACATGATTTGACCTTAAATCATTAACAAGCGGAAGGATATTCATGCATGAAATATTGACTTCATGAATATTAATAACTGAATTGTTATAATGGCACTATGAACAGGGAATTGTTTATGATGACAGCATCCTTAGAATAGATCAATAGTTTTCATTAGATGACTCTGACAGGAGTCATCTGATAATCATATGGGTCTGCTCTGTTTGCAAAGACACCAAAAGGTGTATGTATGTAGTAAAATGATGATGGATTCTAAGGAGCATACATTTTGCTGGTTTGTCTGCCTGTCTGTGATTCTTTACGTCTGTCCATCCCACTTCCAGTTGATTCAGTTTCTCAGAATCGACTCTTATGCCTAAGCGATTTCCGCGAATGGCATATGGTGGCTGTAGAGCAAATGTGACCTGGGTTTAAGGAAAACTGTATGGAAAGCTTTATCAGCCCATTCAACTTCAGGAGATGCACGACTGTCATTTTCAAACAGTTTAGACCCAATTAACCCTTTCCCTCATATAAACGTGTTTTCACGCATTTGCAAACAGAGTAGACCCAGATCAGACAGCTCCTAGAGGAGCCGTCTGATCAGGGTCTGCTCTGTTTGCTAATAGAATTTAATAGATCTGTTTCTTTAGTTTCTAAAATGTCTACACTGTTCCACCTTCTATATTTCTTTATAACTATTTTGTCCATGAATATTCAGTAGGTATTGGAATTTGGAATAAACATAGAACAGGGAAAGGGTTAAGAGTGCTCCTAGAGGAACCCTCCGATCAGGGTCTGCACTATTTGTCATTCAAATCCTCTAGCATGTTTACCCCTTTTATACCGAGTTGACTCATAATAATTCCAAAGGTTTTACCAAAGGACATGCATGTTTTGTAAAGGTATTTGAATTTAATCAAATGTTATTGAGTAATGGCCCTTTTTTTGCCTTCAGGGAGCATATCTATTGTAATTATAATTATGTTGCAACCTTCAGAATGCTGGAAATGAGTCTAGTGACATTTGCAAGCCACATAGACCCACTTTAGATGAGTCCTCTGATCAGGACCATTCAACTAATAAATCACCTTTTGCAAATTTTACCTTTTCGTAATGAATTGACTATTGTTTACCCCATTTGATGCCTTTTTCAAACAGAGTAGACCCAGATCAGACTGTGAGCTCCTATAGGAACAGTTTGATAAGAGTCTGCTCTATTTGCTTATTGAATTATATAGCTAGTTCTGTGTTTCTATAGTTTCTGCGGTGGCCAAAACATCCTGTGTTCATATTCTATATTAAAGATTCAGCTAATGAATAGTCATGCTGTCATTATTTCGTCATGCAGTCATGTTTCACTTGGTTACCCTGGTTTCAGCAGTATGCGAAAGGTGCAGTGGTTGCCCTCAGATAAGTGGGTTTACAGTGGGCATGTTGGTTTCCTCCCACATAACTGACTTAACCCTTTCCCTCATATAAACATGTTTTCATGCATTTGCAAACAGAGTAGACCCAGATCAGACGGCTCCTAGAGGAGCCGTCTGATCAGGGTCTACTCTGTTTGCTTATAGAATTTCAAAGATCTGTATCTTTCTAAAATGGCTACAATATTCCACCTTCCATGTTTCATTTTAACTATTTTTTCCATGAATATTCAGTAGGTATTAAAATTCATAATCCATAGAACAGGGAAAGGGTTAAAGAGTGATCTCATACAGAGATGACTAATTAAACAAATACCAAACAGGATCTGAAACTGGTTTAGATATAGATTGTTACAAGTCTTTTGCATGTTGCAGATTTATTATAACCCTTTCCCTCAGATTATTCAGGTGAGAATAAATGAATGTATGAATATTAATTAGCTGATTTTTATAATGGCATCATGAACTAAGGGAATGATTTAAAATGTCAGAAACTGGAGAGTGAGATCTTTATAATTTTCATAAGCAAACAGAGTGGACCCTGATCAGATGGCTCCTATAGGAGTCATCTGATCTGAGTCTACTCTGTTTGCAAAGGTGCTAAAATTTGTCTCTATGAGGGAAAGGGTTAAAAGCCTTGATACACGTAGCACAAGATTAATCTTTTAATCAATTCAATCTTTGATATTCGGAAAATAAAATAGCATAACTTTATTAAGATGGAATATGGATCAGAATGTTCTACTGGTATATTGGTTCTTAAACCTTTTCCGTTTCAATATTCATGTAAGAACAAAATTAATGACATCAGGAATATTTATTTGCAGAATTTTTATAACATAAGCTTTTCAAGGGAATTGTTTGCTTTGACAAAAACTGTAGAATCAGATATGTATAATGTTAAAAGCAAACAGAGCAGACCCTGATCAGACTGATCCTATAGGGAGGAAATGCGTGAAAAAGCTTCTATGTGCAGGAAAGGGTTAACTGAACAATGTTGATTTCTTAGTAAAATGAAATGAAAATTTGGAGTGTTTGAATTTTTGCGTTGCTGTAAGCTTTTTTTTCTATTAATTGTTGGGTGGCTCAAGGTTTTTCAAGATAGTGAAGTAAATTTGACAATTTTGAACAGGCAATGGGACAGCCTGATAACTTGTTGTTTCAGGACTGAACCTCAAGGGTCATGTCAAGTCAATGTTAAGCTTATTAATTGTCCGAATACCTTTGTTAGCTATGTATAGCTTTCACTGTCAATACATTAAACCCTTTCAGTGTGGGAAATGAGTCATTATTGTCCTACACCTTTGCAAACTGAGCAGACCCAGATATACATTTAGGAGCTGTCTGATCAGGGTCTGGTCTGTTTGCTTAAAATATAATGTAGATTTGATTCTACAGTTTCTACCATAGCCAAAAATTCCCAATTCCAATGTGCTGTTATAAACTTATAACAGTTAACCCATTCCCACATATTGACGCCTTTTGGCGCTTCTTTAAAAGTCACTTTATGAAACCATTGTGATAAATAGAGCATTTGCTCCACAGGAGCAAATGCTCTATTTATCACAATGGTTTCAAAACTACACAATTCTGAAAATTTCCTTTTCTCTAGTTAATTCTTCTTTTTGGTAGATTTAACCAAAGAGGTTAGGTCTAAAAATAGCCTAAGTGGGAATGGGTTAATCTAAATAATATTCATGATGTCATTATTTCTTATTTCAATGTTCATTGAGTAAAGGATTAAAGTCATGTACCTTAATTATCCATAATATTCAGACTCCCAGTCTCCCTTCTCCGCTCATAATGCAGTAAAAGTCCAATAATGGCATGATTTAGATAGAATTTATATGAAACTAATAGAGAAGTAAGTATATTTGTGTGGATCCTGGGTCTAATCAACTTGTCAAGTTTGGCTGGATGTTTAAGATGACTACTGCGAGTGATTTTACTCCTAAGTAATTCAGATATTTAAATTGGTAGACCCAATATTTTGCATATGATATCATAAACTTTGCAAACAGTCTGTATAGATCTAAATTAGATCCCCTGTACTGATGTTCAGCCCTCAGAATTTCTGACAGTGGACATGTACAGTAAACCCCCTCTAAACTGGATGTTAAATTTGATATAGATATCGGTCTTGGAAACAGGTGGCAGCTTAATGCAGGATGAAAGTCATGCAGAAAGCTCCTGTAAGAGCTTTCTGCATGACTTTCACCCTGCATTAAGCAGCCACCTGCCTAAAAGTATCTGAATTCTTCTCTACCAGCATTCCTGTTTAGAGAGGTTATACTGTAATTATATGATTATTATAAGTAAAACCTGTCCATAGTGACTAGGTTATCAATATAGAAGTCTATAAGAGCAGGACTGGTGATAGCTGAATTCAGAATGATTGTTATGCAAAAAGCTCCCAGAGGAGCTTTCTGCATTTGTAACTTTCATCCTGCATAAAGCTTATAACCATCTGGTATATTAAACCCCCAGAATTTAGGACTTATTTTGGATGTTTGCTGTAAATGTATTTTACTCTGCATCTCATATGCAGGAGCCGACTCCTGCAGGTCAGCCGTCTGATTTTAGGCTAGCTACTCAGTTTGAAAGATTATAATATAACAGGTGTGCCATAAGGTAAAGGATTAATCCTTTGAATGCTGGAAAATTAAGTTAAATGTCACTTGTAAACAGTGTAGATCCAGATACTGGCTTATGGTAATTAGAGCAGCTCTCGCATCAGGATCTGAAGTGGGATTCAAATTTCGTATCATATTTTTCATCTCTCATCAGGATCTGAAGTCAGGATTCAAATAGTGTAGCATATTTAGTCCTTTCCTACAGAATCTCTAATCTGGTTTTACCTTTTTCCATGAATATTCATGTAAGGAGTGATGACATCATGAAAATTAATTAGATTAATGTTTAAAATGGAATATTATAATAAACACATGAATTTTTTGCCAAAGCAGGAACTAGAACCTGATCTATATTATTCCATATAAACAAGCAGAGTCTGATCAAATGGCTCCTATAGTAGCCATCTTATCTGGGCCTATAGTGTTCGCAAGGTGTTGAAAGGCGTATTTGAAAGGACTACATAGTTTAACATTGATTGGCCATTCCACTTTGAAAAATCAGCATTTAGATGATTTCTAAATGGGATTACCCATTCCCTCATGGGCTATTTTTAGACCCAACCTCTTTGCATAAATCTACCAAAAAGGAGCATTTACCAGAAAAAAAGAAACTTCTAGAATTGTGTAGTTTTGCAACCATTGTGATAAAAAGAGCATTTGCTCCTAAGGAGCAAATGCTCTATTTATCAGAATGGTTTCAACAAGTTGCTTTTACAGTGGCATCAAAAGGCGTCTGAATATGAATGGATTAAAGCAGCTCACAAACCTGATCAAATGATAATTTGCTCAGCATGCTATAGGTCAAAGGTTGAATATAATCATAATAAGCATCTCCCAAGACACAAGAGAGCATGTATTCTGCAGAGCACCTGTTTCTTGTTGTCCATAAATATTTCAGAAAACCCCGGTGGACAAACTTAATGATCCTGTAATGGAATTAGCTACTGTTTGCTGGCTCTAATTTCATTATTCTCCCTTTTCAAGTAGCTGGCCCGCTGCTCGGAAGTGTCAAATTTACCCTGCCTGGTCATACATGATAAATTTATGTCCCACTTAACAATGAACACTATATGATCAATAGACAAGGCTGCACTCTCTAAAACAAACGCTCTATTTTATGAGCAGATAATGACAGAAAACTATTCTTTCTTTTCAAGGGCTTAATTATTAGTATGAGCATTATACTGTTAGCATGATTGCTGTGAAACTTGGTAAGAAATTAGCATGATTGCTATGGAACTAGGAATTCTTTATTGTGACTACTAATCCAAGAAACAATGATAACATTTAACACTTTACCTGATGAATATAATCATGTCAGAAATAATTGATATTTATTAGCGGAATTTTTATAATGGCATAATGAACACAGGAATTTTCAGTATTGGCCAAAACTGTAGAATTTCATAAGCAATCAGAGCAGACAATGATCTGACGGCTCCTATAAGAGCCATCATATCTGCATCTACTCTGCAAATTCACAAAAATATTGTATGATGTAAAGGGTTGAAGGCAATCTGTATATAAATCGTAAACTTTTTATACCATTAACATTGAAATACTACACACTGGACCATTTTCTGAAGATTTCCCTGAACAACTTAAACAATGTTGTATCATATAAAGTGTTGAAGGTTATCTGTCTATACACATTTTGCAAATATATCTAACATTGAAATTATACAGGTTGGACCAATTTCTGAAGATTTCCCTAAACAACTATTATATATAATAACAAATTTGTAATCAATAATATTAACAGTTTACATTGCCACTATTAATGTCTTGTTCGTGAACAAAATATTATTTCAATGTTGTGATGGAATTATTATTATAGAATTAAACCGCACATGAATTTGTCTAAAACTTGGGCGAATAACATTGTTGACATTGCTAACTTGTGCAATGTTTAATTAAGTGACTAACTCGTAAGTTACTTCAATGTTCTACTACTTTTAATTAACCTTTCCTTCATATAAATGCCTTTTCATGCCTTTGGAAACAGAATAGATCCAGATCTGCTCTGTTTGTTTATGGCATGATATAGATCTGATTCAACAATTTTTGTCAAAGCAAAAATTTCCCTTGAAAACTTTACGTTATTGAAATTCAGCTAATAAATATTCATGATGTCATTATTATCCCCCGTCAGAGGCGGACAGATATAGTTTTGGCATTTTCTTTGACGTGTCTGTCCTTTGGGCCATCCACCCATGCAGCTGTGTGTCTTTGTGTCAGTGCATCTGTCTGTCTGCATCCCGGAGTGATTATCTGTCAGAACGTGGTTTGGAGATTTTCATGAAACTTTCTATAAATGCTTAGTACCATATATACAGAGATGAATCAGCCCCCAAACTTTTTCTTCTTTGAGTTATTCAAGTCACAATATCAAAATATGTTATCTTAGACAAACAAAGAGACCTAATTCTTATTCTTTTCAAACTTTTATTGTGGTCTAGAGACTGCCTGTCACAACTGACCCAGTTTTATGCAAATAATCCTATGGAAGACGTAGTTCGGTCTGGTCTAGATGTTCATTTACGTCCTTATTTATGCTCAGGTTCTTTGACCATAAACTTACTGGAAATAGTTGCTCATCAATCCTAACACCCTGGACTCTAAGCAATTATCGTCTTCAAAATATTGTCTTCTGCTTCAGTTCTAAAAATACAATTTGTGTCCATTTCTTGGCAAAAATGATGTCAGAGTGTCAAACAGTTGGGATCCAGATGAGACGCTAAGTTACTCAGCATCTCATCTGGATTCAAACTACAAAGGTAATCACGTTTTTTGGGCATTTGCACTTCGAAAATGGGGGCTTAACCCTTCCTTCATATAAACGTTTTTTCACATATTTGCAAACAGAGTAAACCCAGATCAGATGGCTCTGATCAGGGTCTAGTCTGTTTTCTAATGGAAATTGAAAGATCTGTTTCTTTACTTTCTAAATTACTACAATTTTCCACCTTCCATATTTCATTATATTACTATTTTGTCCATGAATATTCAGTAGGTATTGAAATTTGCAAATAAACATAGAACAAGGAAAGGGTTAAATTTACCATAATATATATAATGTTTAAATCAGTTCAGACATGCTGACTTATAACTGGTTGAAGAGCCTAAAGAGATTTATTGGGTTTATTGGCAGAACCAGCTAATTATGCTGTCATGCAGTCTTTAATTCTTTGGATGCTAATTGATAATGTCATCTGAAAAGAACTGTCATCAGCTAGTTTTTGCACAGAATGTTTAGGTCAAGGCAGAAACTAGAATCATAATAATAATAGACTTTATTTACAGAGGGTAACACATTTAGTGACTACTAATCATGAGCAAACAGAACAGACCCTGATCAGACGGTTCCTACAGGAGCCGTCTGATCTGGGTCTTCTCTGTTTGCAAAGGTGTAGAAAGGCGTATGGAGTAAAGGGTTAATCATACCTTCAGAATGTCAATCAAGCAGTTTTGATACAGATGTGACCCTTAGTTACATGACATCTCATCTGGATCCAAACTGTTTGCATAGGATTTCAAGAATTCATCGCTAGCATGCAAAGACTTAATTGGTCTGTGATCATACTTTTACTATGCACAAAATGCCTTTGATCTGAAGGCACTTTGTTTAAATTAATATTTCACATGCAATAATTTTGTAACCATTATGCTCAGTTTAGAATGACACAGCAGAAATTTGAAGTACTGCAGTCTATTGTATTAACCTTTTCCCTCATATAAACTTGTTTTCACGCATTTGCAAACAGAGTAGACCCAGATCAGACGGTTCCTATTGGAGCCGTCTGATCAGGGTCTACTTTGTTTGCTAATAGAATTTGATAGATCTGATTCTGTGCTTTTAAAATGTCTACAATGTTCCACCTTCCATATTTCTTTATAACCATTTTGTGAATGAATATTCAGTAAGTATTGAAATTTGGATGAAATATAGAACAGAGAAAGGGTTAATGAGGGATAGTAAAGTTTTGTAGTTATATATAATTATATACCCCATGCAACAGAGCTGACCTGATGAATATTTATGTAAGAAATATAATGACATCATGAATATTTATAGCAAATGCTCTATTTATCACAATGGTTTCAACAGGTGACTTTCGCAGAGGCGTCAAAAGGCGTCAATATGAGGGAATGGGTTAACAGGCATCAAATTGATTTAGATTTCTGGAAGAAGCTCTGCTCTGTTTGTTTTCGGAATAATGTAAGCCTGATATTCATGAATTCTTTATTTCTTACATGAATATTCATGAAGTAAAGGGATAGTATTTAGAACTGAGGATAAAATGACAACCGTCTGTTTACAATCACCTTATAATGTATTCATGATTCATACCATATTACAGGTAAAGCAGAGGCGTTATTACCATACTGTAATTAAAAAGGCAGTATAAATCAATGTTAATATTTAGAAGGTCAAATTAATGTGGATTGTTTCGCCATAGCAAATTTAAAGAAAATATGAAAATAGAGCAGAAGTAGGTCAAAAGACTACACACACAGACAGATGGTAGCTTAATGCAGGATAAAAGTAATGCAAATAGCTCCCATATGAGCTTTCTGCATTACTTTTGACCTGCATTAAGCTACCACATGCCTTACCAACGCATAGTTAGACCTCTTTCTGATGGCCGCTTAAGACAGCTTTTAACCATGTAGATGCTGAATTTTCAAAGCGGAATGGTCCATCATGGTTTATTGGTTGATTCCATTCACTATAAATGGGTATATTTAACCTGTGAGAAGACTTTGAAAGACAATCAGTGCAGACCTGATCAGATGGCTCCTTCAATTGACCGCTGATCTAGGTGTTTATTGTTTTGCAAATGAAAAATACAGTCACTTCCAGAATTCAAATGGAAAAGACATTGTATTACTAATGACAGTGCTTTAAGGGACATTATTCAAGTAAATGCATCAGCTGATAGAATGTTAGAGTTATTTCCCATTATTTTATTTCTGTGGAAACAGGATGCAGATATACCAATATTAGTGACCATCAAAAGTGACATAGACAAGCAGGGTAGAACAAGATTAGAGAGATCAAATCAGAGTCTGCATTGATTTTTGGGCATTTGCACTTCGAAAATGGGGGATTAACCCAATCCTTCATATTAACACATTTTCACGCATTTGCAAACAGTAAACCCAGATCAGATGGCTCCTATAGGAGCCATCTGATCAGGGTCTGCTCTGTTTGCTTATCAAGTTTGAAAGCTCAGTTTCTCTAGTTTCTAAAATGACTACAATGTTACACTTTCCACAATTAATCATAACTATTGTGTCCATAAATATTCAGTAGGTATTGAAAATTGGAATAAATATAGCAAAAGGTGGAGGTATTGTTATGACCCTCTCGTCAGCGTCGGGATAACCTTTTTGTTAAGGTCCATTTCTCAGAAACCGTCATAGATATTTGGTTTACATTAAGTATGCATATATACTATCACAAGGGGAACCCATTTCACAAGGGAAGGTAACCCTAAAATTAATTTTGTCATAGTTATGCCTCTTTTTCAACCCAGGATTTCCATTGTTGGTTAAGACTTCAACTTAAGTTTTATGTTAAGGTCTATGTCTCAGAAACAGTTCAAACTGTAAGATATTTGGTACAAATTTGGTATACATGTTAACTATTACAAGAGGGACACATTTCACAAGGGCGGGTAACCATAAGATTAATTTTGCTATAGTTATCTCCCCTTTCCAACTTAGACTTCCACTACACTATCCAGCACTAAAGAAAGTGGAGCGCGCTGTCCTCAGACAGCTCTTGTTTACTTACTCCCTATTCCTTTATCAGAGCTGGTCCAAGGGGTTGGGTGGGTGGATTCTAGTGTCACAAGTCTAGTGTTTGCAGTTACCTTTGATGGTTACAGAAAGATACTTTGGAATTTTCAGGGTAGACCTATCCTCATTGACTTCTGCCATTTGATCTGCTCTGTTATCTGTAATAAATTTATTTCTTTTACCCTTTCCCTGTTCTATGTTTATTTCAAATTTCAATACCTACTGAATATTCATGGACAAAAATTAATAGTTATAATGAAATATGGAAGGTGGGACATTGTAGCCATTTCGGAAAGTAAAGAAAAAGGTTTATTAAATTCCAGTAGCAAACAGAGCAGACCCTGATCAGACGGCTCCTATAGGAGCCGTCTGATCTGGGTCTACTCTGCTTGCAAATGCGTGAAAACACGTTTATATAAGGGAAAGGGTTAACCCTTTCCCTCATATTGACAACTTTTGACGACCCTGTAAAAGTCACTTTGTGAAACCATTGTGATAAATAGTATTTATCACAATCATCGGGTTTCAAACTACAAAATTCAAAAATTTTCCTTTTCTCTAATTAATGCTCCTTTTCCATAGATTAATGCAAAGAGGTTGTATCTAAAAATAGCCTATGAGGTAATGGGTTGCTGTATGGACAGTACCAGAATACAATGATGAACTGTTCCACTGATCAACCTTCAGAGGGTTATCTCTTTGCCCTCTAGTGACAATCTATGCGAACAGTTTGTATCCACATGAGATGCCACCTCACTCACCTCATCAGGATCTAAACTGGATGGTACTTTTGAAATTTTAAGAGAAATGGAGAAAAAAGAATTTCACAATTGCAGCAGTTGACTATTTCTGCAGACTGCAATAATTATTTAGCTTGCAAATAATTAATCAATTTGTATGTTTTATATTTCAGTTCTGTGTAATGATGGTCCCCAGTTCATCAAGCTGGAGACCAATCTCGTGGTAAAAGAAGACACCACTGTAGGTAAGTACCCTGCAGAAGGGTTACCATAGATATAATTTTAACCTTATACGGTAATATGTAAAGGTTATACCTCTATAGTAAAACCCCTTTAAACCGTTGGTTTAATTAATTATATAAATATTGGTTTTGGAGACAGATGGCAGCTTAATGCACAGTGAAAGTCATTCAGAAAGCTCCTCTAGGAGCTTCTACAACCTAAATGGCTTCTACAGGAGTTATCAATTCTGATCTGGCTCTACTCTGCTTCCAAAGGCATTAAAACTGTATCTGAAGTAAAGGGTTAATTGATTTATGTATTTATATGATACACATTACCATTGTATCTTATTTATTTTACGTTTGCAGGTACAATTCTCACCAACATCACAGCAGTCGATTCAGATGGTCCAAAGGAACTTGTTTTCTTCATTCCTGCAGGCCATCCCTCGGCTCAGTTTGTGGAGTTTAGAAATGAGCGAGGAAGTAGCGTGACTGGAAGAACTGTAGACTTGGTGTTAATACAGAAACTGGACAGAGATTTTACGGTAGAGTACAGTCAAACCCCTCTAAACTAGATGTTAAATTTAGTATAAATATCTGTCATGTTGTTTTTGATTAATATATTATTGTTTGAGATCAATTTTAAAAAAAAAATCTAGTGTCCGTGAATATGTGCAAATGAATATTCATGATGTCATTATTTCTAACCCTTCTCTTGCTGTTCATGTCAATATACCTACCTGTGAAAAGTGAAAACCCTGATGAGACTCATCAGGATCTGCACTAATTACATATTGATTGTGCAACCAGTGCACTCCATAGCAGTGATTGCACAGAGAAAGATTTGTAGACAGTGAGAACATACGTAATCATACAACAGGTCATGGGTAGAGAAGGAGAACATGTATTATAAAATTCAGCAAAAGAAGGGTTAAGACTGACGTAAAGGGATGAGACTGAAAACAAATGAACTAGATAACATTATGAATGGCACAGAATAGATTCTGGTGTTATTTTTTACTATAAATAAAGTCATGATTAACAAATGATGTACATACAGAAATTTTAATGTAGATGCAAGATTATATTTGTATTTGATAATTATTATACAAATATATGTATTGTACAGTTTCAGGAGAAAAACTTCATAAAGATTCGATTTGTTGTTGATGATGATCATGGCAGTAATAGTGGAAATCAGGTAAGTTCAAAACTGCAGGAGAAAAGAACCGTTACAAACAATGTTGATTAGCATTTTCATATGAATGAAGTTTTTTAAAAACAGCATGAACAGTCCATCATTGTTTATTGGTTGAGTCCTTACAGTATGAAATGATAAAATTTGCGAGAGGGTTATGAATGACAAACAGTACAGACCCTGATCAGAGGGCTTCTCTAGGATCACTCTAATCTGGTTCTACACTGTTTGCAAATGTCATTGCACTTACTTCCTGCATTCAAAGGATTAACATTTTACATCTGTAACTCAGCTTTGCTAATAATTATTGCAACCAAGTTTCACCGAAATGGTTCTTCTAATGGCTTCTCTCAGTTAGTTAGAGTAGAGTTCTGGTTACTATGGGAACCGAAAGAAAAAAATTCAACATCTTCCTGTCAGTCATCTTATCTGAAAAAATTAATCCTGAATCAGAAATCATGCTTAGGTGAGCCTTTTTTGTCAAAAAATAAAAAACAACAACAACATAGTCGTAATGGCTTTGCTCAGTTGTCCATATATGACTTATATAGTGAAATTCAAAAGATTTGTTTCTCTGAATTTCTCGCCAGATTTCCATATAATTTTGTGGAAATGGTCTTTAGATTGCCTTCTATTAAACTTCTTCAAGGGTTCAATAAACAATTTATTGTTCAATGTCATTTGATAGAGATTTACTTGTAATAGGCATATGATATAACTATTCGACACAATGGGAACAATTTGAGACTTTTGCAAACAGTTTGGACCCAGATGAGATGCCAAGTAACTCAGTGTCTCATCTGGATCCAAACTGTTTGACACGTATGTTTTAGAGAGAAATTCTCTGTTTACTTTTTATGCCCCCATTGACGATAGTCGGGGGCATATTGTTTTTGCCCTGTCTGTTTGTCTGTTTGTCCGTTTGTCTGTTTGTTTGTCAGCAACTTTAACATTGGTCATAACTTTTGAGCCAGTATAGATAGAGACTTGATGTTTGGCATACATATGTATCTCATAAAGCCGCACATTTTGAGGGCTGACATGTCAAGGTCAAGGTCATCCTTCAAGGTCAGAGGTCAACTATATGAGGGGGCATAGTGTTTCACAAATACATCTTGTTGAATTATACTGTTTCTGTCAGGGCCTTTCTCCTGTTATATATATACCATTGTAAAAATGCAGCTAATAAATATAAATGATGTCATTTTTTTACATAAATATTTATTTAGTAAAGGGTAAAGCAAATGACAAGAAGTTCAGCATATGTACAGTAAACTTTCTCTATAACGACCACTAAATTACATCAAGTATTTTTTGTTAAAGGCAGGTGGATGCTTAAAGCAAGGTGAAGGTAAAACAGAATTCTGTTTTAAGTTCACCTTGCTTTAAGCAACCACCTGCCCAAAATACCAACTAATTAACACAAATTCAGTGGTCGTTATAGAGAGGTTTTATTGTATTGTTACATAATTATGTTGTAGATTCCAAGGGAGATAACTCTGTATGTGACTGATGTGAATGATGAGCCGCCAACATTCGAAAAGAGCAGATACGAGCCAGAAGTCTCGGAGGTAAGCTTATCTTTTGAAATTCTTATCGGTATATGTGTGAATATCTATATAAATCTTTATCTTAAAATTCCAGTGATCAAAATGTCAAACAGTTAGGATATTGATATGAACCGTTGTTAAGAAGTATATTAATCCTTTCCCTGTTCTATGTTTATTCCAAATTTCAATATTTACTGAATATTCATGGACAAAATAGTTATAAAGAAAAATGGAAGGTGGAATATTGTAGTCATTTTAGAAACAGATTTACCAGATTCCATTAGCAAACAGAGCAAATCATATTCAGATGGCTCCTGTAGGAGCCATCTGATCTTGGTCTTCTCTGTTTGCAATTGCATGAAAACACATTTTTATGAAGGAAAGGGTTAAGGAAATCTCATTAAAATATTTTCAGTATTTCTCTGCCAGACCTTATGTAGCTGCTGCTCATTATAGAATCACATTCCTGAGGCAATTATAATAAGTAAGATAGTGTTTGGCTGGCAATGAACCCTTTTCTTCATGTAAAAGCCTTTTCATACCATTGCAAACAGAGTAGACCAATATCAGAGGGCTCCTGTAGATGCTGTCTGATCAGGGTCTGCTCTGTTTAATAACCCTTGAATATTCTTGTATGAAATAATCACATCCTGAATATTTACAGGAAATTTTGGCCATGTCAGAAGCTGTAGAATTACAGTAAAAACCCTACACTACGAACTTTTAGTAAGGAGGAATGTATGCCTTTGTAGGCAGGTGGCTGCTTAAAGCAGGGTGAAAGTCATGCAGAAAGCTCCCAGAGGAGCTTTCTGCATGACTTTCACTCTGCATTAAGCTGTCACCTGTATTAAAGATCAATAACGGTACGTATTTGAGTGTTCATAGTTTGAGTTTTTATTGTATATGATGCCATAAGCAAACAGAGCAGACCTTAATCAGATGACTTCTACTGGAGTCTTTTGATCTAGATGTACTCTGTTTGCAAAGGCGTGTACAAACAGTTATGTGAGGAAAAGAGTTGAGCATTTTTGGAGCTACTGACTGAATGTCAACTGTTCAGATCCTAATTAGACAATGAGTTACTCAGCGTCTCATCTGAACACTAGTCAGGTGGCATGGTATCTGAATACAGGTTAGATTTCCATTCTTTGACATTTCACAGAATACACCTGTGGGCACAAGTATTCTGACAGTGACTGCAACTGATCCAGATCAAGGTAGAGGTGGAATTGTTACCTACTCCATGGAGGTAAGGCCAGAAGCTTTACATACTTTCAAATATTAACTATTTTTCAATTGGAATGGTCTACTGTATTTAACGATGGAGTCCCTAGAGGGTTTTGAACGCTAAACATTGCAGACCCTGATCAGATGGTTCCTTAAGGAGCAATCTAATCTGGGTTTTACTGTTTGCGAGTACTAGCTGACTTAATTTCCACATTCAGAAATTGGATGATAATCAGATCTAGATAAAAACTAGTGCTACCAATATTAAAATATTGAATTCATGTTTCAACCACACACCTCGGTATTAGAAGACAAGTTTTACTGTGCATTTTTGGAGATCTGTGAACATTATATCAGAGATAAAGTTGCGTTTTGGTATGGATGCTTAACCCTGATTTGCTTCATATGAACACCTTTCATTCCTTTGCAAACAGAGCAGACCCAGATCAGATGGCTGCTATAGAGCCATCTGATCAGGGTCTGCTCTGTTTGCTATATGAAATAATATAGATCTGAAATAATATAGATGTAATTCTACAGTATCTATCAAGGCCAAATGTTTGTGTTCATTTGCTATGATGAATCGCATCCAATTCATATTCATGATGTCATTATTTCTACTATGAATATTCATAGAGTAAAGGGTTAACAAATGACAAACATGGCACTGAAAGAGCTTTTTTATGTCTATGTAGTCGGTTGGTCAAGCTGTGTCAGAGACGTACAGGACAGCATTCAAGATAGACCCTTCCAATGGTACAATTTCAGTAAATGGGAAACTCGATGCCAATCTTCATTACATATATGAGTACAAGCTCATTGGACGTGTAAGTAGAAATTTCACACACAGATTTTCTGTTTCTACAGTACTATAATTGTTACATTTGATATATGATTGGCCCCTCAATGTTGGTATATGATTGGCCCCCTTATGATGACCCCTCAATTTGACAACTTCTGGCAGATGACTTTTATTACTGTGTGCTTTTTATATTCATGAATACTTCTCTCTATGCCTTTGCAAGTAGAGTAGACTGTGATTAGATGGCTGCTATAGGAACAATCTGATCGGGGTCTGCTGTGTTTGCTCATGATATACAGTTGAACTTTTATAACTCGAACTTCAAGGGACCGTACAAATTAGTTTGAGATAAGAGGAGTTCGAATCATCCGATTTCTAATCTGAACGTTTTCTCAATGTCACAGCTTAATACAGGTCTAAAGTAATGCTGAAAGCTCCTACAGGAGCTTTCAGCATTACTATAGACCTGTATGAAGCTGTCATATGTGTTTCTAGATACCTGTAGCGATATATTTTAGAGCCATTCTGTATTGTTAGTTTTGCAGGGACTGAACTTTTTGTTCGAGTTATCCCGAAGTTCGAGTTATCTGAGTTCGAGATATCGAAGTTCAACTGTAATAAAGAAATGATTCTACAGTTTTTGCCATTGCCAATTGTTCCTATGTTCAATTGCCATTATAAAATTAATCTAATTAAAATTCATGATATTATAATATAATTTATTAAAAGTAAATGGTTAATGTATGTTATTACAATGTACATCATGTAATAGTTGAAGTAAAAGTAATATCACTGGTAGATAAAGAGCCAACGATATATACAGTGCTCCCTCCCTACAACGGCCCTCTCAAGAATAATTCCCTCCTTACAACATCATATGTCACTGTTTACGAAACAACAAGGCTCCAGAAACAACCTTTTTCCTTCGTATTTTCTTTATGCCTCCATCAAACCCTATGTTGTGACCACTCTTTAGAATCATCACTTTGTGACGATTCTAAAGAGTGGTCACAACATAGGGTTTGATTGAGGCATAACGGTTTTAGTTCTCGAAATACTTTATCTTGGGATCTGCAAACAAGGAACAACACATAGAATATTCGTATCCGAGAGGGTGTTGTTGTAGAGAGGGAGCACTGTAATCCTTTACTCATTAGAGATGTCTTTTTGCACCTTTGCAAATAGAGTTGACCCAGATCAGATAATTTCTATTGGAGCCTTCTGATCAGAGTCTGCTCTGTTTGCTTATGGAATTATATAGATCTGATTCTACAGTTTGTTCAAAGTGAATAAAACAAATCCTTTGTTCATGTTCCATGATAAAAAATCAGGAAATGAAAATTCATGATTTAAATATTTCTTACATGAATACTTCACGGGTAAATGGGTAATCTAGATCAGTGATTTAGAGTGTTGTATGGGTATATAGTTTTTGACCTGTCTGTCTGAGCATCAGTCAGTCCGTGTATCATAATACATTGTTGCTCATCTAACACTTTTATGTTTTGACAAATTTTCTTAAATTAGCTTTAAGAATTGCCATGAATAAAAGCTTGGATGAGTTCGATTTTCAGAAGAATCTGTCATGGAGAACCACTTTTTTCTCTGAGAATGTGGCGGTGTGGGATATGTGGGCTTGCTCACTAAAGTTCTTTAACTTTAACATTTCTTGAATTCAGACTCAGAATTGTAACAATTCTTCTGCAAACTGGGAAAAAACGCTGTTGCGTCATATCGGGAAAAGTGATATTGAAGTGATATTGTACGTATGGTACCATTAAACAAGTCATTTGTGTTTGTTTGTAGACTCAGAATTGCAACAATTCTTCTGCAAACTGGAAAAAAACGCTGTTGCATCTTATTGAGAAAAGTGATATTGAAGTGATATTGTATGTATGGTACCATGAAACAAGTCATTTGTGTTTGTTTGTTTTTCATTTTACCAGGATTTTGAAGACAGAGAAGGTAGCTCCATCCTACTAATTAAGATCAAAGATGTCCAGGACAAGCCTCCATACTTCACCAATCTGCCCTACAGTGTCACTATACGGGAGAATGCCACAGTGGTAAAATCTTTTTTAGCTGATCACAATAACAGTTTTGCATAATATGAAAGTAACTGTAGCGTATAACTCTTTATTTCATGAATATTCGTACAAGAAATAGTGACATCATGAATATAAATGAGTTAAACACATGCAGTTTTTGCATTGGCAGAAACTTTAGAATAAGATTTATATTATATTATTAGCAAACAGCTTGCTCAGAATCTGACCAATCAGATACTTGAGAACGATCTCAGACTCAGAAGTTTTACAACCTTGGACCCAGATCACCATTGCTATTATTAAATTGGGTAAAAATTAGCTACTCATAGCACTTAACCTACATAATTACAACTGCTTAGTCTCAGTTAAATTCTTTTCATTTTTCTTTAATCCTTTCCTTGTTAGAGATGACTTTTCATGTTTTTGCGAGCAAAATACAATATACCCGATCGGATGTCTCCTGTCAGAGCCTGATCTTTGTCTACTCTGTTTGCAAATGCATTAAGAAGTGTATCTGTGGAGTAAAGGGTTGAGAAATAAATATTATAAAAAATTGATGCAGATATAATTAATGTCTTGCAGTAAAATTTTCTTAAGATGGCAATAATTGATAGTTGTACGTATGACCTTCTTCTTTATCAGAATTCTGAAGTTCTCCAAGTGACAGCACAGGATGGTGACAGAAGAAGTCAAAACAATGTAACATACAGTATTATATCAGGTAAGATATATATCAGGTATGCCCTTCATACCTTTTCATCATTAATTTTGCAAACAGAGTAGACCCAGATCAGATGGCTCCTATAGGAGCCATCTGATCTGGGTCTGCTCTGTTTGCTTATGAAATTAGATAGCTCTATGGTTTTTACCAATACCAATATATACTGTGTACCAATACTGTTACAAATCTTCAGTTAATAATTATTCAAGATACAGTTGAACTAAGATAACTCGAACTTCAAGGGACCTTACAAATTAGTTCGAGATAACAGAAGTTCGAGTTATCCGATTTCTAATCTGAACAATTTCTCGAGTTTACAGCTTAATACACGTCTGAAGTAATGCTGAAGCTCCTGTAGGAGCTTACAGCATTACTTTAGACATGTATTAAGCTGCAACATGTGTTTCTAGATATCTGTAGCGATATAGTTTAGAGCAATTCTTCATTGTAAGTTTTGGAAGAGCTAAACGTTTTGTTCGAGTTATCCCAAAGTTCGAGTTATCACTCGGTTCATATCGCTTTCACCAGCAGTTGACCCTTATCCCGTTACTCCATGCATATTCATGCAAGAAATACTGACATCATGAATATCAATCAGATTAATTGTTATAATGGCACATGAACACATGATGTTTTGGCTGTGATCATACCTATATAATATCATAAGTAAACAGAGCAGACCCTGATCAGAAGGCTCATACAGGAGCTGGGTCTACTCTGTTTGTAAAGGCGTAGAAATGCGTATTTATGGAGTAAAGGGTTATATTCATGAATATCCATGTGAGAAATAATCACGTTATGAATATTTATTAGTTGATTTTTTATAATGGTATAATCATGAAAACTAAAGTTTTTGGCAATGGCAAGATTTGTATAAACAGATCTATGCTATTCCATAAACAGCATGACAGACCTTGATAAGGGTCCACTCTGTTTGCAAAGGTATCATAAGGTGTTTCTTTCAGGTAAAGGGTTAACCCTTTCCTTCATATAGATACCTATTTATGCCTTTGCAAACAGAGGAGACCCAGATCAGACAACTCTTATGGTCTGATGTATGTAGACATGATATATTTCTGACTCTACAACTTTTGTCAAAGCAAAAGATTTCCTAATGAAAAGTTTACGTTATAAAAGTTCAGCTACTAAATATAATATTCATGATGTCATTATTTCTTACACAAATATTGAACAGGTAACGGGTTGGCTAGATAGTGTCATATAGATAGTTGATATTGATGGATAAAATGGTTTGATATGTGTATATGAACTTGATAAGGATACTTTCATTTAGATGGAAATAACAACTTCATGCTCAATGACACCACTGGCTGGATAACACTAAAGACCCCACTAGACAGAGATTCCACTGAGGTCAGACAGAGAGGGGGCGTGTATGCTATAACAGTTATGGTAAGTGGCTAATGGCTAACTTACTTTAACACTCACAAAAGATTATGACATTGGCTGTAGGTTTGGAACCATATCAGACACTGAATAAACAACTATTTCATTTGGACCCAGGCTGTAAAAGTTTTTTGAAACTGTGTTTTGATAAGAAATGGAAAAAAAATGCATTTTAGAATTGAAGCAGGCAATAACAGTTGCCCATGAAATTTGCTAAAAAGGCTAAATCTAAGAACTAAAGGCACTGAAGACTAACTGGAGTTGTAGATTAAATTGCAGTTTGATTTTTGAATGATGGTCATAAAATTTAAAGGAAAGTGCTGCCAGTGATTAAATTGTTTTAAATGAGGGTGGTGTTATATAGGAATCATCCTGACAACTCACCTTTCTGAGCAATTTTCACAGTTAATCAATTCCCATGTCACTGCAGTGTGACAGAAAAGTTTTATAATTACAGTCATTAATGGTTTTGGAAGAACTATCTCAAACATTCAAAAGAAAGCAAATGTTAAAAGCAAGAATACTGTATCTGATCTTTTGCAATATAAATAAAGAGGGTATTTGGAGGGGACGCACCAATCTGAGCAAGAATGTCCTATCCAATCTTAACTGTACCACTGTAAAAATTCAGATAATAAAAACTCATAATGTCATTATGGCTTATGTAAATATTTATTAGGGAAATATTATATCTTATAGGCCAAGGAAACAGATGATAATCAGCCTCTGGATCGTATCACAGCCACAACTCTGGTGACTATCACAGTGAGTGACGTGAATGACAATTCTCCACAATTCAACTCACCTACATATGAGGCAACTATCTTGGAAAACATGCAGGAGGGAGTTCCCATCAGTTTCACTGGGCCAGGGGATATTACAGTGATGAACGCCTTTGACATAGACCAGGTATTTGTTTCCTTCTCTACAGTGAACCCTGTCTAAAGCAACTACTAATAATACTGTATTTCTGGGTATTTAACCATTTACTTTAGGAATATTGATGCAAGGAATAAATATTGTGATATTATGAATATTAATTAGATTTCTAAATTCAGAGATTAACACAGGATTTTTTTCCATGGCAGAAACTGTAGAATCAGATCTATATTAATTCATAAGCAAAATGAGTAGACCAAGATCAGTTGGCTCCTATAGGAGCCATCTGATATTTGTCCTCTCTGTTTGCAAAAGCATGAACCCATTCCCTCATATTGATGACTTTTGACACTTCTGTAAAAGTCACTTTGTGAAACCATTGTGATAAATATAGCATGGGAGCAAATGCTCTATTTATCACAATGAGTTCAAAACTACACAATTCTGAAAATTTGCTTTTCTCTAGTTAATGCTCCTTTTTGGTAGATTTAGGTCTAAAAATAGCCTATTAGTGGGAATGTCCGGTTAAAAGACATATTTATGGAGTAAAGGACTAAGGCTGAGGCTGAGATACTTTCATACTGCAATAACCCATTACTGAAGTTAACCCTTTCCCTGTTCTAAGTCTATTTCAAGTTTCAGTACCTAATGAATATTCATGGCCAAACTTGATGTAATGAAATATGGAAGGTGGAGCATTGTAGCCGTTTTAGAAAGTAAAGAAACAGCTCTATCAAATTCCATTAGCAAACAGAGCAGACCCTGATACAGACGGCTCCTATAGGAGCCATCTGATCTGGGTCTACTCTGTTTGCAAATGCATGAAAACATGTTTATAAGAGGGAAAAGGTTACAAACACCTATGTTTGTTCATTTTGTGTCACCTTTAGGGGGTTTCTTCTAGTTGGTTGTTATATACAGTTATTGGTATACAATGTGGATAGCCTATTTATTTTATTAATATTCATGGAAGACTCATTATGAATATTAAACATTTACATCATGAATATTCATGTAAGAAATAAATTACATCATGAATATTTATTAGATTGTTATAAAAGCACATACAGACATAGGAATATTTGTCCATGACTGAACACTGGAATCATAATAATTATTTACATTATATCATAAGCAAACAGCAGAACCTGATCAGATGGAGTCATCTGAACTTGGTCTGCTCTGTTTGCAATTGCATAGAAAGATGTATTTATGGAGTAAAAGGTTTTTGTATTATAATTCTTAGTAAACATAAATAGATTTGTTACATATAAGCAAGCAGAGCAGACCCTGATCAGACTGTTCTTCTAGGAGCTATCTGATCTATTATGAAGGCAGAATTACCTAGTAATTATGGACTAAACCACTTATTGAAATTTTCGGTTTACATCAGAATTAGAATAAGCATTTTTGTTTTTTTCTGTATGGTTGATTTAGCTAACCCGTTACTCCATAGATACACCTTTTATCTAGTTTGCCATCTGATCACGATCTGCTCTGTTTGCCTAAGGAACAACAGATCTGCAGTTTCTTCCATGGTCAAACTTCATCTGATCACTATTCATGAGGTCAATATTTCTTACATGGTTATTCATTTAGAGCCTATACATACACATTGTTCTGTTTCAACAGTATATGGTGAAAGAGGAGAATGTATTTTTATCCCAAAGAAAGTGATTTTTACTGTAAATTCTATGTTAGGTAAAAGTGGGGCATTATAAAAAAATCAGCCTTTGTATTTTTGTGTTTGATGTCATTTTGCTCATGTCAGCGCTGAATTTTTAGAGTGGAATGAGCCATCGGTGTTTAACTATAGAGTCTACTGTAGAGTCTACTCAATATGAAAGACTTAAACCCATTCCTCCATAGGCTATTTTTAGATCCAACCTCTTTGAATAAATCTACCGAAAAGGAGCATTAACTAGAGAAAGGAAAATTTTAGAATTTTGTAGTTTGAAACCATTGTGATAAATAGAGCATTTTCTCCTATAGGAGCAAATGCTCTATTACCACAGTGGTTTCAAGAAGTGGTTATTACAGAGGCATATTTATGGAGGAAAGGGTTAAGCTTTCTTGAGGATTTTGTTTGCAAATAACAGTGTATGTGTGTCCCACATTCAAAGGGTAAATGAATCACTGAATGCTCAATATTCTACTATTTCAGGGTGCCAACAGCCACTTTGAGTTGTTTCTTGAGAAGGATGGTCAGCCGTATGACGACTTTGCTCCACTACCAATTGAGATCTTCTCCGAGTCGTCCATTCTGATACGCGTAAAGAATGAGACAGCACTGGACTATGAGAAATTGACAAGTGTCACCTTTCAGGTAAGTTCACATTTGATTGACAGAGGGTTTGGTAGCTTGGTCAAAATAACATGATTGAACATAGGAGTTTAACCCTTTACTCCATGTATACATCTTTTTATTATGTCTTTGCAAACAAGGTAGACCCAGACCAGACAGCTCTTGTAGGAGCTGTCTGATCAGAGTAATGCTTTGCTTACTTAAGAAATATTATAAATCTGATTCTACAGTTGATGCCATGGCCAAAATTTCCCTTGTTTTCAGTATGCCAATATAAAAATTGATTTAATTAATATTCATGATGTTATCGTTTCTTACTTGGATATTAATCAGGTAAAGGGTTAATTGCATTTATTCAGATGTAATTGGTGGATGAATAATCACTTTAATTATTTAAAGTTTCATGGTTTGTTTTTTAACTCTTTATTTCATAAATATTCATGTAAGAAATAATGACATCATGAATATTTATTAAATTAACTGTTATAACGACATTTGGTCACAGGAATTTTCGGCCATTGCAGAAACTGTAGAATCATATCTATATTATATCACATGCAAACAGAGCAGACCCTGATCAGACGGCTCTTTCTCTTTTTGCAAAGGCGTAAAAAAGAGTAAATTGTGTGAATTAGTTGGTATTTAGGGCAGGTGGCAGCTTAAAGCAAGGTGAAAGTAAAACAGAACGCTCCTATAGGAGCGTTCTGTTTTACTTTCACCTTGCTTTAAGCAGCCACCTGCCTTTAACACAAAATACTTGATGTAATTAAGTGTCCGTTACAGAGAGGTTTTACTGTATTTATAGAGTAACAGGTGAATTTTTGCCCTCACAGAGATGCCTTTTGACACCCTTCCAAACAGAGTAGACCCAGATCAATTGACTCCTGTTATGAAATAATATAAATCTTTTTCTACTGCTTCTTCCATTATTAAAAAATCCCTTCTCCATGCTGCAGTCATAAATTTCATCTAATGAATACTCATCAGTTCATTATTTCTCTTATTGATATTTATGAGTGAAATGGTAAAAGTTCAGCATAAACAGATTTTAATATGTATGGTTGGATATTGTTTTGCTTTACTGCGTTTGTTTGGTTTCTCAGATTATTGCTAGAGAGAAGGGCACGGCAGAGAGACGATCTAGTAGTGCTACAGTAACAGTCAACATTACTGACATGAATGACAACGCTCCCTACATGCCAACCAACTACCCTGTGTTCAACATATCAGAGGACGCCGGTGAAGGAACAGAAGTCATCAAACTAAATGTAAACAATATTACCTCGTCCTTTTTCAGTTAAGATAATATTTAACCCTTTCCCTCATATAAACGTGTTTTCACGCATTTGCAAACAGAGTAGACCCAGATCAGACGGCTCCTAGAGGAGCCGTCTGATCAGGGTCTGCTCTGTTTGCTAACAGAATTTGATAGATCTCTTTCTTTACTTTCTAAAATGTCTATAATGTTCCACCTTCCATATTTCTTTATAACTATTTTGTTAATGAATATTCATTAGATACTGAAAATTGGCCTAAATACAGAACAGGGAAAGGGTTAAAGTAATAAGCATGTTATTTAATCCTGATCTGATATCTACACATTTTAACACCTTTGCAAATGGAGTATACCCAAATCAGATTGCTCCTGTCGGAGCTGTCTGATCAGGGTCTGCTCTGTTTGTTTATGAAATTAAATAGATCTCATCCTACAGTTAATTGCTATCTAAAACAACAATTCCCTTTTATATAATATAGATATGATTCTACAGTTTCTGCCATGGTCAAAAGTTCCTGTGTCCATGTGCTATATTATAACAAATAATATCATTAATATTCATGATGCCATAATTATCAATATTCATGGAGTAAAGGGTTAAACAGAGCTTTACAATATTCACAATAGAAATTCACCTTTCCCTTTACGTCATAAACATTAGAATTAATGACTTTATGGATATCAATTATCTTAATTCTTAACCCATTCCCGCATATTGACACCTATTGACACTTCTGTAAAGTTACTTTATGAAACCATTGTGATAAATAGAGCATTTGCTCCACAGGAGCAAAACAAAACAATTCTGAAATTTTCCTTTTCTCTAGTTAATGCTCCTTTTTGGTAGATCTAATCAAAGAGGTAATGTCTAAAAATAGCCTATGAGGGAATGGGTTAAGGCATACTAACACTGGTAGTTTGGCCATGACAGAAACTGTAGAATCAGATCTCCATAATTCCTTTAGCAAACAGAGCCATCTAATCTGGGTCTACTCTGTTTGCAAAGATGTGAAAATGTATGTATATGAAGTGAAGGGTTAAGCTGTCACTGAATGATTGTGCATGGATATTATATAACCCTTTACTGCACAAATACGCCTTTCTATGCCTCTGCAAACAGAGAAGACCCAGATCAGATGGCTCCTATAGAAGCTGTCTGATCAGGGTCTGCTCTGTTTGCTTATGATATGGTATAGATTCTACAGTTTCTGCCATGGCCAAACATCCCTGTGTCTATGTGCTATTATAACAATTAATGCAAATTGATATTCTTGATGTCATTTGTTCTTGCATGAATATTCAAGGAGTAAAGAGTTAAATTTTTATGATTTCATATGTTGGCAGAGTAGACTCTGAGCTCCCATAGGATGGTGTCTAATATGGGTCTACTCTGTATCATTAAAATGCTTCTCTGTCAAGTAAAGTGTTAACCCATTACCTCATAGACTATTTTTAGATACAACCTCTTTGAATAAATCTACCGAAAAGGAGCATTAACTAGAGAAAAGGACAAGTTTAGAATTTTGTAGTTTGAAACCATTGTGATAAATAGAGCATTTGCTCCTATAGGAGCAAATGCTCTTTTTATCACAATGGTTTCAACATGTGACTTTTACAGAGTCGTCAAAAGTCGTCAATATGAGGGAATGCGTTAAAATAGGTGACTACTTAGTGACGAAAGCTCCTTTCTGTCCAGCACATGTCATAAAGACCCTGAATAAGTCTTTATTTCAGTGGCAATTCTGGAATATTTTTACCGTCATTTGAATCTTTTAGTGACTTGACCTAACCATGTTATTTTGATCTTCTTGTTTAGGCCACTGATCTTGATAGAGGAAGCTATGGATTGATTACGTATTCAATCAGAGGTGGCAATGGAATGTAAGTATTCTCTTGACATAATAAACCTCATGAAGCTACTTAATATTGGTCAGCTTTCTGTTCATGCATTTATTTCGGAGGAATAGAATCCGGTTTTGTGTCATCAACTACAACAAGATTTCACTTAGGGATAATGTCTGCCCATCCATCTGCCATTTTATCCATCTATCCTTCAATCTGTCTCATCATGCTTTTTTATGTCCCTGTTGATGATAGTCAAGAGGCATTATGTTTTGCACCTGTCCATCTGTCTGAGTGTCACCCTTGTACGTGCAGTTGATTGTCACAGTTGTTTCATTGTCAAACACCACCACAGGTGTATGGCTGTGTCTTACTTGGTATAAATATCGGTCTTGGAGAAAGATGGCAGCTTAATGTAGGGTGAAAGTCATGCAAAAAGCTCCTCTAGGAGCTTTATGAACGACTTACACCCTGCCTTAAGCTGGCAGCCACCTGCCTAAAAGTATTTTCTCTACTAGAATTCCAGTTTAGAGAGATTCTACTGTTCTGTATATGTACAATTTTTCAGGTTTAAAATCAACTCTAACACAGGCCTGATTACATTGTCTGGAGCACTTGACAGGGAGAAGGTGGACACCTATTTTGTGACTGCTGAAGCCAGAGATGGGGGAGGCCTTACAACTATTGCCAATCTGGAAATCAGAGTGATGGATGTGAACGATAAATATCCGGTATTCCGCAGAGAGGAGTATTATGCCACGGTTAGAGAGGACAGTCTCAACTTCCTTCGTGGAAACCTGGTCATAGAGGTATCGTATTCTCCCTAATAGATGCCTCCACTTTAATAAACACTCCCTTACCTGTGGGGGTTGGTGTTAGTGGTGGAACTAACGATGAACAAAAAAAACCAACACCTTATATAATACCCTTTGAATAAAGAAATGTAGGCTTTTCAAAATACAGATGGTAGTTTAATGCAGACTGAAAGCCATGCAACAAGTTTCCCCTGGACTATTTAAGATGAATTAGCTGAATCTTGGTAATGGCATTATGAACAAGTGGGTTTTTTTACCATGGCACAAATGGTAGATTCAGATCTATGTTATTTCATAAGCAAACAGAGTAGACCCTGATAAGATGGCTGCTGCAGGAGCTATCTGATCAGGGCCTACTCTGTTTGCAAAGGAATTAAAAAGTGTACCTATTAATATGTACATGGATAATCTCCTAGATCCTTCAAGGTAATTTGAAAAAAAGAAAATTGTACCTGTCTGAGCAGTTGTTGTGGACAGAGACACTGATATCAGAGTTATGTGACCATTAATTTCCTATTATTTATCCCAGGACAAGATGAAATGTGTAACCAAAGACTTAGGTGTTATCCAATTTGTGGTGTAACCGGTCATCCCTCAGGGCAGTGCTTTATTTCAGGCTACTGACGATGATGAACCAGGTACTCCTAACAGTGAGGTTCTGTACAGGATAGTAAAAGCTTCAGAAGGACTGGAGAACAAGTTCTTTGTAAACCAGTCAACAGGGATTGTTCTGCTGCAGGAAACTATAGATTATGAATCTTTGCCACCAGAGCTGAATGGTCGAGTGCTAGTAGAGGTGGAGGCTTACGATCAAGGAACACCAAGTCTGGCAAAGTCCATCAATATCACCATTGAGCTAGAGGTGACAGTTTTCCCATACATGTAGTATAATACTCTTAACCCTTTATCTGATGAATATTTATGTCAGAAATAATTACATCATGTATATTTAACCCTTTCCTCCATAAATACACATTTCTATGCCTCTGTAATGATCACTTCTTGAAACTATTGTGATAAATAGAGCATTTGCTCCTATAGGAGCAAATGTTGTATTTATCACAATGGTTTCAAACTACAGTATATTGGCGATATTTCGAGCACTGTCGGGAATCAGCAAAAATCTCGGATTATCGCAATGCTCGAAATAACCGATCTCTAGCATTTTGTGTCATTTCCAAGAGCATTGTTTGACGACAAGAGGAAGCATATTTCTTCACAGTAAACTTTTTAACATTATCATAAACTTCAATGCGTATATAATTCATCGATTCTTTCGTTATATAAGTGATAACAGAAAACACCATTTACATCGGCGACCGAAGTTTTGAACAGTATAATTTGTATGGGTCCGTTCAACGGACCCTTCACAATATAAACTCAAAACTTGTTTCAAACCATTTAGACATATCCATTGAACAGTCGTGGCATAATTATAGCGTTATGTCGTTTATTTTGCATAATTTCCATTTGTCGACATTAATTTAGTTGTTGGTGCTGAGTTTGGTGCACAAACAAACATTTTCGTTTCGTTCCCGTGCTGTTTCGTAGTAAGGAAAATCAGGGCGAGTGACCAAATTAATTAATAATCGGAACACTCGGCTTTTTTCGTCTGACATAGTTATTCTCGTTCATCTCTCGTAGCAAGAGTCTGCATGAACGAGACTGTCTAAAATTAACAAAAATATTGCGAATTTCAAAGCACTACACGAAAAGCACTGCACTATTTCTAAATTCAAAGCAGAAAGACGTTATATGGCACCCTTTCAGCGGTACCGAAAAATCACAATACGTTTGTGAACGTATGCAAATTATGATTGTGACTCTTTGTTTATTAAGACTTCAGTCTACTAAATTATCATCATTGTTTACACCAAAGTAAAGTCTGCATTCATTGAATGTGTTATTCACACATTTGGAAGATCTAATGTCCCATAGACCGGATCTTTCAAAAGGTCACGACAACGTATCGAGAAGGTGTGAATAATTACCTCGGAGGTGGGAAAACACCGTGCTCGAATTAAACAATCAATAAAAGGAACCAGAATGATCCGCGGGACCAGCACACATGCTCGAATTTTCGGATTATCGCTATTCGGATTAATGCAGGTATTTTCAATTAGATTTGATAGAATTTGAGCCGGGACCTCAACATTCCCTCGGAATAAGAGGGTATCTCGGAAAAACGAGAGTCGAAATAACGCCGTTATACTGTACAAAATTCTGAAATTTTACTTTTCTCTAGTAAATGCTCCTTTTGGGTATAGCCTATGGAGGAAAGGGTTAATAGCTGAAAGTTTATACATAATGACATGGAAATTTGGGCCATGGCAGACACTGAAGAAACAGATATGTATAATTCCATAATTCTCACACAGGAGCCATCTGATCTTGGTCTACTCTCTTTACTAAGGCATCCAAAAGCGTTAATAAAAGTAAAGGTAATTTTTGTCTAGAAAATCTGGAACACATAAGCACATAAGAGAGGAAAAGTTCCTCGAACAGAAATGAAATGAAAATCCCTTTTAGCAACATAATATTCATGTAGAGTACAAAGAGCTGTATTTTGCAAATTTCATAACTGTCAAGTGTGTTATAAATATCATGTCAGTACCAAATTTTTTGTAATATATTATATGTTTTATCAAGTTTGTTGTAAGTGATACTTTTTATCAATCTTGTTGTAATTCATACCATTAATCAAATTTGTTTCAGTGCATTGTAACTCATATATCTTTTCATACATACAGGATGTCAATGACAATAGTCCACAGTTCAACCAGACCAAGTACACAGCTATCATACCTGAAAATGCAGCTGCTGGTACCTCAGTCGTCACTGTGTTTGCCACAGACGCAGACAGTACCACACCCAACAATGCCTTCCTGTACAGGGTGGATGGTGGAGCTGGCGATAAGTTCCGAATAAACTTCCAGACAGGGGAGATAACTGTGGAAATTGGAGCTAAATTAGACAGGGAAACGAAGGATTTCTACACACTGCAAGTGTCAGCGACAGACAGAGGAGCGACATCGCTGTCTGGTAATTGTGTCGTGGAGATAACAGTCACAGATGTCAATGATGAGGCGCCCGAGTTTGTGCCACCTCTGATAACTGACACAGTGCGGGAAAACAAACATGTTGGTAAGACTTTAGTTGACTTCTCACACAACAGTAAAATGTATAATTTGATAACTTACACTAAGTCTTGTAGTGAAAGAACTTTAATATTTTAAATAAAGTATATAATATATAATGAAGAAGGCATTATAGTCTTGTAGTGATAGAACTTTCATATTCTAAATAAAGTATATAATATATATAAGGGAGAAGGCATTTGCCTCTTGGATCATGTGGTACACTTAAACCTATTCAATTTCATGTAAGAAATAATGAGAATATTCATTAGCTGACATTTTATAAGGTAAAATTTTCAAGAGAATAGTTTTGCTTTGACAAATCTGTAGACTCCTATCTAAATCAGGTAACAAGCAAACAGAGCAAACCCTGATCAAATGGCTACTACAAGAGCCATTTGATCTGGGTTTACTCTGTTTGCAAAGGCATGGAAAAGTGTTGATAAATATGAGGGAAAGGGTTAAACCATTTCCTGATAATTCTGCCTTTTTACCCCTTTGCAAACAGAGTTGCCCCAGGTAGATCAGGCAACTCCTGTAGCAGCTGTCTAATCGAGGTCTGCTGTGTTTGCTGTATGTTACAGATCAGATTTAACCCTTTCCTTCATATAAGATCTTTATCACACATTTGCATACAGGTAAAGGGTTAAACAGCACATGAAGAATCTGCAATTCTTCAATTCTGAAATTTTTCACTATTTGCTACAATGTCAGTCTAATCTAAAATTATCAAAAGAGTTCCGACTCGAATTATTCATTTATGAAAAACCTCTCTATAACGACCACAAAATTACACCAAGTATTTTGTGTTAAAGGCAGGTGGCTGCTTAAAGCAAGTTGAAAGTAAAACAGAACGCTCCTATTGAAGCGTTCTGTTTTACTTTCACCTTGCTTTAAGCATCCACCTGCCCTGAATACCAACTAATTAACACAAATTAGTGGTAGTTATAGAGAGGTTTTACTGTACATGGATATGTTGGTAAAATAGAGTAGTTACAGATAATTGGCCTGTTACAGGATCAGAGTTGAAATGTGTCACAGCCACAGATCGTGATGAGAATCCTGACCTGAGCTACAGCATTATACCTGGGTCAGTGGAAGGTTTGGACGAGAAAAGGAAGGATGTGGATGTAGCCAGCACTAAAATAGATGTAAGTCATAAAGCCTTGCCCCATGTTTCTGCAGTACCCCATCAGCTTCAATTGTATATGCATTTCCTATACCCCCTAGAAAAACAATATTTTTTGATGACACAAAAGTGTGGTGATTCTCTAGTAAATGACCCTTTTCGGTTGATTTATTCAAAGAGGTTGGGTCTAAAAATAGCCTATGAGGGAAATACTATGGGTTAATACATGAAGTATTGTGAAGCTATCACCTGCCTTACACTCTCAGAATGAGATTTGTTTTTGATTGGCAATCATACAGATGTGTTACTGTAACACTAAACAAACTGTGATTATTCAGGAGTACTTCAGCATCATTCCGAAGACAGGTTGTATAAAGATCCACTCAGTTCTGGACAGAGAGACGGCAGAGGTTGTCATCTTCAAGGTTCTTGCCATGGACATGAATGCCTTAGTATCACCATCCGGCACCAACACACAAACTGCAACAGGTAAGTTAGGTTATAATTAACCTTTTACTTGATAAAGATACATTTGCAAACAGAATTTAACCCTTTCCCTGTTCTTTATTTAGGCCAAATTTCAATACCTACTGAATATTCATTAACAAAATAGTTATACAGAAATATGGTAGGTGGAACATTGTAGATATTTTAGAAAGCAAAGAAACAGATCTATCAATTTCTATAAGCAAACAGAGCAGACCCTGATCAGACGGCTCCTCTAGGAGCCGTCTGATCTGGGTCTACTCTATTTGCAAATTCGTGAAAACACGTTTATATGAGGTAAAGGGTTAACCATATGAGACGGCTCCTGTATGAACTGTCTGATCAGGGTTTACTGTCTGATATAGAATAAAATAGATCTTGTTCTACAGTGTCCCCCATGACCAACACTTCTGTGCATCATTATAAAACATCATCAAAATATTTACATTCGCCCTGCAACGTCCTTATATAACCTTATTCTAAAAAGAAAGTTGCATTTTCCCATGAACGTTCATTTCAATACCGGTTTGAGGCGGTTCTCCTTTTCCAAGAATTCCCCTGTGTAAGAGCGGAGTAATACTGTACTGACCCAGTTATGACATATTTTAAGATTTATCAATGGGGAATCGATACGTGACAATGTAAACATAAACACTCCACTTACTGAAACGTCAGCGATTAACGACGCCTTATTTCAGTGTAGATTCTGATCAGACTTATGTGGAAATGTTTATTTTGCAATGCACGAATAAAAATGAAATAAATAAATCTAAATCAATGCTCTAGTGGTATAAATAAATACTAAACATATATTATCCGTCAGGTTTGAACTGGCACTCATTACTTTCTGCCGTCTTTCGTCGATGAAAAATCGTGATAGTGATGCATGTTGCACGTGTGTGTTTGGAAGGATAAAAACAGTTTACGGAAAAAGGCGGAATATTCATGCAGTGCCAGGTCAAACCTTATCGACAATATATGTTTTTGTGTGTTTATGTTTACCTTCAGATCGATACAAAATAATTATACACGTTCGTCTGCAATAAACAATGGCTGAATTCGACGACGATTTCCTTCAGGCAATTGATTTCGAGGCAATTGATGTGGTCTGCTCGTCAAAACAGACCCAGTTGAAAATGGAAAATTTGAAACGTGGCATCTTCTTACTGAGAATTATCTTTAACAGCCGTGGCGTATCAAAATATATTATCAAGTAATGAGTGAAGCATAAATAAGTCAATGTCCTTACCGTTAACAAAGAAAAATCCGAGAATAAAATCCAACGTTGTGACCTGCTTTCGAACAAGCATGGCGGGTGAGTAAATTGGCTTCGACACCGCGACCTACATTTAAGGAGATGCTTTAATACCAACATGTCGTAAATATATATGATTTGAAATATCTCGATAATCTTTTCTTTAAACATAGCTGGACAATTTACTGATTAAAATCTTGTATTCATTCTATATTTATAATATGTGTTTGGGACTATTTTTCATACCATATATAGAGATCCTACTACGTTAGAAACGAACCTGGCAACGACCTAGATAGCGGCTATTACGTGACCGGTATACCGTTGAAATATAAGAAATACAATGGAATATAAATATAAGAAATAAATGACGTGCTCCCGGTGTTCATGAGGTTATGCAACGCATAGCTTTACGAGCAAAGATTCACGTGAAGCCCTTCGGGTTTCACTAACTTTGCTCGTAAAGCTATGCGTTGCATAACCTCATGAACACCGGAAGCACGTCATTCATTTCTTAATTAGTCTTCATAATATCATAATTTCTGCCATGAACATTCTTTAAGTAAAGGGTTAAATAAAATATTTATCTGATACATGTATTATGATAGAGTATGTAATTCTTTTCTTGCAATTTGTAGTAGTAAATGACAATTGCTTATTTTATTTTATGAAATAATGAGAGGTGTATTTATCACATTACCTCTAAGATGTACCTTTTAATGCCTTTGCACACACAGTAGACCCAGATCAGATGGCTTTGATATGGGACCTACACTGTTTGCTTGTGAAATATTATTTTACAGTTTGTGCTATGATTATAAAAATGCTCCTGTTCAAATTGCAATTTTTGAATTCAGCTAATTAATATTCAGTCTTGCATGAATATTCATGCAATGGGCATTACATGAAAGGAGCTGAATTAGCTGAGTTTTTATAATATAAAAGTTTCAAGAGAATATTCTGCTTTAATAAAAACTAAAATTAGGTATGTATCATGTCATAAGCAAACAGAGCAGAACCTGACCAGATGGCTCCTATAGGAGCTGTCTGATATGGTCTACTCTGTTTGCAAAGGCATATTTATGGAGTAAAGATAGGAAAGAATTGAATTTGAAAATAATCTGAGAAGCTCGAACAATATGATGGAAACTGTTCTCCTATTCCAGCCACTGTGAGCGTCACCATCTTAGACTACAATGACAACGCTCCAGTGTTTGCTGATCGCAGCGACAACTACCAGCTAAGTATCTCCGAGGGACTTGCTAAGATGTCGGAGGTAATGAGGTTTGAGACCCATGATGCAGACAAGGACCAGCTAGTCAGCTACCAACTGGTCTCCGACCCAACCAACAACTTCTTCATGATCGACAATAGAACAGGTATGAATAAATATTTGTGGACATAGACACTCCATAGCAGAAACTTATAAACATTGGGGTCTTTTACTCAATGAAAAAGCATATGTATAAGGGCAATGGGCCATCTGGTCAGGGTCTGCTCTGTTTGCTTATGAAATTATAACAGACCTAACTCCACAGTTTTACTAATAACAAAAAATAATATTTACATAATTCCATTACAAAAATTAAGCTGATAAATATTCATGATGTCATTATTTCTTACATGAATATGCAATAGGAAAAGGGTAAACTCACCAAGAAATTGTCTCATGAAATTCTGTTACAAAGGTCACGTTCAACCATATTCTGCAGAATTACAAAGATGTAAAGCTTTAAAAATTAATCCATTACTCCATGCAGGGTTACAGATAAGGTGCGTATCTGCGTAAATACGCAATTAACCCTTTGCTTGCTGAATTTTAAAATACATTTCTCCTTCTTTACCCATGCCCTGCTGTATAATTACATATATCTTCACTGTGTACAAGTATTGCGCTGTGCAATCACTGCTGTGGAGTGCACTGGTTGCACTATCAACTTGTAAATAGTGCAGACCCTGATGAGACAGCTCCTGCAGGAGCTGTCTCATCTGGGTCTTCACTATTTACAGGTAGGTATATTGACGCGATTAGCAAGCGAAGGGTTAAATTTAGTTGAAAAGCAATTATTATTAAATTCATGCATACTGGAAATTAATTATAAAAGAGGTTTATGCAAAAACATTCAAGCAGACACGTATTAGTATGCGGGACTCGGACATTCCTTTGGCATAAATAACTATTGTTTACTATGACACCGGACTTGTAAATACTGCAACACGGGTTAGACTGGTTATTCATTTCGTAAATACAGCTTATTTTACAGGTCCGGTCACAGATCCCGGTATATTATAAGGATGTTATGCAGCGATCTTTGCATTAGGTTTGTTTCAAATAGTAAACCAAATAAATCGTCTGCTACATGCGTAAACATGGCTGTCAGTGGTATAATTGTTGTTCTTTTGTCCTAGTAGAGAAGTTGCAACTAAAGTCGGTAAAATTACTGTCAAGAAATATGTTTCAGAGTATCCCTGGCTTAAAGCACATTACTCCTGTACAAATATAAGATGTTGAAAATGTTGGCAAATGAAGGGCTACATCGAACATTCGGTTGTCGAGTATCAGTTAATGGACTGTTAGAATTACAGACTGAAAAGAGTCTTTCTGTGAAATACACCAATCTCAGTTGTAGGTCTCTATGGGCTTAAAGCATATATGATATATTTAATCTAAAACTATTGGAGTTAAAAATCAATTCATTTCAAATTGATGGAGTAACAATTTTCTTGATACTCAATTGAAACTCCAATTACCCAATTCCTTGAAAAAGTAAGGAGTAAATACCCAATTAAAACAAAACCTTATCTGTAACCCTGTCCATGAATATTCATGTAAGAAATAACGACATCATGGATATTAATTAGATTAATTTTATAATGGAATGTGACCACAGGAATATAATGTGCCATGGCAGAAAATGCAGAATCATATCTGTTATTTCATAAGCAAACAGAGCAGGCTCTGATCAAACAGCTCCTGCAGGAGCTGTCTGATCTGGGTCTACTCTGTTTGAAAAGGTGCAGAAAGGTATATTTATGGAGTAAAAGGTTAAATATCGTGTAAACTCTGTTCAAACAGGCTTTGAAGTTATTGAAATTGGATGCAGAGCTGACACATTGAGCTTGAAAAGAGAAGTCTTACCATGACCAAATTTAGTTGAAAAAAAAATGACAGTTTGTTGGTGACTATCTAGTTACGCATTAATGTTAACCCTTTCTTTCATATAAATACCTTTTCATGCCTTTGCAAACAAGAATATAGGAGCCATCTAATCAGGGTCTGCTCTGTTTGCTTTTGACATGATATAGATCTGATTCTACAGTTTTTGTCAACGCAATTAAACCTTTCCTTGAAAAGTTTACGTTATTGAAATTCAGTCAGTAAATATTCATAATGTCAGTTTTTTCTTACATGAATATTGAACAGGGAAAGGGTTAATCACATCGTCGTTGTGCTGACAAAACCGTGTATATCCATTTTAGCCGAAAATATTTTCTTCACGATTTCTGATTTAATGTACAATGCCCACATACTGTCAAAATTTCAGCGCAATCGACCAATCAAAAGTGTCAAAACTCACATGTGACTGAACCTCCTATATCTATTGATCTGAATTTTTTAATATCAAAACCTCGCATACATTTTACACTTTAAGCATGCGGAGCAATGGCTTAACCCTTTACCCAATAGCCTATTTCTAGTTTTGAAGACAGGTGACCACTAAAAGCAGGTCGAAAGTAAAGCAGAATGCGCCTTAATGCGCATTCTGCTTTACTTTCAGCCTGCTTTAAGCTACCACCTCCTAGAATATAGAAACTATTTATGATGCTATATGTTCATTATTTTAAAAATTGGAACTATTTTCTTCAGCGGAGGAATATATTAAACTCGCTTAAAGCCGCTTCTATCAGGTAAAGGGTTAAACATATTAAAAAACATGCAGATATCAAAAACATGTCAAGGTACAAAGCTTAGACTCAAATGAAATGTAAATTGTCGTATATCATGATCGCCGGATAAAACGTAAACAACGAAATATCATATAAGTTGTAAAAACTCATATATACACATGCATGAGGTGAACAAAACTTGGTACAATAATATCGTACATTTAAAACATCGTCATACTAGATGATAGAGTAAATAAAGTTTTACCAATGATAGAGTAAATAAAGTTTTACCAATGATAGAGTAAATAAAGTTTTATCAATGATAGAATAAATAAAATTTCATGAATTGTTATTTTGTGTTTTAATATGCTACCAGACTACCGGCGGTATAAACCTTATTTGTCACATAAAGACGCATTCATAAAAAGAATCCGTTAGTTGCTTCTCCTGAAAAGTAATGATTATCATTATACAAGGTTTTGTCAGTACAGCGAAGACATAACCATTTACGGTAACTGTTTTAGAATTTGAAATAACCTATAGAAACAGTTTGGATGCAAATGGGATATTGACTAACTGGCATCTCTCTGGGATCAGATGTTTTTATCATTTTTGAAGAGACATGGAAGAAAAAAAGAATACTTTAAATCTTTCGGCGCCAATGTCGCCTGTTGGCACCATTGAAAACAGTGCAGTCCCAGGTCAGATGCCGCCTTGAAAAGGAGGCATCTAACCTGGGACTTCACTGTTTTCTGTATTATTTTAGCCCAAGAATACAGGTTTTTTAAAAAAAATGTTTTACTAATATACCTTTATTATTTAGTTTATAATTATATTTAATATGAACTTATTATTGTAGACGACACTTGTAAATATGGGGCCAAAAGAGTTAAGAATGGCAGCAGACAACATTTTTTTGTAGACGACAATTTCCTAACTAGGATAGAGTTAAACTTGTCGTGAAAAGGTTATTGAACGAAAAAAAATGCTGTTTCTTCTGATCTAGGTATACTTCGTCTGAGAGAATCACTTGATCGAGAATCAAAACCTAATCTAGAGCTTGTGGTTGTTGCGAAGGACAATGGCAACCCAAGACTGTCTTCATCGGCCACAGTCAGCATCACGGTAGGGGATATCAATGACAACAACCCTTTGTTCAATGCCTACCAGTTGGTATACAAGATACAGGAGGATGCCAGCATCAACAGCACTGTGGCTGTTATAGCTGCAACCGACAAGGACGCTGGGGAATTCGGTCATCTTATTTACTCCATAGATATCAGTGCCGATGACCAAAACCTCAGGATTGAAAGAAATACGGTCTGTTGTGGTTTTGTCTCATTATTTGCAAATGATGGTCTTGTAAAAGTTTGAAAATGTTGTAAATGGAATTTCTGGCTACAACTGTAAATTTAGGTACAGTTTTGCATGATAGATTGGATTCAGATGAAATGCTGATTAAATTGGCATTTCATCAACTGCAGTTAGCAAGTGACCGCAATACAAATAGATGTAAGTGTCCTGCAGGACCTTTCTGCATAATTTTCATCCTGAAATAAGGTACCACCTGCTTATAAGATGCAGAATTTTACCTCTTTTTGGTGGTCACTTAAGAGGGGTTTTGCATTGAAAATGTACGAGCCCTATAGTAATCGCATTTTCTGTCTGTCAGTCCATCAAAATTTTTGATGTGAGGCGATAACTCGAACAGTATTTTACATATTGGTTTCATATTAAGGGCATACACTTAGTATCATCAGAGGAAGATGCCTATAGTTTTTGGGTTGAATCAGATCACTATGTCTACAGTTATCTGCCCTTGATTACAGGACCCTCTCTGACTTAGCTAGTTTTCTAGTAATTCTTGTATTAAAAATATGAAACAATATTGCCATGGCAAACAGTGAAGAATCTGTTACATTTAAGCAAACAGGTAAAGAGATGTTGGTAAAGAAAACCCAAATTTGTCAAAACCCCTCTTAACCAGATGTTCAATTTAGTATAAATATCAGTCTTGGAGACAGGTGGCAGCTTAATGCAGGGTGAAAGTCATGCAGAAAACTCCTAGGAGCTTTTAAGCAGCCGCCTGTCTAAAAGTATCTAAATTTTTCTCTGCTAGAATTCTGGTTGAGATGGATTTTACTGTACATAAAAGCACTTCATGTTCTAGTGACATTGTTTTCCAGGTGTGCTCGAAATAATTCAACAATTATACTATGCTTAGCACAGATGAATCTGAGCATTTTCTTAACCCTTTCCCTCATATAAACGTGTTTTCACGCATCTGCAAACAGAGTAGACCCAGATCAGACAGCTCCTAGGAGTCGTCTGATCAGGGTCTACTCTGTTTGCTTATAGAATTTGAAAGATCTGTTTCTTTGCTTTCTAAAATGGCTACAACTATTTTGCCAATGAATATTCAGTAGGTATTGAAATTTGTACTAAACTTAGAACCGGGAAAGGGTTAATCAACATTCCATTTTTAATTTTAGGGCAGAGTGTATATTGATCAGCCATTGGATAGAGAGAAAAGAAACCTTTACACATTGTATGTAACTGCTACTGATAACCCTGATGAAGCAGAAAACCAGAGAACCAATCAGACGAAGGCTATCAGAGTAGAAGTCATAGATGTGAATGACAATACTCCCTTCTTTACAAACATAGATGAAAATACGAGAGCTCCTGTTCTTGAGAATGCAGTACCAGGTGATCTTGTGTTTACCGTGTCTGCAGAGGATATTGATGTTGGTCAGAACGCCAGACTAGAGTATGGACTAACAGCCAACGAGACTATTATAGACATGTTTGTAATCAAGACTGTCTCAAAATCAATTGGAGGTGTTCCAAAATATTTTGGTGAAATAAGAATTAGAATGAATGCGAGTTTGTTGTCCATGGTGGGTGAAATCCCTGTCAATGTTTCTGCCACTGACAATGGTGCACCACAGAGATCTACTGAGACCACACTGACCATTGTTGTGGAGGACGTAAATCTTCATCAACCCAAGTTTGTGAGCCCACCAGGTCCAAGAGCAACAATCAACACACTTGAGGTATAGCATGGGATGTTTGTGGGTTGTTTTTTTTAAACTTCTGCCTCTCAATCAAAGAACAACCTTTTTCTTGACAAAGACACACATTATATGCATTTTCCAAACAGAATAGATCCAGGTTGCACAGGTCCTGTATAAGCTGTCTGATCAGGGCTACAGTTTGCTTACAGATTAATCCTTTCTTTCATATAAATGCCTTTCCTCACATTTGCAAACAGAGTAGACCCTGATCAGATGGCTCCTAGAGGAGCCGTCTGATCAGGGTCTGCTCTGTTTGCTAAAGGAATTTGAAAGATCTGTTTCTATACTACCTAAAATGGCTTTTATATTTCACCTTCCATATTTCATCACAACTATTATGTCCATGAATATTCAGTAGGTATTGAAATTTGGAATAAATTCTGAAGGGAGAACAGGGAAAGGGTTAACCCTTTCTTTCATATAAATGCCTTTTCTCACATTTGCAAACAGACTAGACAAAGATCAGATGTCTCCTATAGGATATGGATAAATTGTAAGAAAATATTTAACTATGGCAGAAACTATAGAATCATATTATAAATATTTTTTCATTAGCAAACTGAGCAGATCCTGATCAGACAGTCCCTACAATAACTACCTGATCTGGGTCTTCTCTGTTTGAAAAGACATGAAAAGGTTAAACTTTAGTATGCTGAGTGTATTTAACCCATTTGCTCCAACGATCCCTTATATGGGACGTAGGCAAACAGTGTAGACTCTGATCAGATGCCGCATTATGCGGCGTCTGATCAGAGTCTACACTGTTTGCTGATAGGAAGTTCAATATAAAACAAAACAAAAATGAAAATTTAGACCAGACATCCCTTAGATAAAAGATAGACTAATCTAATATACCGATATAAACATGGAAGAATCCACTGGGAGCAAATGGGTTAACATTCAGAAAGTCATGATTATGGCATCAAACAATTTAGATGACGTGTAGATGAGAAACCAGTTTACATGACTGAGGTCTCATCAGATTCTGTATGTTTTGCTAAAGTAATCACAGACTAGCCCTTATTATACCAGACATAAATAGTTTAACCCTTTCCTTTATATAAATGCCATTTCAAGCATTTGCAAACAGAGTAGACCCAGATCAGATGGCTCTGTTTGCTAATGGAATTTGATAGATCTGTTTCTTTACTTTCTAATATGGCTTCAATATTCCACCTTCCATATTTCATTATAACTATTTTGACCATGAATATTCAGTAGGTATTGACATTTGGAATAAATATAGAACAGGAAAAAGGTTAATTGTTTTCTTCTTTGTGTACAGGAGCAGAAGGTAGGCACATGGATCTTTACTATCCAGGCCACAGACGAGGACCACGGCCAGAATGCTGAAATTCGCTACAATCTGCTAGAGGAGAGTGACTGGGAGTTTTTTGATATAGAACCAGTCTCCGGCAACTTGACCAACAGGAAGAACCTAAACAGGGAGAGCAAACCTACATATGAGGTAGATACCATAAGCTGGTTATATAAGAGTGCATTGTGATTAAACCTTTTAGCCCTGAATTACCAGAATGTATTAGTCGATCAGTATTAACCTATAGAGTCCACTCAGTCTGAAAGGCATAAACTTGCTAGAGGATTTTTAATGACACACAGTTATCAGAGGGCTCTGCACTGTTTGCAAATGAAGTTGCAATCGTGTGTCCAGGTTTGAAAGGATTAATGCGTAACTCCATAGATATATCTTTTAACACCTATGTATACAGAGTAGCCCCATATTAATTAACCCTTCGCTTGCTATTCACGTCAATATACCTACCTGTAAATAGTGAAGACCCAGATGAGACAGCTCCTGCAGGAGTTGTCTCATCAGGGTCTGCACTATTTACAAGTTGATTTGCAACCAGTGCACTCGATCCACAGCAGTGTTTGCACAGCGAAATACTTGTACACAGTGAAGATATATGTAATTATACAACAGGGCATGGGTAAAGAAGGAGAAATATATTTTAAAATTCAACAAGAGAAGGGTTAATTGATATCCATACAGTATTTATTTTCTAACATAGCTATTCATGAAGTAAAGAGTTAGTGGGAAAATATGCATGTTAAAATATGAGAGAAGAACTAAGAATGGAGAGTGTTTTTGGTAAAGATTACAACAAAATAGATATGAAATGAGTATGTTTATAATACTGTCTTTATATTTTGAGATGTAGGGAGAAAGTTATATGAATTTTGAATGAAGTTAACCCTTTACTCCATAAATATGCCTTTCTTAGTATAATGCCTTTGCAAACTGAGTAGACCCAGATCAGATGACTTCTATAGGAGCTGTCTGATCAGGATCTGTTCTGTTTGCTTTTGATATAACATAGATCTGATTCTACAGTATCTGTCTCATTAAAAATAGATTTTGTTCATTGTACCATTATAAAAATTCAGTGAATTAATATTCATGATGTCATTATTTTCTTCTTGAAAGGAGTGCAGGGTTAATGATTCATTTGAACTAAAACTGATTTCTAATTTATCACTAGCATAGTATACTAATTGCTAAGATTAATTTTTCTGCCTGATGAATATTCGTGCAAGACATTTCCCATTAAGAATATTAGCATTTTTCTTTATGAATATTCATGTAAGAAAAAATGACGTCATGAATATTAATTTTATTAGCTGATAATTTATAATACCATAGGAACACATGATGTTTTGGCTTTGGTAGAAACTATAGAATTAGTTCCATATATTTCCATAACCCTTTCCCTCATATAAATGCCTTTTCACGCATTTTCAAACAGAGTAGACCCAGATCAGACGGCTCCTATAGGAGCCGTCTGATCAGGGTTTGCTCTGTTTGTCAATGGAATTTGATAGATATATTTCTTCAGTTTCTAAAATGGCTTCAATGTTACTTTCTTTTTTCCTTATAACTATTTTGTCTATGAGTATTTAGTGAATATTGAAATCAAACTGGACTAGATAGAAAACAGAGAAAGGGATAAGCGAATGCAGACCCTGATCTGGATCTGCTCTGCTTTCAAAGACCAGAAAAGTATTTGCATAAGGCACATGCTTAAGTTAATTCATGTATTAAAAAATTAATTGCTTAACTGTGTTACATATACATGTAAGCAGACAGAGCAGATGCAGACAGGAGTTGTTTTACTTTTTCTGTCAAATGTGTCAATATGCTTCTTTGTCAAATAATTGGTTCAACATGTTATTTATTTAACTTTTTATCCACTGTAGATAAAGATTCAAGCGAAAGATAATGGCATTCCAAACCAGCTCGATGATGAGTTGACCTTGATCATAGCCCTGATTGACGTGGAAGACCAGCCTCCGGAGTTCCCGCGAGGAACTCGGTACACTCCATATGTAATTAAGGTGGAGGAGGAAACCACTAATGCAATCAGTAGTGTGAACATTGCTGTTGATAGAGATGCTGAGGAGAATGCTGTTACATGTTACTATATCATTGGTAAGGCAGCTACTGTTGTCCATAGACCATGGATATACCTGGTCATAGAACCTCCGTATAGTAACTTAACCCTTTCCCTGTATAACCCTTTACTCCATGAATAAGCATGTAAAAATAAGGAAGCCATGAATATCATTTAGGTTAATTTGTTATACTAGCACATGGACACAGGAATTATCATGTAAAAATAAGGAAGCCATGAATATCATTTAGGTTAATTTGTTATACTAGCACATGGACACAGGAATTATCATGTAAAAATAAGGAAGCCATGAATATCATTTAGGTTAATTTGTTATACTAGCACATGGACACAGGAATTATCATGTAAAAATAAGGAAGCCATGAATATCATTTAGGTTAATTTGTTATACTAGCACATGGACACAGGAATTATCATGTAAAAATAAGGAAGCCATGAATATCATTTAGGTTAATTTGTTATACTAGCACATGGACACAGGAATTATCATGTAAAAATAAGGAAGCCATGAATATCATTTAGGTAATTTGTTATACTAGCACATGGACACAGGAATTATCATGTAAAAATAAGGAAGCCATGAATATCATTTAGGTTAATTTGTTATACTAGCACATGGACACAGGAATTATCATGTAAAAATAAGGAAGCCATGAATATCATTTAGGTAATTTGTTATACTAGCACATGGACACAGGAATTTTTTGCCATCACAAAAGCTGTAGAATCATATCTATGTTATATCATAAGCAAACAGAGCAGACCCAGATCAGACAGCTCCTATAGGAGCCATCTGATCTGGGTCTACTCTGTTTGCAAAGGCGAAGAAAGGCGTATTTATGGAGGAAAGGGTTAAATTAACCCCTTCCCTGTTCAATATTCATGTAAGAATAATGACATTTTCAATATTTATTAGCTGAAATTTTATAATGTAAAATTTAGAAGGGATTATTTTGCTCTAACATAAACTATAGAGTCTGATATATGTCATGTCAAAAGCAAACAGAGCAGACCCTGATCAGATGGCTCCTACAGGAGCCAACTGACCTGGGTCTACTCTGATTGCAAATGCATGAAAAGGTGTTTATATGACGGAAAGAGTATTCCTGTAAAAGATAATTACATCATGTATATCAGTTAGATGAATTTTTATAATGGCATATATACATAATATTATTCAACAATATTTATATAGTGACACATATGAACAAGGGTGCTTTTGGCCATGGCAGAAACTGTGGAATCAGATATGTATTATTCCCTAAGCGAACAGAGCAGACCCTGATCAGACAGTTCCAATAGGAGCTGTCTTGTCTGTGTCTTCTCAGTTTGTAAAGTGTAAAATTTGCATTTTTATTGAATTTGTTTTTAATCCTTTTCATGTAGGAAACAATTTACTAATACATTTTGCAAACAGTGAAGACCCAGATAAGATAGCTCCTAGAGGAGCCCTCTTGTGAGGGTATGCACTGTTTGTCATGTTACACTTTTTTTTAAAAAAAACATATGAATCTGTATCATAAGCTTGACCTGTCTGTCTGTTTGTCTTTCTGTCTCTGTCTTCTGCCAGCAGCTGGCACAAACAATAATTACACAATGTTGAAAGGGTTAATGCAATTCTTTGCTGTCCCACAGGTGGAGATCAGCAGAAGTCTAATTTTTCACTGGATATGGGGGGCAACCTGACGTTAAAGACCAAGCTTGACCGTGAGTCTCTACCGCAGGCCGCTATCTACCTGATCATATTGGCTTCAAACAGATGTTATGACCCTAGTATCACAGACAACATACGCCCTGCAGTTTACCCACCCACAGATTACAACAGTAACCTGACACTGCTGTGGGTTAAGGTGAATATAAATAATTAACCCTTTTGTTACCTTTGCCAACAGAGTAGACCCAGATCAGACAGCTCCTATAGGAAATAATTAAGGTAATGCAACAAGTTCCTACATGGGCTTTCTGCATAACTTTAAGGTACCTCCTCCTCTTAATGACATCTATGGTCATTCATGAAGTGGTCACTTAAGAGAGTTATTTCTGTAATGCTGAAAGAGCTATGGGATAATCAATCCCAGAATAATTTTTCTTTTTTTTGTTGTTGATATAGAGAGATTCTACACTTCTCAGTGATTGAGACTGTATTTTCTTATAAACGTGATAGCTGGTCTGGGTCTACCCTGTTGGTAATGATGGAATATCACCGTTTTATCGCATAATCTGCCATGTGGGAGTGCCGAAATAGAGTGCTGTAAATCCCAAAAATGAACTAGTGCTAAAGCTCATATCATATTATTATAGTACAAACAATTTGCAACGAATACCCATGTAAGATATCGTCCGTAGTTCATAGCATTGTTACAGCAAACTGAAATTACAACAAGAAAATTGAAGACTTACCAACAAATGAATAATTTTGTTTCTGTTAATTTCAGTTTATGTAACTAAATTCCTGTTTTCACATTGCAAAGTTCTAGCTTTGGTATGTCATTGGTATAATGGTTTTGGCTTGTCTGTTATCATATTTGTCTATTTCAGGTGGAGATTCAGGATATTAATGACAATCCACCCAAGTTCAGACAGAGCCTACTCACCCTTGGCGTGACCAGAGATGCTGGCTATGGATCTGCCCTGCTTAACCTACAGGTACAAAGTGGTAGAGAAATGGAGTACTAATCTACCCCTTTACACCATGAATATTCATTTAAGAAATAATTACATCATGAATATTAATTAGATATGAAATGGCACTTAAACACAGGATATCATGTCATAAGCATACAGGAGCTTTCTGATCTGGGTCTTCTCTCTTTGCAATGATGTTAAAAGCTGCATTTATGGAGTGAAGGGTTATATATCTTCCGCATCGGTCAAACCCTCTCTTGTTGATAGATCAGATGTTAGTTCATGTTATTTGCACAGTTTGTACACAAGTGAGATTCCCTAGAAGGTGATGTTGCATAGGACCCAGAAGCTTTAATGCCATGTTTTTTCTCTCTGTTAGATGAATATATGATGTAGCTTAGAAATGAGTGCTGTGATGATAATATTAATATCTCTTGTTTTGATATACATAACAACCAACATTGAGGCTTTGTAAACTGTGTAGCACCAGATTTGCAACCATGTTTACAATGTGGCTTCTGATCAGGGTCTCCACTGTTCACCACACGCAAAAACATACAGTATCATCTACAATAAGCTCTGATAGGTAACAAACAGTACAGCACTTTGTTTCTTAACCCTTTCCTCCATGAATACGCCTCTGTAAAAGTCACTTTTTGAAACCTTGTGATAAATAGAGCATTTGCTCCTATAGGAGCAAATGCTCTATTTATCACAATGTTTTAAAAACTACACAATTCTAAAATTGTCCTTTTCTCTAGTAAAAGCTCCTTATTGGTAGATTTATTTAAAGAGGTTGGGTCTAAAAATAGCCTATGGAGGAATGGGTTAAATGAGGCGACTGAACTGGTTCTACAATGTTTGCAAAACCGATAGATTGATTTTCATATTGCGGGACTCAAATTAATTTTGTTTCTTATGAACAGGACTTGGTGACGGATGCTGATGCTACAAAGAAGGTTGAATTTTTTGAACTCCGTACAGAACAGTACCTACAGAGTGCCCAGGTGTCTGGTAAACCATTCAAGGTGTTTCCAAATGGCACCGTGGCAACAAACACATACTTCCAGACGGACATGTATGGCTATTTCCTTGTCTTCATACAGGCCCAGGAGAAAGTGGCTGGAGGCGACCCTTTCATTGCAAACGCCACACTCAGAGTAAGTCAGGCTGTCTGATATTCATTGTACTAAATATCTGCCATGCGCCATATCTTTTAACCCCACACTCCATGAATATTCATGTGAGAAATAATGATGAATATTAATTAGATTTACTTCTATGATGGTATTATGAGCACAGATAATTTGCACAATTTGGGTTCAGGCAGAAACATAGAATCAAAATAATGTTTTACAGTAAAAACTCTCTGTAAGAGCCACTGAATTGTGTTAATTAGTTGGTATTTAGGGCAGGTGGCTGCTTAAAGCAAGGTGAAAGTAAAACAGAACTCTGCTGTAGGAGCCAAGGCTCGCATTTAACAACTTTTCTAACCCACCAAAATACAGCTGAACTCCAAAACTACTATCATAGTAATTCTTATATATAGTCCAGATTCTACAGATGCTGCTATGGGCTAAAAATTTAAAAAGTTCTGTGTTTCATAAAATTCAGCCAACTAATTAGGTTAACATTGACTTGATAAATTTGATGATATTCGTGCAAGAATTAATTATAGTATGGATATTATGATTGAAACTTTATTCTGGAATATGAAGCAAGGGAATTCTACAACAATAGATAATATTATCTGTGTCAGAGTTACATTTATTTTGATCATGTTTTTATTACTGTCAGATTTCCCTGGTGAATGATGACCAGAGGGTAAAAGTGGTGTTTGGACATCCTCCCGATGCTGTCCGAGCCTTCCAGGTCACATTTAACAAGTAAGTCATCTACTGTTATTATATGAACCCTTTGAATGCTGAATGTTTTGATGTAGAATGATTCGGGGTGGAAAGGGGGAGATAAACGTTGAAAAATATCATTGACAGTTTTAAACCTTTCCCAAATATAAACACCTTTCAATACCTTGACAAACAAGGTAGACCCAGATCAGACAGCTCTAATTAGGGTCTGCTCTGTTTGCTTTTGGAAGTATATAGATCTGATCCTACAACAAACAGTGTAGATCCTGACCAGTATCAGCCTCTCACATGATCTGTTCAGGTTTTTCACTTTTTAAGCATCATCTATTGACCATTTTATCACGGAAATTGAACAAATAGTGTAGACCCTGATCTGACACGATTTTTGTGTTCTCTGTTTTAGTATGGCAGCACTTAACCCTGTAACCCATAAATACTCTTTTCTACACCTTTGCAAACAGAGATCAGAAGACTTCTGTAGGAGCCATCTGATCAGGGTCTGCTCTATTTGCTTATGATATAATACAGATGTGATTCTTCAATTTCTGCTATGGCCAAAACTTCCTGTATTCATGTGGCATAGTAAAAAATATCTAATTATTTTTTATCACACTTTTTCCTTCATACTGTATTCATGACACATGTGTTCCTTCGAACACTCTTGTTTTAAGTTTACGCTGCTCTAAGCAATTCCCAAAAGACAAACATTTTTCATGGCATAGCTCATGCTTTTCATAATATTTTAGGAAATTGGAAGAGGTAATTGGCTACCGAGTAGTGCTGGACAAAATACAGACACATGAAAACCAATATGGCCAGCCAGAGGTCAACAAGTAAGTTTCTTTTTTAAAAAAATTAAGTCTCTTTTAAAATTTTGTCACAACTGACATACATTTGCCCTAAACCCCAAACTATCCTATTTAGTGTTTCAGTGCCCTAGACTCAGCCAAACCTAGATACACTTTTCAGTAAGGTATTTTGTGACTATCCCGTTTATACTTTTTCAGTAAAGTATTTTGTGATGCTATGTCTTATGTTTCTCTTGTGTAAGTTATGGCTTCACACCTTGTCTTTCATTTTCGATAAGTTTGGTTGAGTTTTGGTTTTATGGGGCTGCTAATATGCTGTTGATGTGGAACAGGCAAGGAGTAGTTCTGTAAAGCTGTGTATGTATGTGTAAGCACATACTTGATTAAAATTGTGTGCTTCTGGTGTTGCTGTTTACTTAAGTGTGTTATTTCCTGCTTCCTGCCTGACTTTTGTTTATTTTTAACCCATTCCCTTATATGCTATTTTTAGATTCTACCGCTTTGAATATATTTACCGAAAAGGAGCATTAACTAGTGGAAAGGAAATTTTTAGAATTGCGTAGTATTGAAACCATTGTGATAAATAGAGCATTTGCTCCTAAGGAACAAATGCTGTATTTATCACAATGGTTTCAGAAAGTGACATATACAGAGACGTCAAAAGGCGTCAATATGAGGGAATGGGTTAAATAGCATTTTTTATGTTTTATTCTCTTGTTATGGTTTTAAAAGAAATGCAATCAAATCAGTACTGAGACATGATTCATGAAAACATGTTTTACCAATTTAAATTTCGCACAGCATGCAAAAGGTTAAACTTTACCTCCATAAATACACCTTTCTTCATATTTGCAAACAAAGTAGATCCAGACCAGATGGCTCCTGTAGGAGCAGTCTGATCATGGTCTGTTCTGTTTGCTTATGATATAATACAGAAATGATTCTAAAGTTTATGCTATGACCAAAAGATCATGTGTTCATGTGCCATTATATAAAAATAGATTTAATTAATATTCATGATGTCATTATTTCTTACATGAATATTCATGGTGTAAAGGGTCAAAACACTTCATATCATAAACTTAAGTATTACCTCCTTGCATGCTAGCAGTCTGTTGCACTGTTACCCATACAAACTGTTTGGATCCAGATGAGAACTGCCAAGTACCTTGTTTAACTTTTTGACCCCTCTAATAATGGTTTTCAAAAGAATGGAGAAAAATCAGTTTGAATTTACCGATGACAATTTACAGACGACACTAATGTAGTATGCATAGAGATATTCATATTTTACTTTTGATTTTCAGAACTGACATGCTCATCCATGGTGAAGATTTCAAAACTAACGAAACAATCCCAGCCTCGGAGTTGCTAAGGTATGAATTTATATGCAGTAGGCAGTCATGTACTTGACACTTTACTTCAGATAATCCAACAACCTGTTTTACACCTTTGCAAACAGAGTAGACCCAGATCAGAGAGCTCCTGTGGGTATTCATCACCTTTAGTGATAGTTCTAGTTCTATAATTATATTTACTTACAGAATCATATAAATTTATTACTCTTAATGGTCAGAGTTTTGCATGAATGTTCCTCAAGTATACATGTAGGGTTAATTTTGTTTGCAAATGTTGAAGCAAATTCATACTTTGTCAGTTCTACAATATCATTTTATAATCAAACAGAGCAGACCCTGAGCGGACAGCTCCTAAAGGAGCCATCTAATCTGGATCTACTCTGTTGGCAAATATATAAAAAGCTGTGGTATGAGGTAAAGGGTCAATGATGTCATTGTATTTTCCACAGGTTGATAGACACCTATGCAGCAGAATTGTTGGAACTGAGATATAAGCACAACGTCCTGGAGATAGTGGTAAGTAACTGCTTATTTTCATGAAAATCCTAATAGTCATAGATATAACATTCACAGTTAAAATAATAGAATACTTTTTTAGCCTGTTACCTGATGGATACTTATGTAAGAAATGATGTCTTTTATTGATTAGCCGTGTCAATTAGAGAAAGGTAGATGTCCTAGAATCTGAAACCTGTGACTTTTAACCTTTAATTCATAAAGACACCTTTTAGCATGTTTGCAAACAGAGGTGACCCAGATCAGATGACTTGTGTAGGAGACACCTGATCAAGCTCTGATTTGTTTGCTTGCAAGATAATGCAGATATAATACAGATATTATATAGATATTATTCTATAGCTTGTGTCATAGTTGAAAATGCCTTTATAAAAAGTCAGTTAATGTTCATTAACCCATTCCCGCATATAGATGCCTTTTGACGTTTCTGTAAAAGTCTCTTTGTGAAACCATTGTGATAAATAGAGCATTTGCTCCTGTGGTGCAAATGCTCTATTTATCACAATGGTTTCAAAACTACACAATTCTGAAAAAATCCTTTTCTCTAGTAAATGCTCCTTTTTGGTAGATTTTAATGAAAGAGGTTGGATCTAAAAATAGCCTATGCGGGAATGGGTAAAGTCATTATTACTGACATGAATATTCACCAGGTAAGGGTGCTCCATATTTATCACAGGGGTTTCAAAACTACACATTTCTAGAGTTTTCCTTTTTTATTTCCCAAACGGCGGGGGTATAGTAATCGCATTGTCCGTCAGTCTGTCGCTCTGTCCTTCCATCCATCCATCCATCCATCCTAAATTTCGTGTCACTTCTATAACTTTGTTATCTGTGAATGGATTTCAAAATAACCTGGCACAAATGTTCATCACACAAAGACGATGTGACGCGTTCAACTCCCTAGTCCTTGGGTCAAATGTCAAGGTTACAGGGTACAGTTTTTGGGGGCATTTGTCACGTGACTGACAGCTCTTGTTCTAGTAAATGTTGGTATTAAAAGTAAATTTATTGAAAGAAGGTTGGGTCTAAATATAGCCTAGGAGGGAATGGGTTAACTGGAACTATCTAATTAGTATTACAGAAGATTTTGGTCTACACTGTTTGAATTGTTTTCTCTTGTTATGGCTCTCAATTATTGTTTGCTATTCAATGCTTTTGTGAATGTGTTACAGCCGACTGTGACTACTGTGGAGGGAGAGGACTTGGAGAATGTGTACAAGATGGCCTTGATAGTAGTCACCATTGCCCTCTTCTTGCTGTGTGTTGCTATTTCTGTAGTGTTCTACATCACTGTACAACAGTAAGTATATTAACCCTTTACTCACTCCATAAATACGCCTCTCTATGCCTTTGCAAACAGAGTAGACCCAGATCAGACTGCTCCTGTAGGAACCATCTGATCACGATCCGCTCTGTTGATTGTTATGTATCTTGCTGACGTTATGTAAAACTTATCTTATCTTTATCTTATCTTATCTCTGTTCACTAATGATATAATATAGATCTGATTCTTTAATTTCTGCCATGGTTAGAATTGCCTATGTTAAAGCACTTGTATGAAAAATAATCTAATTAATATTCATGGTATCATTATTTCTTACATGAATATTCATGTAATTAAAGGTTAAAAACTTGTCATCTTATACATCACATCTCCTCTAACATGGCTGTTGACATCCTTACTAGTTACAGAAGTTTGCTTTATAGGTTATTGTAATATCGGTGTCTGAAGGTGGGATATAATAATAGAGTCACCGTGTTCGTATTTACAAATCTAATCTCTTCAGTCTCTAAACATATATAAGTAACAGAACATGCATACATTAATTGGGCGAGCGGCAGCGGCCTGCTGCTGTGGTAGGCGTGGCTACCTGTGCCCAGGCTGACCAATGCAACAGTAGGACACTACATCCTCCCCTTGCTTTGAATTGCTTTTCACATTCAATTAAAATGACTTAACAAAATAACAATAAACATTTCAGCCGAAATATCTTCCTAATCAAAATGTCACAATTGCCGGGCTTGCTGCGGTCAGTTCTAATGCTAATGTTCGCAGAAACAATTAGTCCGATCATTTGTAAATTTAATGTCCATTTCTCCCCCTCAACTGAGTATCGTCTGTTACTTCACACTCTATAATGTTGATAGCTAATGATTACTAACACATTTGAAGTCAAGACTGACATGAATTTATAGTGCTTAATGAATCTCTGATTAATTCAAGAATCTAGGGGGTCTAGAATGGCGATACGGATTACAGAGGTTAGTGTCAGATATCCGTCTGGTCTAGAACTGAGTTTGCTCATAAATCTGATAAGCCCACAGTTTGTTTTTCTTTCTCTCATGCATTACACATGACCCTTGTCAGAGTCAGCCGATTGTCTTTCAGATAGCATTGTACATGAATACATAATTGCAGATATCCAATGCATGTACACAAAATATTTTCTGAGAATTTATTAAGTTTTGGAAACATTGGTATACTGACATTGGAAGTATCTTATTGAAACTTTGAAATATCAGACAATGTTTCATTGACATTTCCATGTCTAAGTGACATCTATTTTTGTTAAGGAAATAAAAGTTTGCATTTTCATATTGTTTACTATAGTGCTCTAACTAATCAGATTGTTTACTACAGTGCTCTAACTAATAATTCCCCGTAGGAATGCATACTTTGTGCATAACAATTAAATCCACAGTGATAGAATCGTGTTGCACTACATGTATATTTCTCCATAATTGTAATACTCCATTGGACTACATTAATCCTTGTACTACAGAAATTTGTTTTGAAGGCATTATTTTGGCCTTTTACACAAAGCACTATAACACATATACATCCCATTGTTATATGAAATCTTCGAAACGTTTGGGTCTTTTCCTGGCTCGGGGTGGAACACGGTAGTTGTTAGCGAGTTGCTGTTTGGTAACGATTTCCTTATGACGCCTGTCTGAAGTGTATGTATTCGTATCTGGTGAAATTCTCTTGAAGTTTGAGGCGTCCCTGGTCACAATTCTGTCGTCCATTTTGGCTCGAACCGTTGACCCTTTTGTACTGACAACTGTCGCTGGTTTAGAGGAAAACGCGGAAGACAGTTTGTTTTGGCGTTTCTGTTTAACTAGGACAGATTCCCCTGGTTGAAGGTTTGAGTTTTTGGCATGTCGTCGTTGATCTGCATATCGCTTGAAATTTTGCTTATAAGATTTGTCTCTTTTCCTTACATATGTGTCTTTCGCGTGTACTTTGAAAGCAGGCAAAGTTGTTTTTGGTTTTCTTGAGAATATAATTTCAGCTGGTGATAAGAGCGTTGCCGGATGCGGTGTAGCTCGGTAATTTTGTAAGAATTTTACAATCTCGCGTTTGTAGTTCAAGCCTTCGGCATGTGCTGCTTTTATAGCTTTTTGGAGTGGCTGCATGAAGCGCTCTACACAGCCATTTGCTTGCGGATGCAGCGGTGTAGTTTTCCGGTGCTTGAACCCGAATTCTCTCGCGAAGTCACCGAATTCTGCGCCATTGAAGGGAGGGCCATTGTCACTTTTCAACACGGATGGTATTCCGAACGTTGCCCAGATATTTTCCAGTCTTGGGATTACGGATTTGGCTGATATTGTGCTGACGTTTTCTACGATCGGAAATCGACTATAATCGTCGATAAGCACCATGAAATATGAACCATCGGGCATTGGTCCACAGAAGTCTATTGACAGTTCGTCCCACGGTGACTTTGGTAAGTCAGACGGTTTTAACGGCTCCGCGTTCGTTTGTGGAGTACACGCCATGCACGGAATACACTGTTTGATTGAGTTTTCTACCATTTTGTCTATCATTGGGAACCAGCACGTTTCTCTGAGTAGCGCTTTGCATTTTACCTGTCCCTGATGACCTCTGTGTGCGAGGTTAATCACCCGCTGCTGTAATTTCTCAGGAATGCAGAGTCGCGTGCCACGTAATAAGATACTGCCCTGGTCAGTTTCTAACACTGCTAGTTCATCTGCTAATTTATGGTAGCACTGATACGCATCATCGTTTGTTGTATTTTTCGGCTTCCATTTGTTTGTTTGGACGGCTGTTATAACGGCGCTGATAGTTTTATCGCTTTTTGAAGCTAAAGCGATGTCTGGAATGCATATAGCACTTGGTGCCGCGCAGTTTGCAAGGAAATTTACGTAATCCTCGGCGACATTTTGTTTTCTTTTGCATTCAGCTGGATGTCGCGACATGTAGTCTGCTGCGTTTGTATTTCCCTGTACATATTTCACCTTGAAGTTGTACGTCACCATTCTGAGACGCCAACGTTCTAGTCTAGCTGACTGTATTTTCTTTGATTTGTTAAATATTGACTCCATGGCTTTGTTATCACTGTATACTGTAAACTCGGATCCGAAGACATACAAGTGGTAATGTTCACAGCCCCACATAACTGCAAGCGCTTCACGTTCAGTCTGGCTATATCGGGATTCCACAGGGGTCAGTGATCTACTGGCGTAGGACACAATTCTCCTATTCTGAAGTAGTATTGCACTTAAACCCACCGGACTGGCGTCTACCAAAATCTCTGTGTGTTTTGCTGGGTCGAAATATGTCATTACATGGTCGCTTGTTAGTGCGTTTTTCAGTGTGTCGAAAGCACGTTTATGGGGTTCAGTCCATTCCCATTTCGCCCCTTTTTGCATCAGCTTTCGCAGAGGCTCTGTGATTGTTGAATAATTTGGTATAAAGCGCGACACGTAGTTTGTCATGCCGAGAAAACTTCGGACATCGGCTACATTTTTCGGTTGCCCTGCTGATTTGATTGTTTCTATCTTCTTTGGATCTGCTGAAATGCCTTCTTTGCTGAACACATAGCCATAGAACGTGATTTTGGTTTGGTTGAACACACATTTGTTTCTGTTAAGAGTCAGATTTTTCTCACGGAGTCTCTTCATTAATTGGTCCAAGTTTTCGTCATGCTCGAGCTGTGTTTTACCGAAAATGCAGATGTCGTCTGCAATGCTTATCACTCCTTTCAGACCGTCTAAGGTTTGTCGTATTTCATTTTCGAAAATTTCTGGAGCGGCACTTACTCCGAAATTTAGTCTTTTGTAACGACGTAATCCGACATGTGTTGCAAATGTAGTTATGTTTCGGGCACTTTCGTCTAGTTCAATTTGGTGGAACCCGTTTAGTAGGTCTACTTTTGAGAATACAGATGCTCCATTCAGTTTGAAAATGATGTCGTCTATGGTAGGTGTCACGTGTCGTTCTCTTCGAATTGCTTCGTTTGCCTTTCTCATGTCGACACACAGCCGAATTTGACTTGGAGAATTTGGTTTTGGCGCAGCTACGATCGGAGATACCCAGGGTGTAGGGCCTTCAACTTTCTCGATTACATCAAGCGTTTCAAGACGCTCTAATTCTCTCTCTACTTTCTCCCTTATATGGAAAGGAATACGGCGATGCTGTTGCGCTGTCGGCGTGACACTTTCGTCTACATGAAGTTTTACTTTCCGATCCTTTAATTTTCCAAGTCCGTTGAAAACGTCTGCATATTTATGGAATATTTCATCACTTTTTGTGTTCTCAGTCACAGTATTGATATTTGGAATAATTCCCAATTCTACAGCAGTATTGTAGCTCATGATGGATTCGTTATTCTTACGGATGACATGGATTGTGGCTAGCACCAGCTTGTTTTGGTTTTCGATTGTTGAAGTGAATTTGCCGCGTATCTGGAGCGGTGTTTCTTGAGCGAATGCATATGCTTTGGTTTTGACGGCGGTCAATTTCGGTTTGGAACTTAAGTTATCATACAGCTGTTCGGAAATTATATCGATTGAACTTCCGGTGTCAACAAGCATTTGCACACTTTCTCCGCAGATATTTACATACATTTTAGGTATTTTCCTCTGGATTTTATTAATGTTAATTCCGAATGAAACGTCCTCTTCGGTTTCTGAGGTTTCTTGCCGGTCATCTTCCTCTACCCGTGTCACATTCTGCTGTATTCTCTTTCTACATACCGACACGAAATGGTTTGGTTTGTGACAATAATTGCACGTTGCTCCTTGTGCCGGGCATTTGAATTTGTGCGGGTAATTTCCTCCACAGTTTCTACATTTCAAGTTTGATGACTTTGGGCCAAAATTTGTTGTTTGTTTTCTCTCGTGTACTTTGTAGTTTATTTTGTCGACTGTTTCACTTTGCTCCATTTTCTTGGCTTGTGCTGTTGACAGTTCAATCGTTCTGCCGACTAGTAACAGCTTCTGCAACTCCATATTTTCCTGAAGGGCTCTTCGGCGAAGTTTGTTAGACGTTGTCCCCTGTATTATTTGCGTTTTTATCTCCTTGTCTATGTTGTCGAAATCACAACCCATGGCCTTATGGCGGAGTCTGGTGACATATTTGTCAAGCGTTTCATTTAGTTCTTGTTTTATTTGGCGAAATTCAAAGATTTCGAATTCTGTGTTGACTCTAGGTTTGAAGAAATTGGATAAAGCGTCTTTTGTGTCATCATATGCGGATTCGTCGCCGGTGTTTGCCAATGTTTGGTATATGTGAAACACCTCGTCTCCAGCGTAGTGGAGCAGAAGAGCCTTTTTCCGCTTTGCACTTTGAACATTAAGTCCGATGAACAAGTTTTCAAGCTTTTGAAGATAAATATCCCATTTAGTTCCTAGTGACAGGTCACCATCTCGCACTTCGAATATCGGGAATGTCGGCAGTGATGCAGCCATGATGCGGAACACTTTCGTGTTTGTTACTGTTCTTCGTAGAAAAATAATTTTGGTTAGGTTGCACCAACTGTGTCTATAAACAGCACTTTGTGTTTAGTGCTTTGTGTTTAGTTTCCATCCCATCCTCGTCGCCATTGTAATATCGGTGTCTGAAGGTGGGATATAATAATAGAGTCACCGTGTTCGTATTTACAAATCTAATCTCTTCAGTCTCTAAACATATATAAGTAACAGAACATGCATACATTAATTGGGCGAGCGGCAGCGGCCTGCTGCTGTGGTAGGCGTGGCTACCTGTGCCCAGGCTGACCAATGCAACAGTAGGACACTACAGTTATCTTTATGTTTCAGACATTAATATTATTCTAAAGGAGCCATTTAATCAGTCACTCTGCACTATTTGCTAGCATGCCAGTCTAATTATACCCCTGCAAACAAAGTTTGAGATGGGGTGTATATATAGCAGTCAGTGTGTCGGTCGGTGTTGAAACAGTGTTGTTCCAAAATTGGTGATTGACCAAATGTGGCTGTTGATTTCTATATCTTTGACAAACTGTTTTGTCTTTTAATATTTATCTGAATGTATATTATGTTCTGCACATTATTGGAATTCGAACAATTCTAGAATTGCCCTGCGTGTTTTAGGAATTCCAATAATGGCGGACCATTCCAGATTCTAGAATCGGGCAAAGCAAAATTACATTAGGCTCTATGATTAGCATTGTTGTTATGATCTACTGTTGTTCGGCAAGAGAAAAAAAGATAATTTGATGCGGGTACACTTAAGTCTTTGTTTTTCTAAAATATGTTTGTTTTGTGGTCATTATTACCTAATTATTTATGGTATTTATTATTTTTTAATCTACTATTGTTTGATGAGAAAAACGGTTTGATGTGGGTACACTTTATTTTTACTAATGGAGGTGTAATATTTGTGAAACAATGTTTCACATATCAATCAGCATGGCTTAATGAAGTCGATAATGATTTCTAATAAACACAAGATTAAAGAATATACTAACAACCATTGTTTTGTCAATTTCATGGATTTTCTGCGACGAGTTTATATTAGGCTTTCAGTATTCTACTGGAATCTGTCTGAGAGTCATACAGTATACAATTCATATAGGTGATGAATAAAATAGATTATGATTGAAAATCTATAAATGTATGTAAATGGAGAATTCCAACTTTGTCCACTATTCTAAAAACGCGCACGGACCATTCTAGAATCGCCCTGCGCGTTTTAGGAATTCCAATATTGTCTGCCATTATTGGAATTCCTAAAACGTGCAGGGCAATTCTAGAATTGTCCATATTCCAATAATGCGCAGAACATATAATATATAAACTGTTGGAAAATGCACTGTAAGCATTATTTAAATGATATGAATACATGATACAATTTCAAAGTGGAATGGTCCATCATGTAAGAGTACTGATAGAGTCGATCATGTTAGAGTACCGATAGAGTCCATTCAGTATGAAAGGCTTAAATTTGTTTGCAAATGACAATGCACTCTTTTTTTTGCATTCAAAGAGTTTTTTTATACATCTTTCTTAATTCAGCATACATGAATGTTGAAAATATGCCATGGCATGAGACATTGTATTTTATGTAGATAGATTTACTCTAAATAATTAGAGGAACTTTCTGCGTTACTTTTGTCCTGCATTAAGCAAATACCTGCTTATAATGACACCCTATGTTTATTCATTAAGTGGTCGCATAAAAGGGGTTCTACTGTATAGGGAGTAAAGGGTTAACATTTGTGCTTTGTACAGACTATCACTATTCTAGTGTTGAAATGCATCCACATATGGCTTTTAGCTCAATAGTGCTTAATCCATGATTACCTATGCAAACTGTTTGGATCCAGATGAGATGCCGCATCATGCTGTGTCTCATCTGGATCCAAACTGTTTGACATTTTGACCGTATTTTTGCAAAGAATTGAGAAAACATTTATTTACCCTTTTGCTTGACAAACCAGATATGTAAAAATGAATTCAGACTCAAACTAGGAAATGTAGTAACCTCTGGACCTGGTGTTTTAATATTTATGTCATTTTATCTATTTGCTTTCAGATACAAAAGAAAGTTGAAAGCTGCGACTGCAATGGCATATGGTAAGTCATGAGTAAGAAATATCTTGGAAGAATATGAATATATCTAGAAAGAAAAAGTATATCTAGCTTGAGCTTATAATACTAACAAATGTAATTATGAATCATCCTACTGTCATTAAAATATTCATGCAACGTGTTACTATCTGACTAACCTATTCATATTCATTTATCAATTAATTAGTTTGTCCATAAGTTATATATATTCTCTCTCTGGGTTTTACCCTTTACCCTTTGAATATTCATGCAAGAAGAAATGACATCATGAATATTTATTGTCTGTAGCTGAATTTTTATAATGGTTTATGAGCACAGACGTTTTGGCCATTGCAGAAAGTGTAGAATTAGATCTATATGTACAGTAATTCCATTTAGCAAGTAGATCAGACCCTGATCAGACAGCCCCTACAAGAGCTATCTGACCTTGGTCTACTCTGCTAAGGCATCAAAAGGTGCTTCTATCATGTAAAGCATTAACGTTTTAACACCAAATATGCAAATTGTTACCTTATGGAATTATATAGGTCTAATTCACCAGTTTCTGCCAAGGCAAAAAGAAATCCTGTGTTCATTTACTTTATAAAAGTTAATGTTAATAAATATTCATGATATCATTATTTCTTGTATGAATATTCATCAGGTATAGGGTTAATAGATTGAAAGGTTACTGTTTGATCATTGTTCAGCCGACAAGATAGACCTAATGATTGAAGAATTTTGAAGAGCCATATAATCTGGGTCTTCTTCCATATTCATTTTCTTTTAGAGTTTATCAGTACATACTAGATTTGTGTTTTGTCATAGAAACAATTCATCTTTTTCGACACTTTATAATTATTCAGCAGGTCATGCTCATGTAGCTAGCCATAGGCTTCAAGTGAACATTTTGCTAGGCATGCATATCATGTTTGCGCTTTTGTCAGATTATATTAAGACCGAAATTTCAATTCAAGAGCATGCATATATTAGTTATAAAATAGTTTTTATATTCTTATGTATATATTTCAGAAATGTTTACATTTTACTGTAGTGGCAACACAGTTCTTTTCATTAATTACCTGTTGAATCCTGAGGGACGGTTGGAGCCTGATCTCTGACACTTTAGATTCAAAAGGACCACAACAGATTTGGTAGATGATGAATACCCTTAAATCGTTGCACGCTGTGTAATTTTTGTCTGCTTCAATACTTAATAACATTTCTCTAGTTTCTTTGCAAAAATATGGTCAGAGTAACAAACAGGTTGGATCCTGATGAGACGCCACATTATGCATCTCATCGTCTCATCTGGATCCAAACTGTATATGTAATCATGTATTTGTTGCTATCGAGCAAATAGATATATCAACTGTGTTGACCCTATTTTATTTGTGCATAAAATGTATAATATTCAGCCATTTTTCAGTCTGTCATAAAACATGACAAGCGACAGACTCCCATTGTTCACAAAAAATGATGGTATGGGAAAACCCATATGACTTAAGATATAATGTATTTTGAAATAAATACATACCTGGGGATTCTAAGCCAAATATAAATTGCAAAGTTTACTTGGGAAGAAAGGAATCTGTTAACTACATGGCCCTGGAATGGGTTTAGCTAAAACTGAAACCATAATCAAACAGCATGTGTGCGCGAGAGTTTGCCACGCAGAACATATTTTTTGTCCTATTAGAACACCTGTTGCAGATTTTATGCACAAAAGCATTACAATATTTCAGCATAAATATATATTTAAGACTTATTATTTTTGCCATGCATAACAAGATTGAATAACAAAACAAGAAAGTAACATTTATGATCCATTATATATTATGTATATACCTGTATATGTATAAATATATGTATAAGAGTATACATTTTAAATTTTGATGAAAAGTCATACATAGACTACATAATTGTTACAGAAACCCCTTAGTATTTTTATGATAGGGCTGAACTTCACACTATGTATGTAGGGATGCAATATATAAATACATGTATATATATGCATCCCTTTAAGGTGAACATCTCAAGCCATAACACTTGATATAGGTCCAGGTCATCTAAACATTACTGTATATGAAGCACTGCCACCCTGTCCCCTATGATGAAGGTTGACTTTATTACAGTATCAGGCTTTAACACAAAGGACTCGGGGGTGACCCTGACTAGGGTGCAGGGCAAGGTCTGGCGCCAGATGTTTTCAGATGACACATCTGTACATGGTACAGATGGAGGTATTCAACCCACCAGAATTTGCTTCCATTCATAGTCAGAGCTGATACTTGTTTAGAAATAGATGACAACCATGCCACTAGGACTTGTGTCTTCACACTTTTGCAAAGCTATAGGGCAGGGCCCCTTGCCATGGTTACATATGGCATCAGCTGAATTAACCCTTTCCCTCATATAAACGTGTTTTCACACATCTGCAAACAGACTAGACCCAGATCAGACGGCTCCTAGAGGAGCCGTCTGATCAGGGTCTGCTCTGTTTGCTATTAGAATTTGATAGATCTGTTTCCTTGCTTTCTAAAATGTTTACAATGTTCCACCCTCCTTATTTCTTTAAAACTATATTGTTAATGAACATTTGGTAGGTATTAAAATCTGGCCCAAATACAGAACAGGGAAAGGGTTAAGAGGCACATTGTATTTTGTTCAGATATGTCATTTCATAGCTGTACCATATATTGTTGGTACTCTTGCGTACCAACAATATAGGGTTCGGCAAAGAAATGTTGAAATTATTTAATACAATATCTTAATTATGCCACTGGACCCTTTACTTGATAAACCCAAACTCTTTACACCTTTGCAAACCGAGTAGACTTGGATCAACCAGCTGCTGTATGAGCTGTATGGTTGGAGCGTGCTCTGTTTATGCTATATGTAACAGATCTTACTCTTTACTGTAATACTTCCTTACTTTATATTTTTAATCATTCCGTCATATTGAATTCTTTTGATGGCTCTGTTCAAGTCACTGTTTGGAACCATTGTGATAAGTAGAGCATTTGCTTTATAGGAGCAAAATGTTCTATCACAATAGTTTCAAAACTACACAATTTTGAATTTTCTTTTTTTCTAGTAAATGCCAGATTTCAGTAGATTGATTCAAAGAGGTTGGGTCGAAAAATAGCGTATGAGGGAATGGGTCTGAAAATAGCCCATGAGGGAATGGGTTAATGCAGAATTAATGAATATTCATAATGGACGGTATCTTACATGAGAATTCATCAAGTTAAGGGTTATCTAGAGATCTGTTTTCAGAGTGGAATAGTGCACATTAGTGTTTAACTACCACTAGAGGATTTTGAACTACGAACAGTGCAGACCCTGATCAGAGGGCTTCTCTAGGAGACCTCTAATCTGGGTCTACACTGTTTGCAAATGCCAGTGCATGCATGTCGGGGGTCAAAAGGGTTAACAGCGTCTTCTGCCCGTTACTGCGGTATTTGAGTTTAGAACCTGATCAGGTGGTCCTTGATATAGGCATAGCAGTTTGTCTGGATTTACGCTGTTTGCTACAATGTGAAGATACTATTTCTTATGACTTGGCTCTTGTTATTGTTACAACAGCTGCTTTCCTACTCACAGACAATTGTCGGACATACCCTATCTTTCATCCATGCTTCATCCACCAAATATTATAGGAATATGTGTAATGTGTTTCACCAAATGTTTGCAACATTTTTTCCCTATAGTCCTTTGTGCCTTTTACTGTTCATTTCTCTGTAATCTAGAAGAACTACACTACACACAATGAGCATTTATTAGCAGTTTCACATAGTTCAGTGTTTAATACTGTTACAGTTAAACTTCGATATCTCGAACTCAGATAATTCGAACTTTGGAATAACTCGAAGAAAATGTTAGGACCTTCCAAAATTTACAATACAGAATTGTTCTACAATGTATCGCTACACATATCTATATAGAAACACATGTGACAGCTTAATGCAGGTCAAAAGTAATGCTGAAAGAGGACGCATATTTTCAATAATATCATCAAACTTGGTATTTGTTATGCTCAATCATTATTATGAAGATTGTCAATTTAAACTTATATGGAAAAATGCCCCTGTGATACAAAATAAATCTATTTCATCAATACTTATATTTTTTGAACTACAACAAAATATTATCGGCCCTTTCCGTTCAAATTTTCCGCGTTTTGCCGATGATTACCCGAACCCTCCATTATTTTTGTAATAGCTTGTCTCGGAGGTTGTCGGAGAGACGCGAATAGGGCGAACAGATGCGAAACTAAAACCCAACCCGAATAAGACTGAAACATCAGGAATAAAATCGGGATCGCCGATAGCAAACACATGGATGTTTTGTCATTTTCAACGTTTATTCGATAGGTTTTCTTGCGGTTTACTTCTTTTCAGCATATAAACAACTGAGTTTTGTATATTTTAGGTATTTTTGAAACACGTCGAATGAAGGGACATCCCCTTTAATGTCACTACAGGAGCTTTCAGCATTAATTTAGACCTGTCATTAAGCTGTGAACTTGAGAAATTGTTCAGATTAGAAATCGGATAATTTGAATTTCTTTTATCTCGAAGTAAATTGTATGGTCCCTTGAAGTTCGAGATGTTGAAGTTCAGCTGTAGTTGCAGTTATGAAATTGAACATAAATGTGTTAAATTCAATTCACATTAAACCTGAGCTGCATGAATATAGATTTAGTAAATGTTTAGCGTATTGAAAGAAAGGTTACAAATTTGTCTCCATTCTCCATGTAGAATCAAAACAAATGCAGACAAACCCAATCTATACTGATTTATGTGCAGATTTTCCTAACAGTAATATTTATCAAAAGTCAATGTCAGATATGTAAAGTAGCTGTTAATTAATAGCTTCTTTTTGCGGGTCCATATAATAAGTCACATTTAGTGATAGTTCTTAATAGGGGCTGTGTGTTTTTTTTCTTAGTTTATACAATTGCACCAATATATTTTAAAAATGTATAGTTATGTATTATGTATATATACTTATTTATATTGATGAAAATGTCTTCTTTATTCATGTGTTTTTAAGACCTTTATTGTTATAAAGCTGCCTTTTGGCAGTGATGTAAGAAGATACATTCTAACGAGATACTTTCTGTTGTGCATATTGGATTTGAGGATCTAAACCTTTTATCTAATAAATATTCAAGCATTCTAGATTTTAAGTGAACTAATTTTCTTGGTATATGAAATAAGCATATACATTGCTGTGACAAATATAGAATCAGATCTATGATATTGCATAACCCATTCCCTGTTCTCTGTTTATTCCAAATTGCAATACCTACTTAATATTCATGGACAAAATAGTTATAATAAAATATGTGAATCATTGTAGCCATTTTAGAAACTAAAGAAACAGATTTATCAAATTCCATTAGCAAACAGAGCAGACCCTGATCAGATGGCTCCTATAGGAGCCATCTGATCTGGGTATTCTCTGTTTGCAAATGCGTAAAAAGGTGTTTACATGAAGGAAAAGGTTAAACAAACAGAGCAAACCCTGATAAGATGGCTCAATAGCTGTGTTTGCACTGTTTGTAAAGATGTCAGTAGGGGTCTGTATCAAGTGAAGAAATAACACTTTAAGTGCTGAATATTTAAGTGGAATGATCCATTAGTGTGTAAATACAAAGTTGGCTTAAATTTGCTACAGGTTTTTGAATGACAAACAGTATATGTCTATATTATATGTGTATGTTATGGTTTCATGTTAGTCTGTGTGATTCTCTCGAGTTGAACTTGATATAGATGTTTTTGCAAGAAACCCTAAGAGACTTGTAAATTCAACAAATGCATCATTTTAATCTGTTACTTCATGAATATTCATGTAAGAAATAATGACAATACAATAAAAATTGTTATAATAGCACATGGAAACATGAATTTTTGGCCATGGCAGAAACTGTAGAATCATATCTATATTATATCATAAGCAAACGGAGCAGATCATGATCAGACGGCTCCTACAGGAGCCATTCTGATCTGAGTCTACTGTGTTTGCAGATGCATAGAAAGGCGTTTATGGAGAAAAGTGTCAATCTACACAAGTCTGTTTCGATTTTGCCAATAGTTTCAATTCTTTTCTTAGCAACAAATTTTTAGAGAATAGTTACATTTCAAATGTATCAACAAATGGCGAAAATATAGTGGTTGATATTGTCAATCTTTGACTGCTGTTGCTAAATATGTATGTGACAATGTGGAGAAATTAGTGTTTTTGTGAATATGTGTGTACACATGTATTTTATATGTGTGAACGTTAGTACTTAGTGTGTCTTTTTGTTTTTTCGTTTCCGATGTTTAGATGCTAAAGGTATGGCATTTTGAGTGATTTCTGTAATGCTTCTTTAACACTTTTTCAGAGCTGTACATGGGAGGATGGTCTTTAACCTTTGTTCCTTGAATATTAATTTAAGAAATGATTACATCATGAATATTAATTAGATTATTTTTCATAATGGCACATAGACATAAGAACTTTTCGCCATGGAACGAATTGTAGAATCATATCTATATTATGTCATAAGCAAATCGAGCAGACCCTGATCAGACAGCTCCTACATGAGCTGTCTGATATGGGTCTACTCTGCAAGGCATGAAAGAGCATTAATATGAAGGGATGGGTTAAGAAATCTAATAAAAATAGTTTTGTCATTTCTCCGATAAACCCAATATCTTGCTGCTACCATTTAACCCTTTACTCCATGAATATTCATTTTGGCCCATGGCAAACTTAAATTTGGCCCATGGCAGAATCAGATCTGCATTATCTTAGACAAGAATAGAGCAAACCCTGATCAGATAGTTCCTATAGGAGCTGCCTCATCTGGGTCTACTCTGTTTGCAAAGGCATATATTAGGAATAAAAAGTAATGTCTGTCTCTTGGGCATTCCTATTAAACCTTTACTTCATAGATATGCCTATTAACACTTTTACAAACAAAGTAGATCCAGGTCTGATAGCTGTGTAGGACAGTTTGAATATAATTAGCCAGGGTCTGCTCTGTTTGCACCAATACTAAAACATCCTGTTTTACATTTACCATTATACAGATTCAGCTCATAGATATTCATGATGTCATTTTTTCTAATATGAATATTTATCAGGGAAAGGTTTAAATATCTTCTGTACAGCTCTGGTTTATTCACTCATTCTAGCTTATTTTGTTTTACTGCTTTAGCTGTTCACCGCGGGTCTGGAACCATTTTAACACAGTGTATGTAGCAAATATATAAATGTTCACCGAGCACCTGTTGTGAAGACATTGACTTACAATTGTAGTAACTGCTTTAAGTCTTTGAATGCAGGGTGTTTCAAAGTGGGATGTCTTTCACTTTGTAATCATTGAACTTATTTTGTATGAATTAATTAAATATGCTAGACGAATATGACTGCAGACTCAAATCAGATGATTCTTTCCAGAGCCCTCTGATCTTGGTCTATGTTGCTCATGCACATACCGTGTTATATTTAATAAATGTCCCCAGGTGCGTAACCTTTTTTTAAAGGGTGGTTTCTTAATGCAGATGAAAGCGATGCAGAATGCTCCCAGCTGAGCTTTCTGCATTGCTTTCAGCTACCACCTGTGTTTTGAAAAACCTACACTACTTTCTTTTTTTGATGGTTATTATATAGACATTTTAGTTATTTTATTGATTCTTAGTTTCCCCCAGAAGTAAAGGGTGGTTATTGAGTGTTAGGGAGAATGGAAATGTCAATTGATGATCCTGCATTCAAAGAGTTAAAGATAGGCCAGGTCCTTGGTAAAGGTCACTCAGACAGCTGCATATATTATGACAGATCCAGAGAGGGTCTGCTGCTTTATGTTCAATCCTTTACTTCGTAAATATTCATACAGTTTCTGTCCATTATGATATTGGTTTAACTATTGTATTAAAGCTTTACTTAATGAATATTCATGTGAGACAGTAATTACATCATGCATATTAGCCCTTTCCTCCATAAATACGCCTTTCTATGCCTCTGTAAAAATCACCTGTTGAAACCATTGTGATAAATAGAGCATTTGCTCCTATTATTAGCAAATGCTCTATTTATCACAATGGTTTCAAACTACATGTACAAAATTCTAGAATTTTCCTTTTCTCTAGTTAATGCTCTTTTTCGGTTGATTTATTCAAAGAGGTTGGATCTAAAAATAGCCTATGAGGGAAAGGTTAATCAGCGGAATTTTTGAAATAACACAAACACATGAATATTTAAAATTTTAACCAAGACAGAAAGTGTAGAATTAGATGTATATTATGTGGAAAGCAAACAGAGCAGATTCTGATCAGATAGCATCTAAAGGAGCTGTCTGGTCTTGGTCTACTCTCTTTGCAAAGAAATAAAGAGGAGGTGTGATGGTCAAGTAATTTAGGGTTAACAATAAAATACTGAACAATGAAAAATAGTGAGACACTGATCAGATACTGCATACATGTATTCATGTTCCTTATATGATCTGAGTCATCACTGTTTGCAAATGGGAACATGACGTTTTACCACAGACGCTGGCCAAGTATTGTTACTATTATATATCCTAATGCACCTTTCCCCTGTTTGAACTGTATTCTTTGCAGTATAATTAATTTTGTATGTAGATCTATAGTTTATTAACCCTTCGCTTGCTATTCACGTCAATATACGTACCTGTAAATAGTGAAGACCCAGATGAGAGCTCCTGCAGGAGCTGTCTCATCAGGGTCTGCACTATTTACAAGTTGATTGTGCAACCAGTGCACTCTACAGCAGTGATTGCACAGCGAAATAGTTGTACACAGTGACGATATATTTAATTATACAACAGAAAGAGAAGGGTTAACAATGTTCTGTCGAATTCAGTGTGAACCTGGCATTGTCAATGGTTGAAATGCAAGAAATTTAGCAAATTAATTATTTTCAAAAGTATGATTTCTTCTTTTGTATTGAAAATATAATATAATTGAGCTATAGCATAATTATGAATTGATACAGTAGAATCACCACAAGTTACATTTATAATTGGGAATTTTATAAAAATGTTTATCCCTCTAGCTGATGAACAATTAGTAAGAGATAATGACATCATGCGTATTTATAATGGTACATGAACATTAGCATTGTTTTGCTTGGCAGAAACTGTAGCATTCCTTAAGCAAACAGAGAAGACCCTTATTAGATGGCACCTCTAGGAGCCCTCTGATCTGGGTCCACTCTGTTTGCAAAGGCGTGAAAAATCATCTATATTAGGGAAAGAGTTTTTCACTTATTTCTAAATAATATTGAGTGCAGCAATTATCCAAAAGGTAAAACAGTCACATATAGCACCTATTATCATGATGAAAAAAAAAGACAATGTATACTCTGATCTGGAGCTGTTTAACCCTTTCATTCATACAATCACTAGCTTTTCATGCATTTGCAAACAGAGTAGTCCTAGATCAGACAGCTCCTATTATATAAGGAGCCATTTGATCAGGGTCTATTCTGTTTGCTTATAGTATAATAAAGATCTGGTTTGACAGTTTCTGCCTGTCAGCCAAAACACCTTGTGTACAAAATGCCATCATAAAAAGTCAGCTAATAAGGAGCCCTCTCATCAGGGTCTCCACAGTGTGTGCTAAAGGCATTTATGAAGAATGAATGAATGAAAATAGCTACCATCTACCTTGCGTTCCTCGTTCTGGTGGTTTTTGTGTAGAGGTCTTACTTATTATAACAATAACATTTGCATGATCTGCATAATTATGTTGTATGTTTTCATCCTTTACCTCATGAATATTCATGTAAGAAATAATGACATCATGAATAGTAAATAGATTTAACTCTTATAATGGCATTATATATACACAAGGGAATTTTGAACATAGCAGAAACAGAAGAAGTCAGATCTGTATTATTTCATAAGCAAACAGAGCATACCCTGATCAGATGGCTCCTTCTGGATCAATCTGATCTGGTTCAAGTATGTTTGCTTAGGCTTTATGAGTATCTATCTATGGAGTAAAGGGTTAATTATAACATCTGCGTGCTGCAATAGTTTTCAAATATGTTTGTGCTTACAGTGCCATTGTAACCTTTGATAGCTGTATGCTTATGCATTTTTAGTTATCATTACTGTAAGAGCTCGACTCAGTATTGACTTCTTTGAAATTTAGACATCAAACAAGATAACTAAAGCTTGACTTGGTCTTGACTTATTTGAAATGTAGACATCAAGTAAGATGACTAAAGCTTGACTCGGTATTGAAGTATTTGACATTTAGATATTAAACAAGATAACTAAAGCTTGACTAGGTCTTGACTAATTAGTATTTGAAAGTTAGACATTAAGTAAGATGACTAAAGCTTGACTCGGTATTGATGTATTTGAAATGTAGACATCATGCAACATAACTAAAGCTTGACTTGGTCTTGACTTAATTGAAATTTAGACATCAAATTAAACAAGTTAGCTAAAGGTTTGACTTTTTATTGACCTCATTGTACTTTAGACATCAAATAAGATGACTAAGAGCTTGACTTGGTGTTGACATTCATTAGACCCCCTCTAAACTGGACTTTGAATTTAGTATAAATGTCATTCTTAGAGACAGGTGGCAGCTTAATGCAGGGTGAAAGTCATATTGCAGAAAGCTCCTCTATCCTGCCTTAGAGCTTAACTTTTTAATGACCCATAGTAATTTAGACATCAAATAAGCTAAGAGCATGATGTTTTAATGACCTCATAGAATTTAGACATCGAATAAGCTTACTGAAAGCTTGGCTTGATATTGCAGAAAGCAAGCTTCCTGATGATGCAGATCACTTTAATGACATTTGCGTAGGGTAAGATATTCAGAGAAATCTTTGTAGGCAAAATACCTTCTGCTTATTAAGGTATCCTTCTTCCATGTCAGAACAAAGAGAAATACAACAGTACTATATAGTTCACCTCTCACCACCGCTTGTAGCAATCATCTATGTGACCATTTATAAACTGAACCCTGAGTAGACTCCATGTATTAGAGTAAAGGGTTAGTTTCTACAAAAAGAAAATGTTTTCAGCTCAATTTTAAATATCGATTACTCTGTCTCTTTTTAAAATAAAATTATCCAGGTATGAAACAGTTTATATCCAAATAAGATTGCTAATTTATTGGAATCTCAGTTGGATCCAAACTGCATTCAGTTATTACTGCAAAGTTGCTTAACCCTTTCCCTGTTCTGTGTTTATTACTAATTTCAATACCTACTGAATATTCATAGACAAAAAGGTTATAATGAAATTTTAAACATGGAGCATTGCAGCCATTTTTGAAAGTAAAGCCACAGATCTTTGAAATTCTATTAGCAAACAGAGTAGACCCTGATCAGACGGCTCCTCTAGGAGCCATCTGATCTGGGTCTACTCTGTTTGCATATGCGTGAAAACAAGTTTATATGAGGGAAAGGGTTAAAAGGTTATCTTCCTCTGAAATATACAGTTGAACTTCAATATCACAAACTACAAGGAATCATGCAAATTACTTTGAAATAACAGAGGTTCGAGTCATCTGATTTCTAATCTGAACAATATCTCAAGTTCACGGCTTAATGCAGGTTTAAAGTAATGCTGAAAGCTCCTGTAGGAGCTTTCAGCATTACTCTTGACCTGCATTAAGCTGTCATATGTGTTTCTACATATGCGAAATGATATATTGTAGAATTGTTCTGTATTTTAACTTTTGGAAGGATTGAAATTTTACTCTGAGTTATCCAAGTTCTAGATATTGAAATTCATTTGTATCTGAAAAAAGAATCATAAAGCTGGTATCTGCACTCTTCATCTAAATGTTTTCCCTTATCTATAGTACTTACTCATTAATCCTTATCCTGCCGAAAAAAACAATGTCCGCTCAAATCTGATAAGATGGAAGATTTAAATACATAAAATTCAATGAAGCTGTTGAGAAACTATGTACCAAAATAATTATGTACCGAGTTACTCGGCTTCACATCTTGATTAAAGCTGTTCGCAAATGATGGATAGGTCTTGATCAGCACAGTACGTAAGGATTAAATTGCTGAGTATACATGTATTATTGTTTAGAAAGAGTGGCACTAACAGTTTCTGTGTTCCAAAACTATTGTAACTACAATGTATGGGGTTAATTCATAATGACCTTTGCAAACAGTTTTTGATTCATATGAGATGCAGAGTTACAATTTGGCTTCTCATTAGAATTGAAACTTTGAAGCTCTGTTGCACATTTTTCAGTAGAATTGATAGAAAAACTGACAGTTTTACCCATTTCTCCATAAATAGACCTTTCAACGCCTTAAGTGCAAACAGAGCAGACCCAGATCAGATGGCTCCAAATTAATTAGGAGCCATTTGAGTAGGGTCTGCTCTGTTTGCTTATATGCTATAATATAGATATGACTCTACAGTTTCTGCGATCGTCAAACATTCTTGTGTCCATGTGCTATTATAACACATAATCTAATTAATATTCATGATATCATCATTTCTTACATGGACATTCATGTATTAAAGGGACACAGTTATGGGTTTTACTCTAAATGTTTAATAATGTCATTACAGTAGTTTTGCACTACCAGAAACAATTAGTGAACAATCCAATTAGAAAAATGACTTTAGGGATTCGCCAGGCAACAGTGTAAACCTAAACTATTTGTAATGTCCCTCACAATGTAGAGTGCCTGATAAAGGTCTGCTCTTGCAATTTAATGCTTTACATGTAAAATTAATTTTGTCCCCAAATTTGTTGTCTGCTGCAGTTTCTTAAAATAAAACCCAAAACAAATAAACAGTTTTGATCTTAACACTTTCCTCCATAAATAAGCCTTTCTGCGCCTCTGTAATAGTCACTTCTTGAAGCCATTGTGATAAATAGAGCATTTGCTCCATAGGAGCAAATACTCTGTTTATCACAATGGTTTCTATATTACACAATTATAACATTTTCATTTTCTCTAGTAAATACTCCTTTTCGGTAGATTCATTCAAAGAGGTTGGGTCTAAAAATAGCCTTTGGAGGAATGGGTTAAAGATATGCCAAATTACCTTGTGTCTCATCTAAGATCAACCTGTTTGCATGTTATCAAATATTTGGTGATAATAATATGCACTGAATTAACTTACTAATCAAGCAGTGTAGACCCAGATCAGATGTTCTATCTGTGATGTGGTGATGTGACTGTCTGTTCTGCAAATCCATGCAGAAACCTTTTATTGTAGCCTGGTTCCTATGTGTGACTTATGCCTTGGGTTCTTTTGGTAGTCCTCTTTCCTTATCCTTGTTGTGCAGTGTTGTTTATACAATTTAGTTCTGATTTGTATAATGTTAATGACAATGAAACCAGCTGTCTACTTTGACAACTCGGAAGAAGTTCTTTTTTAGCTTCGCCTCTTCTTCGAAGAAAAAATACAAGCTTTTGTCATAAATTCGTCATCGTTGGTGTCATTTTTGTCATTGCTAACCTTAACATTAACATTAATGGCACTACGAACGAGGAATTTTTTTATCAATACAGAAAGTTAAGAATCTTTATCTATATTACTTCACAAGCAAACAGAGAAAACCCTGTTAGATGGCTCCTACAGGAACCCTCTGTTCTTGGTCTACTCTGTTTGCAAATGTTTAAAAAGGTGTATCTACAAAGGTGTATCTATGGAGTATCGGGTCAACCCTTTACCTCATGAATATTCATGCAACAAATAATAGTGTTAATTATCTGAATGTTAATAATGACATTAGAGTAAGGGAAGTTTTGGCCATGGCAGAATCTGCAGAATTAGATCTGTTATTTTCGATAAGCAAATACAGTAAAAAACCCTCTAAACCGGAATTCTAGTAGAGAATAATTAAGATACTTTTAGGCAGTTGGCTGCTTCATGCAGGGTAAAAGTCATGCAGAAAGCTCCTCTGGGAGCTTTCTGCATGACTTTCACCCTGCATGAAGCTGCCACCTGTCTCCAAGACCGATATTTATACCAAATTTAACGTCCGGTTTAGAGGGGTTTTACTGTAGAGCAGACCTGGCTCAGATATCTCCTACAGGAGCCATTTGTTTACTTCTCTTTGAGGTAAAGGGTTGATTGTAAATTGAAATGTTTGAAATATTCAATGTTAGTCAATACTTGATCCTTTAAATCATGAGCTGAGGAATATCATGTGAACTTTAAACTTCTAATGTATTAGTTAACACAAGCACAGACATTAGATATAAACTATGGTACTTTGTAACCATCCTAGCTATGATGTACTTGACCAATATTATAAAAGTTAACTCTTTACTCTATAAATTCACCTTTCTATGCCTTTGCAAACAGAGTAGACCTATATCAGACAGTTCCTATTGGAGCCATCTGATCAGTGTATACCCCGGTACTCTTTTTTTTTTTTTTGCTAGTCTACAATTTTTTTTTTAACAAGGTCCAACGTTTGATAATTCTAGCATCCTGAGAGAAATTATAGGCTGGTGAGGTTTGTTGATATGCAAATTTCTCAGTGTGGGAAATGAGTCACTTCCTTTGTAAACAGTGTAGACACAGATGAGAGGGCTTCTGGAGGACCCCTCTCATCATGGTCTGCACTGTTTGTCATGTTAAACTTTTCCTTTAAAAATCCATGAATATTCACTGTAAGCTGTAATATTCACTGTAAGCTGTAATATTCACTGTAAGCTCTAACATTCACTGTAAGCTTGGCCTGTTTTTGAATTTTGGAAATTTAATGTTGATAGCTAGTCTATGGGGAATTAATGACTTTAAACATCTCCCAGCATTTGAGTACTGAATCATTTAACCCTTTGCGTACTAGTCGAGAATTTGTTGTTATATTTGCAAACTGTGAGTTTGAATCCAGGTGAGACCCCAAGCAGTTTGGCATCTCATCAAGATTCAAGCTGTTTGACACTTTTGTTACATTTTTAATATAAGTTAAAGCCTTTCAGAACTGCATCAGAAGACACATTTTACAGACAACATCCACTTAGCATGCAAAGTTTTAACTGTTGATATGTTTTGTTTTGCAGGCTCAAGTTCAGATCTACAGAAACAGGATTTGCCAGGAACTAATGTACATGCTTATGAGAAGTAAGTGTGATTTCCTTATATATAAATATATATATATCCAAACTGTCTCACATGCATTTTGCAAATGCAGTAAAACCACTCTAAACTAGATGAGCACATTAGTATCAATACTGATCGTAAAGATGTGTGGCAGCTTAATTTAGGATAAAAGTCATGCAGAAAGCTCCTTTTGGAGCTTTCTGCATGACTTTCTGTTTTCAACCTGCATTAAGCATGCAAACACATGCCTTAAAAGATCTAAATACGTCTTTTTTAAAATTTCAGTTTAGAGGGTTTTTACTGTACTGTATTTTAAGCCTTATTCTGCCAAACGCGACCCGACTTGTATTTGCAAATAGCTTGGATCATGATCAGACGTTATGCTACTCAATGTCTCATAAGGATGCAAGCTGTTTGACACTTGGTCTATACAGTAGATTTTTCCTGCCCTAAGCAGCCATTTAATTATTGAACATAGGAGTTTTAAAAAGCAGGGGGTTGCTTAATGCAGAGCAAAAGTGATACAGAAAGCTCCTACAGGAGCTTTCTGCATTACATTTAACATTCATTAAGCTACCACCTGCCTTACAAACCCATAATTAGACCTTTTTTATGATGGACCCTTAAGACAGGTTCTTTTGTAGTTTCACAAAAGTTTGAACAAATAATTATGAAGTAAATAAAAATTTCAACATATCAGATATCATTTTAACAGCTGGATAAGGGTTTACATTGTAACAAGTAACGTCTTACTATATAGCAATCTTATATCACATACAAGATTACATAATTATGCAAACAGTTTGGATTCTTATTTATAGAACTGAGTACACTTGAATCTGGTCTATTCAATATGCTACCCTGATTATACTAAGTATTTGGACACACAAATCGGTTTAGCACAATTCTAATAATTCTGAATTAGACTGACATAGTGAAGACCCTGATCAAAATGCTCATTCAGGAGCTGTTTGATCTTGGTCTGTTGTATATGTCTGCCCAAATACTTACAGTAAATAGGGTACCATTCATTCGTATGGCATATACAGTAAAACCCCTTGAAACTGGATGTAGTCTTTGAGACAGGTCGCAGCTTAATGCAGGTTGAAAGTCATGCAGAAAGCTCCTCTAGGACTTTACCTATACATTTATACTTTCAACCTGCATTAAGCAGCCATCTGCCTAAAAGTATCTTAAATTCTTTTTTATTAGAATTCCAGTTTAGAAGGTTTTTACTGTATAAGATAACATATGCAAACTGTTTGGATTCTAATGAAACTATCTTATCAGAATCCAGTCTGTTTTACACCCAAATCATGTACAATAAAACCTCTCTAAATCAGAATCTGATGTTAAATCTAGTATAAATGTCAGTTTTAGAAACAGGTGGCAGCTTAATGTAGGGTGAATGTCATGTAGAAAGCTCCTCTAGGAGCTTTCTGCATTACTTTCGCCCTGCATTAAGCAGCCACCTGCCTAAAAGTATCTAATTCCTTCTCTATAAATTTGAATTCCAGTTTAGAAGGGTTTTAATGTATTAGGAATATATACATTCAAGAAAACTTACTGTGAGAGTTGCAGATGCTTAACCTTAGCTCCATGAATAATCATGTAACATAATAATACAATACAAGTTTAGGCCAGGATACAAATGGTAGAATCAGTCTCATTATAATTCCGTAAGCAAACCGAGCAGCCCCTGATCAGATGACTCCTATAGGAGTCCTCAAATCTGGATCTACTTTGCTTGCAGAGATGTTAAAGGCAGTATCTTAGGAGTAAAGTTGCATAGAAAACTAATAGTAAGCAGAAGCAATTGCTTTAGTTACAGTGAAGGAAATAATTTCTTAACTCTTTACCTAATTAACAAACTTTTATGTATGAAATAAATGACATCGCTAATATTGATCAAATGACATTTTATAATGGCATATATCAATACAGGAGTTTTTGGCCAGTGGCAGAAACTGGAGGCTCGAATTTCCATTACTCATTAGCCCTTTCCCTGTTTTTGTTTATTCTAAATTTTGATACCTACAGTAAAACCACTCTATAACGGCCACTTAAGTGTGTTAATTAGTTTTTATTTAGGACAGGTGGCTGCTTAAAGCAAGGTGAAAGTAAAACAGAATGCTCCTATAGAAGCGTTTTGTTTTACTTTCACCTTGCTTTAAGCAGTCACCTGCCTTTAACACAAAATACTTGATGTAATTTAGTATCCATTATAGAGAGGTTTTACTGTACTGAATATTTCACGGATAAAATAGTTATAATGAAATTCTACTTCGAACTTCATCTAGTTAATAAATGTCATTATTTCATCAGGTAAATGGTTAAATTGCTTCCTCATTTACCGTGTTGAAACAAACACATATACCTTAAAGAGTTCCCAGGGTCCTTAATTACATGTTGCAAATTAAATTGTCTATCAAACCCTTCTGTTAACCCTTTACCAGATTAATTAGACACCTTTGATAATGTTGCAAACACAGTAGACTCAGATCAGAGGGCTCATGGCTCCCATAGGAACTATTTGATCAAGGTCTGCCCTATTTAAATGTTTAACCCTTTCCCTCATATTGACGACTTTTGACGAGTCTGTAAAAGTCACTTTGTGAAACCATTGTGATAAATAGAGCATTTGCTCCTATAGGAGCAAATGCTCTATTTATCACAATGGTTTCAAAGTACAAAATTCTGAAATGTTCCTTTTCTCTAATTAATGCTCCTTTTCGGTAGATTATTTCAAAGCGGTTGTATCTAAAAATAGCCTATGAGGTAATGGGTTAAGGAAAAATATATAGATCTGAAAATTCATCTGATTGATATTTTGTGATGATTTCTTACCTGAATATTCATAAGATAAAGGGTTAAAGAGGAATTGTAATGTTTTGTTCTGTGTTGGAGTGTAATTAATCTCCAATCACCGATTACTTGACTTGTATCAGTATGCAGTGTGTGTATTATTGAACCCTAATTACCCTAAGTATTCAGACTGACAACCTTAGGAAAATAGTGCAGACCCAGATCAAACTGCTCCGTCAGGAGCAGTTTGATCAGGGTATTACACTATGTTTACTATGTCAGTCTAATTTAAAGTTATTAAAACATACAAGTATCAAATGGACTTACTCTGCTTTACAAACCATAGAGAGGAGAGATTAGGTATTTGAATATTTAGGATAATTAGGGTGCAATGTCACAAAGTTTTTCACATTCTGTTGTCCCACTCCACAGAGTGTACTCTCACGAAGGACAGACAAGATTTTAGGGTATATAAATATTTGTATAATGTTATTTTCAGGATTTGCTAGAAGTGTTACTGTATTAATTTTACTGTGTATAATATAATGCAATTCTGTAATATATAGTGAAAGACAATCACATTTTGATTTATAAAAGCAGTGTTCTCTTTTATGGACGAAATAAAATATGTTACGTGAAAATTAATGTCCGTATTAATTAGGAACAGTGTCAGTTATTAAAATCACAGGGGGCCATTTCGTGGGTCTACATGGTCTAAAAAGTCAAAAAAAATTGATTGGGTCGATTTAGTGTTATATTATATACAAGGGGTCTAACTACCCATTCGCAAATTTCACGACCGATTCGAAATAACGCCCGGTTTTGGGCTATCAAGATAAAATACCCACTAATGTTTGGTACGAATGTGAAGCTGGGACCATGTACTTTTCAATTTTTTTGACTTTTTAGACCATGTAGACCCACGAAATGGTCCCCTGTGATTAAAATGACAGTTTCTATATAGATATATATATATATATAGTTAGTTATGGCACCTGCAGTGTTGCTCTTCATGTTGGTCTGTATCAATTTTTATTAAAAAGAAATTCAAATTTTGTGAACACTTGGCATTAGATGATAACGCTGGTATTTTTCACCTTTTCAAGTGAAATCCCTGAGATAACATACATTGTTAACTATGACCCAGAGAAAGGTAGGCCATACAGTGAGGTCTCTCTACAATTGACCATTTAAATGAACTGGAATTCTGGGTGTCTAAGACAGATTTTGGTAGCGAACCATTTACTCCATAAATACGCCTTTCTACGCCTTTGCAAACAGAGCAGACCCAGATCAGACGGCTCCTATAGGAGCCGTCTGATCAGGGTCTGCTCTGTTTGCTTATGAAATAATATACATGTAGATATATGATTCTACATTTTCTGCCATGGCCAAAAATTCCCGTGTTCATGTGTTACTATTATGATAAATTTATTTAATATTCATAATGTCACTATTTTTCACATGAATATTCATGGAGTAAAGGGTTATTATGCGGGGTGAAAGGTATTTTTGTTCAGCCCTTTCTTTCATATAAACATCTTACCACGTCTTTGCAAATAGAGTAGACCCAGATAAGAAGGCTCCAGTAGGAGCCTTCTGATCAGGGTCTTTTATGTTTGCTTATAATGGTATAAAAAGATCTGATTCCACAGTTTATGCCTGAGCTAAAATATCATGTGTTCATGATGCCATCATAAGATTTAATCTAATTAATATTCATGAATTTATCTAATTAATATTCATGAATTTATTATTTTTTTGCATGATTATTGACACTTAGGGTTAAGGAGTCCCCAGCTATAACCCTTTACTCCATAAATACACCTTTCTATGCCTTTGCAAACAGAGTAGATCCAGGTCATACAGCTCCTATAGGAACTGTCAGATCAAGGTCCACTCTGTTTGCTTATGATATAATATAGATATGATTCTACAGGTTCTGTCCTGACTGAATATGCCTGTGTTCAAATTATGCCATTATAAAGATTCTATTGATTAATATTCATAATGTCATTATAATTTTGTTACATAAATATTCATGGAGTAGAGGGTTAACCCTTTCCCTCATATAAACGTGTTTTCACGCATTTGCAAACAGAGTAGACCCAGGTCAGACGTCTCCTAGAGGAGTCGTCTGATCAGGGTCTGCTCTGTTTGCTAATAGAATTTAATAGATCTGTTTCTTTGCTTTCTAAAATGTATACAATGTTCCACCTTTCATATTTCTTTATAACTATATGTTAAATGAATATTCTGTAGGTATTGAAATTTGGCCTAAATACAGAACAGGGAAAGGGTTAAAAGACATCTATGTTTATTCTTTACTTGATGAATATTTATGCAAGTCTCTGCCCTTTTGTGAATGTTAGCCAATTTAATTCTTGATAATAGTGATATTAACTCTGCTCGCTAGCTGTGAAACTGATTACCTATGCAAACAATTCGGATCATGATGACCGATGACCCATAATGCAGCACCTCATCAGGATCCATCCTGTTTGTCATTTTGATAATATTTTTGCAAAGAAATGAGAGATATTTTATAATAGAATTGAGGCAGACGACAATTATTTCTGAGGGTGCAAAGAGTTAATTAAGCCATGGCAATATTGGAGAATCAGATATGTAACACGTAAGCAAGCAGAGCAGACCCAGATCAGAGAGCTCCTACAAGTACTTTCAGATCTGGGTCAACCCTGTTATCAAAGGTGTGAACATGTGGGATTGTAAAGGTTTAAATGGTCGCTGTAGAGAGATCTACTGTATCATGTGATCTGTTGGTCACTCTCTCATTCCTTATTGTTACTTTAACTGTTTGTCTAACATTTCAGAAACTTTTTCAAGCCTGGTGTATCATGTGTGTATGTGGTTCAACCAAATAAAACCATTCCAGATAATGGTATTGAAATGCACATTTCAATGGCCAGTTCCTTTGCTGTTGTATGCTTAAGTTAGAAATAAATGGTAGCTTTTTTCTGTCACATTTGTTTAATGAAAAACTGAAACAAATAGAGTTCCTAAAATTGAAAATGTTTTGTTTTTTAGGCTCCCACCATACATTGGCTGGGGCATAGTGTTGCCCTATTTTGTCCTTTCCATCATTACATCACAATGTCTATCCGGAGCAAATCTCCTATACTATATCACATAGGATTACCAAACTTACTGTAGGGATATGCTGTGGGATAATGGAATGTGGCGTTGCCGGGCTTTCAGGTCTCTGTGACCTTGATTTGATCTCTGACCTTGATAATAAAAAACCTTGCCTGAAGCTTATCTCTCCAATACATCTCACAGGAACACCAACCTTGTTTTGTATGTACACCTGATGATGATTGTCACAAACCACTTTCACATATCTGACCTTCACCTTGGCCTGTGACCTTGATCTGAGAAAAAACTTGTTGAGAGTATATATCCAACATGACGTCATAGGTACACCAAATTTTTTACGTTAGCTAGCCCATGGGATGGTAGGGTGTCACATACCAGTGCTGTCATGTCTCTGTTAGCATTACCCATGACCTTGATCTTCGATAAAGCATCTCTGGTGATTATCTCCTGTTCTTCTTCAGCGAATAGTACTTAATTTGGTGTGTGCATGTATTTGGATATGACAGATCAGTGTTGGATACCCTTTTCGGGTCATGAGATTGACCTTCACCTTGACCTATAATTGACTTCAATTGCACAAAAATACATGTCAATTTTCCTATACCCAACTACATACAAAGGACAGATTGGGAATGTGGATACAATTTTGGATTCCATTCTGGTACATGAACTTTGACCTCAGTTATTTGTGGTTAACCCCTCCATTCATATAAATGCCTTTTCTGGGTCTTCTGTATGCTTGTGAAATTTATGATAAACTTCACAATTTCTATCAATACCAACAATCCGTGTGTACATAAAAATTATGCCATTATAAGAATTCAACTAATAAATATTCATGATGTTATATTAAGAATTCAACTAATAAATATTAAATAGATATTCATGATGTCATAATTTCTCATGAATATGCAACAGAGAAAGGGTTATACATACCTTTCTCAATAGATGCCCAACCCCTTTTGTAGCTTTGAATGTAATTGGTGCAGACCAAGATTAGAATAAATGGTCTAACCCTTTACTCCATAAATAATCATGTAAAAAAATGACGCTGTTAATATTAATTTGTAGTGTATAATTGTCATAATAATTATATAGCACATGGATACAGGAGGTTTAGGCCATGGCAGAAATTGTAGAATCATTATATTATACCATAAGGAAATTCAACAGAGCAGACCCTGATCAGACACCTCCTACAGGGTCCATCTGATCTTGATCTACTCTGATTGCAAAGGCATATTAATGGAGTAAAAGGGTTAAAGCCCTCTTTGATCATATATTATTATATTATTACTAGCATGCATACTGCATGAATCCTCAATGACATACAAATCCCATGAATGTTTAATATGGAAACCAACCTTTAGGCTTGCAAACAGCATTTCAAAAATGTTGTCTGATCAGGTTCTTCACTGTTTGCCACTCATCAGACACTTTTCTTGTTTTTTAAAGAACACTGTTGCTAAACCTAAAGGTTGTTTTTTATGTAGCAAGGGACATGGGGGAAGAACAGCTGATTTAATAACCCTTTCTCTCATGAATGTTTATCTAAGAATTGGTTGGCTGAATTTGTATATTTACACAATCAGAACATATTTATATTATGCCATGAGGAAGCAGAGCAGACCCTGATCAGACTGCTGTTGCAGGAGCTGTCTGATCTGGGTTTACTCTGTTAATACAAAGTTGTCAAGAACCATCAATATGGGGGGAAAGGGTTAAGTATAGACCGTGTCCGAACAAAGCTCAAAACTCTCAGTTTTCTCATGTTACATTTACAATATTTACAATATACATATACAGTGAACTTCGATAACTCGAACTTAAAGGGACCATACAAATTAGTTCCAGATAAAAGAAGTTCGAGTCAACCGATTTCTAATCTGAACAATTTCTCAATGCCACAGCTTAATACAGGTCTAAAGTAATGCTGAAAGCTCCTGTAGGAGCTTTCAGCATTACTTTAGACCTGTATTAAGCTGTGACATGTGTTCCAGATATCTGTAGCAATACTTTTTAGAGCAATTATGTATAATGTAAGTGTTTGAAAGACTGAACTTTTTGTTCGAGTTATCCCGAAGTTCGAGTTATCCCGAAGTTCGAGTTATCCCGAAGTTCAAGTTATCTGAGTTCGAGATATCGAAGTTCAACTGTATTTAGAAATTTTATCAAGCAAACATGTGAGACTATACAGGAAATAAAAAAAATGATTACCAATAGATAACTTTGGCAGGAATGAAATATTCAAATCAACTTACTCATTATATTAGTAACTTAAACAAGGAGCTGCCTTGTCATTGCCTTTGACTCAGATCAAGGTCACAAAAGTGTTGCAGGGGGGAAATTGACTGTTTTTCAGATTTTAACCCTTTATTCTATAAATATTCTATAGATAAACATGTCTTTTAAAGTTGCAAAAGTAGTAGACCCTGATCAGATGGCTCCTGTAGGAGCTGTCTGATCAGGGTCTACTCTGTTTGCTAATGAACTTTGTAGATCTGATTCTACAGTCAAATACCATGTACCATTATGAAAAGTAAACAAATCAATATTCATATACAGTAAAACCTCTCTATAACGGCCACTAAATTGTGTTAATTAGTTGGTATTTAGGGCAGATGGCTGCTAAAAGCAAGGTGAAAGTAAAACAGAACGCTCCTATAGGAGCGTTCTGTTTTACTTTCACCTTGCTTTAAGCAGCCACCTGCCTTTAACACAAAAAATTGATGTAATTTAGTGGCCGTTATAGAGAGGTTTTACTGTATACACTTTACATGGATATTCATGGAGTAATGGGTTAAATACAGTGTTGCATGTGCTTCATCTAAAATGTTAACAAACCATTTATATTTTTGCAATAAATTGTTAGTAAGATAGAAATTGGATCGAAACTGCAGCTTACAAGATATGAAGAAACACTTCTAGCAAATTCTGTTTTTTATTTTTTGCCTTGTTTATTGTTATGCATCTGTCCTTGTGTGCCTGACATGTAAAGTATGATCTTGTCATTGTAGTTCCATGAATGTATGAAGCATTTATTGTATGAACTGTTTAACAGCATGTCTTGTTACAGTGTTTGTATGCAACATTCTGGTAGCATGTTATTGAATGATGTATAAAGTCAGCACAGAAGTATATTAACCCTTATCCTGCTGAGAAAAACACCTGAACTGCTACAAGATTTATTTACTCTCAATTCATTAAAGCTTTCCTACATATAAATGCCTTTTCATGCATTTGCAAACAACATAGACTTAGATCAAATGGCTTCTATAGGATCTGATCAGGGTCTGCTCTGTTTGCTAATGGTTCTTTACTTTCTAAAATAGCTACAATGCATGTTCCACCTTCCATATATTCCATGGATATTCAGTAGGTATTGACATTTTTTATAAACTTAGAACAGGGAAAGGGTTAAAACTTTTGAGAAACTATTTACCGAAGAGCAAACTGTGTTGGATCTTGATGAGATGTTGAGGAAGCTTGGCTTCTCATCTCGATCAAAGCTGTTTGCAAATAGGTTATTGTTGAAGCAGGCAAAGGGTTAAATTAATTTTTTTTTTAACCTTTATCCTGCTATGGGCAGATGAGTGAATACCTATGCAAACAGTTTGGATCCAGATAAGAGGCCGAATAACTCGGTGTCTCATCAGGATCCAAACTGTTTGACACCGTGATTGTATTTTGGTAGAAAAATTTATTATAGCTTAAATTTTGAAAATGTAGTCAGGTAAAAATTTCTGTAAAAATTATTTGCTCAGCAGGCTAAAGGTTAATTGCATGATATTGGTGAAATTAGCTGAGTACAGTGACTGTTACACTTCTGATGGGACCTCAGTAGCTGAATGATTATTGATAATAGGTTAAAAACAATGGGGTCTTGTCACTAGTAGATGACTATGTAAGGCTTATCATCCACATGAATTTGAGAATTAGATTTTTAGGCAATTTTTCTTTTCACAAAATATTTTCCTCTCAGAAATTTTTGTTACTCACATTTCACTTATATTACATTTCAAAATTGGGCTCATCAGAATATCTTCTTTTTTATGATCTCACTTTCCTGAAGATAATTACAATGTATTGTTAACCCTTATAGTGTGGGAACCAAGTATAAGATCCTTGCAAATGGTGTAGACCCAAATCAAAGGGCTCTTGAGGGAGCCCTTTCATCAGGGTCTGAACTGTTTATCATAATAAATCATTTTCTTCAGTGAAAAAGTTTGATAAAACCCTTTCCCTGTTCTGTATTTAGTCCAAATTTCATTACCTACTGGATATTCATGGAGAAAATAGTTATAAATAAACATGGAAGGTGGAACATTGTAGCCAATATTTTAGAAAGTAAAGAAAAAAAGTAATTCTTTCCAATTCCACAAGCAAACAGAGCAGACCCTGATCAGACGGCTCCTCTAGGAGCCGTCTGATCTGGGTCTTCTCTGTTTGCAAATGCATGAAAACACGTTTATATGAGGGAAAGGGTTAACCATTTCTTTACTGAAATTTATGCACAAATTAGTCACTTCATGAATATTCATTCACTTCATTTTCAAGTTAATTTTTTCCTTTGACAAAAACTTGCATCATATCTATATAACTCCATAAGCAAACAGAGTAGGCCCTGATCAGATGGCTCCTATTTTGTAGGAGCTGTCTGATCTGGGTCTACTCTGTTTGCAAAAAGCAATATTTTGTATGAGGGAAAGTGTTGATTAATATTCTGAAAGGGAGGAGTTGGTTTTGATTATTCTGCAGGTTAAGGATTTAACAGCAAATTCAGTTCTTAAGCAATTTTCAAAATTGGCAGAATATTTCTGTTTAAATCTGTTAATATAATTTGTACATTGCTCAATAATTGTGTTCTTTAGAAATGTTAAAACTCAGCATCAATGTAATGGATGTGTTTGTGAAATTTGAAGTATTAAGCAATATCATTTACATTCTAAACAGGTATTTTTGTTTTTACACCATAATAATTGAATACAAAATCCTTACTTATATGTAGGAAGTATTGTTACATACTTCAATAGTTTTTAAGATATTGTGACAGTCATAATTTAAAAACAATGTAGAGTGTAAGATTTAATCCTTTGAATGAAGGAAATTAGTGTACTGGCATTTGCAAACAGTGTAGACCCAGATCAGAGGACTAAAGGAGCCTTAAGTCTGATCAGGGTCTGTACTGTTTGTTATTCAGTCTTCTCTAAAACTATTCTTTTATATACTGGATGGACTCTTATAGTTCAAAACACTGATGCCATTCTGCCTTGAAAGTTCGTCATTCATAGGTTTCGTAATGCAGCCACTGAGCATTAATTTGTTTAAATGCCTTTAACCCTTTAAGTGCAAGAAATGTAGACATAGATTAGAGTGCTCACAGCGGAGCCCTCTCATTAGGGTCTGCACTGTTTGCAATAATAGCCCTGTTACACTTTTTAAAAAAAAAAAAAAAAATCCTGAATATTCACAGTAAACTCTATTGCATTGAAGATGGTAATAGTCCATTTGAACATTCAGAATGTCTCATTCACTTTTGTGCTTTTTTTCAGCGTAAACCCGATATACCTTGAAAAGGTATTGCTTGAAGAAACAGGGGACCAACAGTAAGTAATAGCACTGGGCTCTGTACCTGGTGAATACTCATGTAAGAAATAATGACATTTTGAATATTTATTAGCTTAAGTTTTATACAGTAATTAAAACCTCTCTATAACGGGCACTAAACTGTGTTAGTTAGTTGGTATTTAGGGCAGGTGACTGCTTAAAGCAAGGTGAAAGTAAAACAGAACGCTCCTATAGGAGCGTTCTGTTTTACTTTCACCTTGCTTTAAGCAGCCACCTGCCTTTAACACAAAATGCATGATGCAATTTAGTGGCCGTTATAGAGAGGTTATACTGTAATCAGATCTCTTTTATTCCATACACAAACAATGTTAACCCTGATCAGACAGCTCATGCAGGAACCATCTGATCAAGGTCTGCTCTGTTTGCTTATGATATATTTAGATATGGTTCTACAGTTTTTGGCATGGCAAATTATTACATGAACATTCATGGAGTGAACTGGGTTAAGTTCAAGTCTTACAAAAACAGTGTTGCATATATATTTTATTAACTGTTTGCACACAATCAGCAAATTTGTGATATAGCAAACAGTTAAAAGAATGGGTTTAAAATAACAATGATCAAATGGAGACACCATGTAACTCCAAATGGGTGGAGTGTTCTTGTTTGATACGCTGACTGGTTTTTTAGGAGAAATGGAAGAAAAGTAACTTTTAGAATTGCTTCAGAGGACAATTTTAGTAGAGAAGAACTTATTCAACATGCAATGTGATAAAACATAAGTACAACCACATAATAAACTACATATCTCTGTTTTCATTGAATTGTTACAGAAATTGATAAGAATACTAAATACATATTCATATATACACACACAACTTATATATACACTTTGTACATAGATACCATTTTAACTTTATAAACATTCATGCAAGACACCCCCCAATTATGAATATTAATTAATCGTGCCCCTCTTGTTAAATAATGGGATGTATATTGCTTTGCACATGTCAGTCAGTCGATCTGTCCAATGGCCCATCAGTCATGATCAGTTGACAAAATTGCTTTTAATCCATAACCCTCGTTACTATATTTGGTAGGAAGATGTTAATGATGAGTAGATAATCCCTATACATTCAATAGGTCAAGGTTGGATACCATTACATGTAGGTTGGTGGGGGGGAGGGGAGCACATATTTACAAACATCTCTTCTTTAACCCATTACCTCATAGGCTATATTTAGATACAACCTCGTATAATAAATCTACCGAAAAGGAGCATTAACTAGCGAAAAGGAAAATTTTAGAATTTTGTAGTTTGAAATCATTGTGATAAATAGAGCATTTGCTCTTATAGGAGCAAATGCTCTGTTTATCACAATGGTTTCACAAAGTGACATTTACAGAGTAGTCAAAAGTCATCAATATGAGGGAATGGGTTAACCCTTTCCCTGTTCAGCATGAACATTCATTAGCCCAATTTTAATAATGTTCTCTTTTCAAGGAAACTTTTGCATTTGACAAAAAGTGTACAATTTGATCTATATCATGTCAGAAGCATACAGAGCAGACTCTGATCAGATGGCTCCAGGGAGCCGTCTGACTGGGTCTACTCCGCTTGAAAATGTGTGACAAAGCGTTTATTTAAGGAAAAGGGTTAACCCTTTCCCTGATATGAATGCTTTTTCACGCCTTTGCAAACAGAGAAGACCTATTGGAATCGTCTGATCAGGGCCTGCTGTGGTTGCTTATGAGCAATGGATCTGTTTTTACCAATACCATATACCATTATAAACAATGAGCTTATTAATATTCAGGGAAAGGGTTACATCTGTATTAAAATGTAAAATGACTGGTTATGCATCACAATGGCAGTACTGTGATTCAAACCTGTAACATATAAGTAAACAGAGCAGACCATGATAAGACAATACCTACAGGAGCTGTCTGATCTTGGTCTACACTGATTGCAAATGCATTAAATATGGGATTATCTTGTAACAGTGAACAGTAAAACCTCTGTAAATCTTAAGTTCAATTTAATGTAATATCGGTCTTGGAGACAGGTGGCAGCTTAATGCATGCAAGGTAAAAGTCATGCAGATAGCTCCTCTAGGAGCTTTTTACATGACTTTCATCCTGCATTAAACAGACACCTGCAATTCCAGTTTAGAGGGGTTTCACCCTACTGTTTTCTTGTTAATGTTTTCCAAATATCACTATTTGTATTTGTTCAACTTGTTTGTTAATTTAGCTGCATCTAAAAAATGAAATATATTTTAGTTTTAAGCTAAAAAAAAGTGTCAAACTATTTTTGAAATTCATGAATAAATTATGGCAATATGTTTTCTCTGGCAGAGCTAATAACCTCAAGGTGTCTGAGGTTTAGACTGAAAGGAGGTATGACTGAATTCAGGTGTCCTTGTCTTTGTTTCAAGCGTTCTTTATTACTGAAATTTGGTTCCATTGTTTGGTCAACAATCCCCCACCCAATACAACCTTAGAATCCTACCACACCCTTCCAACCGCAATATTAACCACAATATAGAAACAACAACCATGACAATACAGTGTGGTGTGTCTGTGAGTGCATGTACAACAATACACTGCACGGTGTGTCAGTGAGTGCATGTTTTTAAATCAGTCCATTAACCCATTTCTTCATATAAACATCTTTTCACACATTTGTAAACAAAGTAGCCCCTGAGATCATAGGTCTCATATAGGATCTAGCTGCTCTGTTTTGGTTATGAAATAAAGTACAAATGTAGATATAATTCTACAGTTTTTTCCTAAGGTAAATATTCCCTTGTTCATATTGTCATGAAAAACCAGGTAATTAATATTCATGATGTCAATATTTCTCACTTATTTTCATGAGGTAAAGGGTTAACCCCTATAATACAGTAAAACCTCTCTATAACGGCCACTAAATTGTGTTAATTAGTTGGTATTTAGAGCAGGTGGCTGCTTAGAGCAAGGTGAAAGTAAAACAGAACGCTCCTGTAGGAGCGTTCTGTTTTACTTTCACCTTGCTTTAAGCAGCCACCTGTCTTTAACACACAATGCTTGATGTAATTGAGTGGCCGTTATAGAGTGGTTTTACTGTAGCTCAATTTTCATAATGATACATAAACACAGAATATTTGTACCTTGGCAGAAGCTGTAGAAGCACATCTATATAATTCTGTTAGCCCAGTCTACCCTGTTTGCAAAGGCGTGAAAGGCGTTTATGTAAAGGAAAGGATTAAATTAGATGATTCATACTTTTATAGCAAATTTAATGGAAACCAAAAGAACCTTTACATTTTTATGATGCAATAAACCCTTACAATGCTGAATTTTCAAATGAACTATTCCAAAATTCAAACAGGTCAAACTTACAGAGAATATTTAGGGACTTTTCTGAAGAACTGTTTCATTACAGCATTACATTGTTTTGATTTTCTTTCTTGCTCAGATTAGAAGTGTTAAATAATTAAGACAATAATCAGTAAAAATGTTTAATCGTTCTTAGAAATATTATCTCTCAACAATAGCTAGCAGGACTATTATTTGTGGCCAAAGTATTCCCTATTTAAATACAGTAAAACCTCGATTATTCCTTTTAGGCAGGTGGCTGCTTAATGCATGGTGAAAGTCATGCAGAAAGCTCCTAGAGGAGCTTTCTGCATGACTTTCACCATGCATTAAGCTGCCACCTGTCTTTAAGATCGATAATAATACGTATTTTAGTGTTCGGATAATCGAAGTTTTACTGTAAATGAATTTCAAAATGCTGAACATTTTACAGTGGTTTCCCAAGTTCTACAGAGTTATAATGTAAGCTATATGTGTTCCAAGAACTATATATGTTCCCAGAACTATCTGGTCATTCACAAGTTGATGAATGTTACACTTGCCGTTGTATGTTTTCACTGACCTCACAAACTATATGTGGTAAAACACTTCGAAACCTGGGAGTTCTAGTGGGGAGGACTTTAGATACTCTTAGGCAGGTAGCTGCTTAATGCAGGGGCTTTCTGCATGACTTTCACCTTGCATTAAGCTGCCATCTGTCTCCAGGACCGATATTCATATTAAATTTAACATACAATTTAGAGGGGTTTTATTGCATTAAAAGAATGCTTAAAAAAAGTACCTACAAAGGCTTTCAATAGTATTTGATTGAATTTAATTCCGAAACTTTCAATGGCATTGAATTATTTTAGCACCAAGAAATAGTTAAACTTATAGGGAAGAATGTCCCATGTTTATTATAAGTTAATAGCCATTTAACCCTTCACTCCATATATATATACACCTTTTTACACCTTTGCAAACAGGGTAGACCCAGATCGGATGGCTCCTGTAGGAGCCATCTGATCAGGGTTGGCTCTGCTTGCTTATGACATTATATAGATATGATTCTACAGTTTTTATCAGAAGCATATTCTCCATTATTCATAAATCCCTATAAAAATTAATGAATATTCATGATGGCATTTCTTACATGAATATTCATGGAGTAAAGGGTTAAATAAATAAATTAACATTTTTAACCTCCAATTTTGTGTTACACTTTATGGTAAATTATAAGAAGAAATAGCGGGTTTAGGTCGATGCTTTATATATTGGATCCAGTTTTGATTTTGATAATTTTATTTTAATTTCAGTTATGCCTTTACCTATTAGCCATTTGTTTTGAAAAACTGAAACCTTGAGCACACCACTTGTTTTCCCCCCTGTCACTCATAAAAGTATCAACACTTTATATCTCACTGTTTTTGCCTTTGCAAATGACGAAGACCCAGATCAGACAACTCTATAAGCTGTCTGATCAAGGTCTGCTCTGTTTGCTTTTAGAATAATTTAGATTTGATTCTACAATTTCTTTCATGGTCGAATTCCCATATTCTTATGTCAATATAAAAAAAGTAACTAAATAAGTATTAATAATGTTATTATTTTTCTTATACAGTGAAACCCCGCTAATGCGACCACTTAATAAACAGCCACTGGTGTCGTATAAAGCAGGTGGTTGCTTAATGCAGGATGAAAGTTATGCAGAAAGCTCCTATAGGAGCTTTCTGCATAACTTTCATCCTGCATTAAGCTATCACCTGCCTCTGCCACCCAGAATTATGCCCCTTTTTGGTGGTCGCATTAGCAGGGTTTTACTGTACATGTATTCAGTAAACTCTTCCTTGGGTCTTTGCCAACACATACATGTACCGTGATACGGGATTGGAATACAAATTGTATTTTACCGGTACTTTAAATGCAAAACCAAAAACACTCACTCAACATTGTATACACTAAATTTAACCCATTCCAAGTAACTCATGTGAGAAATGATGTCATGAATATTTATTAGCTGTACTTTGATAATTGCATTTGAGCACAGAAGTTATTGGAAATAGCATTAACTGTGTAGAATCACAAAGGACAGTTTCTCTATAGGAGCCATCTAATCTGGATCTACTTTATTTACCCTCAAAAATGTCTCTTAAAAATGTAAAAGGTTAACCCTTTCCTCCATAAATACACCTTTCTACGCCTCTGTAAAAGTAATTTCTTGAAACCATTGTGATAAATAAAGCATTTGCTCCTATCACAATGGTTTCAGAACTACAGAATTCTAACACTTTCCTTTTCTCAAGTAAATGCTCCTTTTTGGTAGATTTGGTAGGTTGGGTCTAAAAATAGCCTATGTTGAGGGAAAAGGTTAAGATGCCAATAATTTGAATGTTGTTATGATAATTTTTGTTAAAATCTTTCATTGTGAAATTTTCAAAATATTTTGTAATAAGATTCTGGGTCTATGCTTTGCAAAGGAACAGTAACAAGAGTTCATTAAAAGCAGTCCACCGCAACAACTCAGGTCCACCATAACCACTCAAAAAAGTCGAATTTTGAATCTGACAAACAGATAGTAGCTTAATTCATGACCAAAGTTATGAAGAAATTTCCCACAGAAGTTTTCTGTATTACCTTCATTGAGCTGTCGCTTGCCTTGCTTTTTCAAGCCTTTGCAAATGGAGTACACTCAGGTCTGATGGTTCCTGTAGGAGTTGTCTGATCAGAGTCTGCCTTGTTTGCTTATACAATTATAACAGATCTGACTCTACAGCTTCTACCAATACCAAAAAAATCCTGCGTACATAATTCTATGCCATTACAAAAAAATCAGCTAATAAATATTCATGATGTCTTTATTTCAAACATGAATATTCAACACGGAAAGGGTTGATGAAAGCCACATGTATTGTTTACATGTCTGTTGTATAGAGGTTGTATGGAGGTTGAACTGTAGAGGTTTAAACCCATTGAATGCTGGCAGTTGCAAACAGTATAGACACCGATCAGAGGAATCATAGAAGAGCCCTCTGATCTGAGAGTCTGCATTGTTTTCACATAACCCTTTCCTCCATAGATATGCCTTTCTACGCCTCTGTAATAACCACTTCTTGAAACCATTGTAATAAATAGAGCATTTGCTCCTATAGGAGCAAATGCTCTATTTATCACAACGGTTTCAAACTACAAAATTCTAAAATTTTACTTTTCTCTAGTTAATGCTCCTTTTGGGTAGATTAATATTCAAAGAGGTTGTATCTAAAAATAGCCTATGGAGGAAAGGGTTAAAATCCTCAGGTAAATTTTACTAAATGGACCATTCCTCTTCAGCATTGAATGTGTAAACATGGCAGAACCTGATCACTGAGCTCCTGTATGTGACCACTGATATGGAGTTATTTACTATCTGTGAAAGCAGAGCAAAACCATATGCAGCTTTTATAGAAGTAATTGTGTATTTGAGAAGAATGCATAAGCATTTACCTCATAAATATTCATGTAAGAAATTAATAACTGTGTGAATATTTATATAATGAATTTTGACGATTGTTTATGAACAAAAGAAGTTTTTACTACTGGCAGAAAGAGTAGAATCAGGTCTTCATTATGGCTTAAACAAACAGAGCAGACCTTGATCTGACATCTCATACAGTCAAGAGATCAGGGTCTACTCTGTTTTCAAAGGCATCTCTATGAGGTAAAAGGTAAAACTAAAATGCATTGAATATTGTGAGTCAAATTATTTGAAGTTATCCTTAACAATGGAGTTTTACATCAAATAGGTATTTGTATTTGTTCTTTTAAAATATGTTTTTATATTCTCATAAAGACTAGTAAAGTCTCACGAATACAAACACTCAGCAGAAGTCTAATTCTGGATTTTGAAAGCAGTTTGGAGCTTAACCCATTCCCTCATATTGACGACTTTTGACGAGTCTGTAAAAGTCACTTTGTGAAACCATTGTGATAAATAAAGCATTTGCTCCTATAGGAGCAAATGCTCTCTTTATCACAATGGTTTCAAAGTACAAAATTTCTAAAAAAAAATCCATTTCTCTAGTTAATGCTCCTTTTCGGTAGATTTATTCAAAAAGGTTGGATCTAAAAATAGCCTATGAGATAATGGATTAATACATGTAAAGGACAAAAGTTCAGCAGAAAGCTCCAATAGGAGCTTTCTGCATTACTTTTGCCCTGCATTAAGCTACCAGCTGCCTTTACAGACTCCTGTGTTAATAAATTATATGGTTGCTAATAAAATCGAACATCATTATTCAGATGTTGATTTGTTTGTTGCAGTGACGATGACTCTTTAGACAACAATGCAGTGGACCCTTCCAAACCAGCCAGTGCCTTCAGTGAACAACAACTCTCAATGAATTTCTACACAGAAGACAACAACCTCAACAAAATCCCCCAGTCAAAGATTGGCAATGGTGATGCAATTCTCAACTCAGTTCTGAAACATCATGAGGAGACCAAGGCCAAAAATGCTGTTCAAAACGGACACATGACCACTTTCAAGCAGGACAATTTCGAAGGCTTGCCAACGACGGAAATCTAACCTCTATAGTGCTATCTGCAAATCAATGATTACCATTCGAGGGCTTGGTGCAAAACTATTGTAACTCCTTCACAAAGTGAGGGAGTTACAATAGTTTTGCACCAACCCTCGCTTTGCAGTTTGGATCCAGATGAAATGCCGTTAAACCTTGGTGTCTCATAAGAATCCTAACTCTTTGGTACTTGTATTATAATGTTGAAAAGAACTTGAACAGGTCATCTTAGGAATCTGAATCAGAAGATATTTTCAACACCATAATTGCCCTAAATATTCAATACCCAATCTCCTGAATCAACTACTTTTTAAGGCTAAACAAATCAATCTGCATCATTTTGATAGCTCTATATCGAACTAATGTAATAGAAAATAGAGTAGACCTAGATGAAACTGCTCCTTCAGGAGCTTAAGGTCTAGGTCTACTGTATTTTCTCTAACATTAGTCTACATCTGGGTCTGCAAATTTAGCCAAAGTTAGTCCGTCTGAATATTATGGGTAAATATGGTTAATGGAAATTTGCTCAGCATCACAGATAAGGTCTATTTGTGCCTGACTTTCAAAAAAGCGTAGATGTGATATTTTGCCTTAACCTGTCTTGATTGAATTTTGCTTTATGGTTGTGTGAGTTGTTACTTCAAATGGTGCTAGTGTATTCCCCTAGTTCAAAGACTTAACTCTATCTATAGTGCTAGTGTGAATAAACCCTTTACTCCATGAATATTCATGTAGAAATTATAACTGTATGAATATTAATTAGCTGATGGCATCACATTTTACTAGGGAATCTTACCATGGCAGAATCTGTAGTAATAGATATGTGTTATTTTATAATGAAACAGAGTAGACCCTGATCAGACAGCTCCTGCAGGAGCCATCTGATCTGGGACTACTCTGTTTGCAAAAGTCTCTATGGAGTAGAGGGTTAAATAATGACATTTCTGTAAAGAACTTTTGTATTTATGCTTTGATCAGAACATTGTGCAGTGTTTATGAAGAGTTTGTTTTTATTTATGTGGGAACATTATCAGATATTTCTCATGTGAGAGCATTGTTAGAAAACCCCGTTCAAACACGTCTTCATATTATTGTAAATAGTGTGGACCCAGTCTTCTGCCATGTCATTTGTAAGGCAATTTGACAATCAAAAAGTGTGACAGAAGTAGGGTTGGCATGGTTCTTGTGCATGCTGTTACTGTTGTACAGAATGGGGCCTTACAGTTGGCATGTATTTCGTAGGAAGTCTGTTTGTTGATTAAAGGTGTTTCAAGGCATATATATGGATTAAAGGGTTAAAAAAAATTGACAAAGGCAAATAGTACTGACACATGTATGAGGACTCTGATAAGGGTCTGCACTGTTTGCTCAACAAGTTCTTTTTCCAAAACATCAGCAGAAACATTTTTGCAGTAATATCCACATATTTGAAAAAGTGCAGCCCAAAATAGGTAAAAACCTAATTTACAGTGTTCAGTTTCTCTAACTAGAAATGCAAGGCAAAATGTTTAAAGATCGTTGCATTAGTAAAAAGAGCATCCTGGATTTCTATAGGTGTTGAATTTCTATTAAACTTTTGTGCAAAAATATTGCAATTTTAAAACAAAGTATATCATAACATATGAATATCGATAAGATTAATTATTTGAATGGCACCATTCAATTTTGGAAAATTTTGACTGAGTGTGATCTATATTAACCATTTCCTCCATAAATATGCCTTTCTATGCCTCTGTAATAACCACTTAATTCTCCTATAGGAGCAAATGCTCTATTTATCACAATGGTTTCAAACTTCAAAATTCTAAAATTTTACTATTCTCTAGTAAATGCTCCTTTTGGGTGAATTCATTCAGAGGTTGGGTCTAAAAATAGCCTGTGGAGGAAAGGGTTAAAGAATGAGCAAATAGAAGAATCCCTGATCAGGCAGCTTATACACAAACTGGCTTATCTTGGTCTACAAATGTGTCAATATTTGTCTTCATCAAGTAAAGGGTTAAGCTAGATTTTAATGTGTTCAAATGTTTTGTTTAGTGTACTAGAGGCTTGTTCCTAATGGCATGTTTGCTAACAGAGAAGACCCCAATTAGATGGTTCCTATCTGACCAGGGTCTGCTCAGTTTGCTTATATGATACAGTTTCTCTATTGTTTGCCATGGCAATAATTGCCTCATCTTGTATTTTTTTGCGCAAGAATCAAATTAATATATATTCAAAATGGGTGGAGTCTTGTATGAATTTTCATCAGATAAAGGTTGAATGGAAACCACACTGTTGAAAACATGAAATCATCATCACAAGTGTCTACAAAATTGTGTCTTAACATAATTGTATAATTATAGACACCCCATTTATGAGTGAGGCAAATCTCCTTAGCTATTTGACACTGTTCTCCAACCCTGAGCTTTAAGAATGATTAGTTTTATAACCCTTTTGATGTGGGAAATGAGTTTGCAAAATAGTTTAGACCCAGATCAGAGATCTCCTAGAGCTAGAGTCTGCACTGTTTGTGATACAAATTTCTCTAGCAAATTGAAGCCTTTCATATAGAATGGACTCTACAGTTAATCGCTGGTGGGCCATTCCACTTTTCCGCTGTCTCACAGAGCTCTAGATAAAATGGCTAAATTAAAAAAAATTCAAGTATAACTTCTTTATTTCCTCACCAAACCCTATGTTGGGACCACTCTTTACAATCATCTCTTTGAGATGATTCTGAAGAGTGGTCACAACATAGGGTTTGGTGGAGAAATGACGGTTTCAGTATTTTAGTATGCACCTTTATCTGTAGCTCTGTTTCATTCAAAGGGTTAATCTTTGAAATTCTATAGTATATGATACCCACAATGCAGTTCCCTGTACAACTAATGCTAGTCAAGTTAATGTGAATGATGTGCATGTGAATGTATTAATATAAAAATGAAACTTCGCATCTAATGACGAATAATTGTTGTAACATTATTGTTTTGTAATTTGCTTGTAAATAATTTTTGAGTGTCTTTCATTTAAATATTTAAATGATGATAGCTATCACAGTTTTTTTTCTCTCACTATTATGCCATCATGACTGACCTGGTAGGTAATAGGGTACTCATACACATGCTAACAGTGTAGCCGTATATTCTTATGCTGCTACAGTAAAACTTATTTATAGTTCCTACTATATGAAACAATATTGGGGTCTGTAAGAGTAGTTCGGTGCTTAACTCTTTACTCCATGGATATTTATGTAAAAAATAATGACATCTTGAATATTAAATAGATTAATTGTTATAATAGCACATGGACACAATAATTTTTGGCCATGGCAGAAACTAGAATCATATCTATATTGTATCATAATCAAACAGAGTGACCGTGATCAGACGGCTCCTACAGGAGATGTCTGATCTGGGTCCACTTTGTTTGCAAAGGTATAGAATGGAGTAAAGGGTTAATGCAGAATTAGATAATGAGGGAAACCAGTTAACCTTTTCCCTGTTCAATATACAGTAAAACCTCTCTATAACGGTCACTAAATTACATCAAGTATTTTGTGTGAAATGCAGGTGGCTGCTGAAAGCAAGGTGAAAGTAAAACAGAACGCTCCTATAGGAGTCACCTGCCCTAAATACCAACTAATTAACACAATTTAGTGGCCGTTATAGAGAGGTTTTACTGTATATGCTAGAAAGAATGAAATCTTGAATATTTATCGGCTGAAATTTTATGATGTAAGATATTTTTAAGGAACTGTTTGCTTTGACAAAATCTGTCGATTCAGATCTATATCATGTCATAAGCAACAGGCGCTAGGCAGAACTTGGTCAGGCGGCTCCTACAAGAGCCATCTTATCGGGGTCTACTCTATGCAAAAAGACAATTATATGAAGGAAAGGGTTTCTGGAGATTTCTGCATCATTAAACTTTTATCCTGCATGAACCCTTATTCAATATATATTCATGTGAGAAATAATCACACTATGAATATGAATTAGATTGAATTTTGGAATGGCACATGAATTTTTGGCCATGGCAGGAATTGTAGAATCATATTTATATTATTTCATATGCAAACAGAGCATTGTGATTAGATGGCTCCTCCAGGGGCTTTCTGATCTTGGTATTCTCTGTTGCAAAGGCGTATCTAACTGTCTATGGAGTTTGCTATGTTTGCTTAACCCTTTCCCTCATATTGGAGACATTTGACGACTCTGTAAAAGTCACTTTGTGAAACCATTGTGATAAATAGAGCATTTGCTCCTATTTTAATGCTCTATTTATCACAGTGGTTTCAAACTACAACATTCTAAAACATTTCCTTTTCTCTAATTAATGCTCCTTTTCGGTAGATAAATTCACAGAGGTACACAGCATATATCAACTATTTTTTCTGTATTTGATGTTGATGTTGCAACACCAGAAGTTGGAATTTAAGCTTGCAAATACAGACATAATTTGTTTTAAATCTTATGCAAAGATGAGGTTTACTCAAACTTTAGGGTCGTTAAAACTTTTAAGAAACTATTGACCGAGTGTCGGAACAGTTTGGATCCTAATGTGACAAAGAGTTACTAAGCATTAAAAACTGTTCAATCCTGTAATTATGTGTCTTGGGGAACAAAAATTGGAAGAAAATTAAATATTTAATAAAATAACACATTTTGCAGATGATATACAAGTATGGTTAATATTCACTGAGTGTTTACGTGCTATAGTGTTCTACTATATTTGAGGCCTAATACATTCTTTTGTATGAAGGCAAACTATTTAACCATTATCTTGCCCAGTATGTCAGCTCAATATGTTGTTTTAACCCTTTCCCTCATATGAACGCTTTTTCACGCCTTTGCAAACAGAGTAGACCAATATCAGACAGCTCCTGTAGGAGCTGTCTGATCAGGGTCTGCTCTATTTGCTTATAAAATTATAAAAAGATCTGATCCTACATTTTTGTCTCTAAGTCCATTGAGTTAATGAATATTCATGAGGTGATCAAAATGTTTATTAGGGAAAGGGTAAAGAATTAGCTATATTGTCTTTTCTTCAAGACAAACATACTTAGTTTCAAACTGTTAAAGGGCATCTTACTGGTATCCTGATTCAAACTGTTTGCTCATAGCATGTGAAAGGTTTACCAGTTATATATGACAATGGTAATTACTGATGTAGAAGTTGTTACTATTGCAATGTCTGTGATACAATCCACAAACGAGTTTGTTAATTGTATGTTTTGATGGTCCTTAGCTCGTCCGTTTTTCAATAGGAAAAGAAAGTTATTGTCCTAGCCTTGTTGTTGTCATGATAAATTATCATAGTTTCAACATCAGTACAGCAGTCCCTATAAAGGTTTTGTTCAGTTTTTCACCATCACGATGGCTACAGTCTGTTAACCCTTTCCCTCATACAAACGTGTTTTTACGCATTTGCAAACAGAGTAGACCCAGATCAGACGGCTCCTAGAGGAGCCGTCTGATCAGGGTCTTCTCTGTTTGCTAATAGAATTTGATAGAACTGTTTCTTTGCTTTCTAAAATGTCTACAATGTTCCACCTTCCATATTTCTTTATAACTATTATGTTAATGAATATTCAGTAGGTATTGAAGTTTGGCCTAAATACAGAACAGGGAAAGGATTAAGGGGCCATGCATATTTAACCCTTTTTACCTGATCAATATTCATGTAATAATGACATCATGACTATTTATTAGCTGAATTCTTGTAAATGTCAAAAGGTTCAAGGGAATATTTTGCTTTGACAAAATCTGTAAAATCAGATCTCTATTACGTCATAAGCAATTTTTTAACAGAGCAAACCCTGATCAGATGGCTTATGTGGGAAATGTCTTGATCTGGATCTACTTTGTTTGCAAAGGCATGAATGATGTAATTGTTTACATGTTAATTACTGCATGTAGTTATATATTTCTTGCATGTACAACACGCAATTACCTTGTACCACTGGAGAGGACTTACATACATGTAGGCTATGCCTGTTGTCCAATCCGTTTCTTTATGGAATATAATATTTTTGAAATCAAAGGAATGGTTTAGAGGGGTTTTATTGTATCTGGACATCTGGTGTGACGTATGACCACAATTATCTAGTTTTTGTTACAAATACATGTACAATAACTGTCTCTCATAAAAGCATTGCAAAATGTATTCAATCCTTTACTCCATGAATATAAGAAGTAATGTAAGATTAACTTTCATAATGGAATATGAACAAGTAAAGTTTGGGCTTTATTTAACCCTTTCCTCCATGAATACGCCTTTTTACGCCTCTGTAAATTCATGTTTTGCAACCATTGTGATAAATAGAGCATTTGCTCCATAGGAGTAAATGCTCTATTTATCACAATGGTTTTAAAACTACGCAATTCTAAAAAAAATCCTCTTCTAGTAAATGCTCCTCTTTGGTAGATTTATTCAAAGAGGCTGGATCTAAAAATACTCGCAGCCCTTGAGGGAATGGGTTAATATTGTAGAATCAGACTGATATAATTCCATAAGCAAACAGAGCAGACAGTGATCAGACATTTCCAACATGAATCATCTGATCTAAGTATAGTCTATTTACAAATGCTATAAAAGGTGTATAATGTATAAATAGAGTAAAGGGTTAAATAGAATTATGTTTTATTTATAACCTTTTTCCACAGCTGTTTATATTTATAATATGAATTCTGTCTCATCAACTATTTGTTATGATCAATTACAAGTTTTGTTTTATTTTTACTGTATAGGTAGATAGTGAATGATTTTAGGAAGACAATGAAATGTATATTTCTAAATCTGACAAATTGATATAGGTTGTTTTTAACATTACTGTAACTTATAATGGTCTTATAAAGTTTGTTTGATTTTTGAACCAGTCTTGATATTGAATAGTGATCCACTGGGGTTTGTTAAGCATTTACTTACAGAATGTTCAGGTAAGAAATAATGACTTCAATAAAGTCATAAAGCTGTTTTTAATAGCATATGAACACAGGAATCTTTAACATTAATGAAACTGTGACATAATCAGATATATATATATAATTCCATAAGCAAACAGAGATCCTGAACAGACAGATCCAAAAGGAGCTTTCTGATCAGTGTATACTCTGTTTGCACATGAGTATGTAACTATGTGTTTCTATCAAGTTAAGCATGATGTACACAAATGCAGGAACGGTATCTAATGTCACGATTTTCACTTGTACCACAGCAGCTATGATATTTTAATGCATTAGGCAGTAGGACTTGGTTACATAGCTACCTCATGATGGATTCAACAGTAAATGTACAGGCTTTGGATTTACCGTATTCTCCCTAATAAAGGCTCCTTACTGGGGGGGGGGGGGTTAGAAATATAGCATTTTGACTTACAGGTGGTAGCTTAATGCAGACTGAAAGCAATGCAGAAAGCTCCACTTAAGAGTACTGCATTGCTCTCATTCTGCATTCGCATATTGACGCCTTTTGACGCTTCTGTAAAAGTCACTTTATGAAACCATTGTGATAGATAGAGCATTTGCTCCACAGGAACAAATGCTCTATTACAATGGTTTCAAAAATACACAATTCTGAAAATATCCTTTTCTCTCGTTAATGCTCCTTTTCGGTAGATTTAATCAAAGAGGTTGGATCTAAAAATACCCTAAGTGGGAATGGTTTAAGCAACTGTCTGTGTACCAAATGCCAGAAGTTCCTATTTGAAAATTTAATGCCCTGGAAGTGTTTATTAGAGATGATACAGTAGCTCTTTGACTGTTAAAGTAAATTAATTATCTGTATTATTTGCATCTGCTTCTCAACCCTTTACTATCTTTATAATGACATTTGAACAGGATTTTTTTACAATGACACACATTGTAGAATCAGATTTATATCATGGTATAAACAAACAGAGCAGACCTTGATCAGACAGCTCCTACAAGGCCTGTCTTATCTGGGTCTGCTCTGTTTGTGAGGCGTTAAAAGACGTATCTTTCAGGTAAAGGGTAGAGAGATTTAGTTTCTAAATACCACATAACTTTGCATTTTCATCTAAGTTCATACTGCTCATAATTGGTTACCATAAATTTACTGCTAGCAAACAAAAGTTCATGGGGTAACTATAGGACATTTCATTCTTAACTCATTCCCGCATATGGACGCCTTTTTGGCGCCTATGTCAAAGTCACTTTGTGAAACCATTGGAGCAAATGCTCTATTTATCACAATGGTTTCCAAACTAGACAATTCTAAAAATTTCATTTCTCTAGTATATGCTACTTTTCAGTAGATGTATTCAAAGAGGTTGGATCTAATAATAGCCTATGAGGGAATGGGTTAAGATTCCAGAACATTGTTATTACTTTGTTATCCACTTGGCTTGCCATTACTATTTATTCAGTCAATATGATGCATTTTTCTGTCTCATCTTATGCCTATTACAAAAGTGGAAGCATATATTCAGGGCAACAAATAAATGTACGTACAGTAAAACCTCTCTTTAACGGCCACTAAATTATGTTAATTAGTTGATGTTTAGGACAGGTGGCTGCTTAAAGCAAGGTGAAAGTAAAACAGAACGCTCCTATAGGAGCGTTCTGTTTTACTTTCACCTTGCTTTAAGCAGCCACCTGCCTTTAACACACAATGTTTGATGTAACTTAATGGCCGTTATAGAGAGGTTTTACTGTACTCAGGTACTATAATCATCATCTCGCCACTAGACCTGATGTTTTGACCACTCTTTAGAATCGTCTCTAAGAGACGGCATTAAAGAGTGGCCACAACATAGGGTTCTGTGGGGGAAATAAAGGACTTCTTCTTGAATGTTTTAATTTAAACATCTTATCTGGACCTCTGTATATTTCATATTGTTTTGAGAGTTTGATAGCTAGGTAGATATAGATAGATTATACCGCAGTGTTTAACTCTTTACCTCATTGATGAGCATTTTAATGCCTTTGCAAACGGTAGACCCAGATCAGATTGCTCCTGTATTAGCCATCTGATCAGGATCTACTCTATTTGCAAAGGCATTAACAGTCACCTGTATCAGGCAAAGTGTTAAGATACTTCGCCTGTTTGTTTTTTTCATGAAAATAATGAATTTCTTCATTAACAGTCGGTAATTGACATAACCACTTGAAACTTGTCATGAACGTTAACCCTTTCCCTCATATAAACGTGTTTTATACATTTTCAAACAGAGTAGACCCAGATCAGACGGCTCCTAGAGGAGCCGTCTGATCAGGGTCGGCTCTGTTTGCTAAAATAATTTGATAGATCTGTTTCTTTGCTTTCTAAAATGGCTACAATGTTCCACCTTCCATATTTCTTTAAAACGATTTTGTTAATGAATATTCAGTTGGTATTGAAAGTTGGCCTAAATACAGAACAGGGAAAGGGTTAAATAGTAATTTATATATGCGACATTTTATTTATATATGCGACATAGTGACGCAAATCTTGCTGAGTTGTGGCAGATATCCCATAATAAAATCATGATAACTATTGAAAAAAAAGATTTTTTTTTCAGATCTGTAGACATATCACAAAAGATGACGAGTTTTCAGGGATTGTTGCAAATATACAGCCATATCACAATTCCTTTGAATGCTAAAGGTTAATTAGTCTTGAAAGGTGAAGAATGTAAAAAGTAGGATTTTATTTATTTATTAACTTTTAGAAGTGACAAAGAAACAACTTTGTTATGTAATTGTTGATATTTTTGTTGAGGAATGTCTCGTGTTAGTACATGTATTCTTCTGTATTGTTTGGGCAGATTACCCAAACTTGTTTTGTAGATGTGTAATGTTATCTGTTTGATACAGTTAGAAATAAAATGATTTTCTCATATAAATGTCTTTGTAATGATCCTCTTTATTTACCCATAACCCCTTACTCCATAAATATTCATGTAAGATATAACGATACCATAACTATTAATTAGCTGAGTGTTAGCTCACCAGAGCACAAATTTCTCAAGGTGAGCTTTTGTGATCGTCATCGTTGTAGGGTGTGTTTTGTCCCACGTCAACAATTTGAACCTTTAAAAATCTACTCCTCTGAATCCATAGGATTCTCATCTTTTATCTTTATCACATAGCATCATCTGTAGGTCCTCTACAAAGGTTATATAAATTATTCCCCTGGGGTCAAAATTGGCCCGCCCCAGGGGTGGTCAGTTTTCTATAGAACCATATAGTAAAACTTTGAAAATCTTCTCCTCTGAACTGGAAGGTTCTCAGCTTTCATATTTGGCACATAACATCATGTTCAGGTTCCCTGCAAAAGTTTATAAACTGTGCCCCTTAGGTCAAAATTGGGCCCGCCCCAGGGGTGGCCAGTTTTCAATAGAACTATACATGTATAGAGAAAACTTCATGTTCAGGTCCCCTGCAAAAGTTTATAAACTGTGCCCCTTGGGTCAAAATTGGCCCGCCCCAGGGGTGGTCAGTTTTCTATAGAACCATATAGTAAAACTTTGAAAATCTTCTCCTCTGAACTGGAAGGTTCTCAGCTTTCATATTTGGCACATAGCATCATGTTCAGTTCTTCTACAAAAGTTATATAAATAATGCCCCTGGGGTCAAAATTGGCCCCAGGGTGGCCAGTATTCTATTGAAACATATATTGAAAACTTTGAAAATCTCCTCTGGTTGTCTGGTGAGCGATATCAGGGCCATCATGGCCCTCTTGTTTATAATGGTTTATGACCAGAGGAATTTTGGCCATGGCGACCCTAATCATACTGCTCCTACATGATCTGGGTCTAATGATTCTGTTTGAAAAATTGTTAAACAGGGTAATGACAGTGCCTTTTCAATATATTTTCTCATGAATGTTGACTTTACAAAGTAGAGCCCGTCACTATTTAACCCTGTCCCTGTTCTATGTTTATCCCAAATTCCAATACCTACTGAATATTTATGGACAAAATAGTTATAATGAAATTATGGAGGTGGAACATTGTAGCCATTTTAGAAAACAAAGACACTGATCTATCAAATTCCATTAGCAAACAGAGCAAACCCAGATCAGACGGCTCCTATAGGAGGACCCTTAACTATTTACCTCATGAATATTTATAATTATAAGCAAATAATGACATCATGGGCATCTTTTTACTATACAGTAAAACCTCTCTATAACGACCACTAAATTGTGTTAATTAGTTGGTATTTTGGAAAGGTGGTTGCTTAAAGCAAGGTGAAAGTAAAACAGAACGCTCCTACTATTCATTAAAACCAACGGTATAGTACGGGGCAACAGTTATGCAACTTTTTCTGCATTTTTTTCACGAAGCAACCGCCTGTTTTATACACTAATGAACATGCAAGAAGATATCGCCAGAGAGAGATTTTACTACATGTTGACAGTTGCTACGTGTGTCTAACAGTGTAGACCCTGATCAGACTACGCGCATATGACATGACAACTCGTTTTGTTATACAGAGCGTTATATATTTAACCACTTACGCCATATGGCTATTAATATTAAAATAATATTAATGTAAATTTTATTATTTTTAAATGCACATGAACATATTTAGACATTACAGAAACTAGAATCAGATCTATACCATTTCATAAGCATACATGTACAAGACTAGTCCCTGGTCAGACAGCTCCTACAGGGACTCTGATATTGGTCTTCCCTGTTTGCAATGGTATGGAAATGCGTCAGACAAAGGGTTACGTGCATCTTCAAATTGACATTTACATGGTGCAATGACATTGAAAGTGGTAGATTACCTAACGTAGTTACGATATGTAAACTATAACCTCCCTTGCCTTTGTTATTAATCACTCAACCGTTGAAAAAGATTACCTTCCATGCTATTGTTCTATCGACAAACTTTTTTCGCAAAATATCGTCTGACACGAGTAGCCTCCATTGGTTCTTGTTCTAGTTGTCTCGCTTTGTACGAATTTTGCTAAAGCTGATTGAAAATTTGCTCCATTAATGCGCCTTTCTACGCATTTGCAGTCAGGGTTGATCCAGATCAGAAGGCTTCTATACAAGCCGTTACTTCAGTGTATGTTCTGTTTGCTTGTGATATAATATAGACACGATCCTACAGTTTGTGCCATGATCAAACCATTATGTGTCGATGTGCTATTATAACAATTCATATAAATAATATATACTGTGATGTCAGTATTTCTTATATAAATATTCATGGACTACTACTACTACATCTACTGCTGCTGCTGCTACAACTACTATTACTACTACTACATCTACTGCTGCTATTACTACTACTACTACTACTACTACCTCTACTGCTACTACTACTACTACTACCTCTACTGCTGCTATTACTACTACTACTACTACTACCACTACTACTGCTGCCTCTACTGCTACAACTACTACTGCCTATACTGCTGCTGCTGCTACTACTACTACTACTACTACTACTACTACTACTACCTCTACTACTACTACTACTACTACCTCTACTGCTGCTATTACTACTACTACTACTACAACTACTACTACCTATACTGCTACTACTACTACTACTACTACTACTACTACTACTACTACTACTACTACGACTTCTACTACTACTATTATTATCATTATTATTACTATTATCGCTACTAGCAGATTAATCCTTTACTCAATGAATATTCATTTAAGAGGTAATGTCATCATGATTTTTAATTAGCTCAAATTTTATAACGGCACATGGACACATGTCGATGTTTGGTCGATGTAGAAACTGCAGAACCATATCTATATTATTTCATAAGCAAACAGTCCTGACTCCAAACCCCCAAATGCCATTTTTCTTGATGTGTGTCTTGAGATGCGTCTTGCATCCGTTTCTACATCCGAAGCTTTCCTTCTTACACACATATTAATATCCCGGTGTAAATAAGAGGTAACTCTTGTAAATTGAATTGAATATACTTATTTGAGATCCATTTCTCTCATTCATTCACTCACTCAATCACTCATTCAGTTACTCACCTACTCACACACATTCGCCCACTCACACTCTATGTGTGTAACGAGACGATAGAAGTTAATTATTTGCTTATAGTGACCAACAGGCGATGCCATTTTCACGACTGGTAAAACACACCTGATATTTACAAGTGAAATAAATTTCAATCATTCTCTTTCTTACACACTTCTATAGTACTCCTTGTACTCGTAAATTTATGTTACGAAACAAAAGCGTTGTTACCAAACAGTCTGTAAAAAGGAGATCAAAAGCAGGGTCCGATGTTACGAAACCTCGAGTCTGAGTCTAATTGGTCATATTTTGAACTAGCTCAAAATCTGACCGATCAGATGATTGAGAATGTTCTCTGACTCAAGCAAAAACTTTCATAACCCCAGACCCTGACGCTTGATGCAATATTCTATGCTTTAGACAGCTTTCTATTGTACGTACATTTTCTTGCCACACCTTTGGCACACCTCGAATCTGGCTACTGGTCTGTTGCTCAAATCATTTAGCCTTTTACCTTACAAATATTAATGTAAGACAATTGTGAATATCAAAAAATTCGATTCTCGTATTAAAAGCAGGAAATAAGCAATATAACATGTAGAATCATATCTATAAATTGCAGGGGAAAACAGAGTAGATCTTGATCGGACGGCTCCTACAGGAGATTAAGAGGTGACGGTTTGAAATGAAGAAAAATGCAGGATCATCTATTTTCAATTGTATAAAAGGATACTAACTCTTTACTTTACGGATAATCCTGTAAGATTTTACCTGTTTTTGACAATATTTTTCTTGTATTAAAACAGATCAATTTATGTTCATCGTAAACAGAAGACAGCTATGCCAAACATGTACAAGTCATTCCTGTGACATTTGGTGAAAATCCAGTCAGCGATTAAAGAGTAAATGGTGTTAAAATAATGTTTTTGTTAAATTCTATTTAACTCTATATAACGTTATTGCGAGTCATCTTTCTGTAAAGTTTGATCGAAATTCATTCAGTTTGAGAGGAAATATTCTTTAACTTAGAACCGACATCTTTGAATAAATCTACCAAAAAGGAGCATTTACAAGAGAAAGGAAAACTTAAAATTGTACAGTTTTGAAACCAATGTGATAAATAGAGCATCTGCAAATCGTACAAAGCGAGACAACTAGAACAAGAACCAAGGGAGGCTACTCGTGTCTGACGAAATTCTGCCAAAAAAAGTTTGTCGATAGAACAATAGCATGGAAGGTAATCTTTTTCAATGGTTGAGTGATTAATAACAAAAGCAAGGGAGGTAATAGTTTACCGCGTATCTACGTCAATTTGAAGATGCACGTAACCATTCGTCAGGCGCATTTTCAAGTCTTTGCAAACAGTGTATACCCAGATATGGTCCCTGTATGAGCTTTTTAAAGAAAATGTCACATGACAAATACTGCAGACCCTGATGAGAAGGCTTCTGTAGAAGCCCTCTCGTCTGGGTCTACACTGTTTGCAAATGACATTATTGACTCGTTTCCCGCACTGGAAGGGTTAATGTTTGTGAACGAAATGCAGGACGATCATAAAGGAGCATTGTTCATGACATTGATCCTGCATTAACCCTTTCCCTCATATTGACCACTTTTGACGACTCTCTAAAACTCACATTGTGAAACCATTTTGATAAATAGAGCATTTGCTCCTATAGGAGCAAATGCTCTATTTATCAAAATGGTTTCAAACAATAAAATTCTAAAATGTTCCTTTTCTTTAATTAATGCTCCTTTTCAGGGCCTTTAACACACAATGTTTGATGTAACTTAGTGGCCATTATAGAGAGGTTTAACTGTACTCAGGTACTATAATCATCATCTCACCACTAAACCCGATGTTTTGACCACTCTTTAGAATCGTCTCAAAGAGACGGCATTAAAGAGTGGCCACAACATAGGGTTCTGTGGGGGAAATAAAGGACTTCTTCTTGAAAATAATATAATTTAAGTATCTTATCTGGACCTCTGTATATTTCATATTGTTTTGAGAGTTTGATAGCTAGGTAGATAATATAGATAGATTATACCGCAGTGTTTAACTCTTTACCTCATTGATGAGCATTGTAATGCCTTTGCAAACGGTAGACCCAGATCAGATTGCTCCTGTATTAGCCATCTGATCAGGATCTACTCTGTTTGCAAAGGCATTAAACGTCACCTGTATCTGGCAAAGTGTTTTTCATGAAAATAATGAATTTCTTCATTAACAGTCAGTAATTGTTTGACATAACCACTTGAAACTTGTCATGAACGTTAAGTAGTTATTTATATATGTGACATAGTGACAGATCTGTAGACATATCACAAAAGATGACGAGTTTTCAGGGATTGTTGCAAATATACAGTCATATCACAATTCCTTTGAATGCTAAAGGTTAATTAGTCTTGAAAGGTGAAGAATGTAAAAAGTAGGATTTTATTTATTAACTTTTAGAAGTGACAAAGAAACAACTTTGTTATGTAATTGTTGATATTTTTGTTGAGGAATGTCTCGTGTTAGTACATGTATTCTTCTGTATTGTTTGGGCAGATTACCCAAACTTGTTTTGTAGATGTGTAATGTTATCTGTTTGATACAGTTAGAAATAAAATGATTTTCTCATATAAATGTCTTTGTAATGATCCTCTTTATTTACCCATAACCCCTTACTCCATAAATATTCATGTAAGATATAACGATACCATAACTATTAATTAGCTGAGTGTTAGCTCACCAGAGCACAAATTTCTCAAGGTGAGCTTTTGTGATCGTCATCATTGTAGGGTGTGTTTTGTCCCACGTCAACAATTTGAACCTTTAAAAATCTACTCCTCTGAATCCACAGGATTCTCATCTTTTATCTTTATCACATAGCATCATCTGTAGGTCCTCTACAAAGGTTATATAAATTATTCCCCTGGGGTCAAAATTGGCCCGCCCCAGGGGTGGTCAGTTTTCTATAGAACCATATAGTAAAACTTTGAAAATCTTCTCCTCTGAACTGGAAGGTTCTCAGCTTTCATATTTGGCACATAACATCATGTTCAGGTCCCCTGCAAAAGTTTATAAACTGTGCCCCTTGGGTCAAAATTGGGCCCGCCCCAGGGGTGGCCAGTTTTCAATAGAACTATACATGTATAGAGAAAACTTTGAAAATCTTCTCCTTTGAAACTTGCAGGTTCTCAGCTTTCATATTTGGCACATAGCATCATGTTCAGTTCTTCTACAAAAGTTATATAAATAATGCCCCTGGGGTCAAAATTGGCCCCAGGGTGGCCAGTATTCTATTGAAACATATATTGAAAACTTTGAAAATCTCCTCTGGTTGTCTGGTGAGCGATATCAGGGCCATCATGGCCCTCTTGTTTATAATGGTTTATGACCAGAGGAATTTTGGCCATGGCGACCCTAATCATACTGCTCCTACATGATCTGGGTCTAATGATTCTGTTTGAAAAATTGTTAAACAGGGTAATGACAGTGCCTTTTCAATATATTTTCTCATGAATGTTGACTTTACAAAGTAGAGCCCGTCACTATTTAACCCTGTCCCTGTTCTATGTTTATCCCAAATTCCAATACCTACTGAATATTTATGGACAAAATAGTTATAATGAAATTATGGAGGTGGAACATTGTAGCCATTTTAGAAAACAAAGACACTGATCTATCAAATTCCATTAGCAAACAGAGCAAACCCAGATCAGACGGCTCCTATAGGAGGACCCTTAACTATTTACCTCATGAATATTTATAATTATAAGCAAATAATGACATCATGGGCATCTTTTTACTATACAGTAAAACCTCTCTATAACGACCACTAAATTGTGTTAATTAGTTGGTATTTTGGAAAGGTGGTTGCTTAAAGCAAGGTGAAAGTAAAACAGAACGCTCCTACTATTCATTAAAACCAACGGTATAGTACGGGGCAACAGTTATGCAACTTTTTCTGCATTTTTTTCACGAAGCAACCGCCTGTTTTATACACTAATGAACATGCAAGAAGATATCGCCAGAGAGAGATTTTACTACATGTTGACAGTTGCTACGTGTGTCTAACAGTGTAGACCCTGATCAGACTACGCGCCTATGACATGACAACTCGTTTTGTTATACAGAGCGTTATATATTTAACCACTTACGCCATATGGCTATTAATATTAAAATAATATTAATGTAAATTTTATTATTTTTAAATGTACATGAACATATTTAGACATTACAGAAACTAGAATCAGATCTATACCATTTCATAAGCATACATGTACAAGACTAGTCCCTGGTCAGACAGCTCCTACAGGGACTCTGATATTGGTCTTCCCTGTTTGCAATGGTATGGAAATGCGTCAGACAAAGGGTTACGTGCATCTTCAAATTGACATTTACATGGTGCAATGACATTGAAAGTGGTAGATTACCTAACGTAGTTACGATATGTAAACTATAACCTCCCTTGCCTTTGTTATTAATCACTCAACCGTTGAAAAAGATTACCTTCCATGCTATTGTTCTATCGACAAACTTTTTTCGCAAAATATCGTCTGACACGAGTAGCCTCCCTTGGTTCTTGTTCTAGTTGTCTCGCTTTGTACGAATTTTGCTGAAGCTGATTGAAAATTTGCTCCATTAATGCGCCTTTCTACGCATTTGCAGTCAGGGTTGATCCAGATCAGAAGGCTTCTATACAAGCCGTCACTTCAGTGTATGTTCTGTTTGCTTGTGATATAATATAGACACGATCCTACAGTCTGTGCCATGATCTAACCATTATGTGTCGATGTGCTATTATAACAATTCATATAAATAATATATACTGTGATGTCAGTATTTCTTATATAAATATTCATGGACTACTACTACTACATCTACTGCTGCTGCTGCTACAACTAATATTACTACTACTACATCTACTGCTGCTGCTGCTGCTGCTACTACTACTACTACTACTACTACTACTACTACTACTACTACTACTACTACTACTACTACTACTACTACTACTAATACAACTACTACTACTACTACCTCTACTGCTGCTATTACTACTACTACTACTACTACTACCTCTACTGCTACTACTACTACTACTACCTCTACTGCTGCTATTACTACTACTACTACTACTACTACCACTACTACTGCTGCCTCTACTGCTACAACTACTACTGCCTATACTGCTGCTGCTGCTACTACTACTACTACTACTACTACTACTACCTCTACTGCTGCTATTACTACTACTACTACTACTACCACTACTACTGCTGTCTCTACTGCTACAACTACTACTACCTATACTGCTGCTACTACTACTACTACTACTACTACTACTACTACTACTACTACTACTACGACTTCTACTACTACTATTATTATCATTATTATTACTATTATCGCTACTAGCAGATTAATCCTTTACTCAATGAATATTCATTTAAGAGGTAATGTCATCATGATTTTTAATTAGCTCAACTTTTATAACGGCACATGGACACATGTCGATGTTTGGTCGATGTAGAAACTGCAGAACCATATCTATATTATTTCATAAGCAAACAGTCCTGACTCCAAACCCCCAAATGCCATTTTTCTTGATGTGTGTCTTGAGATGCGTCTTGTATCCGTTTCTACATCCGAAGCTTTCCTTCTTACACACATATTAATATCCCGGTGTAAATAAGAGGTAACTCTTGTAAATTGAATTGAATATACTTATTTGAGATCCATTTCTCTCATTCATTCACTCACTCAATCACTCATTCAGTTACTCACCTACTCACACACATTCGCCCACTCACACTCTATGTGTGTAACGAGAAGATAGAAGTTAATTATTTGCTTATAGTGACCAACAGGCGATGCCATTTTCACGACTGGTAAAACACACCTGATATTTACAAGTGAAATAAATTTCAATCATTCTCTTTCTTACACACTTCTATAGTACTCCTTGTACTCGTAAATTTATGTTACGAAACAAAAGCGTTGTTACCAAACAGTCTGTAAAAAGGAGATCAAAAGCAGGGTCCGATGTTACGAAACCTCGAGTCTGAGTCTGATTGGTCATATTTTGAACTAGCTCAAAATCTGACCGATCAGATGATTGAGAATGTTCTCTGACTCAAGCAAAAACTTTCATAACCCCAGACCCTGACGCTTGATGCAATATTCTATGCTTTAGACAGCTTTCTATTGTACGTACATTTTCTTGCCACACCTTTGGCACACCTCGAATCTGGCTACTGGTCTGTTGCTCAAATCATTTAGCCTTTTACCTTACAAATATTAATGTAAGACAATTGTGAATATCAAAAAATTCGATTCTCGTATTAAAAGCAGGAAATAAGCATGTAGAATCATATCTATAAATTGCAGGGGAAAACAGAGTAGATCTTGATCGGACGGCTCCTACAGGAGATTAAGAGGTGACGGTTTGAAATGAAGAAAAATGCAGGATCATCTATTTTCAATTGTATAAAAGGATACTAACTCTTTACTTTACGGATAATCCTGTAAGATTTTACCTGTTCTTGACAATATTTTTCTTGTATTAAAACAGATCAATTTATGTTCATCGTAAACAGAAGACACCTATGCCAAACATGTACAAGTCATTCCTGTGCCATTTGGTGAAAATTCAGTCAGCGATTAAAGAGTAAATGGTGTTAAAATAATGTTTTTGTTAAATTCTATTTAACTCTATATAACGTTATTGCGAGTCATCTTTCTGTAAAGTTTGATCGAAATTCATTCAGTTTGAGAGGAAATATTCTTTAATTTAGAACCGACATCTTTGAATAAATCTACCAAAAAGGAGCATTTACTAGAGAAAGGAAAACTTAAAATTGTATAGTTTTGAAACAAATGTGATAAATAGAGCATCTGCAAATCGTACAAAGCGAGACAACTAGAACAAGAACGAAGGGAGGCTACTCGTGTCTGACGAAATTCTGCCAAAAAAAGTTTGTCGATAGAACAATAGCATGGAAGGTAATCTTTTTCAATGGTTGAGTGATTAATAACAAAAGCAAGGGAGGTAATAGTTTACCGCGTATCTACGTCAATTTGAAGATGCACGTAACCCTTCGTCTGACGCATTTTCAAGCCTTTGCAAACAGTGTATACCCAGATATGGTCCCTGTATGAACTTTTTAAAGAAAATGTCACATGACAAATACTGCAGACCCTGATGAGAAGGCTTCTGTAGAAGCCCTCTCGTCTGGGTCTACACTGTTTGCAAATGACATTATTGACTCGTTTCCCGCACTGGAAGGGTTAATGTTTGTGAACTAAATGCATGACGATCATAAAGGAGCATTGTTCATGACATTGATCCTGCATTAACTCTTTCCCTCATATTGACCACTTTTGACGACTCTCTAAAACTCACATTGTGAAACCATTTTGATAAATAGAGCATTTGCTCCTATAGGAGCAAATGCTCTATTTATCAAAATGGTTTCAAACAATAAAATTCTAAAATGTTCCTTTTCTTTAATTAATGCTCCTTTTCAGGGCCTTTAACACACAATGTTTGATGTAACTTAGTGGCCATTATAGAGAGGTTTAACTGTACTCAGGTACTATAATCATCATCTCACCACTAAACCCGATGTTTTGACCACTCTTTAGAATCGTCTCAAAGAGACGGCATTAAAGAGTGGCCACAACATAGGGTTCTATGGGGGAAATAAAGGACTTCTTCTTGAAAATAATATAATTTAAGTATCTTATCTGGACCTCTGTATATTTCATATTGTTTTGAGAGTTTGATAGCTAGGTAGATAATATAGATAGATTATACCGCAGTGTTTAACTCTTTACCTCATTGATGAGCATTGTAATGCCTTGGCAAACGGTAGACCCAGACCAGATTGCTCCTGTATTAGCCATCTGATCAGGATCTTCTCTATTTGTAAAGGCATTAACAGTCACCTGTATCAGGCAAAGTGTTAAGATACTTCGCCTGTTGTTTTTTTTCATGAAAATAATGAATTTCTTCATTAACAGTCGGTAATTGTTTGACATAACCACTTGAAACTTGTCATGAACGTTAAATAGTTATTTATATATGCGACATAGTGACACAAATCTTGCTAAGTTGTGGCAGATATCCCATAATAAAATCATGATAACAATTGAAAAAAAAGATTTTTTTTCAGATCTGTAGACATATCACAAAAGATGACGAGTTTTCAGGGATTGTTGCAAATATACAGTCATATCACAATTCCTTTGAATGCTAAAGGTTAATTAGCCTTGAAAGGTGAAGAATGTAAAAAGTAGGATTTTATTTATTTATTAACTTTTAGAAGTGACAAAGAAACAACTTTGTTATGTAATTGTTGATATTTTTGTTGAGGAATGTCTCGTGTTAGTACATGTATACTTCTGTATTGTTTGGGCAGATTACCCAAACTTGTTTTGTAGATGTGTAATGTTATCTGTTTGATACAGTTAGAAATAAAATGATTTTCTCATATAAATGTCTTTGTAAGGATCCTCTTTATTTACCCTTAACCCCTTACTCCATAAATATTCATGTAAGATATAACGATACCATAACTATTAATTAGCTGATATTTAGCTCACCACAGCACACATTGCTCAAGGTGAGCTTTTGTGATCGCCATCGCCGTGCGGTGTGTGTTGTCCCACGTCATAAATTTGAACCTTTAAAAAATCTACTCCTCTGAATCTACAGGGTTCTCATCTTTCATCTTTGGTACATAGCATCATCTGTAGGTCCTCTACAAAGTTTATATAAATTATTTACTTGGGGTCAAAATTGGCCCGCCCCAGGGGTGGTCAGTTTTCTATAGAACCATATAGTAAAACTTTGAAAATCTTCTCCTCTGAAACTAGAAGGTTCTCAGCTTTCATTTTTGGCACATAGCATAATGTTCAGGTCCTCTACAAAAGTTTATAAATTGTGCCCCTTGGGTCAAAATTGTCCCCGCCCCAGGGGTGGCCAGTTTTCTGTATAAACATATAAAGAAAACTTTGAAAATCTTCTATGAAACTTGAATGTTCACAGCTTTCATATTTGGCACATATCATCATGTTCAGGTCATCTACAAAAGTTATATAAATAATGCCCCTGGGGTCAAAATTGACCCCAGGGTGGCCAGTATTCTATAGAAACATATTTTGAAAACTTTGAAAATCTTCTCCTCTGGTTGTCTCGTGAGCGATATCAGGGCCATCATGGCACTCTTGTTTATAATGGTTTATTACACCACGAAGTAATTTACTTCGTGATTACACTGAACAATTCCGAATAGTAAATAATCTTGGTAGACCCTTATTAACCCTTAGCAAGCACTCTTTTAAATAAAGCAGACGGTAGTATTCGCAGACGACATTTACTCAGAATGCAGAAGGTTAAGAGGCTGAGTTGCAGAAACAACAAGGGCATGTTGTATTGCTATGCAAGACATGAGTCCCCCACCGGACTGAAAAAAAACACCTCCACTCTCCCCACCCAAGGTGTGGTTGACCATGGTATATACATGACCACCTGAACGGTATTAGTACCTACTTTCATACATTGAATCAGTAAATAAAAAGTTATTGTCCCGACAAGAAAATATGAAAAAGGGGAGTAACTCGAAAAATATTGATGCTAGAGTTATTGCCCTTGACATGACACTACACCTCATCATGCTTGTTTCATATGAGAAGTTTCAAATCAATTGAACCAGTACATAAAGAGTTATTAACTGGACAAGAAAATATGAAAAGGGGAATAACTCCAAAAATATAGATGCTAGAGTTATGGCCCTTGTGCATGACACTACCCCTCATCATGCTTGTTCCATATGCGAAGTTTCAAATCAATTGAACCAGTAGATAAAGAGTTATTGTCCGGACAAAAAAATATGAAAAAGGGGAATAACTCCAGAAATAGTGATGCTATAGTTATGGCCCTTGTGCATGTCACTACTCCTGATCATGCTTCTTCAATGTGTGAAGTTATAATGAATTTGGCCTAACTTGGTAGGAGATATTGCCCGGACAAGAAGCGTGACAGACGGACTGACAAGAAAATATGAAAAAGGGGAAGAACTCCAAAAATATCGATGCAATTGAACCAGTAGATAAAGAGTTATTGTCCGGACAAAAAAATGAAAAAGGGGAATAACTCCAAAAAAATATTGATGCTAGAGTTATGGCCCTTGTGCATGACACTAGCCCTCATCATGCTTCTTCAATGTGTGAAGTTATAATGAATTTGGCCTAACCTTGTAGGAGATATGGCCCGGACACGAAGCGTGACAGACGGACGGACGGACATTCTAACGGATTGAGTGTATGTGGCTATTCCTTTGTTCAAAATAGCCAGGCAAACTGAAAATAAGCCACATAAAACCGATGAGAATAAAAGATCTTTTGTTCTCATGTAATTATTTAGTCACATAAACAGGAATTGTTAGCGCGGACGGACAGACACACGGACGGAATCGAGCAAACCTATAGTCCCCCAACCGGTAACCGGTGGGGGACTAATAACAGCGCATTTCCCACATTAATATGGTTATATTCAAGTAAAGGAACTATGGTCAATACAAATGTAGTTACATATTACGGATTCATGCCCAATGGTTACATAATTACGGATCCTTGGCTCGTTATAAATGGTAATTAAAGAGCAAATAAACAGAATTCCATGAGAACTCAGAATTTATGCAATATTTGATTGGATTTTAATGAACATTTATTTTAATGAATTCAATGATTGTGAACTCATTTGATTAAATTTAAATGATCTAGATCTAATAAATCAATAAATCAATGGTTTAATCTGAGTTTTTTCACATCCCTGTTCACTCCATTCGTACTATTCGAATTAACTATATTTTAGCAGGCTACTTTACTCGTGTACATACCAGGTATAAGCACTTTTAAAAATCTACGCCCACGCCCCTAATTTGAAATCCTGGCTTCTCACCTGCAAACCGTGATTCAGTGAAGACCACGACCATCTGCTTGGTCGGTGGTAACGGGTCTGTACTGTTTGTTAAGTTGGATAGGTTTGTAATGGTCTCTAAAGTGACCCTTAACTCTTTACCTCGTGAATATTTATAATTATAAGCAAATAATGACATCATGTGCATAATTTTACTATACAGTAAAACCTCTCTATAACGACCACTAAATTGTGTTAATTAACTGGTATTTTGGGCAGATGGTTGCTTAAAACAAGGTGAAAGTAAAACAGAACGCTCCTATAGGAGCGTTCTGTTTTACTTTCACGTTGCTTTAAGCAACCACATGTCTTTAACACACACTACATGTACTTGATATTATTTAGTGGTCGTTATAGAGAGGTTTTAGTAACGGCATTGGTATACACGAACATTTTCCAATGGCATGTGTATACAGGAATGTTTGCCAGTGACAGGGATTGTGGAAGCAGATCTATATAATTTCATGAACAAACGGAGTAGACCCAGATCAATCAGGTAAGTCCGTCTCTGTTCCATTAAAACCAACGGCATAGTACGGGGCAACAGTTATGCATTTTTTCCGCATTTTTTTCTCGAAGCAACCGCCTGTTTAATACACTAATGAATATGCAAGAAGATATCGTCATAGAGAGATTTTACTACGTGTGTCTAACAGTGTAGACCCTGATCAGACGACGCGCCTATAACATGACAACTCGTTATACATGACAGAGCGTTATATATGTAACCACTTACGCCATATGGCTATTACTATTAAAATAATATTGATGTAAATTTTATTATTTTTAAATGCACATGAACATATTTAGACATTACAAAAACTAGAATCAGATCTATACAATCTCATAAGCATACAAGACTAGTCCCTGGTCAGACAGCTCCTACAGAGACTCTGATATTGGTCTTCCCTGTTTGCAATGGTATGGAAATGCGTCAGGCAAAGGGTTACGTGCATCTTCAAATTGACATTTACATGGTGCAATGGCATTGAAAGTGGTAGATTACCTAACGTAGATACGATATGTAAACTATTACCTCCCTTGTCTTTGTTATTAATCACTCAACCGTTGAAAAAGATTACCTTCCATGCTATTGTTCTATCGACAAACTTTTTTCGCAGAATGTCGTCTGACACGAGTAGCCTCCCTTGGTTCTTGTTCTAGTTGTCTCGCTTTGTACGCATTTTGCTAACGCTGATTGAAAATTTGCTCCATAAATGCGCCTTTCTACGCATTTGCAGTCAGGGTAGATCCAGATCAGACGGCTTCTATACAAGCCGTCACTTCAGAGTATGCTCTGTTTGCTTGTGATATAATATAGACACAATCCTACATTTTGTGCCATGATCAAACCATTGTGTCCATGTGCTATTATAACAATTCATATAAATAATATATACTGTGATGTCAGTATTTCTTATATTAATATTTATGGACTACTACTACTACTACATCTACTGCTGCTGCTGCTACTACTACTACTACTACTACTACTACTACTACTACTACTACTACTACCTCTACTGCTGCTATTATTACTACTACTACTACCTCTACTGCTACTACTACCTCTACTGCTGCTATTACTACTACTACTACTACTACTACTACTACCTCTACTGCTACTAATACTACTACTACCTCTACTGCTACTACTACTACTACTACTACTTCTACGACTTCTACTACTACTATTATTATCATTATTATTACTATTATCGCTACTAGCAGATTAATCCTTTTCTCAATGAATATTCATTTAGAGGTAATGTCATCATGATTTTTAATTAGATCAAATTTTATAACGGCACATGGACACATGTCGATGTTTGGTCGATGTAGAAACTGCAGAACCATATCTATATTATTTCATAAGCAAACAGTCCTGACTCCAAACCCCCAAATGCAATTTTTCTTGATGTGTGTCTTGAGATGCGTCTTGCATCCGTTTCTAAATCATCCGAAGCTTTCCTTCTTACACACATATTAATATCCCGGTGTAAATAAGAGGTAACTCTTGTAAATTGAATTGAATATACTTATTTGAGATCCATTTCTCTCATTCATTCACTCACTCAATCACTCATTCAGTTACTCACCTACTCACACACATTCGCCCACTCACACTCTATGTGTGTAACGAGAAGATAGAAGTTAATTATTTGCTTATAGTGACCAACAGGCGATGCCATTTTCACGACTGGTAAAACACACCTGATATTTACAAGTGAAATAAATTTCAATCATTCTCTTTCTTACACACTTCTATAGTACTCCTTGTACTCGTAAATTTATGTTACGAAACAAAAGCGTTGTTACCAAACAGTCTGTAAAAAGGAGATCAAAAGCAGGGTCCGATGTTACGAAACCTCGAGTCTGAGTCTAATTGGTCATATTTTGAACTAGCTCAAAATCTGACCGATCAGATGATTGAGAACTGTTCTCTGACTCAATCAAAAACTTTCATAACCCCAGATCCTGAACACTTGATGCAATATTCTATAATTTAGACAGAGTTCTATTGTACGTAAATTTTCTTGCCACGCCTGTGGCACACCTCGTACCTGGTTACTGGTCTGTTGCTCAAATCATTTAGCCTTTTACCTGACAAATATTTATGTAAGACAATTGTGAATATTAAATAATTCGATTCTAGTATTAAAAGCAGGAAATAATCGATATAACATGTAGAATCATATCTATAAATTTCAGGGGAAAGCAGAGTAGATCTTGATCGGACGGCTCCTACAGGAGATTAAGAGGTGACGGTTTGAAATGAAGAAAAATGCAGGATCATCTATTTTCAGTTGTATAAAAGGATATCAACTCTTTACTTTTACGGACATTCCTGTAAGATTTTACCTGTTTTTAATAACATTTTTCTTGTATTAAAACAGATCAATTTATGTTCATCGTAAACAGCGGACATCTATGCCATACATGTACAAGTCATTCCTCTGACATTTGGTGAAAATCCAGTCAGTGATTAAAGATATGGTGTTTAAATAATGTTTTTGTTAAATTCTATTTAGCTCTATATAACGTTATTGCGAGTCATCTTTCTGTAAAAAATGGTCGAAATTCATTCAGCAGTTTGAGAGGAGATATTGTTTAACTCATTCCTACCTAGGCTATTCTTAGACCCGACATCTTTGAATAAATCTACCAAAAAGGAGCATTTACTAGAGAAAGGAAAACTTTAAAATTGTATAGTTTTGAAACCATTGTGATAAATAGAGCATCTGCAAATCGTACAAAGCGAGACAACTAGAACAAGAACCAAGGAAGGATACTCGTGTCGGACGAAATTCTGCAAAAAAAGTTTGTCGATAGAACAATAGCATGGAAGGTAATCTTTTTCTATGGTTGAGTGATTAATAACAAAAGCAAGGGAGGTAATAGTTTACCGCGTATCTACGTTGGTTAATCTACCACTTGCCGTGTAATATAAATGTCAATTTGAAGATGCACGCAATCCTTCGTCTGACGCATTTTCAAGCCTTTGCAAATTGTATACCCAGATATGTTCCCTGTAAGAGCTTTTTAAAGACAATGTCACATGACAAATACTGCAGACCCTGATGAGAAGGCTTCTCTAGAAGCCCTCTCGTCTGGGTCTACACTGTTTGCAAATGACATTATTGACTCGTTTCCCGCACTTGAAAGAGTTAATAATATTTGAACGTAATGCAGGAAGATCTCAGAGGAGCATTCTGCATGACATTGATCCTGCATTAAGCTGCCAGCTGCCTTTAAGCCTAATAAGGATACTCATTTGATTGTTCGGTTAAGGGAGCTTTTGTAGTATTTGCACATGAGTTTGACACTGTCTGTTCGTGTTTTCCTAGGATACACAAGAAAACATACACTTAACAAGATGTGTTTGTGAAACACTATGTCCCCGATATGACCTTTGACCTTGATGTATGACATTGACCTTGATAAGCTACCCCTAAATTGTCTCCATAAATTGCACATGCATGCTAACTACGAATATTCTGAAAGTGGGTGATCCTTCGAAAACAAACGTATCAATGCAAAAAGAGAAAATTGCAGACTCGGTTTTATTGAGACGGTTCATGAGTAGTAATTAAAAGTGCAACACTACTCACGCCCCCTAGAAGTATGTATGTGCAATGGTGACAAAATTATCGCCAACGTTAAAGTTCGGGACATACATATCTGAGTCTACCCTCTTTGCAAAGACGTAGGAATGTGTAAGTATGGAGTAAAGGTGTTTTTTTAATCTATGACGCAACTTCGAAATGGTCGTAGGACTCGCCGCGTTATGTGTCCAAGAAGTGGACGGACGCTGTGTAATTGCAATACGAATGCAACATTAGAAAAAGACGCGTTGAATCGTTGGCAGTTTTGAGTTGCTTCTTTGTCGAACTCGTATCAGATCGTATTCATGAATATGAATTGTGGGTTTGATCTACTAATAGGTCCGTTAGAATTGTTACGAGAGACCACGGATGCTTTTTGTCATACTTTGTGCTAAACTTTCGGCTTCATTGTGATCTGCATATTCTGAGCATGCGTTCATTAGCAAGTATTTGATTGGCCAATCAGAAGCTTGATAGACTCAAGCAAAATCACCAATTTGCATTGCAGCTGTGTCATAATATTAATATTGCAAAATGGAATAAGATTCATTTTGTACTACTTTATGACCGTAGTTCAAAATATGCGTGCAGGAACATGTATTAATATTAGTTCTACTTTTGACATCACATTATCACGTATTAACTCTTTGCACGTTAAAAACTTGTCGTCTGCCATAATAATTGTCGTCTGCTGAAATTCTAAAATGTTAATTACGTCATTCATTTGTGCCGTACATGCTATTTTCCCACCATTTCTCTAATAATAAATACAATGATGCATAAACACAGTAACTTACAGTATTACCCATCTAATGCGACCACTTAATGAACAAACATGGCTGTCTTCATAAGCAGGTGGTTGCTTAATTCAGGACGAAAGTTATGCAGAAAGCTCCTATAGGAGCTTTCTGCATTACTTTTGTCCTGCATTAATCTACCACCTGCACCAAGCACCCATAATTATACCTCTGTTAGGCATAAGCGGGGTTTTACTGTATTAGGAATCTCATTTGGAGTCCAACTCGTTGCACAGGTATAGTATAACCCCTCTAAACCGGACTTTAACATTACTATCAAAACCAGTCTTTCAGACAGGTAGCAGCTTAATGCAGGTTGAAAGTCACACAGAAAGCTCCAAAAGGAGCTTTCTGCACGACGTTCAACCTGCATTAAGCAGCCACCTGCCTAAAAAGTCCTAAATTGTTCTTAAATAAATCTATGATTTAGAGGGTATCTTCTGTAATCAAATCTTTGCTGTCAGTGTACTAATATTAATTGTATGCATGCACAGGCTTTTACTTTACGTTTAGAGTAACTTGTTAAATCTTGAGTACTTCGAACATGCAAATACCTGTTTGATAAAGCTTGAACACGCATGTATTTATAAAGCATATTCCCCAGGAGAATTTAAACATGACTCGTATGCCTCGTGTTACACCTTTGCAAACAGATTAGACCCAGATCGGACAGCTGTAGGGTCTGTTTGGCAAGGGTCTGTTCTGTTCTGTTTGTTTTATGGTTGTATGTATATAGATCAGATACTACAGTTTATGTAAACTCCAACCATTTCTATATTCATTTGGCATTGTAAAAAAACAACTAACCAATATAATATTTCACATAAATGTTTATCACATAATCTGCCTTGTGGGAGTGCCGTAACAGAGTGCCGTATTTCGCGGAAATGCACTAGTGCATTTTTTTATGCAAATGAGCAATCGTTAGCCAATCGTAACGCTCATTATGAACCGTCCGTTGTATTACTACGCTGTTTGTAAGCAATGGCCGAAACAGCAATCAGCTATAACCTGTTTTATTTTCTATGGCATTTTAAGGGTTATGTGATAAAAAGAATCTTACATTCGTGTTCATTACAAATTGTTTTCATGAAACTCGTTTACTTAATGAATATGACACTCGCTATTTAAGCTCGTGTCATATTATTATAGTAAAATCGTTTCATAAAAACAATGTGTAATGAACACGAATGTAAGATCCATTATTTATTGAGTAATTGTTCAAAGATAATACTATATTTAATATTTTAGTGTTAAAGCTGCTTCGATACTAAACATTATGACAGAAAAGCTTGATCATGTAAGGTCACCTTGATATTGCAAAATGTGCAGACCCGACCAACTATCGTATCAACCCTTTGAATACTGGGAAGAGTTTGTGTAAAACTCATCAAGCTATTTAACCCTTTCCTTCATAAATACGCCTTTCTACGCCTCTGTAAAAGTCACTTTATGAAACCATTGTGATAAATAGAGCATTTGCTCCTATAAGAGCAAATGCTCTATTTATCACGATGGTTTCAAACTGCAAAATTCTAAAATTTCCCTTTTCTTTAGTTAATGCTCCTTTTCGGTAGATTTGTTCAAAGGGGTTGGGTCTAAAAATAGCCTATGGAGGCGTGGGTTAAAACACGGTCAACAGTTTCTCAAATGCTTATACGAATCAGAAGTAAGGAAAAGTGCAACAGACCAGATTTTGGCAGACATATCTTTTCAGCACGATAATTAATACCTGTGCAATGTATCCCTGTACATGTAGCTAATGAGTATCTATATAAATAATGACACCATGAATATTTATTAGATGATATTTGTATTATTTGGTAATGGTTTTGTGAACAAATGAAGAATTGACCATAACAGAAATATACAATCATACATGTATCTCTATCATTTCATAAGCAAACAGAGCAGACCCTGATCAGACGGCTCCTACAGGAGCCGTCTGATCTGGGTCTACTCTGTTTGAAAATGCATGAAAAGGTATCAGGTAAAGGTGTCGGTTAGGGGATCCAAACTATTTGACACCCTGCCTGTATATCTGCAGTGAACAGAGAGAACAAATAATACAAAACCCCCCAGAAAAACATCTCTAAAGCGACCACCTAACAGAGGCATAATTATGGGTATTAAAAGCAGGTGGTAGTTTAATGCAGGACGAAAACTATGCAGCTTTCTGTATGACTTTCGCTCAGCATTAAGCAACCCCTTGCTGATATAGATATCAATTTATAATTAGTAAATAGTCGTTTTAGAGAAATTGTACTGTAGTAGTGGACAAAGTATTGAATATTAATGCAATACGTGGAAATACTTAAATATGACTTGACAGGCATTTCAAGGTAGTATAGAAACAATGGACTAATTGGCAATGGAATGAATCGCAGTATCCTGTTAATGTAACTATATAAACAAAGCAGAGCCTCATGAGACCATTTCTACGGGAGCAGTCTGATCTGGGACTACTCTGGATCGAATAACTGTATGGAGTAATGGGTCATCGATATGAAGGACCGACTGTTTCAAAGTACGGTGAGATGTACAGTGTCTAAGTGCAAATTAACCCTTCTCTTGCCGAATTTTAAAATACATTTCTCCTTCTTTACCCATGCCCTGTTGTATAATTATAGATATCTTCACTGTGCACAAGTATTTCGCTGTGCAATCACTGCTGTGGAGTGCACTGGTTGCATAATCGAGTTGTAAATAGTACAGACCCTGATGAGATAGCTCCTGCAGGAGCTGTCTCATCTGGGTCTTCACTATTTACAGTTAGGTATATTGACGTGAATAGCAAGCGAAGGGTTAAGCATTTATGCAACATCATGACATGAACCATTCGATTTAACCCTTTACTCCATATATACGCCTTTTAACACCCTTTGACGCCTTTACAAACACAGTAGATCAAGATCATACTGCTCTTGTAGGAACCGTCTGATCAGAGTGTATCCTGTTTAAATAAAAGGAATAATATAAACCTGATTCTACTTTGCATGCCATGGCTAATACAGCCTCTATTCATAAGCCATTATAAAAAAAACCCATGTAATTAATATTCATGATGTCATTATTTGTTGCATTGATATCATGAGGCAAATGTTTAGCCTTATTCAGATGCCCTCCGCCTCACTCGCACTTGCAAACAGCTTGGATCCAGATGAGACACCGAGTAACGCAATGTCTCATCAGGATCCAAACTATTTGAGACTTGGTCAACAGTGTCCTAAAAGTTTAATCGAGTGTAATAGAATTTGCACCAGATCCGAAGTAAAGTACAGTAAAACCTCCCTATAACGACCACTAAATTACATCAATTATTTTGTGTTAAAGGCAGGTGGTTACTTAAAGCAAGGTGAAAGTAAAACAGAACGCTCCTATAGGAGCGTTCTGTTTTACTTTCACATTGCTTTAAGCAGCCACCTGCTCTAAATACCAACTAATTAGCTCAATGCAGTGGTCGTTATAGAGAGGTTTTACTGTAGACGTGAGTGAGGATGAATGCACAGTCACGTTATTAACCGTTCCATCTAATAGTCTATTATGCTCTCCCTATGTGTGAATCACGACAGTCGGTATAAATAAAGCTATGCGCTGCATCTATTAAAGTCTGTTGCAAGAACTCGTCAAGATGGCTTCTGAAGTGAAGAGACTGTTTGAGGGAAACTGGACAAGTTACAAAAGTGAAAATGTAGATGCTTTATGTGACAAGACAGGTTAGTAACATGAACAGGGGGACTGTAGATATTATGGATACTGATCTCCACCAAAGCCTATCTTGCTGCATCCTATTAGAACCGTCTCGCTGAGGCAATTCTAACGAGCTGCATCATGATAGGGTTTGGCAAAAAAAAACCCTGTTAACCCTTTACTCCTTATATGCGCTTTTCTACACCTTTGCATAAAGGAGCCGTCTGATGTGGGTCTTCTCTGTTTGCTTATGATAAAATATAGATGATTCTTAATTTCTGTCATGGCCAAGCTCTTGTGTTCATGTACTAGTATAAGAAAATTAATGTAATCAATATTAACGATGTCATTGTTTCTTACATGAATATTCATGGAGTAAGGGGTTTATCAGCTTTTTAAAATACGCTTCTTATTCACGGTTCTGGTGAGATACATATTTATTGTTTAACCCATCCCTGTTCCATGTTTATTTCAAATTTCAATTTATACTGAATATATATAAGCAAGATAGAATTGATACAATATGGAAGGTGGAACATTGTAGCCACTTTAGAAAGTAAAGATACAGATCGTGCAAATTCCGTTAGCAAACAGAGCAGATAGGAGCCGTCTGCGCTGGGTCTACTCTGTCTGCAAATGCGTGAACATGCGTTGCTATGAATGAAAGAGTTAATGCTTCCCCTACCATTGGAGAATCTGTGATTAGTTTTAAAAAACAGTTTGGGTCCAGAGTGTATTCCATTAATTCGGCGTCTCACCGGGATCCAAATTGCTTGAAACTCGAGTATGTTTTTGTTAAAAGAGGGTAGAAAAGAAACAATGACAATTGAAGCAGACGCCGATTATTTACAGGCGACAGTGCGTGACAGATATGTTTGTGCTTGACAGCACCAATTCAAACGAGACACTAGTGAGTTTATTCACAATATCTTAAAATATCAGATAATAAAACAATTCCCAAGTTAAGCCTACAGGATTTCACAGTATATACATATACTTATATGTACCAACAGTTGCACAAACTGTAATACAGTAAAACCTCTCTATAAAGACCACTAAATTGTGTTAATTAGGCCTAGTTGGTATTTATGACAGGTGACTGCTTAAAGCAAGGTGAAAGTAAAACAGAACGCTCTTATAGGAGCGTTCTTGTTTACTTTCACCTTGCTTTAAGCAGCCACCTGCCTTTTACACAAAATATTTTATGTAATTTAGTGGCCGTTATAGAGAGGTTTTTACTGTATACCGTTGTCTGCAAAATGTCGTCTGCAACAATTTTCATTCTCAAAAGATCTATTTTCTTTTAGGAAGTATAATTACGGCAACAAACAGCCTGGATCCAGAAGAGAAACAAAGTAACTTGGCGTCTGGATCCAAACTGTATGCACAGGCAGTCAAAGATTCGTGATTGGGTTAAAACTAGAGAACCAGGGTCCATGCTTATAAAGCTTTTTAGTTGAGTCTGAGTTTATTCTCAAGTTTTTGAGAATCTTGAGAACGAACTCCGACGCAACTAAAAAGTTTTATAAGCATGGATACTGGTATTTCTTAACACTTTGTATTAATAATTTAATACTCCAAATCGAACGACTTATCAGTATTTATATATAACGTTCATTCAGTATTATGTGATGGAGTATACTATGCGAGAGGGTTTTTAGTGACAAACAGTGCATACCCTGATTAGAGGGCTCCTCTAGGATCCTTCTGATTGGAGTGCACTGTTGACAAATGTCATTACACTAAAAGGTTAACAGATAAAACGGCAAATATTAGCAGGACAGCAATTGCTTCAGACGACTTTAGTACAGGCCATCGTAACAATATCAAACCGATTGTAAAGCCTCCCTATTCCACACAGACCATGAATCCCACGAAACGCACTGAATTGACACTTTTTAGGATTCGTAGTGGAATCGTAATCAGTTCGTGCAGTTCTTAACTAATTCTTTTATATTCGTAATCAGTTCGTGCAATTCTTGAGCAATCGGGAATTCGTGACAAAAGTTTTGAGCTGTTCAAAATTTTGGCCACGAACTCCCGAATCAAAACGATCGTAGTTAATTCGCAACAAATTCGTAGTGCTTTCTTAGGACTCGTAATTGAATCATAATTGATTCGTAGGCATTCGTAGATATTCTTAACTCATTAACTCTTTACTGTTAACTTAATTCGTAGTGCTTTCTTAGGAATCGTAACTGAATCTTCCACCCTCAGCTCCTGCACCAGTCTGTTGTAGTGATCGTATTCTTCTCATTCTTCTTCGAAACAGTCTCCTAGCTATCAGCAGCTGGTGCTGATACTCCAAGTCCAGGGCTAAACACTACAGCTGCTCTACGATTAACATCCATTATAGAAATGATGCCTTGCAAGCAGGACTGAATGCTTTTTTATACCTATACTTAGGGAAAATCAAACGAATTGTCAAGAATAGTCAATAATTCATTATTATTCGTACCTGATTCGAATATGCATTCAGCGTTTTCTGAACTGATTCGTAACTGATTCCTAACATTCGGGTAATATTCGTAGTAGATTCTGGTAGATCGTAGTGAATTCTTTACAATATTCGTGGGATTCGACTGGAATTGCACGAATATTCGTACATGTAACACTATCGAACCTGTATCGTAGCTAAATCGTAGAGCGTCACTAATTGGACCAGAACATTTATAAAATTTCACGAATCGTCACGAATCCTAAAATTTATCAATTCTTAGCGATTCGTTGGATTCGTGGTCTGTGTGGAACAGGGTATAGGGCGACATAATTTATTAACATAGGAGTCTTTAGAAGCAGGTAAATGCTAAATGTAAGGCAAAAGTAATACAGAAAGCTCCTATAGGAGCTCCCTGCATAACCTTTGTCCTGCATTAAGCAACCACGTGTTCAAAACATTCAGATTTCTACTTCTTTTGAGTGGATATACTATGGAGATTTTTTTAGAACTTGTCCTAAGGAGTCAATCATTTATTGCAAAGCAGGTGGTTGCTGAATGCAAGGCAGAAGTAATGCAGAAGGTTCCTATAGGAGCTTTCTGCATTACTTTGGATCTGCACCATATGCCTTACAGACTTACAAATAAACATCTCTGTGATGGCCGCTTAAGACAGGTTCTACAGTACATATAATCGCCTCATACTGGTTCCTGTTGACCCAGAATAATCCATATGCTACAATTTGCTGACTCGTAATCTCACCGGGAACTAAGCCCATGTCACAGTGCCTTTAAAGAATGGAAGATCATACTATCTAAGGAACTGGAGCAGAAAGAAACAAAACATGACGCGGCATTAGAGACCCAAACTCACCCGGTGTCCACTTTCGTGCGGTTTTACATGAGGTCACATTGTGTCCACTTTCATGCGATTTTACATGAAGTCACTCTGTGTCCACTTTCAATGGGCTTTTACATGAAGTCATCATGCTCCTGGTGTCAATGGGCAATGGGCGTTTTACCTAATGTTATTTGGTCCAAAGTGTTTTCCTGAAGCCATAATACACCTGGTTTCATTGAGTGTATTATCTGAAACTAGTATGCACCTGGTTCCAATGACTGTTCAATACCTGAAATACCACGCACCTGAATCATATGGGCTTTGTACCTGAAATTACTATGCACCTTGTTTCAAGTAATGTTTTACATGAATTCAATGTACGCGTGGTTTCAGTTTGTTTTTTACCTTAACTTACTATGCAGTTGTCAATGTTTAGTTTATTTTCCAGGTGTCCCTGATGCCATGCGTCAGATTATGCTGAGTGGCGACTTTACCTTTGGCGTACAAGTTCAAGGCGATGACATAACAGTATCTGGTTCTATGGGCCCCAGGAAGTACAACCTTTCCTTTAAACTTGATCAGGAATTTCCAGTTGAAGGAGAATATAATAAATTTATGGAAAAGGTCAGTGGTCTATCTGGGCCCTTGCTTAGCATGACTTCATTAACATTTGCGAACAACTTGTATCCAGATAAGACATCGAGTAATTCAACTTTACATCAAGATCCAATCTGTTTAACCCTTTACACCATAAATACGCCTTTTAACATAAATAAACCTTTTACAAGCAAAGTAGACCAAGATCAGACGGCTCCTGGTCAGGGTATTTCCTGTTTGCTTATTATATTATGTAGATATATGATTCTACAGTTTTTTCCATGGTCAAACATTCCTGTGTCCATGTGCTGTTATAACAACTTATCTAATTAATATTCATGATGAATATATTTCTAACATTCGGTCACTACTTTCTCAAGAGCTTGAAAGTCAGTCAAACGTTTAGAAGATGAGAGTTTGAGCAGATATTTTATTCAGTATCAGAAAGATTAAGATATACAGTTGAACTTCGATATCTCGAACTAGGATAACTCGAACTTCGGGATAATTCGAACTAAATGTTTTATAACACAGAATGTATCACTACGTATATCTAGAAACACATGTGACAGCTTAATGCAGGTCTAAGGTAATGCTGAAATCTCCTATAGGAGCTTTCAGCATTACTTTAGACCTACATTAAATTGTTCAGATTAGAAATCGGATAACTCGGATCCCTGTTAGCTCGAAGTAATCACTATGGTCCCTTGAAGTTCGAGATATCGAAATTCAACTGTATGTAATTGTTTCTATGGGTGTATGTTCGCAAACACAGTGCAGGGTGTAGGAAACTTGAATACAGTAGAACCTGTCCTAAGCGACCATTCGACTATTGAACACAGGAGTCTTAAAAAGCAGGTGGTTGCTTAATACAGGTCAAAAGTATTGATTTTTGCATTACTTTTGACCAGCATGAAGGTACCACCTATCGCACAGACACATAATTAGGCCTTTGTTTGATGACCGCTTAACCCTTTCCCTGTTCTGTATTTAGACCAATTCTCAGTACCTACTGAATATTCATTAACAAAATAGTTATAAAGAATTCTTGAAAGTGGAACATTGTAGACATTTTAGAAAGTAAAGAAACATATCTATTAAATTCTATTAGCAAACAGAGTAGACCCTGATCAGACGGCTACTCTAGGAGCCGTCTGATCTGGGTTTGCTCTAGTTGCAAATGCGTGAAAACACGTTTTTATGAGGGAAAGGGTTAAGACAGGTTCTACTGCACTGTTATGAATACTGACACTAACATGTGAGATGTAAATAACAAACTGTGGAAACATCTGATGTATGTTGAAATGGGCGCATAACTACATGTATATTAACTAGTATGAGTTAAAACTCAATAAAACTTCGTCAATCCCAAGTTCCCAACTTCGTTACAGAAGAATTGAGACACGTTTCGGCACGTTGGCTGCTCAATGTAGAGTGAAAGCCTCGCAGAAAGGGACGGTTATGACTAGCGGACATTTTGCAACGTTACTACTATGGTCAACATGAGATTTACACGCTCAGCTCATATGTCAATGTATCTTTCTCTACATGGCATACTCACTCATTTATATTATACTGTATAGGAAAAAAAATCTGCCAGAAGTTGCAGCTCTACTATTTCACACATGGCAATGTCACTGTAACCGATACGAACCCTGTATGCAATGTTGTGTATCATTTTGATAAAAAATAACTCTTTCCAGACATTATACTATCGGTGTTTATCGTTTTCTTTTTAAATTATTAATTTCATATTTCAGGGAATAACAACCTTTTCTGGTGGGAGAATGAAAACTGTATTAACACCTTCAGACAAATCCAAACCATTGCAGACGGTAACACGGGAGATTGTCAATGGGGACATGCTCCAGGTTTGTATCTCACGGTCTTGTTAACCCTTTACTCATTGAATGATGTCAATGATGACATGTTTCAGGTTTGTGTCTCACTGTCTTGTTAACCCTTTACTCATTGAATTAATGTCAATGGTGACATGTTCAAGGTTTGTGTCTCACGGTCTTGTTAACCCTTTACTCATTGAATTAATGTCAATGATGACATGTTCAAGGTTTGTGTCTCACTGTCTTGTTAACCCTTTACTCATTGAATTAATGTCAATGGTGACATGTTCAAGGTTTGTGTCGCACGGTCTTGTTAACCCTGTACTCGTTGAATTAATGGTGACATGTTCCAGGTTTGTATCTCATGGTCTCGTTAACCATTTACTCGTTGAATTAATGTCAATGGTGCCATATTCCAGGTTTGAATCTCACTGTCTTGTTAACCCTTTACTCATTGAATTAATGTCAATGGTGACATGTTCCAGGTTTGTATCTCACGGTCTTGTTAACCCTTTACTCATTGAATGTTGTCAATGATGACATGTTCCAGGTTTGTGTATCACTATCTTGTTAACACTTTACTAATTGAATGTTGTCAATGATGACATGTTCCAGGTTTGTGTCTCACGGTCATGTTAACCCTTTACTCATTGAATGTTGTCAATGATGACATGTTCCAGGTTTGTGTCTCACTGTCTTGTTAACCCTTTACTCATTGAATGTTGTCAATTGTGACATGTTCAAGGTTTGTGTCTCACGGTCTTGTTAACCCTGTACTCGTTGAATTAATGTCAATGGTGACATGTTCCAGGTTTGTATCTCACGGTCTTGTTAACCCTTTACTCATTGAATTAATGGCAATGGTGACATGTTCCAGGTTTGTATCTCACGGTCTTGTTAACCCTTTACTCATTGAATTAATGTCAATGGTGACATGTTCCAGGTCTTCTCTCACGGTCTTGTTAACCCTTTACTCATTGAATTAATGTCAATGGTGACATGTTCCAGGTTTGTGTCTCACGGTCATGTTAACCCTTTACTCATTGAATTAATGTCAATGGTGACATGTTCCAGGTTTGTGTCTCACGGTCATGTTAATCCTTTACTCATTGAATTAATGTCAATGGTGACATGTTCCAGGTTTGTGTCTCATGGTCTTGTTAACCCTTTACTCATTGAATATTCAAGTTAGAAATAATGGATGTATGCATATTAATTAGCAGAATATTTATATTGCCATCATGAACAAGGTGGTTTTTACCATGGGTGAAATAGGTGCCGTATATATTCTTATAACAAAACATCATATGGACTCCCTGACTGTTTATAAAAATTCTTGAACATAATTTTATGAGTGTTTTGTCATGTCAAAAACTGTAAAATTACATATATATTGCAGTAAAACCCCTCCAAACCAGTATTCTGGTAGATAAGAATTAATATGCAGGATGAAAGTTATGCAGACAATTCCTCTTTCTGCATTATTTTCACCCTGCATTAAGCTGACACCTGTCTCCAAGACCGATATTTATACTAAATTTAACGTCCGCTTTAGAGGGATTTTGCTGTAGTCCATAAACAAACAGAGTAAAGCCTAATCAGACGGCTTCTACACGATCCGCCTGATCTGGGTCTACTCTCTTTACCAATGCGTAAAAAGGCGTCTCTATCAGGGAAAGGTTGAAACCACATTTGTTTATTTTATTTTGCAGTCTGTACAGGTAGAAGATGTCATCTCTACAAGATATTTCAAGAGAATCTAAGTGACAACCCCATGTATCTGTCTCATTGTCGTTATTGGCGACAAGACTTATTTTAGGCAAAGCTTTACAGAAAATTAATAAAACATAATCTCTTCGAATAATGTCTGAGTTATATTTGGACCCGTATCAGACAGCTGTAAAGAATTTCTTATATTAGGTCTGACAGGAACCTTCAAAACGTTACAGTGAAGTAGCAGACATTCTAATTAAAATATAGTGAATATGGACCCATCCCATAATATCTCTTAATTAACTCTTTTGGCACCAAATAAGTTTCGTCTTTAAGCAATGTCGTCTACTTTAAGCTTCGGGCTGGACTTTCCTTCAATTTCTGCTATAAAACGGAAGAGGTGTGTCAAACCATCTGGGTCCATGCTTATAAAACTTTTAGTTGAGTCTGAGAACGTTCGCAAGATTTTGATTGGTCAGATTTGAGCCAAAGGCTCAAATCTGACCAATCAAAAGCTTGAGAACTCAAATCTGACAAATCAAAAGTTTGAGAACAAAACTCAGACTCAACTAAAAGCTTTATAAGCATGGACCCTGGATCCTAATGAGACGCCAAGTCACTTTTCTGAATCCAAACTGTTTACAAACGTAATCACAGATTTCGACTGACCCACGTCAGCCATTATTATGAAAATCCAAATAATATTTATAGGATTGTTCCGAATCTTGTTAGTTTTAGGCGGTACAATCAACACTATCAATTAAAGCATGCAAGCGACAGATTCAGGAAATCACCGGAATGATCATTACTGCAATTAACATCGAAATGACATGTTGCAAGTGTTGCACTGACAAATTGCATCACCTCTTTCGCTGTAAATGTCGCATCGTGATTACTTATACAAACAGTTTGGATCCAGAAAAGACGGCGAATAAATCGCCGTCTCATCAGAATATACACTGTTTGTTATTGTGGCAATGTTTTTGAAAAACAAAAAAACAGATGAAGAAAAATAAACGAAAGAAAATGTAGCATGGCAATACATTTTGACAACGACAATATTTCACAGAAAAAGAGTAAGTCGGAAACAAAAACAGTGGTGGATTATTTTTCATGAACGATAATTACGTTAGAATCCCGACTAAACCCTAGCTTGCTGAATTTTAAAAATAAATTTCTCCTTCTTTACCAATGTCCTGTTGTATAATTACATATATCTTCACTGTGTACAAGTATTTCGCTGTGCAATCACTGCTGTGGAGTGCACTGGTTGCACAATCAAGCTGTAAATAGTGCAGACCCTTATGAGACAGCTCCTGCAGGAGCTGTCTCATCTGGGTCTTCACTATTTACAGGTAGGTATATTGACGTGAATAGCAAGCGAAGGGTTAACACGCTGTGATGAATATAGTGTCAGTCAAACTCCTGCTACTGATGCAGTTACTTTATGTTACAGTTCGTAATTTTGTTACCTTCAAACGTATTTTAGAGCTACAGATAAAGATGAGTGCAAAAAAACGAAAATCGTCATATAGGAGCAGTCTGATCTGGGTCTACCCTGTTTGAAAATGCGATACAATGCGTATTTATATAGTACAGGTTTAACAGCAGTTTATGGTAATTCAATGGATAGACAATCATCAAACTTGTTATGTCATTCAAACTGTTTTCAGAATGATATGAAATCTTTAGTGTATACAGTAAAACCTCTGTATAACGACCACTAAATTACATCAATTATTTTGTGTTTAAGGCAGGTGGCTGCTTAAAGCAAGGTGAAAGTGAAACAGAACGCTCATATGGGATTGTTCTGTTTTACTTTCACCTTGCTTTAAGCAGCTACCTGCTCTAAGTACCAACTAATTAATACGATTTAGTGGTCGTAATAGAGAGGTTTTACTGTACCTTTTCGCAGACCCTGAACGTTAGTCAGTTGTGCGGCCACATGTAAACAACAGACGTAGACCATTAATGCTTGTGATAGTTTTTAGCTACATGTATTAAGTAATATCGGAGTAGTGATTTAAAAGATAAAAAATCTAAAAATAAATTTCTTAACCCTTTCCTCCATAAATACGCCTTTCTACGCCTCTGTAATAGTCATTTCTTGAAACCATTGTGATAAATAGAGCATTTGCTCCATAGGAGCAAATGCTCTATTTATCAGTATGGTTTCAGTACTACATAATTCTAACATTTTCCTTTCTCTAGTTAATGCTGACATTTTTGGTAGATTAATTCAAAGAGTTTGGATCTAAAATAGCTTATGGGGGAAAGGGTGAAACATTTTACTTTAATGGATATTTATGTAAGATGGAGGGCGTCAGATTATTTAAAAGGAACTTCTTGCATTTTGTAAACTGGTGGTTTCTTAATGCAAAATGAAGCAATGCAGAAAGCTTCGTAGTTTAAAAAAAACAACAAATGTATTTCTTTATTTATAGTTAATTTATATGGTTTTAGTTGTTTAATGGATCGTTGCTCCTCTCTCACCCCAGAAATAACGGGCATTTATTAGAATGGGGCGTTTATTAGGTAGAATGCGGTGTGTCAGAGTAGTCAACTTTTGATCGTTGATGGGCGATTTTGTAACATTTAGAGGAAACCAAGTTGAGATACAGAATTGCCCAGTATCTCATAAGAACGTTATTGTTAAATAAAATAAGCTTTTCACAACAGCAGGTGTTAAGTGCTTGTGTGGCGGCCGTAAAACGTCGCCCCGTACTTCATTCTCAGTGTTGTTATACTTTCTGATCCTTCGAGATCATGGATTTCAGTACATTTTGTTCTGAAAACTGAATACCGCTTAAGTCGGTGCTAGGGGGCGTGAGCAGTGTTGCACTTTCACTTACTGCTCATGAACAGACTCAATAAAACCGAGCAATTTCTCCTTTTGTGTTGCAATTTTTGCTTTCGGAGGATCACCTCTCTTCCGAATTTATCATTTATGTGAAAAGGACACATTAAATACATCTACCGAAAAGGAGCATTAACTAGAGAAAAATATTTGTTTTAAAATTGTTTAGTTCTGAAATCATTGTGATAAATAGAACATTTGCTTCTTGGGAGCAAATGCTTATTCATCACAATGGTTTCAAAAGAGGACTTTTACAGTGGCGTATATAGAAAGGCGTATTTATGGAGGAAAGGGTTTAATACAGATGGCTGCTTAATGCAGGGTGAAAGTCATGCTGAAAGGTCCACCTGCATAAACAGTCATGGGTTCTCCATTACTAAAATTTCGAAGTATCGGGGTTTTCCTGTAATGTGAGAGTTGAATCAGCGGGCAATATATTACAAAATAGTAGTTGACAGGCTTTATTCACCATCACAAGTAGTGTAACCGCTGAAACCCTTTATACCATGAATATGCATGCAAGAAATATTGACATCATGAACACCGTTAGCAGTGGTATTTGAACACAGGAACATCCTGTAAAATCGGTTTTACAGTATTCCATAAACAAACATAGCAGATATTGGTCCAACAGGAGCCGTTTGATCGTCGTCTGCTCTGTTTGCAAAGGTGTAAAAATTATATATGGAGGAGAGGGTTAACTTTTACAGCGCGGGTAAGAGTCACTAATGTCCTTTGCAAACAGGGCAGACCCAGATGAGAGGGCTCATATAGGAGCCCTCTCATCAAGGTATGTACTGTTTGTCATGTTACACTTTTCTTTAAAAAAAACCCTAAATATTCACCATAAGCTTGACCTGATTGAATTTTGGAATAGTCTATTTGAACATTCAGCGTTGTAAGAGTTAAGGTTAAAACCCTATCATACAATTATTTGTACGCTCATCGTCTGACTACATGTACATCTCCTAGAACTCCCACGCACCATGCATATAATCCTTTTAAGAGCCACCAGTATCTTCCAGTCGGTCTGTGCCTACATTGCATTAGTTTTGACTGTAAATTAGGTCCTGCAGATGTCTCAATACACATAAATAACGGCATTTTATTACATGAAAGCGGCAGATTCAATGGAAATCTATTAACGTATGTAATAGGTCTGTCCGTTGCGAATTGTATAAAAAACCCAGACATTCGTTCACGAAACTATCGTTCCCGCTTTTAGTGGGTGTTCGAACGGGAACAAAGACATGTTCAAACAAGGCGGTTCCCGTGCGCCCACGTTGTTCGACCACGTTGTTTGTTTAAGTTTAACCATTTCCCTGTTCTATATTTATTACGGAATTCAATACATAATGAATATTCATGGACAACATAGTAACAAAGAAATATGTAAGGTGGAACATAGTTGCCAACGTAGAAACTAAAGAAACAAACATATAAAAGTCTATTAGCAAACAGAGAAGACCCGGATCAGACGGCTCCGTCTAATCTAAGTCTACTATGTTTACACATGCGTGAAAATGCGTTTATATGGAGGAAACGGTTAACTTATTTCGGGGAAGCGTTAACAAAATACTCTAAACTTGTTTTGTACAGACGATTAAAGAAATCCCAAATGCATCTAACTTGATACATACGAGTATATGTATATATGTATATATATATATATATCAGAGACTGCTGTTTTCTGACAGATGATGCAGTTCAATTGCGCTCTGGAATGGTTGCGCATGCTCAAACTAAAACGTAAATCAAGTTTTTTACCATGCTGCCATTACACTGTCGTTTTAAATGCATTATGATAGACGCCTGAAACGACTGTATACAATTTGGCTTATGCAGTAGGTTTTCTTCTATTATCATCAATTGAAAACCGAAAGTCTGTTGGAGTTTACGTGTGAACACACATGGACTGGAAAACCTACACTCAGGGTCAGCAGATAATAAGCAGATAAATAAAGGCCCGCTAAACCGGACGTTTAAATTAGTAATGTTTCACACAGGCGGTATCTTAATGCAGGTTGAAAGTAATGTGGAAAGCTCATTTTACCCTGCATTAAGCAGTCACCTGCCTAAAAGGACCTAAAATGTTTTTTTAACTAAAATTCCGGTCGGTTTGGAGGGGTTTTACTGAGCTACCTGCGTGACTTTCACGTTGCATTAAGCAACCACCTGTCCGAATCCATCTAAAGTCTTCTCAACTAGGGGTTTTATTGTACACTTTATTGTATGCAGTAGATTTGCTTGTACATGTATTATCATCCATTGGATCCCGAGGGATCAGTTGGAGCTAACGCGTTAACACACACACACATGGACCGGAGAACCTGCTATCAGGGGGCAGATAATACTACAGTAAAACCTCTATAAACCGGACGTTAAAATTAGTATCAATACCGATCTTGCACACAGCTGGTAGCTTCATGAAGGGTGAAAGTCATGCGAAAAGTTCCTAGAGGAGCTTTCTGCATGGCTTTCACATTGCATTAGCCCTTTCGGCGCCAAATTTCTATTTGCCGTCTGCAATCCATTTTTGTTAAATCATTCCATAAAATAATGAAATAAGATAAATAATTGCAAAATTTAAAGGAATAAAGCACAGATATGGAATAGAGTTTAAGACAAAAAGTGAAGTCCCTGATCAGACGCCGCCTTGAAAAGGCGGCGTCTGATCTGGGACTGCACTATTTGTCGTGGTGCAATTTTGCGACATTGGCGGCGAAAGGGTTAAGCAGCCACCTGTCTAATAGTATCTAAAGTCTGCACAAGTAGAATTGCGGTTTAGACGGGTTTACTGTTTAATTTATTGTATGCAGTAGGTTTTCTTGTATTGCCATCCGCTGAATTTAGGAGGATCTGTTGGAGCTTACGCGTTGACACACACACACACACACACACGCGGCCTGGTGAACCTACACCTCGAAGTAATTATTATGGTTCCTTGATGTTCGAAATATTGAACTCCATCTGCATATTCATTTTCACGCATATGCAAACGCAGTAGACCCAGATCAAACGGCTCTCACAGGAACACTCCTATCAGGGTCAGCTGACATGTATATAGACATAATTCTACAGTTTCTGCCAAAGGTAAACATCACTATGTTCATATACCATTAAAACATTCATCTTAGTAAAATGGTTTATGCCAATATTTCTTACATGTATATTCACGAGGTAAAGGGAATTCCTCATTTTCCGCGTCTTTCATGTGTACTTACAAACATATGACAGAGATTTACTTTTGTAGACAAGGTCAGAATGAACAGGATTGCTCTCATGAAGGAAACTGTTCTTAAATACAATAGCCATATTGTACCATTTTCATCTCAGGAATCGAACAGTCACGATGATACTTGTCTTCGATAGCAGTAGGCAGGTATCAGCCAGAGACATGAGCTTTTGTGCAGGTTTTCCAAGGACTCTGGTGAATGTTTTCCAGACGTTTCAGTCATTATGTGTACATTTCACACACGCAAAAGTGTCTGTAATTTCATATTTATATTTCATTTTCAAGTCTCGTGACACAAGTTTAATTGGGCTGTCTGGAGGTTGGCACACATGCAATATACATGTACAGTGGATGCTATAGATACTGTAACATTATCCCTTTACTCCACAGATACACCGTTTAAGACCTTTGCAAACAGAGAAGACGCAAACCAGATGAGTTATGTATAGAGTCTGATCAGAGTCTGCTCTGTTTGCTTATAGGATGATAATTATATGAGTACATGTATATATGAGTCTAGAATTTCTGCCATTGCTAGATTTTCTATTGTACTTGTGTCGCTATAAAAACTATTAAAAAGCATCTAATTGATATTCATGATTTCATAATTTCTTTCATGAATATCAAAAGAGTAAATCGTTAATACAACACAGTCATAGATACAGTAGTAAATGGACATAGAAACTGCATAACATCAATTCAAAATACCCAAATGGTATTTCATTTAATGTTTAGCTCACTACGGGCGCATTTGTCATGCCCTTTGAAAACATTTACACCTATCGCAAACAGTGTAGACTCTGATCAGACGTCATGTGTTAATTCATTGTGGCATCTGATCTCGATAAACACTGTTTGCAACGTTTTACTGGTTGGTTTAGGTACAGCAGTCCATATAGACTGATGATGAAAATATATATCAGTAGTACATATATAATAAAGCGTTCCACGAGTATGATAAGTAACCCTGTGCCTCATCAGGATCCAAACTGCTTCATACCCTGATGGATGTTTTAACCCTTTAATCCATAAATACGACTTTCTTCGCCTTTGCAAACAGAGAAGGAGGCGTCTGATCAGGGTCGATCTGTTTGCTTATGGAATAATAATAATACAGTAAAACCTCTCTGTAACGGCCACTAAATTACATCAAATATTTTGTGTTAAAGGCAGGTGGCTGCTCAAAGCAAGGTGAAAACGTTGGAGCGTTCTGTTTTACTTTCACCTTGCTTTAAGCAGCCACCTGCCCTAAATACCAACTAATGAACAAAATTTAGTGGCCGTTATAGAGAGGTTTTACTGTAATTAGCACAATTTAGTGACCGTTATAGAGAGGTTTTACTGTAGATCTGATTCTATAGTTTCTTCTTCTGCACAATTTTCCTATGTTGATAAGCCATTTTTAAACATAATCTAATAATATTTATGTCAATTTCTTACATGAATATTCATCGAGTAAATGGTTAATACGACACCTTTAACCCTTCGCTTGCTATTCACGTCAATATACCTACATGTAAATAGTGAAGACCCAGATGAGACAGTTCCTACAGGAACTGTCTCATCAGGGTCTGCACTATTTACAAGTTGATTGTGCAACCAGTGCACTCCACAGCAGCGATTGCACAGCGAAATACTTGTACACAGTGAAGATATATGTAATTATACAACAGGACATGGGTAAAGAAGGAGAAATGTATTTTAAAATTCAGCAAGAGAAGGGTTAAGACTTGTAGAATACAGCTGCGAAACCTAAGTAACGCCACATGTTATATACAGTAAGACCAGGCTATACGACAGATACTGCAAATGCGTTTACATGTGTGATGAAAGTGAGCAGAAAGAGATATAATTATGGTCTTTTACGCGATGACTGGATAGAACAACAAAATATTCATAATCCCTCAATGCACATTTTCTCTTTGTCGGTAGATTACTCGAAGAGCCAATGTAATTATATATGACTGACACTAAATAAGGTTTATGCATCTTGTATCGAAATAAGACCAAATACCTACACCAAACGAAGAACAGCACGAAACAAAGAAAACTTCGGTTAAAAACAATATTTTAAACTGTTTTAAATTACATATATTACTTGGATATCGACTCCAACTGTTTAGCATTACATGTATATACATACATATCTAAATTTTAAAATTGAACCTTAACCATCCCCCAAAATAAACTTGATTCACGCCTTTGCAAACAGCGAAGACCCGGATCAGACAGCTCTTGTAGAAGTTTGACTGATCAGGGTCTGTTCTGTTTGCTTACGAAATTGTAATAGATCTGACTCTGTACAGTTTCTACTAGAATCAAAACAACCCTCTGTATATATGCTGTTAGAAAACAATTCACATATATTCAAGATAGCATTATTGTTACAAGGATACGCAACAGGGAAAGGGTAAAACATTACCTCATAGGCTATTTTTAGATCCTATCTCTTTGAGTACATCTACCAAAAAGGAGTATTTAGTACAGGAAAGGAACTTTTTAGAATGCGTAGTGTTGAAACCATTGTGATAAATAGAGCATTTGCTCCTGAGGAGCAAATGCTCTATTTATCACAATGGTTTCAGAAAGTGATTTTTACAGAGGGACATCAAAAGGCGTCAATAAGAGGGAATGGGTGAAGCAGACAAAGAACATTATGTCAAATTATTTTCAAGATGTCTTTTTCATAAATGCGCATGAAACAACCTTTCAAAAAACAGATGGGAGTGTTTGTTTATGTGATAAGAACATGACTGAGAGTTACAAAGTTAACTACATACGAGGGGTGTTCGAAAGAAAGGTGTATGGGCTATACCAAATTCTAGACGACCCGTGATTGCAAACGAACATAGTCAGCAAAGAAAGAGTTTGACGTTATATTTGTCACAAACCAAGAATCTCTGTTGCAAATAGCGCTACCAAGGGAAGGGACAACTCTGTGACCGACTGATTCTACCAAACATTGACTGAAAAACCCAACAAACAAACCTAAAACAGTTGAAACACTTTCCTTAGAGCGTGGGCCTTCAACAGGAATGAAGTACATACGCATGTTGCATCACACTGCTCCTTCACACAAGGTAACAAATGTGAAACAGTCTTTCAGAGAAAATCAGGTAACTGAGCTTAATTGTCCCGCATATCCCGTGTGACTGATTTATTTTCAAAACCATAAAGTTTCAGTTTCTTAGCTTTGCACAGGTACACGTCCAGAATTGAGTTTGGAGCAGCATTTGTTTCGTTACATGAACAGTATACCTGTTTCAGTATACTAAAACTGTTTAAAGGATTACAAAAGTGTGTGCAATCTAAAAGAGAGTACTTTAAAGGTTTATCGAGATGTGTTTTTTATATATAAAACACTATGTAATAAAACGTTGTAAAAGAAGTCGTATTACTTTTCAAACACCCCTTGTATATATTTGTCAAGTTTAAGCTACCGTTTCAGCCTAAGTATATTAGAAATGCAAACACAACATAAATAATTTTGTATTCCCTGGATATTTAAACCTTCTTGACAACCAATGCATAGAGAAATTGCGTGGCTTGAATATATAAACAACAACATATAGTTCCACGTTAGCTCCAACTTATCCTTCGGGATTCAATGGATGACAATACAAGAAATCTACTGCATAAAATAAATTACACAACAAAACCCACGTGAACAGTAATTCTAGTTGAGAAGACTTTAGATGGTTTAGGCAGGTGGCTGCTTAATGCAAAGTGAAAGTCGTGCAGATAGCTCCTCTATACGGTAAAATCCATCTAATCCGGAATTTCAATAATTAAAACAATTTAGGTCTTTTTAAACAGGCTGCTTAACGCTGGGTGAAAGTCATGCGGAAAGCTCACTTGGGAGTTATCTGCATAACTTTCAACCTCCATCAAGTTGATATCCGTGTGAAAGATCAGCACTGTCACTAATTCTAACGTCTGGTTTAGTGGGACTTTACTGTAGGTAATTTGAAATGTATGCCATATCGCCCATGTCGGGATTCTAACCATTATATCGCTACCTTTAGCCGTTATCCAGCTACATTAGCCGTTATCCAGCTACATTAGCCGTTATCCAGCTACATTAGCCGTGATCCAACTACATTAGCCGTTATCCAGCTACATTAGCCGTTATCCAACTACTTTATCCGTTATCCAGCTACATTAGCCGTTATCCAGCTACATTAACTACCTTAGCCATTATACAGCTACATTAGCCGTTATCCAACTACATTAGCCGTTATCCAACTACTTTAGTCGTTATCTAGCTACATTAGTCGTTATCCAGTTACATTAGCCGTTATCCAACTACCTAAGCCATTATACAGCTACATCAGCTGATATCCAGCTACATCAGCCCTTATCCAGCTACATTAGCCGTTATCTAACTGCATTAGCCGTTATCCAACTTCTTCAGCCGTAATGCAGCTACATTAGCCGGTATCCAGCTACATTAGCCGTGATCTAACTACATTAGCCGTTATTCAACTTCTTTAGTCGTAATACAGCTACATCAGCCATTATCCAGCTACATTAGCCGTGATCTAACAACATTAGCCGTTATTCAACTTCTTCAGCCGTTATCCAGCTACATTAGCCGTTATCCAGCTACATTAGCTTTCATCCAGCTATATTAACCATTATCCCTCAATTCGCGACCTGACACGGACAAGGAAACAACTTGGATCCCGATAAGACACCGAATAGATCGGCGTCTTTTCAGGATTTAAGCTATTTGAAACTTAGTCAACACTCGTAGTTATTCAAAAGCTTGATGGAATCGACAGCACTCGGAATTACACCAGATATACAACTTTGGGTTAACGTTATTTTTTACATTTGGGTAAGAGCCAAGGTATCAAACAGTTTAGATCCTGGTGCAAGACCGATTTACATTGTACATAGTGTGGAAGAATACAGTACTCCCTCTAAACTGGACTTTGAATTTAGTATAGATAACGGTATTGGAGACAGGTGGCAACTTATTGCAAGGTGAAAGTCATGCATCCTGCATAAAACATCCACCTGCTTAAAAGGGTTTTAATTCTTCTCTATTAGAAATCCGGTTATAATGTTGTTTTATTTTAAATATCAGACATATTGTGAAATAACATCTTAATGATTTAGGCTGCAAGTGCGTTTGCAAATTTGTGTCTTCCCCCAAATGCCAACAAAGCCTGTATTCCTTTACCTAATAAACATTCAGCTGATTAATATTCATGATATCATTATTTCTTACACGACTATGCATTAGATACACGGTTAATTAGAGGCCATGATGCTGATACAAAGTATCACTTAAATACGGTAATACAATAAAACCTCTCCATAACGGCCACTAAATTGTGTTAATTAGTTGGTATTTAGGGCGTGTGGTTGCTTAAAGCAAGGTGAAAGTAAAACAAAACGCTCCTATAGGAGCGTTCTGTTTTACTTTCACCTTGCTTTAAACAGTCAGCAGTCAAGCAGACTACAGTCAACAACCAACAGGTCCTGGTTGAGAATTACCTAAAGACTCCTTTGGGATTTGTAATTTTATATGGTTACAGATATTCGATTACGCCCGACAGCTTTGAGCCAGAACTACTCCCATAAGTACTGAGAGTAAATCGGTTATACATACGACAGTCATATTGAAAAGGGAGACTGACCTGCAATAGTTTCTTTTAATCCTTTGGATGCTATTAAAATAACGTGTGTTTAATTTCCGATCTGTAACAAGTTCCACTTCGAGTTAGTTCAATCATTCAGATACTATTTACTCAGTGTCAAACAGCTTGGATCCTGACTAGACGCCGAGTAACGGTGTTACTCGGCATCTTATCGGGATCCAAGCTGTTTGTGAATGCCAGATAGGTCGCAAACAGTTAATGGTTAAATGATTTATTTACTTGGAACGATAGACCAATCTGTCAAAAAACCCCAACAATACTGTTTCATGGCCACACTTTCAAGGCAGTGCCAGAGGGAATATAATAGTTTGCGAATTTCGTTCGTTTTTCCCCACAAAAACGGCTTACTAGAATTGTTCTATTTGCAAACATAATGTGACATTAAATTTATTTATCGCAGTAAATAAAAATACCAATGCAGAAACCAACAGACTCCTCTCAATCTTTATGTCTATAGGACAGCTTTCGATCGATATCATAAGAGTAGCAAAAGGCGTCACGAAGATATTTTCTGATCACGGAATCAGGACATATTAAGTTATTATCTGATTTAAAGCAGAACGATATACATAACAGGAAAGGTCGAACCAACATTTCATGAAATGGATCTTACAGCGACGTTCTTGTAAAAGTAGATTCTCCATTTTAAATAGAACTTAGACCGAGTAAATTGTCCACTTTGAATAAAAGTTACATCGACTTTCGTGTAAAAAGTAGATTCTCATCTTTAAATACATTTATAGCGACTTTCGTGTAAAAAGTGGATTCTTCACTTTGAATTAAACTTAGAGCGACCTTTGTGAATATGGTGCATTCTCCACTTAGAATAGAACTTAGACCGACTTATGTTCCGTTTTATGTGAGTTGCTTTTGTCGATGTTGCTAATATCATAATTTAATTGAATATTTTCCTTCATATAAAAGCCTTTTTACACTTTGCAAACAGGGTAGACCCGGTACAGACGGCTCCTTTAGTCCTTTATGAATCATGTGATCAAGGTCTGCTCTGTTCGATTATGAACTTGTAATACATCTGAATACACCATTACCATACACTCATGTGAACATATGCAATTATAACAAAACCAACTACTTGTAATAAATATTCATGATGTTATTTTACATGAATATTCCACCGAAAATGTTAAATTAATAATGAATACTTAAATAATAGTAAACTTTTCACAATTAACATTAAGTATCCAAAAATGAACGAGCATTAAGTTGCCACCTGTCTCCAATACCGATATTTATATTAAATTGAAGATCCGATTAATAGGAGTGGTTTTACTGTATGTGCCAACACCTGTATGCTCAGTAACTATGCACCTAGTCCGGATCAAAATGACTTGAAATACTGAAACTGTAAACCTCGATTATTCAACATTTGATATAATCAAAGTACTGACAGTACTGAAGGTTTCGGACATAATATATATCATATTGATTGTTTGCTGTGGAATTTTCTGAAAATCATGTCAGTAGTTTGGAAGACATTTAAAGAATTGTTTTATGAACATGTCACATACAGGGCGATTCCAATAGCTCATCTTGCCACTTTGTGCCAATAGAGCCAAAATTGATAGTTTGTGTAGTAAAGAGCCATCACTCCGTTATTTGAAAGTAAGGGTCAAGTCAAGCCGTGCTTAGCATAATAGAATTAACGATTTCACCATTATCGTTGAATGAGAACACTGTAGGTCTAGACTGGACCCCGGATGATTCTGACCATTACTTGGTCAGTACCAAACATATGCAAGAAATGTCTGATTTATAAAAACTCTAATTTCCTTAACCCTTTCCCTGTTCTATGTTTATTCCAAATTTCAATACCTACTGAATATTTATGGACAAAATAGTTACAATGAAATATGAAAAGTGGCAATTAGTAGCCATTTAAGAAAGTAAAGAAAAAAAAGTAGCCTATATATATATAAGTGTGTAGGCAAAAGGGGCATTTAACTCAGAATCCGACAACAATATATTTGTAAATACCACAGGAAGGGTATGGAACTTTCAGAATCCGACGACCTTATGTCGGACTTCTGTTGTAAAAAGACACCATGCTGTTTGAACAAAGGCGTTTGGATTGACAGTAGGTCATTGGTAAAATCTATTCATTTTATACTTGGGAGATTTCATGAAAAATGGGTCTGTATAATTTGCATATTAAGTATGTACGTTCACTAGTCGTTGTTGCTTTTCACACCTTTGTAGCGTTTAAATAGAACCATGTAACACTTATATATTGGGACCCAAGCGGTGGCCGAGGGGAAAGAGCTGCGTCTATGAATCTGTAGGTCCTTGGTTCGAATCCCGTCACAGCCAAATGCAAATGGAAAAAATATTCCAATATATTCTTTATTCGTTATCTTTTTTTATATTCTTTTCTCTAAATAAATTTAAAGCAAACACACTAGAAAACATAAGCATGCCTCTTGAAACCTGTTATGGACTTTTTAAAGCATTATGCTATATTAACATACAGTCCTGGTGTCAATAGTATGCATTTCGATGAAACTTAGAGGCAGGATCCAGACTTTGTGCTAGGACAACTATGAATTCGAAAGTACCATGTTCAATTTAAAATTGTCACCTGCTCATTATTTTGTGTATTGCATATATAATTATTTATATTCAATTAGTCTATGCTTTGCATAGTTGTATTTTAAAATTGTCAAACATCTAGGATCCTGATCACAGACCGACACACACAATGTACAACTGGCAATTAGGTCACGATAACCTGCATAATATTTGAAAACTTAGTTTGTTTCAAAAGGAATTACTGCACAGTTCAAACTGACTATAACAAATTCCCTGAGAATTTAAACAATAATTACATCAACAAAAACAATAGTTTAAAACAGTACATATATATAGACACAGAGCGCAAATGGAACGGATCCATGTAAGAAACTTGATTCCTGTTCTATGTTTATTCCAAATTTCAATACCTACTGAATATTCATGAACAAAAGAGTTATAATGAAACATGAAAAGTGGAAATGAGTAGCCCTTTAAGATAGGAAAGAAAAATATCTTTCAAATTCCATTAGCCAACAGAGCAGACCCTGATCAGACGACTTCTGTAGGAGTCATCAGATCTGGGTCTACTCTGTTTACAAACGCGTGAAAAACATTTATATGAAGGAAAGGGTTAAGTGTTCTAGCACCCAGTCTCTCCTCTCTACCAGTTTGTACAGCTGAATAAGTCAGTTTGGAAACATCTTTGCAACTTTAGATTAAACAGACATGATAGCAAATAGTGAAACCCCTTCAAACGGGCCCATTAAGGAGGTGTTTTATCTGGGTCTGCACTATTTGCATAAGTGTGTTTGTCAAAATACCTAGGGTGATTAGGGTATCACTTGTAAATCTCTGAAATACATTAAAAAGTATAGATTTGTCACCTTTTACAATACAGTAAAACCCCTCTTAACCCGACTTCTAGTAGATAAGAATTTAGAAACTTTTTAGGCAGGTGGCTGCTTAATGCAGGGTGAAAGTCATGCCGAGGAGCTTTCTGCATTATTTTCATCCTGCATTAAGCTGCCACCTGTCTCCAAGACTGATATTTATACTGAATTTAAAGTCTGGTTTAGAGGGGTTTTACCGTACATGTATTTTTGAAATTCTATTTCTTTCAAACCAGATCTTAGCAACAACGTCGCACGACCATTGATAAAATTCATCAGGAAACATTGTAATGTCGCAATGGAATCGAATTTCTTCGTTAGAATTTTGATCTACCCTAGAAATAGTACCATTGATGTTCGATAGTTCTTGGTAGTTCACAAAATGTTGAAAGTGTATCGAAATATCAACCGTGGCTGTAATAATCAAATAATTCTTTTCGGTTATGTGTCCATTTCATGTACCTCCAACAATTCTATATTGTTCTGCAAAAATCTAACAATTATGTTACTTTGGTCTACCTAACTATTACAACGGTGAAATGGGCTGTTCCAAAATTCAAACAAGTCAAGCTAAAATGAGCTTATGGTTAATACGACAAACCGTGCAGATCCTGATTAGAGGGCTTCTCTATGAGCCTTCTTACCTGGGTCTCCTCTGTTTGCAAAGGGCATAAGTGACTAGGCAAAAGGGGCATTTAACTCAGAATCCGACAGAAATATATCGGACTTTTGTAAATACCACAGGAAGGGTATGGAACTTTCAGAATCCAACGACCTTATGTCGGACTTCTGTTGTAAAAAGACACCATGCTGTTTGAACAAAGGCGTTTGGATTGACAGTAGGTCATTGGTAAAATCTATTCATTTTATACATGGAGATTTCATGAAAAATGGGTCTGTATACTTTGCATATTAAGTATGTACGTTCACTAGTCGTTATTGCTTTTCACACCTTTGTAGCGTTTAAATAGAACCATGTACCACTTATATATTGGGACCCAAGCGGTGGCCGAGGGGAAAGAGCTGCGTCTATGAATCTCTAGGTCCTTGGTTCGAATCCCGTCACATGCAAATAGAAAAAATATTTTTATATATTCTTTATTCTTTATCTTTTTTATATTCTTTTCTCTAAATAAATTTAAAGCAAACACACTAGAAAACATAAGCATGTGTCTTGAAACCTGTTATGGACTTTTTAAAGCATTATGCTATATTAACATACAGTCCTGGTGTCAATAGTATGCATTTCGATGAAACTTAGAGGCAGGATCCAGACTTTGTGCTAGGACAACTATGAATTCGAAAGTACCATGTTCAATTTAAAATTGTAACCTGCTCATTATTTTGTGTATTGCATATATAATTATTTATATTCAATTAGTCTATGCTTTGCATAGTTGTATTTTAAAATTGTCAAACATCTAGGATCCTGATCACAGACCGACACACACAATGTACAACTGGCAATTAGGTCACGATAACCTGCATAATATTTGAAAACTTAGTTTGTTTCAAAAGGAATTACTGCACAGTTCAAACTGACTTTAAAAAATTCCCTGAGAATATAAACAATAATTACATCAACAAAAACAATAGTTTAAAACAGTACATGTATATAGACACAGAGCGCAAATGGAACGGATCCATGTAAGAAACTTGATTCCTGTTCTATGTTTATTCCAAATTTCAATACCTACTGAATATTCATGAACAAAAGAGTTATAATGAAACATGAAAAGTGGAAATGAGTAGCCATTTAAGAAAGGAAAGAAAAAGATCTTTCAAATTCCATTAGCCAACAGAGCAGACCCTGATCAGACGACTTCTGTAGGAGTCATCAGATCTGGGTCTACTCTGTTTACAAACGCGTGAAAAACATTTATATGAAGGAAAGGGTTAAGTGTTCTAGCACCCAGTCTCTCCTCTCTACCAGTTTGTACAGCTGAATAAGTCAGTTTGGAAACATCTTTGCAACTTTAGATTAAACAGACATGATAGCAAATAGTGAAACCCCTTCAAACGGGCCCATTAAGGAGGTGTTTTATCTGGGTCTGCACTATTTGCATAAGTGTGTTTGTCAAAATACCTAGGGTGATTAGGGTATCACTTGTAAATCTCTGAAATACATTAAAAAGTATAGATTTGTCACCTTTTACAATACAGTAAAACCCCTCTTAACCCGACTTCTAGTAGATAAGAATTTAGAAACTTTTTAGGCAGGTGGCTGCTTAATGCAGGGTGAAAGTCATGCCGAGGAGCTTTCTGCATTATTTTCATCCTGCATTAAGCTACCACCTGTCTCCAAGACTGATATTTATACTGAATTTAAAGTCTGGTTTAGAGGGGTTTTACCGTACATGTATTTTTGAAATTCTATTTCTTTCAAACCAGATCTTAGCAACAACGTCGCACGACCATTGATAAAATTCATCAGGAAACATTGTAATGTCGCAATGGAATCGAATTTCTGCGTTAGAATTTTGATCTACCCTAGAAATAGTACCATTGATGTTCGATAGTTCTTGGTAGTTCACAAAATGTTGAAAGTGTATCGAAATATCAACCGTGGCTGTAATAATCAAATAATTCTTTTCGGTTATGTGTCCATTTCATGTACCTCCAACAATTCTATATTGTTCTGCAAAAATCTAACAATTATGTTACTTTGGTCTACCTAACTATTACAACGGTGAAATGGGCTGTTCCAAAATTCAAACAAGTCAAGCTAAAATGAGCTTATGGTTAATATTTAGGGACTTTTCCAAACAATAGTGTAACACGACAAACCGTGCAGATCCTGATTAGAGGGCTTCTCTATGAGCCTTCTTACCTGGGTCTCCTCTGTTTGCAAAGGGCATAAGTGACTAGGCAAAAGGGGCATTTAACTCAGAATCCGACAGAAATATATCGGACTTTTGTAAATACCACAGGAAGGGTATGGAACTTTCAGAATCCAACGACCTTATGTCGGACTTCTGTTGTAAAAAGACACCATGCTGTTTGAACAAAGGCGTTTGGATTGACAGTAGGTCATTGGTAAAATCTATTCATTTTATACATGGAGATTTCATGAAAAATGGGTCTGTATACTTTGCATATTATGTATGTACGTTCACTAGTCGTTATTGCTTTTCACACCTTTGTAGCGTTTAAATAGAACCATGTACCACTTATATATTGGGACCCAAGCGGTGGCCGAGGGGAAAGAGCTGCGTCTATGAATCTGTAGGTCCTTGGTTCGAATCCCGTCACATGCAAATAGAAAACAATATTTTTATATATTCTTTATTCTTTATCTTTTTTATATTCTTTTCTCTAAATAAATTTAAAGCAAACACACTAGAAAACATAAGCATGCGTCTTGAAACCTGTTATGGACTTTTTAAAGCATTATGCTATATTAACATACAGTCCTGGTGTCAATAGTATGCATTTCGATGAAACTTAGAGGCAGGATCCAGACTTTGTGCTAGGACAACTATGAATTCGAAAGTACCATGTTCAATTTAAAATTGTCACCTGCTCATTATTTTGTGTATTGCATATATAATTATTTATATTCAATTAGTCTATGCTTTGCATAGTTGTATTTTAAAATTGTCAAACATCTAGGATCCTGATCACAGACCGACACACACAGTGTACAACTGGCAATTAGGTCACGATAACCTGCATAATATTTGAAAACTTAGTTTGTTTCAAAAGGAATTACTGCACAGTTCAAACTGACTTTAAAAAATTCCCTGAGAATTTAAACAATAATTACATCAACAAAAACAATAGTTTAAAACAGTACATGTATATAGACACAGAGCGCAAATGGAACGGATCCATGTAAGAAACTTGATTCCTGTTCTATGTTTATTCCAATTTCAATACCTACTGAATATTCATGAACAAAAGAGTTATAATGAAACATGAAAAGTGGAAATGAGTAGCCATTTAAGAAAGGAAAGAAAAAGATCTTTCAAATTCCATTAGCCAACAGAGCAGACCCTGATCAGACGACTTCTGTAGGAGTCATCAGATCTGGGTCTACTCTGTTTACAAACGCGTGAAAAACATTTATATGAAGGAAAGGGTTAAGTGTTCTAGCACCCAGTCTCTCCTCTCTACCAGTTTGTACAGCTGAATAAGTCAGTTTGGAAACATCTTTGCAACTTTAGATTAAACAGACATGATAGCAAATAGTGAAACCCCTTCAAACGGGCCCATTAAGGAGGTGTTTGATCTGGGTCTGCACTATTTGCATAAGTGTGTTTGTCAAAATACATAGGGTGATTAGGGTATCACTTGTAAATCTCTGAAATACATTAAAAAGTATAGATTTGTCACCTTTTACAATACAGTAAAACCCCTCTTAACCCGACTTCTAGTAGATAAGAATTTAGAAACTTTTTAGGCAGGTGGCTGCTTAATGCAGGGTGAAAGTCATGCCGAGGAGCTTTCTGTATTATTTTCATCCTGCATTAAGCTGCCACCTGTCTCCAAGACTGATATTTATACTGAATTTAAAGTCTGGTTTAGAGGGGTTTTACCGTACATGTATTTTTGAAATTCTATTTCTTTCAAACCAGATCTTAGCAACAACGTCGCACGACCATTGATAAAATTCATCAGGAAACATTGTAATGTCGCAATGGAATCGAATTTCTGCGTTAGAATTTTGATCTACCCTAGAAATAGTACCATTGATGTTCGATAGTTCTTGGTAGTTCACAAAATGTTGAAAGTGTATCGAAATATCAACCGTGGCTGTAATAATCAAATAATTCTTTTCGGTTATGTGTCCATTTCATGTACCTCCAACAATTCTATATTGTTCTGCAAAAATCTAACAATTATGTTACTTTGGTCTACCTAACTATTACAACGGTGAAATGGGCTGTTCCAAAATTCAAACAAGTCAAGCTAAAATGAGCTTATGGTTAATATTTAGGGACTTTTCCAAACAATAGTGTAACACGACAAACCGTGCAGATCCTGATTAGAGGGCTTCTCTATGAGCCTTCTTACCTGGGTCTCCTCTGTTTGCAAAGGGCATAAGTGACTAGGCAAAAGGGGCATTTAACTCAGAATCCGACAGAAATATATCGGACTTTTGTAAATACCACAGGAAGGGTATGGAACTTTCAGAATCCAACGACCTTATGTCGGACTTCTGTTGTAAAAAGACACCATGCTGTTTGAACAAAGGCGTTTGGATTGACAGTAGGTCATTGGTAAAATCTATTCATTTTATACATGGAGATTTCATGAAAAATGGGTCTGTATACTTTGCATATTATGTATGTACGTTCACTAGTCGTTATTGCTTTTCACACCTTTGTAGCGTTTAAATAGAACCATGTACCACTTATATATTGGGACCCAAGCGGTGGCCGAGGGGAAAGAGCTGCGTCTATGAATCTGTAGGTCCTTGGTTCGAATCCCGTCACATGCAAATAGAAAACAATATTTTTATATATTCTTTATTCTTTATCTTTTTTATATTCTTTTCTCTAAATAAATTTAAAGCAAACACACTAGAAAACATAAGCATGCGTCTTGAAACCTGTTATGGACTTTTTAAAGCATTATGCTATATTAACATACAGTCCTGGTGTCAATAGTATGCATTTCGATGAAACTTAGAGGCAGGATCCAGACTTTGTGCTAGGACAACTATGAATTCGAAAGTACCATGTTCAATTTAAAATTGTCACCTGCTCATTATTTTGTGTATTGCATATATAATTATTTATATTCAATTAGTCTATGCTTTGCATAGTTGTATTTTAAAATTGTCAAACATCTAGGATCCTGATCACAGACCGACACACACAGTGTACAACTGGCAATTAGGTCACGATAACCTGCATAATATTTGAAAACTTAGTTTGTTTCAAAAGGAATTACTGCACAGTTCAAACTGACTTTAAAAAATTCCCTGAGAATTTAAACAATAATTACATCAACAAAAACAATAGTTTAAAACAGTACATGTATATAGACACAGAGCGCAAATGGAACGGATCCATGTAAGAAACTTGATTCCTGTTCTATGTTTATTCCAATTTCAATACCTACTGAATATTCATGAACAAAAGAGTTATAATGAAACATGAAAAGTGGAAATGAGTAGCCATTTAAGAAAGGAAAGAAAAAGATCTTTCAAATTCCATTAGCCAACAGAGCAGACCCTGATCAGACGACTTCTGTAGGAGTCATCAGATCTGGGTCTACTCTGTTTACAAACGCGTGAAAAACATTTATATGAAGGAAAGGGTTAAGTGTTCTAGCACCCAGTCTCTCCTCTCTACCAGTTTGTACAGCTGAATAAGTCAGTTTGGAAACATCTTTGCAACTTTAGATTAAACAGACATGATAGCAAATAGTGAAACCCCTTCAAACGGGCCCATTAAGGAGGTGTTTGATCTGGGTCTGCACTATTTGCATAAGTGTGTTTGTCAAAATACATAGGGTGATTAGGGTATCACTTGTAAATCTCTGAAATACATTAAAAAGTATAGATTTGTCACCTTTTACAATACAGTAAAACCCCTCTTAACCCGACTTCTAGTAGATAAGAATTTAGAAACTTTTTAGGCAGGTGGCTGCTTAATGCAGGGTGAAAGTCATGCCGAGGAGCTTTCTGTATTATTTTCATCCTGCATTAAGCTGCCACCTGTCTCCAAGACTGATATTTATACTGAATTTAAAGTCTGGTTTAGAGGGGTTTTACCGTACATGTATTTTTGAAATTCTATTTCTTTCAAACCAGATCTTAGCAACAACGTCGCACGACCATTGATAAAATTCATCAGGAAACATTGTAATGTCGCAATGGAATCGAATTTCTGCGTTAGAATTTTGATCTACCCTAGAAATAGTACCATTGATGTTCGATAGTTCTTGGTAGTTCACAAAATGTTGAAAGTGTATCGAAATATCAACCGTGGCTGTAATAATCAAATAATTCTTTTCGGTTATGTGTCCATTTCATGTACCTCCAACAATTCTATATTGTTCTGCAAAAATCTAACAATTATGTTACTTTGGTCTACCTAACTATTACAACGGTGAAATGGGCTGTTCCAAAATTCAAACAAGTCAAGCTAAAATGAGCTTATGGTTAATATTTAGGGACTTTTCCAAACAATAGTGTAACACGACAAACCGTGCAGATCCTGATTAGAGGGCTTCTCTATGAGCCTTCTTACCTGGGTCTCCTCTGTTTGCAAAGGGCATAAGTGACTAGGCAAAAGGGGCATTTAACTCAGAATCCGACAGAAATATATCGGACTTTTGTAAATACCACAGGAAGGGTATGGAACTTTCAGAATCCAACGACCTTATGTCGGACTTCTGTTGTAAAAAGACACCATGCTGTTTGAACAAAGGCGTTTGGATTGACAGTAGGTCATTGGTAAAATCTATTCATTTTATACATGGAGATTTCATGAAAAATGGGTCTGTATACTTTGCATATTAAGTATGTACGTTCACTAGTCGTTATTGCTTTTCACACCTTTGTAGCGTTTAAATAGAACCATGTACCACTTATATATTGGGACTCAAGCGGTGGCCGAGGGGAAAGAGCTGCGTCTATGAATCTCTAGGTCCTTGGTTCGAATCCCGTCACATGCAAATGGAAAAAATATTTTTATATATTCTTTATTCTTTATCTTTTTTATATTCTTTTCTCTAAATAAATTTAAAGCAAACACACTAGAAAACATAAGCATGCGTCTTGAAACCTGTTATGGACTTTTTAAAGCATTATGCTATATTAACATACAGTCCTGGTGTCAATAGTATGCATTTCGATGAAACTTAGAGGCAGGATCCAGACTTTGTGCTAGGACAACTATGAATTCGAAAGTACCATGTTCAATTTAAAATTGTCACCTGCTCATTATTTTGTGTATTGCATATATAATTATTTATATTCAATTAGTCTATGCTTTGCATAGTTGTATTTTAAAATTGTCAAACATCTAGGATCCTGATCACAGACCGACACACACAATGTACAACTGGCAATTAGGTCACGATAACCTGCATAATATTTGAAAACTTAGTTTGTTTCAAAAGGAATTACTGCACAGTTCAAACTGACTTTAAAAAATTCCCTGAGAATTTAAACAATAATTACATCAACAAAAACAATAGTTTAAAACAGTACATGTATATAGACACAGAGCGCAAATGGAACGGATCCATGTAAGAAACTTGATTCCTGTTCTATGTTTATTCCAAATTTCAATACCTACTGAATATTCATGAACAAAAGAGTATAATGAAACATGAAAAGTGGAAATGAGTAGCTATTTAAGAAAGGAAAGAAAAAGATCTTTCAAATTCCATTAGCCAACAGAGCAGACCCTGATCAGACGACTTCTGTAGGAGTCATCAGATCTGGGTCTACTCTGTTTACAAACGCGTGAAAAACATTTATATGAAGGAAAGGGTTAAGTGTTCTAGCACCCAGTCTCTCCTCTCTACCAGTTTGTACAGCTGAATAAGTCAGTTTGGAAACATCTTTGCAACTTTAGATTAAACAGACATGATAGCAAATAGTGAAACCCCTTCAAACGGGCCCATTAAGGAGGTGTTTGATCTGGGTCTGCACTATTTGCATAAGTGTGTTTGTCAAAATACCTAGGGTGATTAGGGTATCACTTGTAAATCTCTGAAATACATTAAAAAGTATAGATTTGTCACCTTTTACAATACAGTAAAACCCCTCTTAACCCGACTTCTAGTAGATAAGAATTTAGAAACTTTTTAGGCAGGTGGCTGCTTAATGCAGGGTGAAAGTCATGCCGAGGAACTTTCTGCATTATTTTCATCCTGCATTAAGCTGCCACCTGTCTCCAAGACTGATATTTATACTGAATTTAAAGTCTGGTTTAGAGGGGTTTTACCGTACATGTATTTTTGAAATTCTATTTCTTTCAAACCAGATCTTAGCAACAACGTCGCACGACCATTGATAAAATTCATCAGGAAACATTGTAATGTCGCAATGGAATCGAATTTCTGCGTTAGAATTTTGATCTACCCTAGAAATAGTACCATTGATGTTCGATAGTTCTTGGTAGTTCACAAAATGTTGAAAGTGTATCGAAATATCAACCGTGGCTGTAATAATCAAATAATTCTTTTCGGTTATGTGTCCATTTCATGTACCTCCAACAATTCTATATTGTTCTGCAAAAATCTAACAATTATGTTACTTTGGTCTACCTAACTATTCCACCGTGAAATGGGCTGTTCCAAAATTCAAACAAGTCAAGCTAAAATGAGCTTATGGTTAATATTTAGGGACTTTTCCAAACAATAGTGTAACACGACAAACCGTGCAGATCCTGATTAGAGGGCTTCTCTATGAGCCTTCTTACCTGGGTCTCCTCTGTTTGCAAAGGGCATAAGTGACTAGGCAAAAGGGGCATTTAACTCAGAATCCGACAGAAATATATCGGACTTTTGTAAATACCACAGGAAGGGTATGGAACTTTCAGAATCCGACGACCTTATGTCGGACTTCTGTTGTAAAAAGACACCATGCTGTTTGAACAAAGGCGTTTGGATTGACAGTAGGTCATTGGTAAAATCTATTCATTTTATACTTGGGAGATTTCATGAAAAATGGGTCTGTATAATTTGCATATTAAGTATGTACGTTCACTAGTCGTTATTGCTTTTCACACCTTTGTAGCGTTTAAATAGAACCATGTACCACTTATATATTGGGACCCAAGCGGTGGCCGAGGGGAAAGAGCTGCGTCTATGAATCTCTAGGTCCTTGGTTCGAATCCCGTCACATGCAAATGGAAAAAATATTTTTATATATTCTTTATTCTTTATCTTTTTTATATTCTTTTCTCTAAATAAATTTAAAGCAAACACACTAGAAAACATAAGCATGCGTCTTGAAACCTGTTATGGACTTTTTAAAGCATTATGCTATATTAACATACAGTCCTGGTGTCAATAGTATGCATTTCGATGAAACTTAGAGGCAGGATCCAGACTTTGTGCTAGGACAACTATGAATTCGAAAGTACCATGTTCAATTTAAAATTGTCACCTACTCATTATTTTGTGTATTGCATATATAATTATTTATATTCAATTAGTCTATGCTTTGCATAGTTGTATTTTAAAATTGTCAAACATCTAGGATCCTGATCACAGACCGACACACACAATGTACAACTGGCAATAAGTCACGATAACCTGCATAATATTTGAAAACTTAGTTTGTTTCAAAAGGAATTACTGCATAGTTCAAACTGACTATAAAAAATTCCCTGAGAATTTGAACAATAATTAAATCAACAAAAACAATAGTTTAAAAAAGTACATGTATATAGACACAGAGCGCAAATGGAACGGATCCATGTAAGAAACTTGATTCCTGTTCTATGTTTATTCCAATTTCAATACCTACTGAATATTCATGAACAAAATAATGGCTACTTATTTCCACTTTTCATGTTTCATTATATGAAACATGGAAAGTGGAAATGAGTAGCTATTTAAGAAAGGAAAGAAAAAGATCTTTCAAATTCCATTAGCCAACAGAGCATATCCTGATCAGAGGACTCCTATAGGATTCATCAGATCTGGGTCTACTCTGTTTACTAACGCGTGAAAAACATTTATATGAAGGAAAGGTTTAGTGTTCTAGCATCTCTACCAGTTTGTACAGCTGAATAAGTCAGATTGGAAACATTTTTGCAACTTTAGATTACAGCTTGCTTAATCCTTACAATGCTGAGTGATGTTTCGTTTGCAACAATTGGCGTCTGCTTCAATTCTTCAATAAACTTTCTTTCATTTTATGCAAAAATATGATCAAGATGACAAACAGTTTGGATCCTGATGAGACGCAGAATTATGTGGCCTCTCATCTGGATCCAAACTGTTTGCATAGGTAATCACAGTTTCGCCGCTAGCGTGCAAAGAGTTAAGCGTATGACCTCTAGAGATTTTAGCATGATGTAACAGTTGCCCTGCACTAGTGACCACCAGTGCGCTGTAACCTTTATACTGTAAAGATCGTACAGAACAGAAGAAGTCTATTTAACCCTTAATTTCCCCATATAAACTTGTTTTCATGCATCTGCAAATAGATTCGACCCAGATCAGACAGCTCGCTCCCATAGATTCAGGGTCTGCTCTGTTGCTAATGGATCCACCTTCCATATTTCATTATAAATATTTTGTAAGATTCCGGAACCGGATTGTAAGCCAAGCACTGCACATGCGCGTATTCTCTTAGGGGGATTCCCGCTAGGTAGCGCTCGTGCAATAGGGTTTTCCGCCATAGTTTGAGTCGCAATCCATTTTATAAGGATTTCGGCAAAAGCCGAAACCCTAAAAATGAGATCTTTTGCAGCAGGTGGCTGTTTAACCCATTCCCTCATCTCATACTGACACATTTTGACGCCTATGTAAATGTCAATTTTTGAAACCATTGTGATAAATATGGAGCAAATGTTCTATTCATCACAATGGTTTCAAAACAACACAATTCTGAATTTTCCCTTTTTTTCTATTAAATGCTCTTTTTCATTAGATGGGTTCTTAACATAGTCTATGAGGGAATGTGTTAATGTTGTGTGAAAGTCGTGCAGAAAGTCAATAAACTTCAAACATGAACTTTCAGCGCGACATTTAACCCTGCATTAAGCTGTCACCTGTCTTAAAAAGCGATAATGATAGTATTCAAATTGACGAGGTGTTACTGTATCAGTGTTTTTTAAACAAACAACATAAACACCCCAAAACAAACAAGAAATGAAAAGCATACGAGGCGTTCTGCTGAATTACTCAGCAGAAAGTGACAGCATTGCCTTGTAGAAATATGGTACCTTATCGTGCGTTTTTAAACCCATTTCTTCATGAATATCCATTTAAAAAGTAACGACTGTATGAATATTGCTGGCTGAAATATTACCATGGTAACATGAACAAGGGAATTGTCAACAGTAGCCAAAGCTGCTATGTTATATATAATTCTACAGTTTCTTCAATGGCCAAACATTCCTGTGTTCATTTGTCATTGTAAAACGTAATCTAGTCAATATTTATGATGTCATTATTTCTTGCATGAATATTCATGAAGTAAAGGGTAATCCCGTTCCCTAATATTGACGACTTTTGACGACTCTGTAAAAGTCAGTTTGTGAAACCATTGTCATAAATAGAGCGTTTGCTCCTATAGGAGCAAATGCTCTATTTATCACAATGGTTTCAAGCTAAAATTTTCTAAAATTTTCCTTTTCTCTAGTTAATGCTCCTTTTCGGTAGATTTATTCAAAGAAGTTGCATCTAAAAATAGTCTATGGGGAAATGGGTTAATCCTCATCCTATTAAGCTCGTTTGACTGGTATTTGCAAACAGGTTTAAGTTTGATTAGACGCCGACTAATGTCTTTTACGAACCTAGTAACTATCAGTTACGAATCGTACCCTTCTCATGCTATCAACAAGAGTGCCAAAATGTCACAATATACGCCCGTCAAATGAATGTCTGGAAGTTGAAAGGCCATTACTCCATACCAGGTAGCAAAAAGTAAGGGGAGATAATTGTGGAGTGCCAAGGGCAATTTTGCTATTTATCGAACTTGACTGAAACATAATGGTAATATACATGCTGACCAAATTCAAAAAGGTTTGGATTACGATTGTTTGAGTTAGAGAGCGGACAAGCAAAAGTTCACCGATATTCATAAAGTAAGGGGGGTAATTCTTGAGTGTCAAAACCAATCGTGTTGGCTATCGAACTTGACTGAGCCATTGTGGTAAGATACAGGCCGAAAAAATTTGAAAAGGATTGGATTACGTTTGTTTGAGTTACAAGCAAAACTTCACCGACATTCATAAAGTAAGGGGAGATAATTCTGGAGTGTCTGGGTCAATCTTGCTGGTTAACAAACTAGACGGAGACTTTATGGTAATATACTTGCTGACAATTTTTGAAAATAACTGAATTACATTTGTTTGAGTTAGAGAGCGGACACGCAAAATTCACGGAAATTCATAAAGTAAGGGAGGATAATTCTGGAGTGTCTTGGGCAATCCTGCTGGTTATCGAACCTGACTTAGACATAATGGTAATACACTTGCTGACAAAGTTTGGAAAGGATTGGATTACATTCGTTTGAATTAAAAAGGGGGCTGGCAAAAAATCACGGAAATTCATAAAGTAAGGGGAGATAATTCTGGAGTGTCTGGGGGCGATCTTGGAGACGGGTGTACAAAAATTATGTCAGCTAGAAACCTACCTGCAATCACTTTGAAAACTTATCCAGGTGGCTTAGTTTCCTTAGAAACTATTGACTGAGTGGCAAACCACTTGGACCCTCATGTGACGGTGAGTTACTTGACGTCGTACCTGGATCCAAGTTGTGTGAAAATATAAGTCAGGACGCGCTATTTGTACGAGAAGAATTTAGATTCGTCCTTTTTTGCCCCAAAAATGATTGTATATAATGGAGTATAATACCAATTATCCATCGAGAATCAGAGGAAATATTTTATATTTTACGTTCATGTACGAATCGTTAAAAAATATAAGTGGCGCAATTTTATGCGTGGGAATTACAGGTTGTTATATTTATTGTGATTGGTCACGTTTACCGGATCTGTCTACTGTGAGAACCTAACGGAGAGCTGTCTATACGGCCGTATATATGGCCACATCATTCTAAAGATGTATATAAGCAAGTGTATATCAAAGTTGTATGTTATCAACAAAAGTTAAAAAAGTATTCCTGTAACGATCACTTTTGAAAGTAGTTGAGTAGTTCTGAAATGTTTAAATCTATGTCAACAAGGAAACTGGCTTGTAATTTTGAGACAGTTCCGTGTTTGACAATTTCATTTAAAACCATATCTCGCTATGACCTGACTCGAGTTTGCAAACAACTTGGATCAAGATTATTATTATTATTATTTTTTATTATTATTATCATTTGCATCTTTGACCATAAGGTAAAACTTTCAATATTTCAACGAATGTTTTGTGTTAAATGAATGCACATTAACGATTTACTTTTGGTTATTTTTAAATTATTATAAGATTGTCTATCTATGTAATTCTTTCTGATTTCGTTTACATTTCTAACAGATAATGGATCTCATCACCAATATTGCAGCTTGAATGACATGAATTGCATTTCCTCTGTGATATATCTATATCGTGCAGCCTCCCTGTTTCTTTTGGTATGGAATTTAAGTGTACAGTTTAAAAACGTGTGTGATTTGTTTACCAGACATTGTTTCGAAACCGGAGCCGTCTTTTGAAAAAATGTTAATTGTCAAAACATTATTCATTTTGCTGAGACAATCGTTCAAGAATAATTTGGGTTTATTTACACGAAATACTTTCAGGAAGCACGGCTTTCTCAGAGATCTATCGGTCTAGGAATCAAACTGTCTGAGTAAGATGTTGTTCGAACTATTGTTGGTTTCTTTCCAGGGAACACTCTTAAATAAAGCTGAACTTCGGATATCTCGAACCCGGATAACTCGAACTTCGAGATAACTTGAAATAAAGTTCGATCCTTTCAAAATTTACCATGCAGGATTGTTCTAAAATATATCACTACACATATCTAGAAACACATATTTCAGCATTACTTTAGACCTGCATTAAGCTGTGAACTTGAGAAATAGTTCAGTTTAGTAATTGGAAGACTCGAGAGCCTGTTATCTCGAAGTAATTTGTATTGTCACCTGAAACTTGAGATATCGAAGTTCAGCTGTAAGTACTTTGAGATGCAATTGCAGTAGAACCCCTCTAATGCGACCACTTAATGAATAAACATAGTTGTCTTTATAAGCAGACGGTTGCTTAATACAGGACAAAAGTAATGCAGAAAGCTCAAGGAGCTTTCTGCATAACTTTTGTCCTGCATTAAGCTACCACCTGCATCTAATACCCAGAATTATACCTCTTTTAGGTGGTCGCATTAGCGGGGTTTTACTGTATGTTTAAAAGCAATTATGGTTGTATAGTTTCCATGCTATCATGTTATTATTAGATAGATATGATGTCTTGTTGAAATTCCGTGTGATCTGAACTCTTTGTACGCTAGCGGCCATACCGTGATTACATATGATAAACCAAGTAGTTTAGATCCAGATGAGGCGCCACATAATTCGGCGTATCATCAGACTCCAAACTGTTTGATTTTACCATATTTTTGCAAAGAAATGAGAGAAATTTTATTCTAAGAAATGAAGCAGGCGACAATTGTTGCAGGCTAAAATTTAGTTAGTGTGCAAAGAGTTAATCAAACCATGTGCTATTACGTCAAGCAGTGGTGACCTTCTGTCAGCTTTGGTAATGTTAAAACATCCTAGTAAATTATGTCGATCCCACGTGCTACGTCTATGTGATTTTGTCAACGAAACATGCTATTAAGTAATTTGCTATTATGTACTGAATACGAATCAGCAGGTAAATTCTCTATGGTAACATTTCCAGACACTTAATTATGTCAGGTAATAGCTGTGATTGTAAAACAACATTTCTGACATGTTACATTTAGAGTATGATTTTGTCTAGTCCGAATCCAAATATACATTGCTCAATATGTAGATTGGCTTTGTCATCAAGCCAAATGCCATGATGCTCCGTCATACCTGCTGCAACATGCATTTTTATGAAATAATAGCATATGCGTTGCACATAATATAATGCAAACTTAACAAGACACCACATCAGTGGAATTAGTATCAGTGTCAGTCTTTAAGACAGATTGCAGCTTAATGCAGGTTGAAAGTCGTACAGAAAGCTCCCTAAGGAACTTTCGGCATGGATTTCACCCAGCATTGCGGAATGAATCTTCCGGTTTAGACGGTGTAACAAGGTAGTACGTACATTATTCGTTTTAAGGATTCGGGGTAAATGAAGTATATCTGGCATAATAACTTGAACATGATTTGAATTAAACAGAATGCCATACATGCTGCAAAGAAGTTTACATAATTACGTATTGGACAAGACATCACGTTAATTTGACAAGAAAGTGTGTCCTATTAACAAGATACATATATCACGGTTTTCTGACGAAACATCATAGTAGATGTTTGAATAATACAATGGCATGTTGTCGATGAGAAGAAGACTTGCCAGGCGGATATAATTATACGGTCTGTTTACAGAACAGCACAGCAAAACAGAAGCTATTATCTCTATTAACTTATAAATTCTACCAAGAATATTTATATAAGAAATAATGACATGAACATTTCTTAAATGCTATTTTCATGCTGGCGTATGAGCAGATAGTTTTGACCATGGCAGAAACTGCAGAAACATAATTATGTACAATAAAATCCCTCTACAGCGACTACTAAATGAATATAAATTGATATTTTAAAAGCAGGTGGTTGCTTAATGTAGGTCGAAAGTAATACATAAAGTTCCTATACAAGCTTTCTGCATAACTGGCTTCCTGCATTAAGCTAACACCTGACTTTGAAGCCCGGAATTTTAGGCCTTTGTGGCTTTTTGGGTCTTTAACTGTATATTATTACATCAACAGAAATAACTTGACCCTACAGAAGCCGCCTAAGCTGTGTATACTCTGGTTACAAAGGCGTTAATATGTGTATCTATAAGGTAAATTTAACCCTTTACTCCATGAATAATCAGACAAGAAATTATGACATTATGATTATAACTTAACTGAATATATATACAAATGTAATGGTTCATAGTGAAGAAAATAGTGTTTTATCGTGAAAAAACCCCAACTAGAAACAGATATATTCTAAATCATAAGCAAACAGAGTGGACCCTGATTAGACGGTTCCTACAGGAGCCATGTGATCTTGGTATACCATATTGCAAAGGTGTAAAGAGATGCATTTATGGAGTAAAGGGTTACATACATGTATAATAACATTGTTACTAGAGAAAATAGAAAGATACGAGGAGAATGTCAAAATGTTTTAAGCATGTCCTAGATCCCAACTAGATATCTGACTTATTTATGTTTCATGCTATATGTCAGGGTTTTGAAGCATGCCTTGCATATTTTTGGTGAAACTGTACTTGACAGTGTCTTGCTATGTAAATCTGTAATAAGGTACCCGTACATGTACCCCTTGCATTTTGTGAAAATGGGAAGATCTGAGTACAGATCTATGATCAAGTTTCTAACTCTGGAAGGCGAAAAGCCAGAACGGCTATGAGCCACATATATCCACCAAATGCATGAAAAATCAAGAACTTTAAACCTTACATGACAAGACAAAGCCTACCCCCATTAGCAATTCGATTTGTATTTTATTTTGGCCATAATAATGTGTTCACCTTTGACTGATGTTACGCATGTGCGTGAGTGCGTATCGCTACCCACACTGTACTGGTTTGTCAGACATCTGGCAGCTTAACCCTTTCCCTCATATTGACGACTTTTGACTCCGCAAAAGTCACTTTGTGAAACCATTGTGATATATATATAGCATTTGCTCCTATAGCCACAACCCGGGTGGTTTCAAAGAGATTGGACATCCTTACCATCAAGATCCATCACTCAGCACAATGCGACACACACGCACGCGCGCGCGCACGCACGCACGCACGCACGCACGCACGCACGCACGCACGCACGCACGCACGCACGCACGCACGCACGCACGCACGCACGCACGCACGCACGCACGCACGCACGCACGCACACACACACACACACACACACACACACACACACACACACACACACACACACACACACACACACACACACACACACACACACACACACACACACACACACACACACACACACACACACACACACACACACACACACACACACACACACACACACACACACACACACACACACACACACACACACACACACACACACACACACACACACACACACGAAATGAACACAGAAAACACCAAAAGACACACAAGAACCAGGGACAAACGTTCCACACATGAACAAATCACAAGCACAAAGACGCAAGGCAAACAAAAGGAAGGGTGACAAAGAGAGTACCGCCTTGGCACGGTCAGTAGCAAAAACACTGGGGGTTTAAACCGGTTTATGGACGTCCTAACCTCACACTTCTCTCAAAGTCACCCTAGCTTTACAAATATTGTAAATAAAGGTATCCCCGCTGGACTTACTCACAACATAGACGACGGTGAACACAGGACAACATGTAAAACATAGCATAATAACTGTGACAATCCGTCAAATATGTACTCAATGACTTTGCTGAAGTCAGAGCACCTGCAGGTAAGCCGTTAAGGGCACGACAGGGAAAAAGTAATACATGAGTCTGGTAAGCTCATCCTGTATCCAAGTTTAAGAGTATACCATCATAGAGTACTACCCTCGGCCTGTCATCGCGCAAGCAAAGAGGGAAGCGTAGCTACCGACTGTAAAAGGGTCGATAACCAAACATGCAGTGCGTTGCAATATAATAGGATCATAACCTTTCTTTTTAAATGTTTTAATGCGTTTTATAAACAAATCACGAAAATGGATATGACCCCGAATTTTCCTAAGTTTGTAGATAACATCCCCATAAAATTCTGGTTGAGAAATGCCTTGTCGCAGTAACGTCCGTAGATTGCAATTATATTTACTAATGAGAGGTAAATTTCGATAATAAAATTTAGAAAAAGTTTTCCGAAGTTTGTGATATCTGTAACCTTGCTTAAGAAGTTTATCAGTTATAACTAAATTACGTCTGTTAAAATCTTCAAGCAAAGAACAGGCTCGGGCAAACCTAATAAGTTGAGAAATATAAACCCCATAAGATGTAGAACGTGGCACATCCCCATCTAGAAAAGGATAATTAACAATTTTTAACTTAAAATCTTCTCTTTTATCGTATACTTTGGACGAAACTTTATCATTTGTAATTGAAAGATTCAAATCTAAAAATGTAGCATTAATGTCAGATTGATTAGCTTTATTTAAAGACAGTTCTTTTGGGTAAATTGAAGAAACCATAGTATCAAAATAAGGATTATCTAAATTCAAAATATCGTCTAAATACCTTGAATTTTTATTAAAAGCATTAACAATATCGGTCTGTGTATCAGGTTTTAAGCTAGGCATAAAATTCCTCTCGTAGCAATACAAAAACAAATCTGCAACAAGAGGGGCACAATTTGTACCCATTGGTATACCAACAACTTGACGATATATGGTATCCCCATAACGCACAAATATATTATCTAAAAGAAAGGTAAGAGATCTACAAACACCAAGGCAAGTCCACATTGTGTAATGTTCAACTTCTGAATTCGAAAAGAATGAACGTTGAACATTACAAGCAATGAACATTTTGTTTTCTCTGGCAAAGGTTTTTTCTATTAATTTAATAAGTTTATCCTTTATAAGATGGTGAGGTAGAGTAGTATAGAGTGTAGAGAAATCATAAGAGCTCAGTAAAGAAATGTTATACTGTTCATTTTCAAGTTTTGTTAAAACATCATTTGAATTTTTTATGGACCAAAAAACATTAATACCAGAATTTTCATATATTTTATCACAGTAGCGTTTAACATGTTCTTTGATCGTAGTAAGACAGGACGTCAAAAGTATAGATAATTTAGTAGTGGTACAACAGCTAGAGTTGGCAATGAAATGCGCCTTATAAGGGTTTTTATGTAGTTTCGGAATCCAGTACAAAGTAGAAAGTTTATGTTGTTTTATGTTAGGACCAGACTTAAAATTATTGCACATATTTACATGTTCCGAGACTATATCTTTTTCAGGTGTTTGAACTGTTATATAAGTTTTTGAATCAGTTAACTCCTTCTTTAAAACATAAACATAATACAATCTTCAAATAATGATTACATTGTTTGATGCCTTGTCAGCAGGAACAAGAACATAATCTGAATGAAAATTAGAAATGTTTTTCTTCAAGTAGCGAAATGTAACTCTAGGTCGAGGTGGTAAAAGATGGTAATTAGATTTGTAAAAAGTTATTCGCGTATCAATAATATCGAAAATACATTTCTTCCAATCCGAAAGGGCATTAACATCAGCATGTTCTCGTCGACACCATTTGATGCAGAAGTCTTGAATAGCTTCCGCAATATGAGTTCGACAAGCGTCAAAATCAATAAGGGAAGGTAATCTATATTTAGGTCCTTTAGTTAGGAGGGTCCTGAGACGTTTATCCTTAATGATATCAAAATTACCAGTAATGACATGACCAACTGGTTTATAGCAAAAGCTAGAAATGCTACAATCTCAAGAAATAGGGGTATTAACATCAATATTTAAGTCAGAGACAATTTTATTGTAGTTAAAAATAACATTTCTAATAGGTTTATTATATTTATAACAGATGATAGGTGATTCAGAGTTGATGAAATATTTGGGAATAGCATCGATTACATTCTTATCACGAAATATACTTTGGATATCAATAAAATCGATACCTTTATTTAGGAACTGAAGTTTCAGAAAATGTCTTTTATGTTCAGATTCGTTATCAATACGTGGACGAAGAACATGCTGTGTGTAACTTTGTATAAGTGAGGCAGTATTAATTAACGGATCTGTACGCATATAGATTTTATCAGCCTCTTCGTCTATTGACTTAAGACAGGAAAAGGGTAAAGACGATAAACAAGATAACATAGAATGTTTACCAGTTTGTTTTAGAATGGTATGTAAATCATGAATAGACATATTACGACGTAATTTACGCTTAATATTACCATTTCTACGTCTGCCATGTGACCTACTTTTACGTTTTCGAATAGAAAATATAGAGAAAATATCGATACTTGGATCTTTAGAAATGTTGCCGCTTTGGAAAATGTTATCATTAAGGCCTAAAGGAAAAGGTTTCAAATGTTTGAAAGGGGAAGGATTCGAAACTGTCCCGACAGTCACAATAGAGTGACAGGATCGACACTCTGTGGCCAAGGCAGCAGTCGTCATGATTGATAATTATTTGCTACGTTTCCTTAATTGTCCTAATAAGCTAATAAACTTTCTACTTTGTACTGGATTCCTAAACTACATAAAAACCCTTATAAGTCGCGTTTTATTGCCAACTCTAGCTGTTGTACCACTACTAAATTATCTATACTTTTGACGTCCTGTCTTACTACGATCAAAGAAAATGTTAAACGCTACTGTGATAAAATATATGAAAATTCTGGTATTAATGTTTTTTGGTCCATAAAAAATTCAAATGATGTTTTAACAAAACTTGAAAATGAACAGTATAACATTTCTTTACTGAGCTCTTATGATTTCTCTACACTCTATACTACTCTACCTCACCATCTTATAAAGGATAAACTTATTAAATTAATAGAAAAAACCTTTGCCAGAGAAAACAAAATGTTCATTGCTTGTAATGTTCAACGTTCATTCTTTTCGAATTCAGAAGTTGAACATTACACAATGTGGACTTGCCTTGATGTTTGTAGATCTCTTACCTTTCTTTTAGATAATATATTTGTGCGTTATGGGGATACCATATATCGTCAAGTTGTTGGTATACCCATGGGTACAAATTGTGCCCCTCTTGTTGCAGATTTGTTTTTGTATTGCTACGAGAGGGATTTTATGCTTAGCTTACAACCTGATACACAGACCGATATTGTTAATGCTTTTAATAAAACTTCAAGGTATTTAGACGATATTTTTTAGATAATCCTTATTTTGATACTATGGTTTCTTCAATCTACCCAAAAGAACTGTCTTTAAACAAAGCTAATCAATCTGACATTAATGCTTCATTTTTAGATTTGAATCTTTCAATTACAAATGATAAAGTTTCGTCCAAAGTATACGATAAAAGAGAAGATTTTAATTTTAAAATTGTTAATTATCCTTTTCTAGATGGGGATGTGCCACGTTCTACATCTTATGGGGTTTATATTTCTCAACTTATTAGGTTTGCCCGAGCCTGTTCTTTGCTTGAAGATTTTAACAGACGTAATTTAGTTATGGAAAAGTAGTAAAGTCAAGCAGGCAAAGCCACATGCAAGACGCAACCACCACCAAAACACCGATAGACAGCATGACACACACACACACAACCACACACCCAAACGCACACGCACACACACACACACGAAATGAACACAGAACACAGACACACAAGAACCAGGGACAAACGTTCCACAACATGAACAAACCACAAGCACAAAGACGCAATGCAAACAAAAGGAAGGGTGACAAAGAGAGTACCGCCTTGGCACGGTCAGCAGCAAAAACACCACTGGGGGTTTAAACCGGTTTACGGACGTCCTAACCTCACACTTCTCTCAAAGTCACCCTAGCTTTACAAATATTGTAAATAAAGGTATCCCCGCTGGACTTACCCACAACATAGACGACGGTGAACACAGGACAACATGTAAAACATAGCATAATAACTGTGACAATCCGTCAAATATGTACTCAATGACTTTGCTGAAGTCAGAGCACCTGCAGGTAAGCCGTTAAGGGCACGACAGGGAAAAAATAATACATGAGTCTGGTAAGCTCCTCCTGTATCCAAGTCTAAGAGTATAGACAAGATAGTTGTGAGAAATGGGTATGCCTTCAATGCAGTAAAATGCCAATTGAAATGTATGACATGATGAACAAATATGCTAGGAATGCATCAGACCAAGTCATGAGATCGTTTAAGTGGGTTTGCAAAATATGTGATAACTCCTTGCCAACACTGAGAGAAATGAACACTTGCTAGCTTGAAATCAACAAATGACATTCGCTTTGATGCTATTGAGACCCAGGTAAAAAATGTAGAGTGTAGCATTGGTGAAAAAGTGTCAACAGAAGTGGGAAATTTGAAAGAACAGATTATGTCAGAAATTTCTGGAGAAATTGAACAGAAATTAGACAACAGATTTAAAGAAATGAACGATAGAAAATCAAGGGAAATGAACATAATACTGTTCAATGTTCCTGTATCCAAAGACAGTGATCCATTGAAACGTAAAGAATCTGACACTTTGATAATAAGCAATCTTTTCAGCACGATAGTTGCAGGTGAAAATGGCAACAGCGAAAATATTGTTACAAAAAACGTCTATCGACTGCGGCAGAAAGATTCATCGAAAATCCCACCTGTGAAAATAACATGTGACAGCAAATCACAAGTGAAAAAGTTCTTATCAAATGCTTACAAAATTAATTATTGACTATGGACGGTGACAAATACACAATAAGAAATGGCCGCATTGTTGAAAAGGTGACCAAGGGGAAACCACAATCTGGTGACCCTGCCCCCTCAGAATAGAACTTTTAGACAGTTTTTAAATGTAAATAGTGATTTTAACGGTATAAATGCATTGTACACAAATATTGATAGTATGTTGAACAAGAGAGAAGAACTCTATTCACTGATTTCTCTTAAAGATCCAGATATAATATTGTTGACAGAGTTGTTACCGAAAAATTGCGGAATGCTAAGTTTGGCTGAATTCCAAATACAGAACTATGATATATTTACACAAAGCATTAACAACGGACGAGGAGTAGCAATTTATTGCAAAACTTCAACGAGAATGAGTGAAGTTGACACTATTACTTGTGAAAGTTTTGAAGAGTCCATCTGGTGTAGGCTCAAGTTAAGGAGCTCAGAATCACTGTTGATAGGCCGTGTTTATAGAAGTCCCTCTAGCAGTGGTGAAAATAACGAAAACCTAAATCTACTTCTGAAAAAAGTTTTAAATATGCAAGATTCACACATACTGATAGTTGGTGACTTTAAAACTACAAGGACATAGACTGGTCACTGCAACAATCTTCAACTAGCTGCGATAGTGATACTTCTAAGTTTATTGAAACCATAAATGATTGCTTTCTTTTTCAACATGTACGTGAACCAACTCCTTATAGATTAGGTCAACAGCCGTCTACATTAGATCTTGTGCTAACAAACGAGGAACTGATGGTGAGTGACATTGAATATATTCAGCCATTAGGCAAAGGCGATCATGTAGCATTATTTTTCAAGTACAATTGTTACTGTGAAGAACAACAAGAGACTTGTGAACCGAAATACTTGTACCACAAAGGTGACTACGACAAGCTAAGAGTAGAAATTGCTGCAGTGGATTGGAATGTAACTGACAACTTAGACATTGAACAGTTCTGGGACGTTTTCACGGAAAAAGTAATTGAAGCCATGGACAAATCAATCCCTAAATCAAGACCGAATAAAAAACAAAAGAAGAAATGGGTGAACACTTCCGCAATAATGCTATCAAAGAGAAAAATAAAGCATGGAAGAAGTACATTTACTGTAAATCGCATGAAACTTACAATATGTATGTCCTAAAGAGAAATCAGTGTACTGGAGCAGTGGGACGAGCCAAGAGAGATTATGAGAAAAAACTGGTAGAAAAGGTCAAAGAAGACACTAAATCTTTTTGGAGCTATGTTCGTAACAAAACAAAAACCAAATCGACAATAGGAGACATCGAAGACAAAACCGGGGAATTGAACAGTGAATGTTTGGGGAAAGCAGAAATACTGAATTCGTTCTTCAGTAGTGTATTTGTAAATGAAGATACCAACGGTGTACCAGATTTACCTGACAGAAACTTCAGCGAAGAGCTTAAGGACATAGTTGTGGCCCCTGAATCAGTTAAGAAACAATTGCTCAAGCTGAATATTACAAAATCTCCAGGTGATGATCAGATGCATCCTAGGATACTGAAAGAATTGAACAATGAACTTTGCTATCCTCTATCATCCTTGTTCAATAAGACTATCGTTGAAGGTCGTGTGCCAAGTCAGTGGAAGTTCGTCATAGTTGTACCCTTATTTAAGAAAGGAAACAAGAAGAAAGCGGAAAATTACAGGCCAGTTAGCCTCACTAGTGTAGTGTGCAAAGTGTCATGGAGAGTTTAATTAAATCATATATAATGGACCACATGGATATAAATAATCTATTTGTGAAACACCAACATGGATTTAGACCAGGTCATTCTTGTGTAACACAGCTTTTAGAAGTAATTGATGAATGGTTTGAAATACTAGACAGAGGAGGTAATATTGACTGTATATACTTGGACTTTCGCAAGGCACTTGATACAGTGCCACACCTTAGGCTATCAAACAAACTCTACAGTTATGGAATCAGGGGTAGAGTCCGCCTATGGATAGAGAGTTTTCTACGTGACAGACAACAGTCAGTGAGAATCGGATCAGCGATGTCGACCAAGTCTCCAGTGACAAGTGGTATTCCCCAGGGATCGGTTCTTGGACCCGTATTATTCTTAATATATATAAATGATCTACCTGATATTGTCAGCAGTGCAGTGAAATCATTTGCGGACGACACCAAACTATATAGAGAAATATCATCTGAAAATGACTGTGAAGTCATCCAACAAGACCTGATCAGCCTGTCACACTGGTCTGACACATGGTTATTACGTTTCAACGTCTCAAAGTGTAAATCAATGCACCTTTGCAGATCAAACATACAAAATAAGTATTATATACAAGACAGTGAAGAAAATATTAATGTAAAACAAAGTAATCTGGAAAAGGACATAGGTGTAAACTTTGATAATGAACTCAAGTTTTCAGATCACATTGCAATCTGTGTGAAAAAAGCAAACCAGAAATTGGGATTAATAAGAAGATCATTTGACTACATGGATAGAGAGATGTTTTTAATGTTATACAAATCTCTTATTAGACCCACACTGGAATATGCATCAGTTATCTGGTCACCTTCACTGAAAAAGTATATAGTTGCTATAGAAAATGTACAGCGGCGTGCAACAAAATCGGTAAAAGAAATAGCACCACTTTCATATGATGAAAGATTGAAGAACCTTGGTCTACCCACTTTAATCTACAGACGAGAAAGAGCAGATATGGTACAACTATTTAAAATTATGAATGGCTTTGACAGATTTGAAATGAATTCGATCACATTGGCGTCAGTGTCTATTACTAGAGGACATGAATATAAGCTTATGAAAAAAGACTATAAATATAAATCTTCAATGAAAAACTTCACAGCCAGATGTGTGACTCCATGGAACGACCTACCAGAAGATGAAGTGAAATCTAAGACTGTAAATAGTTTTAAAAGTGGACTAAATGACTATTGGAAACACAAACCCAACAAGTTCAGATATGACTTTTAATCACTACTACATGTATATTCATGCGCACACAGGACATAGCAGAGACAACCTATATCAAGAGTGGTCACGACAAGTGGAAACACTTAAAATTGACCTGTAAACTACAGGTAAACATAATTCTGGAGTGTCTGGGACAATCTTGCTGGTTATCAATTATTCTTTATAAATATTCTGGTTTAGAGGGGTTTTACTGTAGACACCATTTAACACTTTTGAAAACAGAGTAGACCCAGATCAAACGGGCATTTAGAGGTTCTCTGATCACGAACTGTTCTGTTTTTGCTAATGGAATAACATCGATCTGATTCTGCAGTTTCTGCCATATCCTGTGTCCATCTGCTATTGTAAAATTCCAGAAAATAGAAATTCATGATGGCATTTTTTCTTACACGACTATTAATCAAGTAAAAGATTAGGTAAATGAATGCCTACATCCATAAACTAAATAAAGTAGGAAAGATGGAATGTACACAAAATGTTTTATATGTTTGCATTCCTGGTTATAATACAATATAATTTGCTTCGATAATCTGCTATCTCCAATTTCTTATTCCAAATGCCAATTTTTCTGAGATAAAGAGAGCAAGCGAAAGCGCCGTTGATATATTACTGTGCCATTTAATGAGGCGTACGAACCCAGTGAACCACGTACTCGCAAGAGGCCTCATTTCCTTAACCATTCTAACCTTTAATTTTCAGTGTAAAATAGCTCATCAGTGTTTAGCTATAGATTCCAATCAGTATGAAAATCTTACATTTGCTAGAAGGTTTTAAATACCAGACAGTGCAGACCCTTATCAAAGGGGGCATCTAGGAATCATCTGATCTGGGTCTACACTGTTTACAAATTACAGTGCATGAGTGTCCCGATTTGAAAGGGTTAAGCATGTCGACGCATGTACGATCGTAGTTTGTTGTGTGCTCAGAAAAAATGGAGAATTAGACTGAGAGTAATTACATCGACTTCATGTACGAGTAAGTTATGGGGTAACGCATTTAATAAGATGGTTGTTTAACCTTTTCAACGCTGATGTTTACAAATGCACGATTCTAAATTTCAAACAGCGATTTTCTTTATAAAAATACGTGTAACATGACATACAGTGCATACCATGATTAGAGACTTCCGCTAGGCGCATTCTCATCTGGGTTTACACTGTTTGAACATGACATAAGTGACTAGTCTTCCACCATGAAACGCTGATGGATGTCTTGGAGGGTGTTATAATATACAAGAACGCCTTTTGGAGGTTCTCTCACCCTTTATCACGTCTAGTGTAAAATACTGGTTTCTGTGGAATATCGTCATACTCACTTTATCTCGCCCACCAGACCTACAACTGCTCTCATAATTTAAACGCCTAGAGAGGGATTTAATGTTTTTAATGACAGTCTGGAATCGAACCCGTAACCACCCACTCCTCCCCGGCCAACGATGCAAGAGCGAACCATCTACAATAAAATGTAGAGCAATTTTCAGGCAATTTCTGTCGTGTTCTTCGTAAAGATTGGCGTATATCCTTCAATATGTATTCCATTTAATATGGATTAGGTAATGAACTGACTAGGAATCGGCAACGTATTAACTCTAGTGTCTCTTAATCCATTACCCCATGAATAGTCATATAAGAAATAATGACATCATGATTTTTATTAGATTAATTGTTATAATAGTACACGGAGCGATGGCGGAAACTGTAAAACTATATCTATATTAGCGGTATATCATAAGCAAACAGGGCAGACCATGATCAGACGGCTTCTATAGGAGCCGTTTAATCTGGTTCTACTCTGTTTGCAAATGCTTAGAAATGGTGTATTGATGTAGTAAAGGGTTAATGATATTTGTGTATATTAAGTTGACCGGTTTGCATAATGCCCTCATTTACATTTCTATTTATTGACATGAAAAGTCACCAGAAATACAGGAGTCCGACTGCTAAGTACGCAAAGATGCTAGGGTAATATTTGGAGCTATTAATAACAGTACTACGAGACAATGTACAGGGTAATATTTAAAGCGAAATTAATGCTAGTAAAACCGGTTTAAGCAAATAGAATGTAACACATCCTCATGTATTATGCATCTTTGTTCGGTTCAATATGTGATAAACGCGTATCTGTCACGTCTTCTTGTCTTAGATTATCGTAAGACCATGTATTCTTTTTCACTCGTCGCGAACTGCTTGCTGAGTATTTAACCCTGTATTTAATCAAGGTGACATTCACGCATTTGCAAACAGAGCAGACCAAACTCAGACAGCTCCAGTAGGATCTGTTTGATCAGGGTGTGCTCTGTTTGTTTATGAAAGGAGAGTCTGCTGAGTATTTAACCCTTTTCTTGGTAAAGAGGGACGGTCTTTTTATGTCTTTGCAAACTTACCAGGCCTAGATAATATTCACATATTCATACTTAAGCACATTAATGTTATCCTTGCACATGCACAGAATGCATATAAACAAACATATAAACAAACATTACAAGTTCATGGCGAAGCTTGGTATGATAATTGTATGTCATTGATTTATAAAAACTTTTTAAATTTTGAATTAGATTAGTATTATCCTCCCAATTTGACCTGAGACTCGATTAATTTTCGGAATGTTTATCGAGATTGTTCGTAATATTCTGTGACAAAAAATAGCAAACCAAAAGCCGGTAATAATCATGTTCCACGAGGATTGTATTCTTATAGCGCATTCTTATATCTTCGGAAATTTATCCGAAGATTATCGACGATAATAAATGGAATATGCATGAGTCTCAGGTCAAATTGGGAGGATGATAATGGCCAATATTTAGATTCTATATATAACAAGGCACTATTTTGTAGCAGCATATACTTTGTCTCTATACTTTACTTGCGGGTTTTGACAGACCCGTTTAACAAATACATTTGATATTCCTTGTACCTATATTTAGAAGAATTATTCGAGCAATCTTCAACGTTTTGTGTTTTTACAGCGACGAAACAACGTGTAATACCATTCTTACGTTACCCAGCTAAACGTGACTTGACTAACATTTGAAAATAGATTGGATCAAAATTAGACCGTGCAACCCTTCTCTAATCATTACACACAGCTGTTGGACACTCATTTAGTAGACTTACTAGAACCTGGCGTGTGCAACATATGTTCATGGCAACTTCCAGCACGTGTTTCAGCCAAAACATTTGTTACAGCATTACAAGGGCTGAATAATTACTACTGTTTCCACTTTCATCAGGAGTCAAATACATATGTAAGCCTATTTCCTCAGATACCTTCCCTTATCTCCGAGTTAGAACAACGGGTTAAGATTTCCTTATCTGTAACACGTGTAAGATCACTTTAGAACATATATGACGTCATACGTCATAGATATGACGTCAAACCATAGAAACCGGTGTTCACATGTCATTTAAATGGCGAAAATACACTTTTTTTGATATGTGAGAAAAAGAATCTGATGCTCGTTGTCTTTTAATGTTATTAAGGTCGCCAAGGCTCGCTTAATGACATTTTCTAAGGCTCGTTTAGGATCATGTGATCTTAAAAGACAACCGCAACAGGTCCTCTATATGAATCTTATGATAGTGGATATAATCTTATAGACACGAACTACCATGTGTATAATCCCACTGGGTTCAGTCTTAAGAAGCACACATGACTTTGAGCTATGTTACTTAAATTGTCTCGTGATGTGATGTCGTGATATTGCTGATGTGAAACGTCTAGTGCTTAACGAATGGTGCTTGGATTTCCACTGGAAAGAGAGCCGAGCGTGCAAGTATCTGTTGCAAATACATAATCACTCAATAAGTCCTATGCATTGGTGACACTGGCTATCCTGCTTCGTTCCAAGAGATATTACAGAAGCATTTGCATTTGCATGTTCTGCTTTCCTGAAAAGCTGAATGATCCTATCACAGCTGAAAACTTTCCAGGCAAATTTTAGAGGAAATTCTACAATTCTCAATTTGATTGGCAACAAAATAGTTTGTCTTGCACCTGATGTCAAAGATGTTTGTGTGTACAGAGCTAATGAAAGCATCCACAAACCTAGGAAAAAAATCAAGCGATGGTCTCGACATATGTAACAATAAAAGAGACCCAAGGCAAAAAGGCATACGTATCTGGAGTCAAGACTAAAAAACCAAGAAACCAACGAGGAGAGTGTAAGCAACATCATAGGTAAACAGAACTTCAATGCAAAGCCATAGAATAATACATGCCATTAGGAAAGCTTACAACATGCTTCACACTGTCAGTATTTCAATCCGGATCGACCATCATTGAGACAAAGGGTAGTATTCTCCTGACTGATAAGGGATCAATATTTTTGTGCTTAAGGAAGAGACTTAAGCTACAATAAAGAGATTAACAAGAGAGTCGTCACGGGTGACAAATGCACCCAAAGTGTTCGACACCGACATGCATTTTGGCGGAAAAACAATACAATGTAATGCAGGTGTAACATGAAATTTTAATGCTGTTAAAAATGACACAGGAATCAGTTCTTAACATTAGAAACAGAACCTTTGATGATTATGATAGCTAAGAAAAGAGTCAAGGGTCAAAACTTAGTTAAAAAGGACCCTAGGTCATTCTCAACGTTAAAAAGGACACTGAGTTGATTGTCAACGTTAAGAACAGATCCTGGGTAAATTCTTAACGTTTTAAAAAACAAACACGGGGTCAAATTTCAATATTTAAAAAACATGCTGTGTTGATTGTTACTGTTAAGTTGATTCTTAACGTTTAAGAAAGACCCTATGTCGATCCTTAACGTTAAAAACATACCCTCAGTCAATTCTAAACGCATGGCCAAAGTTTCATGTAACACTGGCTCTTAGACAGCTGCAACAGAAGTTACCTAATATGGATCTACATTCTTTGCATAAGCATGTATAGCATCTGATTTAGGTTAGCAAGAAATGAAGACCCAGTAGCCCCTACAGGAGCTGTCTGATATGGGTCTATATTGTTATAATGCTGTAATTCATCTGAAAGTTCGGACACTGCAAGTATTTGAACAGCATGGCCTACCCATGAACAAATAGTATTTAGAGCTCTTTATAATGTCTGATTCATGCTAATGTAGTAGCAAACAGTGTAGACCCTGTAGTTTGATTTGGGTCCACACTGTTTGCCAAAGCATACCTGTCCAATACTTACAAATTACAAATTTGGAATCTGTAACTGATAAGGTATAGGAGATATGCTGCGGACAAGCTTTTAGTAAAATCAAGGTGAAAGGTCAAGGGCACATTGACCTGAAAATGGTACGCGACACTCCGCCATCCCAAGATGAACTCACACACCAAATTTGGAATCCGTAGCTGGTAAGGTATAGGAGATATGCTCTGGACAAGCTTTTTGTATCTGGTAACGTATAGGAGATGTGCTAAAATTGAGGTCAAAGGTCAAGGTCAAGGTCAGTTATCTGAAAATGGTACACGACTCTCAGCCATCCCAAGATGAACTCACAAACCGAATTTGGAATCTGTAGCTGGTAAGGTATAGGAGAAATGCTTCGGACAAGCTTTGTGTAAAATCGAGGTCAAAGGTCAAGGTCACAGTGACCAGAAAATGGTACGCGACACTCCGCCATCCCAAGATAAACTCACACCAAATTTGGAATCCGTAGCTGGTAAGGTATAGGAGATATTCTCTGGACAACCTTTTTTTGTAAAATCGAGGTCGAAGGTCAAGGTCAAGGTCACAGTGACCTGAAAATGGTACACAACACTCCTCCATCCCAAGATGAACTCACACACCAAATTTGGAATCCGTAGCTGGTAAGGAGATATACTCCGGACAAGCTTTTTGTAAAATCGAGGTCAAAGGTCAAGGTCAAGGACACAGTGACCTGAAAATGGTACGCGACACTCCGCCATCCCAATATGAACTCACATACCAAAATTCGAATCCGTAGCTGGTAAGGTATAGGAGATATGCTCCGGACAATTTTTTGTAAAATCGAGGTCAAAGGTCAAGGTCAAGGTCACAGTGACCTGAAAATGGTATGCGACACTCCGCTATCTCAAGGTGATCTCACACACCAAATTTGGAATCCGTATCTCGTAAGGTATAGGAGATATGCTCTGGACAAGCCTTTTGTAAAATCGGTCAAAGGTCAAGGTCAAGGTCACAGTGATTTGAAATTTGTACGCGACACTCCTCCATCCCAAGATGAACTCACACACCAAATTTGGAATCCTTAGCTGGTAAGGTATAGGAGATATACTCCGGAAAAGCTTTTTGTAGCTGGTAAGGTATAAGCTTTTTTTAAAATCGAGGTCACGGTCAAGGTGACAGTGACCTGGAAATGGTACGCGACACTCCGCCATCCTAAGATGAACTCACACACCAAATTTGGAATCCGTAGCTGGTAAGGTAAAGGAGATATGCTCCGGACAAGCTTTTTGTAAAATCAAGGTCAAAGGTCAAGGTCACAGTGACCTGAAAATGGTACGCGACACTCCGCCATCCCAAGATGAACTCACACACCAAATTTGGTATCAGTAGCTGATGTGACAAAGGAAATATACTCCGGACAAAAGGTACCCCCCCCCCCCACACACACACACACCCACGCACGGTGCGATCACTATGCCGTCAAAGCCTATCTTTGGGGGCATACAAACAGGAAAGTCCCCTGGTTTGGACAACGTTCTATTGGTATTGTTAAAATATGGAGGCGATGCTACAACACAATGTTTTATACTCTTTTTAACCCATTCCCTCATATTGACACATTTGTAAAAGTCACGTTTTGAAACCATTGTAATAAATACAGCATTTGCTCCTTAGGAGCAAAAGCTCTATTTATCACAATGAGTTTAATACTACAAAATTCTACAATTAACCATTTTTCTAGTAAAGTCTTCTTTTCGGTAGGAGGTTGGGTCTAAAATAGCCTATGAGGGAATGGGTTAAGAATATTTTGGATCAGAGGAGGTGGTCTCAATCTTTTGTCATATCCTTACCAGCAAAAAGCAATATGTGGCAATGACACAACCATCATATCATTAGCTTACCAAACCCTCAGAACTAAGTTACGCTGCTACGATTCCTTTGAATTGTTAATTACGTGAAGAGATGTCCACCTTTAAGTACTTACGTAAGCAAAGATTGTCCCAGTGGGAAATAAATACATATACGAATTGATATGCAGATGTAGTTGCCATAACACAGCTCAACATAATTAGGAAGAGCAAAATCAAGGTCTGGTCGTTTTGGTCTTCTTGGTTGTGTGTGAGACTTGAACACTACTTACGGAGTCAGAGAGGCGAATCCAGGGTCCATGCTTATAAAACGTTTAGTTGAGTCTGAGTTCGTTCTCAAGTTTTTGATTGGTCAGATTTGAGCATTTGGCTCAAATCTGACCAATCAAAAGCTTGAGAACTCAAATCTAACCAATCAAAAGCTAGTGAACGAATTCAGACTCGGCTAAAAAGCTTTATAAGCATGGGCCCAGGTATAAGAGACAAATGCCTATGCAAACTCCTCTGCATCGCATACTCTGAACACAAAATACGAGCACGGTTGAGAAGAATTCATGCACCTAGGAACCTCTTTTAGCTATCGTTAGATGACGCAAGGTGGTTTGGTCACGTGACCCAATATCGCATCCTATATACCGGTAAGACAATTCTACAAGGAATTCTTGAAAACGAGCAGGATTATCGTTGTCAAATAAAGAAATGGTCTGACAACGTGAGGGAATGGCCTGTCTTGGAAGTGCCAGATTTGCCAAAAAAGGTTCCAAACAGGGCTGACCAAACAATCCCTAACGCTGCGTCCCTCAGATCCCCCGACGATTCAAAGTTTTAGGATAGTTTTTAGTTTTTCAACATGTAATGGGTTAAGTTGCTTGGGAAGATATTGCTTCACGTCCACTGTATTATTTACTTTTAATTGATAACGACACATTTGATATACATACGTCCGATTATTAACGTTTAACCCATTACTTAATGAATACCGGTATTCAGATAAGAAATAATAACATCATGAACATATGGTTTGTATAATGCCAAGTACACAAAGGGAAGGTTTGCCTTGACAAATCTGCAGAATCATATTTATATCTATCAATAATCAAATACGGCCGGGAACAGGAGTCTCTGATCCGAGTCTACTCCGTTGGCAAAGCCGTTAAATCCTTTTTGAATAGAGTAAACAACTTAAACCCACCCAAATCAGAAGAACTTGTGCCTTGCAAACAACATAGAAGAACAATCATCAACTTGAAAATGCCCGACTCTTCTGAACGGTTAGTTGTAGCAATTTTATGTCCACGATCGCACCAGACATACGACCAGTGGTCAGTGTGTGAACGCTTTATTCGTGCAAGAAAAGTATCCTTTACTCGATGAATATTCATGTTAGAATTAATGACATGATGAATAGTAACTAAATTTTATAACTCTATATGAACACAGGAAGTTTTATCCATTACAAAAACTGCCTAATTATATCTAAGTTACTATCATATGCAAACAGAGTGGACACTGATCAGATGGCTTCAGTAGGGTCTACTCTGTTTGCAAATACGTGTACGCAGAAATGCGTAATTATGGAGGAAATGATTGTTATTTTATACTTCCATATTAAGGGTTTAACTTTAACGTTTTACTACATGTATTTCAACATCATGGATTCTCGATATCACACTATTAACTTTTTCTTCTCTTTGAATACAATAAAAACTTACCACATTTGCAATGATATTATTCGACCCAATGGCCGCGTTGGGAAATCAAACCGACTCTCACCAATAAGACCTTGAGGGTAAATTGATATTAAACTGGAAAATAGCTCAATTGAAAAAATGCAAATGGCAATTTAGAAAACTTTCCTAAAGTGCCATGGGATTAGATTAAGCTACATTGCGCGATATCGAAACAGCTCGAGTGAATTACTTTTATGTACACCGTATATTCAAACAACTTGTTTTCAGCCTAGAGTTAGCTATTCTGTGCGAATGTAAAATCTTCAAAAGTGGTAAAATCGATGTAGACTATGTTTACGGTAATTTTACGAATTGAAACGCTTTTGCAAACAGAGTGTTAGTTTATTGGATTATATGGATCTAATTCCACAGTTTATGCCCTAATTTCAAGTACCTGTGTCCATATGCCGCAATAAAACTTCAACGAATTACTATAATTTCGACATTATTTCTTACATGGATAATCATGTGGCAGAGGGTTGAGACGGACGCCATTATTAGCAAAATTATCTGTAATACAGTAAACCCTCATTAAACCGGCATTCGTTACAATGGCACCCTCGTTATACCGGCATTCGTTACAATGGCACCCTCGTTATACCGGCAGTATGTATTGAAACAAAATTAGCGTTAAGACTTTGAAACAACCACTGAATAAATAGGTATAATGCCAATAAGACAGGTGATCGCTTAATGCAGAACACAACAAAGGCAAAAAGCTCTCCTTGGGAGCTTTTTGCACTTGTTGTGTACTGCATTAAGCGTTCACCTGTTGGTACTAGTTTAAAATTGGCCATATGGTTCCTTTCATATTTAAACTCGTTATAACGACAGCCTCGTTATACCAGCAAAATGTCTGGAAACAAACACCTCCGTTATAACGAGGGTTTACTGTACTAGATACAGCCATTAACACGTTCAAACCGGACACCCCTGCACTGTTATTTACAAACTGCGAAGACCCAGATTCTTCCAGAGGAGCCCTCTGATCTACCAGGGACTGCACTGTTTGTCATTCAAATTTAAGCCTTTTGTACTCGGTGAAATCCACAGTTAAACACGGATGGACTTTTCCACTTTGATTTTCTAGGGATGATAGGGTTGATACCCATGATATTTACAAACAGTGTAGACTCAGATCAGATGACCCATAGAGAAGACTTCTGATGAGCGCTCCAATGTTTGCCATTCACATTGCTCTAGCAAATGTTAGCCTTTCGTTCTCAGTGGACTCCACAGTTAAACACAGATGGACTATTCTACTATGATAATTCTGGGTTGAAAGGGTTAATACTCTAGATTAAATTTTGTAACAGTATCTATAATGACTACTGACCTCGAGCTTATATAACCTGCTTCTTGCACCTGGGTTTATGCTGAAACATCTGGCCCAAACGTCTGTTTACTTTACCCCTTTGGAAATAGAGTGTACCCAAATCAAATCAAGCCTGCTAGGTTTGCTTATGAAGTAATATAAATATTATTCTACAGACATGATAAAACAACTTCTTCATAGTGTCATGTAAAAATCAGTTCATCAATATTCATAAGTATTTTTCTTAACGTTCAAGCCATAACTAAACGTTTAGGTTTCACTGACGCCCTCGTGCTGCACGCGTAAATAAGCAGAGTATTCCTGTCTACACTGATGCATATTGAAACTCATCCATTCATATGTATGTAAATGTATTAACCATTTGAATGCTTAAGATCGAAAGAAGTAGTCTTGTCTGTCATTGTTTAACATTCCGTGAGTCCATTCAGTAATAAAGGATGTACTTTGCGAGATGAGTTTGTATGTCAAACATCACATATTCAGATGGATAAAAAAGTGCACGGCATTACAATGTTTATAGTAACCCTTGTAATGGTAGTAAATATGATACGTTTGCATAGTTACCCTTGTAGTGGTAGTAAATATGACACGTTCGCATAGTTACCCTTGTAATGGTAGTAAATATGACACGTTTGCATAGTTACCCTTGTAGTGGAAGTAAATATGACACGTTCGCATAGTTACCCTTGTAATGGTAGTAAATATGACACGTTTGCATAGTTACCCTTGTAGTGGTAGTAAATATGACACGTTTGCATAGTTACCCTTGTAGTGGTAGTAAATATGACACGTTTGCATAGTTACCCTTGTAGTGGTATTATAACATGTTTATTTCATGGTTACTTTTATTGTGGTAGTAATTATGAACTTCGTGCATGGTTACTCTTTCAGTTGCAGCAAACATGCCACTGTTTCTTGATAACCCTTGTAGTGGTTGTAAACACGATCGTATGTCTACAACATTGTTCAAATTTTCACCATTTACTGCATGAATATTCATGTCAGAAATATTGATATCATTAATTAATTAGAGAGTGTTTGTATTATGGCAAAATGCTTATTTAAGGATAAACGGATTATGCAAAGCAAAGTGCAGTACAATCTACAGAATATTTCGGTATAACCATTTCCTGTTGAATATTCATGTAAGAAATAATGACATCACTAATGTTTATTAATGATTTTTTACAATGGCATAATTTTATGTACACATGCTCGTTTGGTATTTGTAGAAACTGTACAAGTAGATCTATTATAAATTCATAAGCACACACAGTACATCCTGATCAGATAGTTCCTACTTAAGCAGTCTAATCTGGGTCTACTCTGTTTGCAAAGGCTCGAAAAAGGCGTTTTCACTTTTGCCATGAGGATTTTATAGTTAACACATGCATTAACGCTTTCGGCGCCAAAACTTCTAATTGTAGACTGCAGATCAATTCTGCTGAACTTTTTCGGTGAAACCCCCCCCCAGAATTGAGATAAATAAATGCAAATTTCAAAGAAACAACCCGCTGATACAGACATACAGTAGAATCTGTCAACAGCGACCATATAATGATTAAACATCTTGGTCTGTCAAAACAGATGGTTGTTTACAGAAGGGTGAAATATTTTCTCACATTGTTTATTTCTTGTTTATTTATCCTACTTTTTGTCTTTCCTTTTTAAGTATAGCATCATAAACAGTATTTGTTACCGTGTATTGTTAATAGTATTATATATTTTCGTTAACCGTCAATTGTATGCCTCGGTGTTCGGAGAGAAACACAATATATATTTGAAAGGTAAATCTTCATGCATGCATTTTGAAATAAAACATGTTTAATGCAGGATGAAAGTAATGCAGAACGCTCTTATAGGAGCTTTTTTTTAGTTTAATCATATTTTATTGCTTGCTTTTATCTTTACATAATTACAATATTGCATATTCATACATCAGTATAAAGCAATAGCAAAAGGGTTGGACCACAAGTTATTACAACATTAGAAACGGCCCTTCCCATTGAAAGCAGATAAAATGCTCATATAGGAGCGTTCTGTTTTACTTTCACCTTGCTTTAAGCAGCCACCTGCCATAAGTACCAACTAACTAACACAATTTAGTGCCCGTTAAAGAGAGGTTTGACTGTAACTTTAATATACGTATAACTGGCTATAACATATTTGTCATTTATGTACGATTTTTCTACTCTGTACATAACTCTTCCTCATATTTTAATTAAGGATAAGCTTACTAACTTAATCCAGAAAGTATTTGCCCGGGAAAAAACATCATTCTTGGCATGTAATGCTGAAAAAGCTTTCTTTACTGACGAGCAAATGAACTATTACACCGATTGGACTTGCTCAGAAGTTTGCGAATCACTAACCTTTCTTTTGGATAACATATTTGTACGTTATGGGAATGTTATATACCGTCAGGTAATTGGTATTCCTATGAGTACGAATTGTGCACCACTTGTCGCAGATTTGTTTTTGTACTGCTATGAGAGAGATTTCATGTTGCGTTTGAATCCTCAATCACAAGAAGATGTTATAAAAGCCTTCAATGAAACTTGTCGATATTTGGATGATATTTTTAACTTAGATAACCCTTTCTTTGATGCTCCGATTCCTACAATTTATCCTAAAGAACTCAAATTGAATAAATGCCGTCGCGGTTGTTGTAGATTAGTCGGAGAGGGGATACATTTATATACACTGTTTGTCTTTTAGGGTGGGGATGGAATAAGTCTGAGGTTGGGCGCCCATAAACCGGTTAACCCCCCCTCCTCCCAGTGACTTTTGTCACTGACCGTTCCAAGGCGGTACTTCCATCTTCCCCCTATTGTATGTTTGTTTTGTCTTTGTGCGTCTCTTGATGTTTTTATAGTTATGTACATTTGCTGTTTCCTTGTGTTGCTGTTCGGGCGACTGTTTGTTCTGTATGTGGTGTTTCCTGCATGACTCATATTTGTACTTTTAAGAATACATTTACTGAGGTCCACTGAGGTCGGTCTTACGACCAAACTTATCATACGTCCTATTGTACGACAATCGGGAATCATCTCACGTTTAAGTGTGCAGCAATTACCACAAACTTCGTTCGACTGAAATTATCGTATTTTATCGTAAATTATCGTAACATACGACGATGGCAAATGGATGTTGCGATCATGGTATGACAGATCTTACGATAATGTCAGTCGTACATTCTTTAGTAAGAAGGGCCCTATCTATCCGAGTGTGTGTTTCTTTAGCAATAGTTAAATGGGATGATCTCACCTAGTTAAACACATGTTAATCCCATATTTATGTATTTTTTTTACTTTGAAAGTCTGAAAAGGCTCATACAGAACTTTACTGAAAGGTAATGTAACGTGTGTGTGTGTTTAAAAAATATAATATTCAATATGTTTGTTTGGACAAATTTTATGATGAATGCCTCCAGCAACTTTTATCTTAAAATGCATTTGCGAATCAATTATAACTTTTTACCACTCGTAATTTCTAGAGCAAAACATCATTGCGATGTCGCAAACAGATACGGTACCAATCGGATGATATCCGGGGAACCAATCACAACACCGCCAAGTAGTTACGATTCATATGAAATGCAAACGTACACATGTGTCTAAGACGCAGGCGAATAACGCTGGCGACATTAATACTTTGTCATCGAACCTTTGTTATATTAAGTGAGTTATTTTGTAAGTTATTTCAATACCCTACAAAGTTTTGCTTAACAAACTACACATCCAACTATACAGAGTTCTAAAATGCGTCATATATAGCCGCATTGCCTTTATATAGGTGACCTACATATTTATTTATATTTAAATGTAATTAACGCAATGAATGTACAGTCAAAATTCGACAAGTTAATATACTCGTACGTGATTAGTTTGAGAATTGGTGCAGGTCTGATATACCCTGTCTGTTAGGTTTGCAACTAATATATTGCACTCGTTCTTTACTTCGCTGAGCAAAATGTGTTTCCACGTTCTTTTTAATACAATACCATCGATTAACTAACAGAAATACTTAACAATATTTTCTCCTGAGAAAAACAAAAGTTAAGTGCACACTTTTTTATGATAACACAGTACATTATCTCTGTCATTTAACCTCGTCTACTCTTTCGCTGCCGATAGCGACATCTATGATTACCTATGTAAACAGATTGGATTCAGATGAGACGTAAACTTACTCAGCGTCTCAACAGAGTAGAAACTGTTTTCTATTGTGATTTGGAAGAAACTTTAGAAAATACGAACTTGTAACAGACGACAATTTTTGCAGACAACACTACGTTATCTAGGGAGTTGACTACTAAAGAGCCGTGATGATAGCACGTGTAATAAATCACCATACTGTATCGACGAACAGTTTCTTTTTAATATAGCAAAAAAAAACCGATATTTATTTTCTTAACGCTAACTCTGTTGTGAAAAAACATGTCTGCTCCGATTTGATCAGGGCCCATGGTTATAAAACTTCTTAGTCTGAGATCATTCTCAAGTATCTGATTGGTCAGATTCTGAGCAAGTTCAGAATCTGACCAATCAGATGCTTGAGAATGATATCAGACTCAAGCGAAAAGCTTTATAACATCGGGGCCAGGCTTTCGAGAAGCAATTGATAGAGTGTCACTTTAGATGCTGATGAGACGTGAGTCATGTCGTGGATAGCGATGAAAGGGTTCTGTGTCCAAGGTTATTAAACTTCTGAGTCTGAGATCATTCTCAAGTATCTGATTGGTCAGATTCTGAGCTTTCTCAGAATCTGACCAATCAGATGCTTGAGAATGATCTCAGACTCAAGCAAAATGACTTTTATAACATCGGGACCGGTAATAAGAAACAGCTATAAGACTATGCCGAAAACAAAGCTATGCCGAGATACAATGCATGTAAATGAGCGAAAATGAACGGTGTCTCGGGTTCTAATTTCTAAAGCACCGCCAATCCCTGTATTCTGCTTTGGTTCGATACCTACGAAGGGACCCTTACCCCGGTGAATATTAATGTATGGAATTATGTCATAATATTAATAAAATGATGTTTATGAGGAATTTTGCAGTATGGTAGAAACTGTAGAACTAGGTCTATGTTATATAATAAGCAATCTGGGTCCATGCTTATAAAGCTTTTAGTTGAGTCTGAGTTTCGTTCTCAAGCTTTTGATTGGTCAGATTTGAGTTCTCAAGCTTTTGATTGGTCAGATTTGAGCCAGAGGCTCAAATCTGACCAATCAAAAGCTTGAGAACGTACTCAGACTCAACGAAAAGTTTTATAAGCATGGACCCTGAGCACACCCTGGTCAGCCGGCTCCTGCAGATGTAGGAAGGCGTATTCAAACAGCTGAATTAGAACAAGATACAGTTATTTATGAACCTTATATTACTTGTTTTGCCCAATAAATGGTATACAGAGATGAGCCCTATACATAGACGACTTTGAATGTCATTGCAAACTGAGTAGATCCAGACTAAACGGCTCTTGTTTAAGCTGTCTGATTGGGGTCCACTGTGTTTGCTCATAGAATATCATAAGTATGGCAATGGCTGTACACATGTACTTAGTTTACATAACAATATCAGAAAAAATGTGCATAATTGGTAAAGGTTTAAACCACCCTTTAATCTCCCATACTGCTACGGCTTGACAGACGCAGTTCACAAACAAATGAATCCCTCCTGAACATGTTCCCATTCTCCATATATGTGACATTACGGTTCTAAAATCTCACCGAGGTCCGATGTATCAGTGCTTTAACTGGGTATCTAAAAGAACCAGATAAATCAAATCGATAATGAGAGTAGGACATTGCGGCGGGTTTCTCTGGTTCCGCTCCCCTCTCTCTGGAGCGTTCAACCAACTCACAGCTGACAGAGACGAACGTTAATCAACACAACCAACGAATCACCGACCCTGATTTTTTATGACTTCTGGGCGTGACTTAGTGTAGTATCATGGTATGTGTTTACGACGTAACTGTGCGGTATCGTGGTATTTGTCTACGACGTGACTGGGTGTAGTATCGTGGTATTTGTCTACGACGTGACTGTGTGTGGTATCGTGGTATTTGTCTACGACGTGACTGTGTGTGGTATCGTGGTATGTCTCTACGACGTGACTGTGTGTGGTATCGTGGTATGTCTCTACGACGTGACTGTGTGTGGTATCGTGGTATTTGTCTACGACGTGACTGAGTGTTGTATCGTGGTATGTCTCTACGACGTGACTGTGTGTGGTATCGTGGTATGTGTCTACGACGTGACTGTGTGTGGTATCGTGGTATGTGTCCATGACGTGACTGTGTGTAGTATCGTGGTATTTGTCTACGACGTGACTGGGTGATGTATCATTGCAGGTGTTTACTGCCTGATTTGATATGGTATCGTGGTATGTGTCTACAACGTAATACTTTGTAAAGTTAACAAAAAATCCAGATCTTTGTTGTCTGTGTAAACATAATTGAATGAATATCATCATTATCTCAGTTATGTTCCTATTATTATGATATTTATGGTGGTAATGATAAAAACCACAACTGCTACTACTAATAATATAAAAAATGATGATGATGATGATGATGATGATGATGATAAATAATAATAATAATAATAATAATAATAATAATAATAATAATAATAATAATAATAATAATAATAATACTTCTACTACTACTACTACTTCTACTACTCCTACTTCGGCTTTTAACACTAAATTTACTACTGTTAGTTCTACGACTTCTATTTATACTGATACTAATAATGATGCTTGTAAAAATAATAGTAATCAAAATTAGTTTTATTATCATAGTTTATGGAATAAATTCAGTATTCCAGAGAAACCAAGAGTCAATCCGGAATCGTCATAAATCATGTCCCAACAAACTGTCAAGCCAGATGATTAAACTCTTCACTGCAATATATTGCCATCTGCTAATTTTGTCGTCTGTTAAGTTTTGATCCCTTAATTGTTTCTCATTTATTTCGAAAAATACAGCAAGAAGCAGTTTGGATCCTAGCGAGACGTCAATATATTCGTTGTCTAACCTGCATCCAAACTGTTTAGATAGATAATCACCGAGCGATCGTTCAATCATTGGCAGTATAAGTGGAATTATGGTTCTTTCCAAATGTTTTTTTCACTCTTCATTTTCTATTTTTTTTATTTCAAGTACGACTTTGCATGCCATGTGACGAATTCATTACACTTTGTATTTCCTATGCAAACGGTCTAAATCCAGATAAGACGCCCAATAATTCGGTGTCTCATTGGGATCTAAATTCTGTGACTGCGTATTTAAGAGGACACGATGAAAAGTAAAGTTTGAGAATTGAATCAGACGACAGTATTTGCAGACAACGACAATGATATAGCGTGTACAGAGTTAAGCAAGTCAATATCGTTTGATGGCAGTGGAGAAATAAAACTATCTTCAGTTAAAATGCACCTGCATTTCGATGTTATCTGCAAGAGTATTATACACACACAATAAACGTAAATGAAAACATTTTCAAGAATAATCCTTTATTTCTGCACCAAACCCTATGTTTAGTATCTGATTACGCACATTTATCTGTTGCTCTGGTTTCTTCAGTGACAATGCACTGGTAACATGGATTAAACCCTTCGCTTGCTATTCACGTCAATTTACCTACCTGTAAATAGTGAAGACCCAGATGAGACAGCTCCTGCAGGAGCTGTCTCATCAGGGTCTGCACTATTTACAAGTTGATTGTGCAACCAGTGCACTCCACAGCAGTGATTGCACAGCGAAATACTTCTACACAATGAAGATATATGTAATTATACTACAGGGCATGGGTAAAGAAGGAGAAATGTGTTTTAAAATTCAGCAAGCGAAGGGTTAATATCAGCAAGAGTATTACACACAGACCCAGATAAGATGCGTAAATGAAAACATTTTCAATAGTAACTCTCTTTATTTCTCCATCAAACTCTATGTTGTGACCACTATTTAGAATCGACTCGAAGAAGCAATTCTAAAGAGTGGTGACAGCATAGGATTTGGTGGAGAAATGACGACTGTAGCATCTGGGTACGAACTTTTATCTTCAGTGCCAATGCGCTGTCAACCTGGATTTGAATGACACTGACTATCAGTAGGAGTATACATGATAAACAGACTCATATAAGACAAAACAAAACAGTTTCAAGAATAATTCCCTTTTTTCAAACCCTATATTGTTACCTCTCTTTAGACTCGTCTCTTTGAGAGTGGTCACATGATTTGGTTGAGAAATGGCTGTTTTGAATATCGGAATACGTACCTTTTCCTATGCTGTGGTAGAACAAGATAAATATACAATATACATTTATTTCGCCCGCCCTTTACTCTATGAATATTCATGTAAGAAATCATGATATTATGAATATTGATTAGATTAACATTTCTAATGGCAAATGAACACATGGGTAGTTGGAAATGACAGAAACTGTAGAATAACATGTACAGTAAAACCTCTCTATAACGACCACTACTTTACATCAAGTATTTTGTGTTAAACACAGGTGTATGCTTAAAGCAATGTGAAAGTAAAACAGAACGCTCCTATAGGAGCGTTCTGTTTTACGTTCACCTTGCTTTGAGCAACCACCTGCCCAAAATACCAACTAATTAATGCAATTTAGTGGTCGTTATAGAGAGGTTTAACTGTATATCATTTCATAAGCAAACAAGATCAGACGGCTCCTTTTTATGGAATAAAGTGTTAACTGTCATAAAAAACATGGTTATCCGGACCATTAGTGGTATTATCTCAACCCCATGAATGCGGGATACGAATCATCTGTCATTTGCAAGCAGTGTACACTCAGATAAGAGAAACTCTCTGATAAGGGTCTGCATCGTTTATCATTCAATATTTTCTGTTTTGCATATTATGCAATTCAATATTGAGTCGAATCTAATGTTACACAATGAGTGACCATTTCACTTGAAAGCATTAACCAGCTCCCTCATAGAGACACCGTTTAAAGCATTTGCAAACTGGGTAGATACCACTGTCCAATTTATGGTATTTTCAAATACACAAAGCCAAAGATTAAAACGTATACTAGGCATATTTGGGACTATGGCAGAGGGAATCGATCGTCTTCGTCAAAAAATAAGCAAAACTAAATAGACCAATCTGCAAAACGTCGACGTTGACATATACACAAATAATGTAAGACAAACAATTCTCCAACTTTCAAATGAATATATATAAAATAAAATAATTACAGTAAAACCACTAGTACCTCGTTGGATAACATCACAAACAAAACTCGTAAAATATTGTACCGAAGGGCTAAGAAAAGTAACACGGAACATGATTGGAATAAATTTAAGAAGTTACGTAATGGCATAGTTACTCTTATCCACAATGCTAAACATTATTATAACAAGAATCTGGTAGTTAAATTAGCTTCAGAACGCACTTCATCCCGTTCATGGTGGGATTTCTTAAAGTCCTAGATATCTCCAAAGAAAAGTCAAAATTACCAGTACTTTATTTCAATAATATATCAGCATCAGAATAAAGAGATAAAGCCAACCTTCTCAATAGTTTTTTTGTTGGTTAAAGTATTCTAAATGATATAAATGTAACTGTCCCTCGTGTACCGTTTAGTTATCCCTCTTTGTCTGAAATTTCGTTCACCTCGGACGAAATTTGTTCAATACTTGGATGTCTACAAATATGTGAATCCTCTGGGCTTGGCGAGATAGATAATCATATCATACGAGAGCTTTTCCATGAACTTACTGGTCAACTGTATGATCTTTACGATTTTTTTTTATCTAAATGGTTATTGCCTTCTGCTTGGAATGAAGCACATATTTGTGCAGTACTAAAAAAGGCGACACCTCCGAAGTAAATAATTATCGCCCTATCTCTCGTTTAAGTAACTTGGATAAAGTGCTTGGGATGCTAGTCTTCAAGCGGGTTTATAACTTTCTTCTGGACAACGCTTTCCTTGCGCCTTTACAATCTGGCTTTGTCCCTAGAGACTCGACAGTTAATCAGATAACAGTTTTGTACAACACCTTTTGTAAGGCTTTAGATGAAGAGAAAGAAATAAGAACTGTTTTGTTCGACATAAGCCAAACATTCGATCACGTTTTGCACTAGGGTCTCCTAACAAAATTAAATTACTGGTTCATTACCAAAGCGGTTTTCGGAATATCTTACAAAAAGAAGACAGCGTGTCATTACTCCTGGTGTCAAATCAGACTGGTTACCTATCCAAGTTGGTGTCTCGCAAGGGTATATTTTGGGTCCATTATCATTTCCCATTAACATAAATGATATAACCAAAGATATCCTATCAAACATTCGACTATTTGCTGACGAAACTAGTCTTTACCTTATCGTTGAACATCCACACGACGCTGCAGTTACTATAAATATTAGTGTAAACATTACAGAATGGGCTAACGCTTGGTTGCTTCATTTTACTCAACAAAGACTGAAATCATCTCTCGTTATTTCACAAAAGAAAACACATAAAGCAAATCATCCATCCTTTGTAATGATGGTAGTTGGCATAAGCGCATCTAACAAATAAAAGCGAAGGCATGGAACAGACTAAATGCAATTCGTATATTAAAAACTTTGCTAGATAGAAATTCACTGGAGACTGTCCATTTTAGTTTCATCAGGCCTTTACTTGAGTATGCTGATGTTATTTGGGGAAACTACTCTCAACTTGAAAACGAAACACTCGATACAGTTCAAAATGAGGCAGAAAGAATTATCATAGGGGCAACGAAACTTGTTTCGTTGGCAATTTTGTATAAAGAAACTGGGTGGGAATCTTTAGCATCAAGAAGGGGTATGCATAGGCTGATACTCTTTTACACAATGATACATGCATTATCACCTGCGTATTTTTCATCAATCCCGTTTTCCGTTGCTGACTCATCTGCATATAATTTAAGAATTTCTAGTGATATCCAGGTACCTTTCTGTTGCACTCAGCTTTACGCCAGATTTTTTCTTCCTTCAATAGTTGTCGCCTGGAATGCACATTCCCAAAACACAAGTAATTCAAAATCCATTGCCTCCTTTAAGAATAATCTTAACTTTAAGAATAATCTTAACTTCAACAATCCAGCAAAACCACTAGCTTATTATCATTGGTGTACACTATACACGGCTGCGAACGAATTGCAGCTCCTTGAACCTGATCCTTTTCCAAAAGAACATTGTTGATTCACCTCTTTGTCATTGTGCCGAAATTGAAAGCATGGAAAGCTATTTCTTCATAATGGTAAGCCCCTCATATGGACAAGCTCGTACACATTTAATGAATAATATAAACCATATTATAACAGCTACCACCAATTTGTTTCTCTACGGCAATGAAACTACATGAATGCCATTTGACACAATGTTTTTGGTAAAAATATTGTTGACACACAAAGGTTAAGTCTTAACATACATATGCAATACTTATCGTGATGATCTATTCAGTCTGCTGAATAAACCATAATCAAATTACTTGATTTGCAAATCTCTTTCACCCTTCTCCCGACTGCCTCCTATCCTCCTTTCTAACTGTTCTTCTTATTCTGATTCCAAAACATTTGTTTTTGCTTTGTATGTTATAATTATACGATACTATATGCAAATTTTGAGATAATTTTGTCATTTTGTTAACAGCTGCATCAACTGAATGTACTTTAACATGTGAGGAGGGGAACTCAATAAGCGTTTAGCTTTCGTTCTAATCCTATAGGAATACTATGTTTTTATCATGTGTAACGTATACCTTTTTCGAATACGTTTAAACTAAACTGATTTGAACAAGATCAGTATGTATACATTAATTATTTCTCACATGAATATTCTTGAGAGGTATGTTCTATTTAATATAGATCTGATTAGATACAATGTCTGCCGTGGTCAGCAGTATCACTTATTGTTCTTGAAACTATACCATCTAACAAATATTTATATTACTCACATAAATTCCCTTCAGTGCAGGGTTTTTTCTGCATCAAAATGGTGTAAAGTACAGTAAACCCCTCTAAACCGGAATTCTAGTAGAGAAGAATTTAGATACTTTTAGGCCGGTGGCTGCTTTCTGCATTACTTTTACCCTGCATTAAGCTGCCAACTGTCTCCAAGACCGATATTTATACTTAATTAAACGTCCGGATTAGTGGGGTTTTACTGTAGTAAATTGCATGTACTGAGTGCAAAAGGGGCATTATTAACCCATTCACTGTCATGAGCACGGGTCTGTGGTGTCATACATGTACCAGGAGTCTGGAAACAGATGGGACGGCGATTAACTCGTCGTATTATCAGCCTTTAATCTGTTTGACATTCTGTTTATCTTCTTATTTATTTTTTATTAAAAAACATAATAAAAAGAAACACCCGGTGTAAAACATGAAGCAGATGACAGTGTGTCCAGCAGAGGACAATAGTGGCAGTGAAAGGGTTACAATCAACCATAAGCGTATAGTTTCAATAACACCATAAATCATCGCATTTGTTATGTTGAATCATTGTTAATTGGAATTGTTTCGAAAATGCCCCTGTGATACAATATAAATTGTTTTGGTCGGTACTTGTAATTAACTAAACCGTAACCCAAATAAACACTTATACATCGACGAATAACAACGGAGTCTTCAGCATCAAACACATGAAAGGTTTGTCTTCGCCAGCGGTTTTAACCCTTCACCTGCTATTCACGTCAATATACCTACCTGTAAATAGTGAAGACCAAGATGAGACAGCTCCTGCAGGAGCTGTTTCATCTGGGTCTTCACTATTTACAAGTTGATTGTGCAACCAGTGCACTCCACAGCAGTGATTGCACAGCGAAATACTTGTACACGGTGAAGATATATGTAATTATACAACAGGGCATGGGTAAAGAAGGATAAATGTATTTTAAAATTCAGCAAGAGAAGGGTTAATAGGTTTTCCTGCGATATACTTCTTTTCAGCATATAAACAAATGATTTATGTAAAAAAACTACCTTTACGTAATGCAGGAAGTTGTACATATATCATGGGTACAGTTTATTCTTCGTATGGAAAGAGCATTATGCTTTTAAGAAATAATAAGATAACGCTATATAAGTGAACATTTCAGTAAAGCATTACGACATTGTGTCTGCACTGTTTGACACTCATAATAATTTTATACATTAGAGTCTAGCTAAAGTGACCACGTATTTATTCAGAGACTGTTAAAGTAGGCAGTTACTTAATGGAGGACAACAGGGATACAGAAAACTCCTATAGGAGCTTTCTGAATCAATTTTGTCCTGCATCAAGCTACCACCTGCTTTAAAAATCAGAATGAGATTTTTCTGTGGTTATATTAGCGATACGCCACTGTATTATTTGTTCTCACCTACTCTGGCAAATGTCTTTTCCATTTGCCGAACCCCAAAATAGAGTAAACCCTATCTATAGCAATAACCAAATAGGGTCTACTTATCACCTTAAAGGTGTGCCGTAACTTCACCCTTTCTTTGCTGTATATTCATTTAACACTTCTTAAATTTTAAAATACATTTATCCTTCTTTACCCATGCCCTGTTGTATAATTACATATATCTTCACTGTGTACACGCATTTCGCTGTGCAGTCACTGCTGTGGAGTGCACTGGTTGCACAATCAACTTGTAAATAGTGCAGACCCTGATGAGACAGCTCCTGCAGGAGCTGTCTCATCTGGGTCTTCACTATTTACAGGTAGGTATATTGACGTGAATAGCAAACGAAGGGTTAAGAAATAATAATATCATGAATAGTTATTAGCTGATTATTAAAATTTTGAAGGTGCACATGACCGGTTGGTATTGGTAGAACCTGTACTGTCAGATCTAATATAATTACATAAACAAACAGAGCGGATCCTGATCAAATCGATCCTACAGAAGCGGTTTGGTGTTGTCTACTCTGTTTGCAAATGTGCGAAAGGCGTTTATATGAAGGAAATGGTTAATGCATGGAAAATGTTATACAGAAATCTCCCATGGGAACCGAATGTTCAATTTAGTATAAATATCGGTCTTGGAGACATTTTCTAGGAGCTTTGTGCATGACTTTCACCCTGCATAAAGCAGCCACCTGTCAAACAGTGTCTATTTTTTCTCTACTAGAATTCCAGTTTAGAGGGTGGTTTGCGCTGTGTTTAGTTTACATGTACTCTTATTTCCACATAATGGCACAGCGTATCCATTTGAAAAATGTCAGTTTATACCGCGTCTTCTTAATTAACCCCAGACAGACAGTGATTACTGTATTGTCACATATTATTTGACACCATGCTGAGAGAAATGATGAATAGTCTGTACTTATGTCGATTTTCGTAGGCACTTCGAGATGTAATTTACATACACAAGTATTTTATTTTAACTCACACTGCTTTAGTTTCCAGCACGACACAATGATTGAAATTCTTATAAACCAGACATATAGAATTTATTTACATCTTCTGTTGTCAATTTTTGAATTCTGATTGAATTGCAGAATGCAGATTTGTACTGATAATTCTGCACGTTGCCATGACCACCATTTGACTAGGCTGATCAAGTACGAATTGACTGGTATTTGCAAAGAATCTGGACCCTAGACGAGACATCATGTATTTGCGTATCTCATCAGGATTCAAGGTAAGTGCAGACCAGTCAATGCATTAACCCTTCACTTGCTGAATTTTAAAATACATTTCTCCTTCTTTACCCATGCCCTGTTGTATACATTTAATTACATATATATTCACTGTGTACAAGTATTTCGCTGTGCAATCACTGCTGTGGAGTGCACTGGTTGCACAATCAACTTGTAAATAGTGCAGACCCTGATGGGACAGCTCCTGCAGGAGCTGTCTCATCTGGGACTTCACTATTTACAGGTAGGTATATTGACGCGAATAGCAAGCGAAGGGTTAATAAATAGGAAGAAATATAACTTGCAACAGGTTGGGATTTAATCAGACACCCGTTTTATTATAAGAGGAGAGTGTCAGTATATTCTTCAGCATTCCCTCGTATTGACGCACTTTGACGCCTCTGTAGAAGTCAATTTTTGAAACCATTGTGATAAATAGAGGATTTGCTCCTATGGTGTAAATGCTCTAATTATCACATTGGTTTCAAAAGTACACAATTCTAAACGTTGTTTCCCTGTCGCTAGTAAGTGCTACTTTCCGGTAAATTTATTCAAAGAGTAGAGAATAGGTTCATCTAGCAGGAATGATGCATGAAAGCAAAGTTCTTATTACACTGCTAACCTTGGAGCATTGGCTCATCGAGCCAATGATCCAAGGTTAGCAGTGTAATAAGAACTTTGTTTTCATTTATTCAAAGAGGTTGGATCTGGAAATAGCCTATGAGAGAATGGTTTAACCCTTCCAGTGCTAGTATTGTCGTCTCCTTGACCCATTGTTGAATGGGCGTTTGTTCAAGATAAACAGAGTGTCAAACAGTTTGGACCCTGATGAGACGACGAGTTACTCGGCGTCTCATCTGGATTCAAATTGTTTGCATATTATATCACAGAACGGGCCTACATCGCACTCAAGGGGTTAAAAGGACAGGTGTAAATTAATTAATTTGGATCAAGTTGAGACACCGATATTCCGAAGTCTCACCAGGATCTAAACTATTTGATGCTTTTGTCATGTTTTTTCTTCAAAATTGAATCCGGAAGCAGACGATTATCTTCACAGACGACATAGTTTTGGCGGGAAAAGGTTAACCCTTCTCATGCTAAGCGTAATCTAACGTGAATTTGCAAAAAGCTTGGATTAAGACGAGACGTTAGGAACTCGGCGTCTCATGATTATTCAAGCTGTTGGACACTCGGCCAGCAGTTTCTCAAACGATTGAACGAACCGGAAGTGATTAAACCATTCTTCCAATCAGAGATTGAGCAGACAGTTTGTTTAGCATGAGAATGATTAAAAAATGTTCGAGGACATGTGTGCTCTTCGGCGATTTTAACCTTCCACACTCTATTGGCGACTGTGTGATAACCTTTGCAAACAGTTTGGATCCAGATGAGACGCCGAGTAACTCGGCGTCTCATAAGGATCCAAACTGTGTGTTACTCTGACCCTGTTTTTGGAAAGACAGTGAAGAAATATGTACTTTTATAATTGAAGCAGACGATAATACAGGCAGACGACAATATTGTTCAGAGTGCAGAAAGTTAAGAAATCGAGACATGAAAACATTGTAACTAAAGTACAGACTAAATGCACCAAATTGCGTCAACGCATTTAGTTTGTCTTTGCCAGACATGTGTGTTTGAAAGGAAAGCATGCCGTGTTTCGAGCAATTAATCGTGTGGTCGAGCAATTAACTGTTGTTACGTGAATGCATTTAAGAGTAGCGGTAATGGAATGGACACAATTACAAGAATCAGCAATTAATGCAAAAGTGTATGAAACAATATATCGACCTATCAAATATAGAATCTTGTAAATACCTCCAAAAGGAAGTTTGATAATGTGCGATAGATTGTTTATTATTATCGACATATCAAGTTACCAAACGTGGATATTAGAATACGTTCATGATCATAATGTGTACTGCCGTCTTTGCTTAAAATGTGCGTAACCCCTGCAATGCGAGAAACGTATCACCAATTTCCTTTGCAAACAGTGTAGACCTATAGGAGCCCTCTCATTAGGACCTGCACTGTTTGTCTTTTAAAAATCCCTATGATTGTCACCGTAATCTTGACCTGCTTGAAGTTTTTATTAGTTCATTTGAAAACTCAGCGCTGTAAGGGTGTTGGAGAAGAAGTTTGACACCTTTACAAATAGAGTACATCCAGATGGAATGGTTCCTGTAGAGTCTCTCAGAGAGAGAGAGAGAGAGAGAGAGAGAAACCTGATCATAATTTGTTGAAGAGAAATGTTGCAGAATCCTGCTGTGGTAACGTGTCAAAGTATTTATAGCGTAACATTAGCCATTTATCCCTTCGTGCGTAAGTGTTCATCACTGGCACTAATACACGAATTGGAACTTTGAAAGACTTAATGTGTTTTTTACGTAATGTTACTCCTAATTGTAGCCGTGTCTTGTTAAATGGCAATTCGCCACTCTCCATTAGCCCCAGAGAAGCCAATTTGTAATATGTGACATCTTTAAAGTAAGTACGTACATTTCGGAATTAACCCAGAAACAGAAAATGTACGGCTTTAACGACACGTTCCTTTTAATAAAGATAATTACTAATTTTCTAATTGAGCAAAATCAAACTAACACGTAAGTGTGCAGGAATACAATCCGTTCTATGGAATATTCCATTTATTGTCAGTCACTATGCAATGAAAACCATACCATGTTACTTGTATTGTTAACCCTTCGCTTGCTATTCACGTCAATATACCTACCTGTAAATAGTGAAGACCCAGATGAGACAGCTCCTGCAGGAGCTGTCTCATCAGGGTCTGCACTATTTACAAGTTGATTGTGCAACCAGTGCACTCAACAGCAGTGATTGCACAGCGAAATACTTGTACACGGTGAAGATATATGTAATTTTAATCCATGAATATTCATGAAAGACATAACGACGTCATGAATATAGATTAGATTCATTTTTGTAATTGCATATCGAGGGCTTGGTGCAAAACTATTCTAACTACTTCACTTTGTGAAGGAGTTAGAATAGTTTTGCACCATGCCCTCGATATATGGCCATGACAAACACTGTACATAGAGTTATATCTATATTATGTAATAAGCAAACATAGCAGATCCTGATCAGACGTCTCCTATAGGAACCGTCTGATCTTGGTCTTCTGTGTTTGCAAAAGCGTAGAAAGGCGTATGTTTGGAGTAAAGGGTTAAACGTTTGATTTGGTTTTTATCGGGTTTTACGTCGTTTTAACAGCATTTCAGTCATATCACGACGTCCAGCTAATTACAGGTAGAGGAAGACCCCCGTGTTTCTTCTGTGCATGGAACTAATTGCACTGTTCTGCACACAGAAGAGCATTCATGTAGAACCACCGACCTACCTCAAGCAAGCTGGAAGGCATTCTCACATGAAAATGTACGCTGATGTTATATGAATAATATAAATAATACGAACAATAAAGCTGAAATTTAAAAGCTACCAATGTAATTGAATACTTCAACGTTTAATTCTATTAAAATGTAAATCATAATGGTGTAAGCAGATCCTACAGGAGCCGTCTAATCTGATTCTACTCAGCTTGCAAAGGCTTTAAAAATTGTTTCTAACATGCGTCTGAAATCTGGTTAATTACTGATCGACTATGTCTATATTACAATGTAGTAAACTATCGATAACTCGAACTTTCAAACAAGTATCAATACTGGTCTTTAAGACGGATGTCAGCTTAATGCAGGGTGAAAGTCATGCACCCTATAAGGAGCTTTCTGCATGACTTTCATCCTGCATTAAGCAGCCACCTGTATAAGAATAAAACAAAACCGCATGGCAATTAGTTTTAAAACAATATACAAAAACTAAAATTAACAACATTACTTTTACGCTCGTAAGAGAATTACTGAAACATCTAAATGCATACGATATAATTAAAACAATGAACACAATCTTCTAGAATGACGTGTTTTAAGATTATCTTAAATGATTAAACTGAGCTAGAGTGTCTTTCTTATATCGAGTGGAAATTTATTCCAAAGTCATTCCAAATTATTCGGACCAACCGCACATACATGTAACATTATGTCAGTAAAGTTTTTTTTCTTTTGTTTAAAGGAACATTATACATACCATAATTATGTTGAACCGGTCTACTGGGACCATATCTCATTAAAAATTTGATTAGATATGATGGTGATTAATCGACAGTTATACATGCACGAGATAATCTGGAATTCAATTTTGGTTTTGAAGGTACAGTAAAACCTCTCTATAACGGCCACTAAATTACATCAAGTATTTTTGTTAAAGGCAAGTGGCTGCTTAAAACAAGGTGAAAGTAAAACAGAACGCTCCTATAGGAGCGTTCTGTTTTACTTTCACCTTGCTTTAAGCAGCAACCTGCTCTAAATACCAATTAGTTTCCACAATTTAGTGGCCGTTATAGAGAGGTTTTGCTGTAGTCAGTGTAAATGGTGCAGAGCTTGTTTTGACATATCAAACTTCCATACGTTGAGAACTTTTTGCACACATGTTTTACATCTTACTTTTGTCACTGTCAGAAATAGCATATACTTTTACATTACAAAAATCTATACAATTATGTGGAATAACAATACAATACAAGAATTGCAGCAGCTTCTCTAGATAGGTATTTTTGTGATTTTCTTGATCCTTAAGCTGTTTAATATAGCATTATCACCCATATTAATGCCTTTCCATGCTGAGTAAACTCAGATCAGACAGCTCCTATAAAAGCCGTCTAATCAGGGTCTGCTCTGTTTGCTAAAGGTGTAACATAGATGTGATTCTACAATTTATATCAGTCAAAATGTCATGTTTTCATGTGCCATCATTAAGAAGTAATATACATCAGAACCCCTTTACACCGGAATTCTTGAAGAGAGGATTTTAGATAGTTTAAGGCAGGTTGCTTCTTAATGCAGGATGAAAGTCATGCAGAAAGCTCATAGAGGAGCATTCTGCATGACTTTCACCCTGTATTAAGCTGCAACCTGTTTTCAAGTTTATACCAAATTGAAGTCCGGTTTAGAGAGGTTTTACTGTAATCAGTATTCATGATGCCATTATATCTTACATGCATATTCAACAAATAAGGGGTAACCATATTGACTGCGGATAGCTATGGTACATTGTAGTTTTAATTTACGTTGTAGTATAATATTATGTTGCTATTTGTGTTCGTTTCAACCCTGTCTCATCAGATCCAAACTGTTTGTTACTATGATATGTTTGCATTGTTTGCAAACGATTGTGCATGTGTATCTCGGGTTGAACGAGTTAAATATCGATAGAAGTACTTTCTGTATCAGCCTAGTATCATTCCAATAACAACGCTTTGTGACCTCATTAAAGCGATGTTATGTAATTTCAGTTTTTCTTCAGTAAGGAATTCTAAATCTAAGGAGTCATTAGTTTATGCTGTAGTTACCTAAAAGCAGTGTATCTATTAGAGGCATGTTAGACATGGAATAGAAGGTTAGTTTATTTAATGAAGGTAGTGGATTGTGGAAATAACTTACAAATAATCACTTAAAATTGCGAAAGTTCTTCGCACAAGTATCAATTACGCCCATGTTACATTATTCATCCGTGTTTTAGATAAAATTCATGTGCATTTCGTAAATTCCGTATGTGTTTGTGATATTACAATAATATTTTGTGAAATAACAAGAACTTACAAGTTGCGATAAATATGCAAACAATGTGAAGTTCTTTTTTTAAAATGATCTTTTACGGGTTCATCTTTAATTTGCCGTTTTCACACCTTTAACAACTGAAAGTATAATTAATGGTATTTGAGATTTCAAATGACATATTGTCAAACTAGACGCCTTTTTCGAAATAAGTGTCTTTGTACCACAGAAGCCCAACATAAGGTCGCCGGATTCTGAAGCCTTCAGACAGTCCGATATATGGTCATCGGGTTCTGCTAATAATGTCCCTTTGTGTAGTCTTCTTCTCCTTGAATTTCACAATACACTTTCTGTTCCTTTAGTTTGTTTAATGAAACAAGTGGGATATGGAAGCAACTTACGAATAATCACTTAAAAGTGCAATTCTAAGCAAAAGTATCAATGACGCCGATGCCATTCGTCCGTGTTTTAGCCAAACATTATGTGTATTTTAATTCCGTATGTGCTTTGTGATATTACAATGATATTTTATTGTAGAACAAGAAATTACTAAGTCTTCATAAAATCGTTCAAACAGTGTTATTTCAAAAGTGTTGAGAGAACTTAAAGAAAGGTATTATTTAAAAACATAATTCATTTATCATCCACCTCATTATTATAATATACGGTGAGGGGACTATTGATAAGAACTTTAAAAAAGTAATTAATTTTGTTTTTGTTAATTAGTCCGAAAGAACCCTACCATGCCAGGCGCGGATTAAGAGGGGGCGGATCCGGTGTACGCCCCCCCCCCCCCACTAAAATTGCCAAAACTTTTTTTAGTAATAGTTTAGATCTATATACAGTAAACCCTCTATATAACGACCACTAAAGTGTGTCAATTAGTTGGTATTTAGAGCAGGTGGCTGCTTAAAGCAAGGTGAAAGTAAAACAGAACGCTCCCATAGGAGCGTTCTGTTTTACTTTCACCTTGCCTTAGCAGTCACATGCCTTTAACACAGCTCTTTTTCAACATGTATTACAAACATACTATTTATTTATGCCATCAAAGATAAAAATCTACGCCCCTCCCTCCAAAAAACCTTCTACCCCCCCCCCCCTAATCTGAAATCCTGGATCCGCACCTGCATGCTGCAGTTCATTAGAATTGCCTCTACGTTGCTATTTTAATGAGATACAGCAACGTAAGGTCAGTACTCTAGGAGCGAATTTGTGATTACATTTATTGCAAACCGATCAAAATGAGACTCTGAGTAACACGGCACACCCGGGCACTAATTTTGAAAAGATATAGAAGGAAAAGCAGGCGACATTATTTTCAGACGACATTATTTGCAGACGACAAATGATCAGAATGCAGAAGGTTAATGTACATATATTTACATTTCTCTCTGAAGCAGAGAAACGAAGCTGTTTATTCCATTGGTAGTATATATAAATACTCGTAATATAAACTACCCTAATTTCTATAAGTATCCTGACAAATAAACTAAGACAAATAATGCAGATCCAGGTCAAACGACTCCGGAAGATGCCGTTTGATCAGGGCTGGTACTATTTGGTACTTCGTCAGTCTAATTTAAAGTTGCAAAATTGGTTCCAAACTAACCTATTTAAGTGTACAGACTGGTAGACTGGGTGTCCGAATGCTTTGGGTAATTTGAGTATCGATAGAGATATCTCAATTACGTTTTATTTGCAACTAGATGTAGTTGTCGGTAACCAGCAAGTATTTCTGATAGCAAATGAGACATATAGATATGTCGTATAAATTCCATTCAATTGTCGAAGAAATATATATCTGACAGAGTGTTCCATTAGTGAAACAGACTCGGTAAAAGACACCGCAAATACGAGCATTAATCTTTATCCCGCTCTCCGCGACTTGACCAGCATTTTCGAACAGTTTGGATAAAGATGAGACGCAGATATCTCATCAGGATCCAAGCTACTTGACACTTGGTCAATAGTTTGTCCAAAGGTTAATCGAATCGGAGGTAGTTAGCATTGGACTAGACCCAAACTTGGGCTTGCATTTTTACGACGGTTAGAGGGAGGTTTAACCCCTGCCCTTCTTGGTGCATATCTACATACGTCGACCTTAAACATATTTGAGAGAATTCTACAGAAATGGACAAAACATGAAAATGGTATAATTAAGCACGACATTTGCGTGCCTCTGACAGGATGTGCAAATGTCAATAAACTTACAATCAGGCAAGATAAATGTTAAGAAACCTAATACATGGAATGACTGTAAATCTAATTTAGCAGCGAAGTAAATTTAAAGGTGTAGACATCGAATGCTGATACAGGAGTGAGTTCGATTACTTTAATTTGTAATCAAAGCGTTACTGACGCTGCAGTATTCTTTGCATGGGATCAATGTGTTGAAAATCAAATTACTGATACCGACTAAGTGCGCTTTGGCATGATATTGCGTATCTATAAGGGAAATGATTAACATTCTTTCCAATGGTAATTAAATTGCAGCTGACACTTTAGTTGTTTCCCGCTATGCTTATTATCAAACTGATAACTCGTAGTTTATGGGCGTGATTACCTAATTGCTTGCATAAGGTCATTCGGCGCGCACTTATTTATTCATCGAGTAACTGCCTCTGGGAGAATACTTTCATTAATATTATGGTCACGTGATTTCGTCATGTGACTGATATTTGTATATTCGTACGCCCTTCTTACACATTGCTTTATTTTGTGGATTTTGTTGCACATACAACACCAAATCTAATGTTACGAAGCATTTTCATGTCAGAAATAGTTTACCATTGTTGTTTCCGGTTGTCATGTTATTAAACGCCTTTTGTATCCATCGAATGCACGTCAATAAATTGCACTAGACTGCTATACGGAATGGCAGTTGTCATGTATGTCGGTACCATGGGATCGATGGTGGAATACCACCTATGTATTCATTGCTTACACAAAGAATACAAAAATGATAGATGTGCTCCCATTTCTTAACCTTTAGCCTGCTGATTTTTACAGAATGTTTCACATACTACATTTCAAATGTCAAGCTTTAATCAACTTGTCTACCAAATTGCAATCAGTGTGTCAAACAGTTTGGATCCGGATGAGACGCCGAGTTACTCGGCGTCTCATCTGGATCCAAACTGTTTGCTGAGGTATTCACTCATCCGCCTATAGCAGGCTAAAGGTTAAATGGTGTATTTACCTGAGTTTGGTGGTTGTCCGTACCCAAAGAAATATTTGTTGGCTTTCAGATATACCTCTTTAAAAACCCTTTCTATGCTCTTGCAAACAAAGTAGTCCCAGATGGATGAGACGGTTCCTATATAAGCCGCCTGATTAAGGTATGCTCTGTTTGCTTATGATATAATACTGGTTCCATGCTTATAAAACTTTTTAGTTGAGTCTGAGTTCGATCTCCAGTTTCAATCAAAAGCTTGAGAACAAACCCAGACTCAACTAAAAAGTTTTATACGTAATCATGGACCCAGCTATGATTTTACAGTGTCTGCCAAAGCCAAGTATTCCCGTGTCCATGTGCTATTATAGCAACTAATCTAATTAATCATCAAGATGTCATTATTTCTTACACGAATATTCATGGAGTAAAGGGTTATGGGAGGAACAGGTACGTGTAGATACCCACATATCCTTGTATTAATCCTTTGAATGCGGATAACGAGTTTATAAACGAGTTCCGAGGTTATAAAACGTTTAAGTGGAGTCTGAGATCATTCTCAAGCATCTGGTTGGTCAGCTTCTGAGTTTGTTCACAATCTGATCGACTAATCAGATACTTGAGAATGATCACATATTTAGAAGTTTTATAACCTTGGACCAAGGTATGTAAAATCTGTGTATATCAATATCAGACCCTAGGGTCTGCACTGTTTGTCATTTAATCTTGTGACCATGAATATTCGTGGAAGAAATAAAGGCATCATTAACACTAATTAGATTAATAGCACATGGACACATGAACTGTAGAATCGTATTTATATCATATCATAAGCGAACAGAGCAAACCCTGAATAGATGGCTCCTGTAAGAGCCGTCTGATCTCGGTCAATTTTGTTTGCAAAATCATAGAAAAGCGTAATTATGGAGTGAAGGGTTTAAATCCTCTTACAAGTATAAGCTCTTTTATAGTGTTAAATACAGTAGAACCCCTCTAATGCGACCACTTAATGAATAAACATGGGTGTCTTTATTGGCAGGTGGTTGCTTAATGCAGGGCAAAAGTAATGCAGAAAGCTCCTCTAGGAGCTTTCAGCATTACTTTTGTCCTGCATTAAGCTACCACCTGCATCTAGCACCCAGAATTATGCATCTTTTTGGTGGTCGCATTAGCGGGGTTTTACTGTACTAATGGGCTATTCTACGTTGAGCATCCAACATTGGAATGGTTGAAACTGCAATAACTGAAGAGATTGCTTTTCAAAGTACGATTGATGTGAATAAAGTATTGAAGTAGACATGTCATCAAATGCTTAAACACAGTTCTGCTAAATGTTTTGTTGTAGTTTTCTTCCTTATTTCTATATTTATGACAATTGGAATCCGATTGCTTTGACTCATATGTCAAATATGATCTTTAATCATATAACAAATGTTTGCTAAACACCTGCTTGTCTTTCATACTCATAAATGTTAACTATTCGATAGCTTCATGAAAATAATTTTCTCGTAAGTTACAGTCATCATAATGGCAACCATCATATACTAGATGATACAATGCCCGTTAAGACAGTTCAACATGTCTTACTGAACTGTCTAAGGACAGGGTGTGGTTGCTAATGCAGGGCAAAAGTAATCCAGACACCTCCAATAGGAAATACATTCATTGCATACGACCTGCATTACGCTACTGCATGCCTTAACCCTTTCCTCCATGAATATTCATATAACAAATAATGACGTCATAAATATAATTTAGATTATATTTAGATTATATTGTTATAATAGCACATTGACACAGGAAAGTTTGGCCATAGCAGAAATTGTAGAATCATATTTATATACGTATTTATATCTTAAGCACACAGAACAGACCCTGACCAGACGGCTCCGTCTGATCTGGATCTACTCTGTTTGCGAAGGAAAGAGTATTTATGGAGAAAAGGATTAAAAACCAGATTTAAACTTCATTCTAATGGTTGCTTAACCCTTTCCATGTTCTATACTTTTTCCAAATTTCAATACAAGTTTACTGAATATTCATGGACAAAATGCTCATAATGAAATATGCAAGGTGGAACATTATAGCTAGAAACTAAAGACACATATCTTTCAGATTCCATTAGCAAACCGAGCAAACCCTGATCAGACGACTCCTGTAGGAACCGTCTGATCTGGGTCTACTCTGTTTGCAAACACGTGAAAATGCGTTTATATGAAGGAAATGGTTGAAACAGGTTGTACTGTACGTCATTAAAATACCCGATAAAGATACATTCGACGCCTTTGTAAACAGAGTAGACCCAGATCATAGGTTCCTATAGGGACCGTCTGATCAGGGACTGCTTTGTTTGCTTATGGATCAATACAGATCTAATGAAGTGATTATACATTAACCAACATTCCCCGTGTTCATATGCAACAATAAATTTTCATCTAATTAATATTCATGATATCAGTAATATTTACATCAGACAAATTGTTAAATACGAAAACTGAAAACAGTGGTTGCGCTGAAACAGTTCTTTGAAATGTTGTAAGACACCCGTGTACTCTGTTTACCCGAAATTTCTAACACCGCGAACTATTCGGTCACCCACTTGCTCTTTCCCATTGGTTTGTGAAACTGAATGTGTACAGTAAAAAATCAATACTTCGAACATTTTAGTAATGAAGAATTGAAGCGCTTTTAGGCAGGTGACTGCTTAACGCAGTGTTAAAGTCATGCTGAAAGCTCCTAGATGAGCTTTTCTGCATGACTTTCCCAATGCATTAAGTTGCCTCCTATCCTAACCCTTTCCTCCATAGCTTATATTTAGATCCAAACCTCTTTGAATGGATATACCGAAAAGGAGCATGAACTAGAAAAAATGAAAATGTTTAGAACTTTGTAGTTTGAAACCATTGAGATAAATACAGCATTTGCTCCTATAGGAGCAAATGCTCTATTTATCACAATGGTTTCAACAGGTGACTTTTACAGAGGCGTAGGAAGGAGTATTTATGGAGGGAAGGGTTAAACAACCGAAAATGATACTAATTTTAGTGTTCGAACTATCGGGGATTTACTGTATTTCGCATCATTTATAAAACTTCCACTTAGACTGACATAATAACAAAACAAAACCAAACGTGTAGACCCTCATCAAATGGTCAGTTGCCATAGCTCGTGTGTCCGAATACTTTGAATAAATGGGGTATTAATGGTAGAACTTTCTATTGAATTCCCCATGCAATCAGAGACAAACCTTTCAGCATTGAATATAGTTGTTGAGGTACAAATAATTTCTGACAGTATTTCTAATTCATGAAAGAGTGTTTTTTTCATCAGCATTTCCATTCCGTAAGTCCAACAGTGGCTTCATATGTTTTGAGACCATTTACGACCGATATATTCTATAGAACTATTGGTCAATTAATGACGCCTTTTTCCAAAGTTTCCTGTAAGCGACGGCTGTGGTAATTGAAGTTGCCACCAGACTGCAAACCATGACACATGCACAAGCAATTAGAACCCCGGTGTTCATGCATAATTCACCGTGGACAGTCTCTGAAAGATAAAAATGAATCTTCATGATATAAACTGTCAGTCGAAATGGCAAGAAAACTAATCATTGTCAATATTTAACTGATTATTGATATTTCCGCATATGTAAATTATATACATGTAATAGTTTTATCCGCCTACTACATTACTACTACTACTACTACTGCTACTACTACTGCTACTACTACTATTACTACTACTACTACTATTACTACTACTACTACTACTACTACTACTACTACTACTACTACTTCTGCTACTACTACTGCTACTACTACTACTACTACTGCTACTACTACTGCTACTACTACTATTACTACTACTACTACTATTACTACTACTACTACTACTACTACTTCTACTACTACTACTACAACAACAACTACTACTACTACTACTTCTACTACTACTACTACTACTACTACTACTACTACTACTACTTCTACTACTACTACTACTACTACTACTACTACAGTAAAACCTCTTTATAACGGCCACTAAATTACATCAAGTATTTTGTGTTAAAGACAGGTGGTTGCTTAAAGCAATGCGAAAGTTAAACAGAACGCTCCTATAGGAGCGTTCTGTTTTACGTTCACCTTGCTTTAAGCAGCCACCTGTCCTAAATACCAACTAATTTACCCAATTTAGTGGTAGTTATAGAGAGGGTTTACTGTACTACTACTTCTACTACTGCTACCAGTACTTCACTACTACTACTACTACTACTACTACTACTACTACTACATGTACTACTACTACTACTTCTACTACTACTACTACTACTACTACTACTACTACTACTACTACTACTACTACTTTTACCACTGCTACTATTATTACTACAACTACAGCTACTACTACTATTTTACTACTACTTATACCAAAGCAAATTGTACTACATCTAATACTATAATTACTACAACTGTTGCCTGTACTATTGCGGCTACTACGGTCACTGCAGTTACTTCTTTTGGTATAATCCAATGCGGTTATATTGATTGCATCTGTTGCATAAATAACGTACCCCTTTCCTTGCCAAATATATTATATCTGCTAAGATTACCGTCTACTGCAGGTTACAAAATGGCATTTACTAAATATTTTTAAAAAAAAATATATTCAATGTCAAACAATTTGGATCCTGAGGAGACGCCGGGTTACTCGGCGTCACCTCTGGGTCCAATTTGATTGAAAAGGCTATCACAGATTCGCCCTATGGCGGGGAAAGAGTCAAAAGGACTGTAAGGAAATATATCATTTACCATGAGTAACAAGACTGACATCACTAATGAAGAGTATCCTGCCAACACTGAAGCTTCCTATATCTGTATTAGTTCCTTCAACGGCACTTCCTGCTTCCTTCGGACCCATAGTCTCATCGGAACTCCTCTTCTTTCGTCCAAAACTGATGTCTCCGTCCGCACAGGTAATCTATATTGAATGCCAAAGTTTGTAACGACGGATGATAAGACGGTCATGATAAGAGCTGTGCTGATTGTACAAACAACGAAGACACACACTATAAAGAGCCACTCCAGTATATGGCCCTTTTCCTGATGAATATTCATGTAAGAAATAATGATGTCATGAATATTAATAAGATTATTTTTATAATGGCATATGAACACAGGACATTTTGGCTCAGGCAAAAGCTGTGGAATCATATCTATATTTACACCATAAGCAAACAGAGCAGACCCTGATCAGACAGCTCCTATAGGAGCCGTCTGATCTGGATCTACTGTGTTTGCAAATGCGTCAAAATTCGCTTACGTAAGGGAAATGGTTAATGAGAGCTTTCTGTATGACATTCATCCTACATTAAACGGCCACCTGCATAAAGAACTCTCAGTTCTTCTTTATTAACATTTCGGCTTAGAGAGTTTTTATTGTATGTCTTAGCAATGTATAGCAATCATTGAAAATTTATATTGGAAATACACCACACTTCAGTGCAATGCTGGTTTCAAGCTATTATTTAGAAGCAAATGTACTGGTATACTCACTAGAGTTGTATGATAGCGTTACATGTATCTAGCCATTAATTAACCCTTACACGCGACATGAATAGCATTTGCAAACAGATTGGATCACGATAAGGGTAACCATAAAGAGGAAAAAGCAGTGCTGCCTTTTGTCGGTTTTAAACCTTTATCTCAGGAATATTTATGCACAGAATAATGACAATATAAATATTTATTGGCTGACATTTTATAACAGCCTATGAACACATGATATTTAGGTCACGGCAGAAAATGTAGAATCAAATATATATTATTCCATCAGCAAACAGAACAGACCCTGATAAGAGGGATCCTAAATTAGCCGTGTGATCTAGATTTACTTTGATTGTAAAAGCGATAACAAGTGTTTTTATGTGATAAAGTGTTAAATAAGAATTATCAAACTACATTCACGACAGACGGGACTCTGATCAGTCGGTTCCTAGAGGAGCCATCTGATCTGGTTTTATTCTGTTTGCAAAGGCGTGAAAAGGCGTATATTTGAAGGTTAAATGAAATGTTAAGTTTCACAGCTTGTGCGAAACAATGTTTTATTGCAATAACGACTCTATTATTGTTATCAAACTGAAATAGTAAAGTTAATGTACAAGTAACATGATGCACATTATTTCACTTATGCCTTTGAACGCCGGGCACGGACTTACTGATATTTGCAAACAGTGTCGTTCCAGCTCTGAAGGCTCCTAAAGGAATCCTTTGATCATTGCCTGTACTAGTTGTCATTTAAAATCCTCTAGCAAATTCACGTGTTTCCTACTGGGTTGACTGTACAGTTTAACACTGGTTGGCTATGCCACCCTGCAAATTCAGCACTGAAAGTGATATTAATGTCGTGAAATGCTTCCCATTAGCACAGGGCTATTTTGCTGAGACAAGCTGAGAAAGACACGCACTGAAATGACGGTTGCATCAAAATACAGTAGAATCTGTCTAAAAACAACCATCAACAAGAGATCTAGTTATGGGTATGTAAGACAGGGGTTAGCTTAGTGTAGGTCAAAAGTCATGCGGAAAGTTCCTAAAGGAGTTTTTGCGTTACTTTTGACCTACAATAAGCACCCACATGTTTTAACACTCATAATATGTTCAATACACGAATGATCGCTTAGAACTGGTTCTCCTGTATACCATTCAATAAAACCCTGTTGAGCAAACACATTTTATTAGCTGTTGATTAATTTCTAAACTTCAATCTGCTGAGTACATTTTCTTCGACAAACATTCTGATTTCCAGGCAGACTTTCCTCCTATTATGTTTATTTGTCAAAGACACGCTGAGTTTACTGAAACAGTTTTGACGGTTATGAGACGTTCAACTCGGCATCTCATATGAACCCAACCCGTTTACAAATGTAACAATGGATTTGCACATAGTGTATACATGTTACTTATTTGCATGCTCAGATTGGGTCTAGATCAGACGCCGTTAGCTAGGCGTTTCATCTGGAGCCAAGCTATTTGAAACTCAGTCAATAGCTTCTTAACCCTTTCCTCCATAGGCTATTTTAGACTCAATCTCTTTGAATGAATCTACTTAAAAGGAGCATTTACTAGAGGAAAGTAAAATTTTAGAATTTTGTAGTTTGAAACCATTGTGATAAATAGAGCATTTGCTCCTTTAGGAGCAAATGCTCTATTTATCACAATGGTTTCAAGAAGTAGTTAATACAGAGGCGTAGAAAGGCGTATTTATGGAGGAAAGGGTAAACAAGTGGGAAGTCCGTAACATGCATCATATCAGAGATTGAGCAGACATTATTCTGTTCAACCATAGAAGAGAAACCCGTATTTACTACGCAGTCTTACTGGTTCGCATGGTCCGAGACATACTTGTAGAGTACAGGAAAATGGCATGGAAGTTGTGCCTCCTCCGAGGGTGGTCGTACGAAACGCACTGAAGGTAGCCGCTAGCATTCCTTGTTCTATCCTGCTCATGTGTGGGAAAAGGTCAGTGTCGGTAGAACACCTGATAGATATACAGTGAAACCGGACGTTTAATTTAGTTTAACTATCGGTCTTGGAGACAGGTGGCATAATGCAAGATGAAAGTCACGCAAAAGGTTCCTAGGAGCTTTCTGTATGACTTTCACATTGCATTAAGCAGCCACCTGCCGAAATGGTTCTAACTTCTTCTCTATTAGAATTCCCGTTTGGAGGGAGTTTTCTGTACAAAACTAGCTGAGTCCACAATCTTGCATTAAAGGAATACTTTGTGAGATATGGCGTTTGGAGAGTTGCACTATTGTATCATGAAAACTATTTGTTCAATAGAAAATACTATTTCAACAATTTTCTATATTTGCTCAATAAAGAAACCCCATTTATTCAATGGATAATATATTTATTCAATCCAAGAAAACTATTTGTTTTAATACATAATTATGTATTTGAAATACTTTATGTGGTGAAAAATATTCTTTGATGAAATAGTTATAGTCCATACTGACCGTGACTGACGGCACAATTGCTAAATCATTATGCAGTTTTTCTATTCGTTGCGTAGCAATATAATACAAAGTTGGCGTTCCACATCCTAACTCATGATATCCTCGCCGACCTGATAATATAGCACACTTTATTGACATGCTTTCAATGGTAACAAAAGGTGTTTAATAACATGGCACCCGGAACAAATCGTGGTAAATTATATCTGACATGAAAATGCTTCGTAACATAATATTCGGCTTAGTATGTGCAACAAAATCCACAAAATATAGCAATGTGTAAGAAGGGCGCACGGATATACAAATACATGTATCAGTCACATGAAGATATCACTTGATCATAACATGAATGAAAATACTCAATAAATAAAGAAGCGCGCATCGGATGACCTTATGCAAGCGATTAGATAACCACGCCCATAACTGCGAGTGATCAGAGTGATAATAAGCATAGTGGAAAACGACTGAAGTGTCAGCTGCAACTGTATCATCAACTGGAAAGAGTGTTAATCCCTTCCCTTATAGATACGCAATTCCATGCCAAAGCGAAATTATTCGATATCAGATGTCATGCAAAGAATACTACAGCGTCTACAACGCTTTGATTCATTAAAGTAGTTAGCATAAGAAAACACAACAAATGATCTTAGGTCATATTTGCTACTGTACTTCTATAGTGTTTGTAGTAAGGTTTAGTTAAAGTTGAATTTCCCATCACTGTTAAACTATAGAGTCTATTCAGTATAAAATTATTAAAGTAGTTAGACTATTTAGGTTTAGTTAAAAGTACAAAAATGAGTCATGCAGGAAACACCACATACAGAACAACCAGCCACCTGAACAGCAACACAAGGAAACAGCAAATGTACATAACTATAAACACATCAAGAGACGCACAAAGACAAAACAAACATACAATAGGGGGAAGATGGAAGTACCGCCTTTGAACGGTCAGTGACAAAAGTCACTGGAGGTTAAGTCGAATTTCCCATCACTGTTAAACTATAGAGTCTATCCAGTATACAATTATTAAAGTAGCTAGACTATTACTTGAATATACGTTCAAACATGTCACACTGGGGATTAAACCCCACTAGATATGCGTTATTAAATTTTAATCATTTTTAACCTTACATATGGCAAGATTGTAACATGTCCTAATTATCCTAAGTATTATATCAGGGAAAGTACGTAGCTAGTGCAGACCCAGATCAAGCTGCTCTTCAATGAGTCATTTGGCCAGAGTCTACACTATTTGTCAATATTTAAGTCAAATTTAAAGTTACAAAAATGGGCTTATTCAGTTGTATATTGGTGGAGGGATGACAAAGGGTATCAGAATACTTAGGGTAACTAGAATATGCTACTTGCAGCAAATATGAACACAATTCAAATCAGAATATCTATACTTACGAATCTGTAATAAGTTTGATGGTGGATGAAGAACACGACGAAGCTCTGATATCAAAGTCCTCTGTAAAAAAGGGCAAAGCTGTGACCATTTCAACGCTGAATTTTCAAAGTCGAATCGTCGGCATATTGTTTAATCCTTTCCATCATATACGCCTGTTTTCACGCATTGCAAACAGAGTAGACCCAGATCAGACGGCTCCTTTAGGAGCCCTCTGATCAAGGTCTGCTCTGTTTGCTAATGGAGTTTGAAATATCTGTTTCTTTACTTTCTAAAATAGCTACAGTTTTCCACCTTCCATATTTAATTTAACTATTGTGGCTATACATGTTTAGTTGGTATCGGAATTCGGAATAAACATACAACTGGGAAAAGGTTAAAACAAAACTAAACGTGTTGCAGTTATTTAACCCTTTACCTAATGAATATTCATGACATACCCCATCCACTATGAATTATGTGGATTTTATATTGTATGTAATAAGTGAATACATTGCTGTGATAAATAGTACAGAATCAGATATTTTCCATAGGCAAACAGAGTCGATCCTAATAAGGGTATATTACGTTTGCACATCGGTCAAAATGCGTCCCTAGCAATAAAAGCTTAATTTTGAAAATCGTATACATGTAATAGTATTCACTTACCGGTGTATTTGCCATCGAGAGCTATCACCATGGTTATTATGTCAGCGATTTTGACGGTAGCTCCGCCAACATTACTCCCTGCCTTATACAAAGTCATTGTAGCAGTTGGCTTTTCTGTCCTGATTTTGGTGTTGTTTCGGACGAAAGAGATGAACTCCTCTCTATGATTGAAAGGCAAAATAGACTTCAAATTTCAATACATATTGTTTCCTAACATACGATATGTTATTGACATCCTTTAGTGTTATGTAAAATAAGAATTTGTTGAAATGCATTATGTTGAACGTTTACTCCACGATATCATGCATATTAATAAGATTTATTATAATGGCACACAGGGGGGGGGGGGGGGGGGGGGGGGGCATGTCGCGGGTCTACATGGTCTAAAAGGTAAAAAAATATGATTGGGTCGATTTAGTGTTATATTGTATATAATATAACACTAAATCGACCCAATCATTTGTTTTTACCTTTAAGACTATGTAGACCCACGAAATGGCCCCCTGTGTAATGGCATGTGAACACTGGACATTTTGACCATGACAAAAACTATAGAATCAGATCTATCTAATATCCTAAGCAAACAAAGCAGAGTCTGATTAGACGACTCCTACAGGAGTCGTCTGAGCTGGATCTACTCTGTTTGCAATGGCGTTAAAATGCTGTATAGTATGGAGTAAAAGGTTAAATAATTATGGTAAATAATACAGTAAAACCTCTCTATAACGGCCAATAAATTGTGTTAATTAGTTGGTATTTAGAGCAGGTGGCTGCTTAAAGAAAGGTGAAAGTAAAACAGAACGCTCCCATAGGAGCGTTCTGTTTTATTTTCACCTTGCTTTAAGCAGCCACCTGCCTTTAACACAAAATACTTGATGTAATTTAGTGGCCGTTATAGAGAGGTTTTACTGTATATAGTTTGTGTGGGATGGAGCATTGGCAGAACTGATATTTCTGTTACATGAAGATCAACACATCTTTAAGATTTAGAAATATAATATCCGAAGCAGAAATCGAGATTGAAAACCATTTATTTAGTCATGCAAGCGATTTGCTGGTTTTGTGTACTCTGTAAAGTCCGAGAAGCACTTAGATTATTAGCATTCTACGCTTATCATTCCCTGCTACAGTGGTTATAAACGTTTTGCCTGAGTCTCAGTTCTGTCTCATACATTTGACTGGTCTGATTTTGAGGTCAACTCACACTCTGACCAACCAGATTAATGAGAACGAACTCAGGCTCAAACTCAGGGTCCATGCTTATAAAACTTTTTAGTTGAGTCTGAGTTCGTTCTCAAGCTTTTGATTGGTCGGATTTGAGTTCTCAAGCTTTTGATTGGTTCAAATATGACCAATCAAAAACTTGAGAACGAACTCAGTCTCAAATAAAAGTTTTATAAGCATGGATACAGAAGTTGTATACCAATGGGGAATGTACTTACTCGGCATGTATATTGTCTCCCACTGTAATGTCGCCGATTTCATGTGTTACATAGCATGAAATAGGAACTTGTTTGTCACTCGTTGTCTGGTATAGGGCCTTACGCTGTATAACTACCCGTAGTGGGAAGGAATTGTCCTAGTATTGGAAAAACACACACATGTAGTGTTTAACACTTTACTCAAGGAATATTCATGAAAGAAATAACCGCACAATGAATATTAACCAGATTAATTCTTATTACGGCATATGAGTATAGGAACGTTTGGCCATTGCAGAAATGTAAGAGTCAGATATATATTATTTCACAAGTAAATAGAGCATCTTGAGTAAAGTAATAAAATAGATTCAAATGCATTATATTGCCTGTTAACGTTGATTTAATTAATAATAAAGAAATGGAAATAGCCGTTCAACTGATAACATCCATGTTTCGGTTATCATATTTCAATGACATACCTGACATACCGTAGACGCCTGGCTAGTAATGACAAATCAGAGTGTTGATTGGCCCTTTATCGAAATACCCGATCTCACTCAAAATTGGGCGAGAATCGGCCCTTACATGGCCAGTTTACTTGATACATCACACTGACTTCGCCAAGCTTAACATATGAATTAGTCCTTTACCAGATGAATATTCATGAAAGAAAAGGCGACTTCATGAATATGTATTAGCTGAAGATTTTTACAATGGCATATGTATACAGAATGTTTGCACCACGGCAGATACTACAGAATCAGAACTTTATAATTCCATAAGCAAACAGAGTATGCCCTGATTAGACGGCTCCTATTGGGATGGTTTAATCTGGATCTACTCTTGATTGCAAATGCGTTCAAATGCGTATTTACGAATTAAGGGTTAACACAAGAAATGACGTTCAGTGGCATAGTAACACTTTTCCTTATATAAACGCATTTTCATGCATTTGAAAACAGAGTAGACCCAGAACAGACGGTTTCTTTGTTTGTTTATGATATACAGTGCTCCCTCCCTACAACGGCCCTCTCAATAACGATTCCCTCCTTACAACAACGCATGTCATTGTTTCCGAAACAACAAGGCTCTAGAAACAACTTTTTCCATCGTATTTTCTTTATGCCTCCATCAAACCCTATGTTGTGACGACTCTTTAGACTAAAGAGTGGTCACAACATAGGGTTTGATAGAGGCATAACGGCTTTAGTTCTCGAAATACACCTTATCTGGGGATCTGCTAACAAGCTAATTATGTTTGATTTTCCCTCCGTATAACAACTCCCTCTGAATAACACATACACTCTTCGAATCCCAAAGGGTGTCGTTGTAGAGAGGGAGCACTGTAACATAGATATGATTCTACAGTTTCTACCATTGCCAAATACATTTTCGTGTACATGTGCTATCATAACACAATAAATATTTCACAATAAATAGTCATGATGTCATTATTTCTTATATATGAATATTCATAGAGTAAAGGGTTGAGACACTTTGATCTACTGTTTTATAGATATAAATTGAAATACAAATGAATATTATGCAGTTAATCATATGCAGGAAACATTTTGCTCAAAACATGTGTTATATATCATCATTAACTCTTTTAACTGATGAGGTGTCTTTTTACCATTTCCTTCGTGAATAATTATGTAAGAAATTGTGGCATCATGCATATTAATTAGATCAATTTGTTATAATATCATATAGACACGGGGGATTTTCGTCGTGGCAGAGTCTGCAAAATTATATCTACATTATGGCATCAGCAAACAGAGCAGACCCTGATCAGACGGCTCCTGTAGGAGCCGTCTGATATGGGTCTACACTGTTTGCAAAGGCATAGAAAGGCGTATTTATGGACTAAGGGTTAAAACAGAGTAGCTCTATATCGAAATTACAAACTGAATTCCACATGAAGCAAACTGGAACGTGTGGGAACTGGTCCAGGATACTGTGGACTGCATGCAGGCCGAGCTATGACCTTTGTCATAGATAATGCCATCATCTGAGGCGTTTGTCAAAGTCACGACGAGGCTGGTATGGGTACAAACGTTCACTGTCACTGAAATACAGATGTACAATCATGTAACCCTTTTCATGATGAAACTATTTCTGCTCAATCTCTGATCTGTTAACTCACGCCAATATACCTACCTGTAAATAGTGAAAACCCAGATGAGACAGCTCCTGCAGGAGCTGTCTCATCAGGGTATGCACTATTTACAAGCTGATTGTGCAACCAGTGCACTCCATAGCAGTGATTGCACAGCGAAATACTTGTACACAGTGAAGATATATATAATTATACAATTATACAAACAGGGCATGGGTAAATAAGGAGAAATGTACTTTAACATTCAGCAAGAGAAGGGTTATAAATGCTTCTAAATGACTTTAGATTCAATCAAGTATTTTGAGAAACTACTGGCTGTTGAGATACCGAGTTACTCAGTTTCTTATCTACATCCAAGCTGTTTTACCATATGCTAGTCAGGTCGCACATAGAACGAGAAAGGGTTCACTTTAGCATGCAGAGGAAAACATGTGTTGTCAAAACGTGGCATTCCCTTCAACTCTCAAATGTGTTCAATGTAACTACAGTAAAACCTCTCTATAACGGCCACTAAATTGTGTTAATTAGTTGGTATTTAGAGCAGGTGGCTGCTTAAAGCAAGGTGAAAGTAAAACAGAACGCTCCCATAGGAGCGTTCTGTTTTATTTTCACCTTGCTTTAAGCAGCCACCTGCCTTTAACACAACATAATTGATGTAATTTAGTGTTCGTTATAGCGAGGTTTTTTTTTACTGTATTAACCATTTTCCTGTTCAATATTTATGTAGAAAAATAATGATATAGTGAATATTTATGAGCTGAATTTTAATAATGGAACATGTACATGTACATATAATGTTTTGGTATTAGTAGAAACTATAAAGTCGAATCCATTATAATTGTATAAGCGAACAGAGCAGACCCTGATCAGACGGTTCCTATAGGAACCGTCTGATCGGTGTCTATTTTGTTTGCAAATGCGTGAAAATGTGTTCATATAAAGGAAAGGGTTAACCCTTTACTCTATGGATATGCAAGCAAAAATTAAAGCTTTATAAGGGCACTATAAACAAGGATTTTTTTTTATCATGGCAGAACCTGCAGAATCAGATCTACAGTAAAACTTCGATTATTCGAACACTAAAATACGTATTATTGTCGATCTTTAAGACAGGTGGCAACTTAATGCATGGTGAAAGTCATGCAGAAAGCTCCTCTAGGAGCTTTCTGCATGACTTTCACCATGCATTAAGCAGCAACCTGACTAAAAGGGTCTAAATTCTTCTATAACGAAAATTCGAATAATCGAGGTTTTACTGTATATTATTTCATAAGCAAACAGAGCAGACTCTGACCAGACGGCTCCTATAGGAGCGGTTTGATATGGGTCTACTCTGTTTGCAAAATAGTAAAATGGCGTATTTATGGAGTAAAGGTATAGCATGCAATCAGAGCATCACATATAGTGGGTCCCGATAAGAAGAGACACTATGAGTTACTATGTGTTTCAACGAGATACAACCAGTGTGTACAGTAGAACAATAAGCGGCCATTCTTTTTTATATTAAATATAGGAGTTTAAACAAACAGGTGGTAGCTTAATACAGGTCAAAAGTAATGCAGAAATCTCCTATAGGAGATTTCTGCATTACTTTTGACCTGCATTAAGCTACCACCTGTCCTATATATCCATAATTAGACCTCTTATTGATGACATCTTAAGACATGTCCTACAGTACATATAGCTCGAAGAGTACTAAAAGTTGAAAGTTTCAAAACGATAGATGGACCAGTTTGAATCGCTATCCAACTGGAATAAAATTCAATTTGCATTACATGATTGTATTATTATCGAATATGCTCTTTAAATAACATTTTAATTCTGCACAATAATTGATATTCTTTTCAATGTCGGATTCCTACGAAGTGCTAGACTTGAAATATGCCAAACAGAAGCAAACATTATTCCTTAGAATATAATGAGAAGTTCTAGTCGAAAATGGAATAATTCAATTTTGTGTTTATGATGATAAAACATGAGGAAATAAACATTTTGCATGAGGAAAACAGAAAACAATACGGAGAAAACGACTAGAGGAAATAAACAAGGAAAATAAAAATGAAAATGAGGAGATGACGATCAGACAACTTTAGTAGAACGGAAATGAGAAAGAAGAAGTGGGAAATCATGCTAATAGAAACTAGAAAACAAACAACCTTTTGAAAAGATACTGAGATAATACAGAATTTGAACTTTAGTTTTGTGTACACCCTGATCATCTGAGTGAAACGTGTCATCTGATCAGGATATGTGGTGTTTCATGGCTTTTTGTTTCATAAGAGAGTTTAAAGCCGTTGTTAGGCTATGTTCTCAAATGCAAGAAGTATGTTTTTTCCCAATTTCTAATTCCTAATTCAGAGGTAAAAGTGTTGAGCCAGAAAATTCAGTCAGGCCAAAACATGTAAAATTCATTAACAGACATCAGACCCAGATCAGACAGCTCCTACAGGAGCTGACTGTTCTTGGTCTGCTGTTTGTTTATGAAATTTAGAGGTTTTAGCCTGACTGGGTCTATTGTGTTTGCAATTAACATTTGTAGGAGGGAATTTTTTGAAATCTTCTTATAGCTGAACACTCCCAAATCTGACAAAATTCCCAATTTCAAGGGTATTGGTAATTTTCCTAAAATGGTGAAAAATGCCCAGTGTTTGCAGCAGTTACAGAAGAAATTACGACGATATTCGCATTAGCCCTTAACTCCTGTGCTGCCAGTGTCACATATGTCATAACCTATGCAAACAGTTTGGATCCAGATGAGACGCCGAGTCACACGGCATCTTACCTGTTTCTGCGAGTAAGATCGCGCTTAGCATGATAGAGTTCAGAAAGTAGGAGATCCTTCGAAAACAAAAGCAACAGGGGAAAAGGCAAAATTGCAGACTTGGTTTTAAATATTGAGTCTGTTCATGAGCAGTTATTAAAAGTGCAACACTACTCACGCCCCCTAGCACCGGCTTAAGCGGTATTCAATTTTTAAAACTAATAACATCGAAACTAATGATCCCGAAGTACCAGAAAATATAACAATACTGTGAATGAAGAACCGGACGACTTTTACATCCACCACACAAGTACTTAACTCTTTTAAAAGTGTCGTCTGCTATAATAAATTTTCATATTAAATATAATTCTGAACTAAATAATAAAGGTATATTAGTAAACATTTCTTTTTAAAAACCTGTATGCTTGGGCTAAAATAATACTGAAACCAGTGAAGTCCCAGGTCAGATGCCGCCTTGAAACGGCGGCATCTGACCTGGGACTGCACTGTTTTCAACGATGCCAACAGGCGACATTGGCGCCGAAAGAGTTAACACTTGCTATTGTGAAGTTCATCAGTTAGAAAGTAGGAGATCCTACAAAAGCAAAGGCAGCAAAGTGAAGAGAGAACATTGCAGACAGTAAATTCGTGCAAGATTCTGATCAAACAGGAGCTGTCTGATCATGTTATTCTTTGTTTTCAAATGCGTAAATACGCGTCTCTGTCAAGTAAAATATTAGAGAGCATTTGTAATACAGTAAAACCCCTCTTTAGGGGCCACTTAATTATGTTGATTAGTTGGTATTTAGGGCAGGTGGCTGCTTAAAGCATGGTGAAAGTAAAACAGAACGATCCTATAGGAGCATTCTGTTTTACTTTCACCTTGCTTTAAGCAGCCATCTGCCTTTAACACAAAATACTTGATGTAATTTAGTGGCCGTTGTAGAGAGGTTTTACTGTATAATTTAGGGTTGTTAACCCTTTACTCCATGAATATTCAAGAAAGAAATAATGACATCATGATTTATAATTAGTTGAAATTTTATATTTGGTCAAGACAGAAACTAGAATCAGATGTATATTATTTCACAAGAAAAGAGAGCAAACCCTGATCAGACGGCTCCCAGAGTGTTAAGGGAGTAAAGGTTTAACCCATTACCTCATATGCTATTTCTAGATATCTACAGAAGAGGAGCATTAACTAGAGGAAAGGAAATTTTCAGCATTGTGTAGTGTTGAAACCATTGTGATAAATAGAACATTTGCTCCTGTGGAGCAAATGCTCTATTTATCGCATTGGTTTCAAAAAGCGATTTTTACAGAGGCATCAATATGAGGGAATGGGATAAGGCAAGTGGCACCTTAATGCAGAATAAATGCAATGCCGAAGAGTCCCAAAGGACCTTTCTGTGTTACTTTACCTTGCACCCAGAAATACGTTGATTTATAAGGTGCCAATGCCTTAGTCCGTTACTTCATATATACTGCTTTATAGCCTTTGCAACATAGTACAGTAAAACCTCTCTATAACGGCCACTTAATTACATCAAGTATTTTGTTTTAAAGGCAGATGGTTGCTTAAAGGAGCGTTCTGGTTTACTTTCACCTTGCTTTAAGCAGCCACCGGCCCTAATATGCCAACTAATTAACACAATTTAGTTGCCGTTATAGAGAGGTTTTACTGTACATCCTGTTGGAGCCGTTTGATCAAAATCTGCTCTGTTTGCTTATGGAATAATATAGATCTGATTCTACAGTGTCCGCCATGGCCAAAACTGGCATGTGTTTATATGTCATTATAAACAACCATCTAATAAATATGTATGGTGTCATTACATGCAAAACATTCATGGAGTACAGGGATCACACAGGTTTGACAATATTGTTGTTTAACCCTTTCCCTGTTTTGTGTTTATTTCAAATTTTAATACCTAGTGTTTATTCCTGGAAATAATATTTATAATGAAATTTTGAAGGTGGAACATTGTAGCCATTTCAGAAGGCAAAGAAATAGATCTATCAAATTTTATTAGCAAACAGAGCAGACCCTGATCAGACGGCTCCTCTAGGAGCCGTCTGATCTGGGTCTACTCTGTTTGCAAATGCGTGAAAACACGTTTATATGAGGGAAAGGGTTAAGGAATGACAATCAGCGTCTATTCTAAATAGACGCACGCATCTACGCTATAACTAATCTTGGTTTACATTGCATGTAGTTGTTCGAGTTTCCCTTTATCCAGTTACGAAGACTATCAGTGAGCGTTTACCTGTAGGGTCGAATGGTATCAGAGCATTTACTGTAGATATAAGAAAGGGCAGAATGAAGAGGAAACGTCTGTTCATCAGGCAATCTGAAAATGTGAAGAAGCATGGTATTAAAGTGATAGTCTTTATTTATAACACGTTTGTTTACCATTTCGGCGCCAAATTTTCTAATTGGCGTATGCAAACCAATTTTGTTAAATAATTCGGTAAAATAAGGAAACGAGACCAGTTTAAACTTATTTTATTTCATAATAAACAGAAATGGGGTTGGGCAACAAGTTCTTCCAACTTAGATAAAGCCCTTCCCCTACAGTGAATGGAATAATAAAGTACATAAGGAATAAAGCACATATATAGAAAAAGAGTTTGAGACAAAAAGTGAAGTCCTGATCAGACGTCGCCTTGAAAAGGCAGCGTCTGATATGGGACTGCACTATTTGTCGTGGTGCATTTTTGCGACATTGGCGGTGAAAGGGTTACGTATAGCACAAGAAACCCCGTCGTTTATGTGTTCGATATCAGTGACCCGATGTTTTAGTATTCATTCGGATTAGGAATAGACCGATCATATTTTGTTGTAAAATACAGTAAAACCTCTCTATAACGACCACTGAATTGTGTTAATTAGTTGGTATTTAGGGCAGGTCTGTTTTACTTTCACCTTGCTTTAAGCAGCCACCTGCCTTTAACACATACAACTTGGTTTAATTCAGTGGCCGTTATAGAAAGGTTTTACTGTACAAAAATACATGTATAAGTATCGATGGAAAAGGTTTATTTTGTATCGCATGGGCATTTTTCTATATAAGGTCAAATTAACAACCTCTGTAAGAATGATTGAAACTGTGCGTTTGTTGTAAAGACTATCACTTGAAGATATTTTACCTGCCCCAAATCGGTCTGTTGAAAAGTACATGAATCTGTTTTGTGCAATATGAAACTTTAACAGTACAACATCGCCAATACAAACGTTTAGTAAAGAAGTTAGGCAAGTGGCTGCTTTATGCAATGTGTCTGTGTGAGTGTGTTTTGTGGTGGTGGTGGTGGTGGTGGTGGTGGGGGGGGGGGGGGGGGTCATACAGAAAAGGTCAAGCGGACAGCTGTCTTATCCCATTCCCTCATATTGACGCCTTTTAACGCCTATGCAAAAGTCGCTCTTATAAACCATGATTGTGATAAATCGAGCATTTGCTCCTATGGAGCAAAGTTTCATTTCCTTTAGTAAATGCTCCTTTTCGGTAGATTTATTCAACGAAGTTAGGCCTAAAATAGCCATTGAGGTAATGGGTAAAAGACGGATGATGATACGTATTTGAGTGTTCGGCTTAGCGAGGTTTTATTTCATTTTCATCCATCATTTTAACATTCGTACTTGACAGATATTGTTCTACAGACACTTATTATTTGGTGATTTAAAGGGAGTTCGTGTCTAGTCAGAGTTATTGTTCGAGCCGTTACTCTGACACTATTGATGACTATAGATCGGCTTCATGAGATGTTGTATGATAATTGTTGACACGGGCATAAACATGCGTATTTATAAAAGCCTTTACAGAGCAACAGATACATGTAAATGTGCGTACTCAAATACTAAAATAATTCCTGAAAATGGTTTTAATTTACGCGTCTTATCTGGATCTCTGTAAAAGGCAAAGAGTTGATATATACTTTGACATCGAAGCTTTAAAGGGGATGTCCCTACATTTGACAAGTTTCATAAACACTTAAAATATACAAAACTCATTTGTTTATATGCTGAAAAGTAGTATATCACAAAAAGACCCACCCAATTACCGTTTATAATGACAAAACATCCATGTGTTTGATATCGCCGATCCCGGTTTTACACCCCGATGTTTCAGTTTTATTCGGGTTGAGTTTTAGTTTCGTACATGTAACTGTTCGCCCTATTCGCGGTTCTCCGACCACTTCCGAGAAAGCTATAACGTAAACAATGGAGGGATCGGGTGATCATCGGCAAAACGCGAAAGAATCTACGGAAAAGGCCGATAATATTGTGTTGTAGAACAAAAATTATCAGCTATTGATGAAATCGGTTTATTTGTATCACATGGGCATTTTTCGATATAAGTTCAAATTGGGAACCTTCATAATAATGATAGAGCATAACAAATACCAAGTTTTATGGTATGATTGAAAATATGCGATCATTGTAGGGACCTCCTCTTTAAACTGCTATTGGCAAATCCGCGAATTTCTTTGCAAACAATTTGGACTCAAATGAGACGCCAGGAAAATAATCGCCAGTCCATCAGGATCTAAATTGTTTGACATCCTGGTGTATGTCCATGAAGAGAAAGGGAATAAAGTCTGCTTCAATTTTCAATTAGAATACATTTTTCAGCAGTTAAAAAGTAACATGTAGCCACATACTATATAATCATTATACATCAGCCTTTATCCTCTCGTTAAATATTTATATCTGCTAAAACTCCAGTTAACTTCAATATTAACGTACATGCACTTTTGATTACTTTACTCTTTCCCTGTTCTGTACCTGTATCTATCCGTCGTAGAATCCTATATAGGCTTTTACACGACGACTGTTTATTCCAAATTTCAATACCTACTGAATATTCATGGACAGAATAGTTATAATGAAATATGAAAGTTGGAATATTGTAGCCATTTTAGAAAGTAAAGAAAGCGATCTTTCAAATACCATTAGCAAAAAGAGCAGACCCTGATCAGACGGCTCCTATAGGAGCCGTCTTATCTGGGTCTACTCTGTTTGTAAATGCGCGAAAACACGTTTGTATGAAGGAAAGGATTAAAACTATGGAGGACTTATTCACCGAGTGTCAATCAGGTAGGGTCCTAATGATGTGATGCCGAGTTACTCGGCGTCTCAACTTAACCAAATTGCTTTGCAAATACCAGTCTGTTAGGGCTAGCAGAATAAAAGGTCACTGTAAAATGGTTCTTAATTAAATTGGCTAACCTTTGGTGTACTGAGCGAAGCCTCTTTGCAGCTGAAATTATCGCTTAAGTATTCAGGAATATTTTCTCTTTTTATAAACATTGTTAGGGTATCATACGGTTTGGGTCCTGATGAGACGCCGAAATTCTCAATACACATCTTAATCCTAAGTGTGCTAAGATTATCAGAGATTGGTATGTACACGTAACTTGCTAAAAAATTATACAGTAAACACCTTCTAAACTGGTATTCTAGAAGAGAAGAATTTAGATACTTTTAGGCAGGTGGCTGCGTCATGATGGGTAAAAGTCATGCAGAAAGCTTTCTGCATGACTTTCACCTGCATTAAGCTGCCATCTGCCTCCAAGACCGATATTTATACAAAAATGTAACGTCCGGTTTAGAGGGATTTTACTGTATACATGTCCTGTTGAAATAGAAATAAAATGTTTGCAACAAACAATACGTAACCTAATTAAGCAGCTTCATGTGAACAACATTTCCAAACGTCGCTGCTATTTTCAGAAGCATATATGTGGTTTACAACATTCGTCAACACCACTCCCATCGATATTCCTCATCACAGATGTGTCCATGAAGCCTACTAATCCAACTATATGTTTCACTTAACCCCAGAGATACAGATACATGTACATGTGTGTACTGAGATACTGACTGAGCTCGTCATTTCTCCACTAAACCCTGTCTTGTGACTACTCATAGTGGTCACAGCATCGGGTTTGGTGGAGAAATAAAGGAGTTTTTATTCCTGAAAGTGTTTTAATTAACGCATCTTATCTGGACCTCTGCTAGATCCTTTACCCGACTGAGACAAATGTTCACGCAGTCGCAAACAGACTAGACCCAGAACCCGCAGGGGCCCGTCTGACTAGTCTTTTTGCTTATTGACTTATACAGATCCTACTCTATAGTTACATGTACTGCCACGACCAAACATTCCTTTGTTCATTTACAATTATATAGATAAGCTAATACACATGTAAATATTAATTATGTCATTATTTCTTACATGAATATTCAGTAGGTAAACGGCTAAGTAGTTAAGAGTAAACACTAAGGTGTATGAATACAGTAAACCCCTCTAATGCGACCACTTAATGAATAAACGTGACTGTCTTTATAAGCAGGTGGTTGCTTAATGCAGGACGAAAGTTATGCAGAAAACTCCTATAAGAACTTTCTGCATAACTTTCGTCCTGCGTTAAGCTACCACCTGCATTTGCTATTGTGAATTATACCCCTTTTTACTGGTCGCATTAGAGGGGTTTTACTGTACTATATAAAATTAGTTTTGTGACGGAACATGACACGTGACAGCGCTAAATATATTTCATTAATATATTATTCTTTATTACATATAATTACCACACACTTTGTGTGAATGTGGAAATGATTATAGAATCCCGATATGTCAATGAATAATGTATTTTCAAAACAATTTCCCATGTCATGGTACAGATCTATTGTAATATTAATTGATCTCCAATAACGCCTTACTTTAGCACCTGGTCATGCATTACTCTAGACAGTGAAAACCATTTCCTTATGTTGACGGCTTTTGACGCCTCTGTAAAAGTCGCTTTTTGAAACCATTGTGATAAACAGAGCATTTGCTCCTATAGGAGCAAATGCTCTATTTATCATAATGATTTCAAATTACAAAATTCTAAAATTTTCGTTTTCTCTAGTTAATGCTCCTTTTCGGTAGATTTATTCAAATAGATTGGGTCTAAATATAGCCTAAGAGGGAATGGATTAAGCAAAGAAATATACACCACGTTAAAGCTATCCAAATTATTTAACAAATCCATGTGCAAACAACGAATAAAACAGAAGGAAAACTATTCGCGGCTTTTATTGAGCCTACAGGAATTACGCTAAATACTAAGGCCAATATTTCAGTACCATGAAGGTTGTGATATTATATGATATTATGGAAACAGTTTGGGCCCAGATGAGACGCCGTGCAAATCGGTGTCTCGCCTGGATCCAAACTGTTTGGCATTCTGTTTATTTGTTTTATAAAGAAGTTGAATAAGCTCCAAATCAAAAACTTGAAGCGAACGAAAATGTGTCTAGCAGACGACAATGCTGAATTCTATTTTTTCCGGTACAACCGGAACACATGTTTACAAATCAGAACGTCTAGGTTGAGTTCTAAAACCTTTTTTATGCCCCGCAAATCTCGTGTGTCCAATTCCTCAAACACTAATGAGAGGATTCATTTCAAACGTTCACAGTTGAACAACCTTATACTGATGTACGTGAAAGCGGGAATGTTTACTCCGTCCATTATTACCAGAGTTAACCCTTTCCCTGTTCTATGGTTATTTCAAATTTCAACACCTACTGAATATTCATGAACAAAAAAGTTATAATGCAATATAGAAGGTTGAATATTGTAGCTATTTTAGAAAGTAAAGCAAACAAATACTTCCATTAACATTCAGAGAAGACCCTGAACAGACGGCTCCTATAGGGGCCGTCTGATCTGGGTGTACTCTGTTTGCAGATGCGTGAAAAAGTGTTTATATGAAGGAAAGGGTTAACATGTTATGAAAACATTTGTTTGTCCCCAACTCCTTATACACTAATTTGAGCTTTTGCCATAACTGTTCACAGATGAAGAACGTTGATGTGAGGATGGACGTACAGAAAGGAAATTTGCCTTGACCATTTTTTACCAGAGTTATTGGACTTTGAAATATCTTCATTAAATAACATGATATATAAAACCATCTTTTGTGTCCAACTTGTCTCACAGGAATGGTTGGAACTACTTCAAACTTTCACAGGTGAACAAATTTGATATGATGATGAATTTAAATAAGGGAAGGTTTGCTCTTACTACGTTTACCAACGTTATGGGACATTGAAGTTTTATTCACTATATACATGTAACATGTGAAACATGCTTGATTTAGAGACAATATCCCTAGTTTATATTTGGATAATGGTCTATTTACGCTTAGAACTACTGAACATAGTATACAGCAACACCCTTCTAAGATGACAACTGAAATGAAACCTTTAAACTTTTCAAAGATGAATTTTCAGAGTGGAATAGTGCATCATTATTTATTGGTATAGTCCAAACAGTATGAAAGCGTCAGATTTACTACATGTGTTTGAATTACAAAGTATAGTAAACTCGCCTCTAATCCGGATGTTGAATTTGGTATAAATATCGGTCATGGAGACAGGTTGCAGGTAAATGCAGGGTGAACGTCATGCAGAGAGTTCCTCTAGAAACTTTCTGCATGACTTTCATCCTGCATTAAACAGTCATCTGCCTAAAAGCACCTTAATTCGTCTCTACTAGAATTCCAGTTTATGGTGTGTTTTAACTGTACCCGTATCGCGCAATCAAAGGGTGTAAACTACATTTGGATGGCATTATGAACAAAACATTGTTACCACAGCAGAAACTGTATAATCAAATCTACAGTAAAACCCCTTAAATTTGGCATACATATCGTCCTTGGAGGCAGGCGGCAGCTGCATGCAGGGTGAAAGTCATGCAGAAAGCTCCACTAGAGAGCTTTCTTCACGACTTTCACTCTGCATGACTTCCACCTGACTAAAAGTATCTAAATTCTTCTTTTTCTAGAATTCCGGTTTAGAAGGGATCCACTGTATATCATATCAGATTCTAATCAGATGGCTCCTGTACATAAATTAGCCGTCTAATCTGTGTGTTATCCCTTTGCCTAGGCGATAAAAGGCATCTCTGTCAGGCAAAGGGTTGACCTTCATCTGCCGGATGTATTATTTATTACAGCTTCTATATCATTGGGTTACTGCTCTCCTGGGATGAGTATACATGATTGAAATGACACAACGTGATGACAGATATATTCCTTCGTGTAATAAACGGTATGAAGCTGGCTCCATTGGATCGACATTTCTTCTACATGGACTGCAAGATCAGTGACATATTTGAAAAGCAAGCGAATGGAAAGGTGATATCGTGCGGATACTTTTTTTTGACGCGGACCAAGAATGACGCACCTACTTTGATTCGTCGATTAATTATAAACAATGAAAGATGTAACGTCATCATTGTAACGTCATCATTTTGGTTGTAAATGACATAAAACTGAATCATGTAATTCACACCGAGGATGAAAGTTTCTCTCCCTGGAAATATTGAAATAGATATTTACTTCAGCGTAAGCACAAAAAATGTATTTCCAGTTAAGTCCAAAAGTAACTGACCTTGAAATATCCTTTAAATCCTTAGAGTTCAATGAAAACACACATACGTCTGCCGCACTGCACTAATTTTGTTTAAATCACGTGACTGTCACATTGTCATACTTCCTAAACGAGACCGGATCCATTACCGCATACTGCTAATCGCTTATATGATTTTTTTTGGAATCAGTAAAATTGTTAACTTCAGAATAAATAGTTTGCTTAATATTATCTGTATTTTTATCAAAATAATTTAAAAACAATAATTGAAATATCAAAGAAGATACCAATTTTGATGCAGATTGTATGATATTTTGAAAAATAAAACTATTTTAGGCCAAATTAAGTTAATTTGTAGATTATCATCATTATTTCAATGTAACAAAATGGCGGCGGTTAGAAGGGTTTTATTTTTCACATTTTTGGCAATTGTTATTTAATTGCTATTTATTTTTCATAGTTTTGAGACATGCTGCATTTAACCTATGTAGCAGAACCAACGGAAAGTACAAAAAACAAATGGAAAGTACTTTCCCGATGATCATGTTGCATATATTGATTTTATTGACTTGTTTACAAATTGCGTCGTTACTGGTTCCCGTGTTAGCCTGTTCCAGTCACTCATGGTACATGTTGCATTCATAATTTTCACATTTTTTGTTTTGTTAACCAACCACTTCGAGTTTGAATTATATAAAGAAGTAATTTCCCTTGAATATATATATATATTTAACATTTTATTCATCTATCATGTTTTATGCAAATTCCGATACCGCCCATAAGTGTGTCATTACCGGTTCCACGGGGATACATGTACTATTTTAAATTATCGACAGAACATGCTTTTATTAGCCAAGGCATGATACCACAAACGTACGATTTAAATTGTCCATCAACGGCACATGAGCACGAGAATCGGGACCACAACAACACGTTTTTATGCAAGAATATAAATTAACGCATATTCTCCTAATTAACAACATGACCAGTCTTTGCAAAAAGCTTGGGTCCAGCTGAGACGCCGAGTAACTCGGTGTCTCATCAGGATATAAACTGTTTGATTCAGCCAGTAGTTTCTAAAAGGCTTCACCGAATCAGAAGTAATCAAACTTGAAACATTCAAATTTGAGCAGACATGAACACTTTACTCCATAATTACGACATATTATTACGTCATACTTTTACTCCATAACACGCCTTTCTACGCCCTTGCAAACAGAGTAGAGCCAGATCAGACGGCTCCTATAGGATCCGTCTGATCAGGGTCTGCTCTGTTTACTTATGTTATAACACAGATATGATTCTACAGTTTCTGCTATGGCCAGAAGTTTCTGTGACACAATGTGCTATGATAACACATTAATCTAATAAATATTCATGGAACTATTATTTCTTACGTGAATATTCATGGAGAAAAGGGTTTGGTTCTAACATCAGCGTTGGGATTAAAGTGACACGTAAATACAATAAATTTCATTTAAGCCTTTCGGTGCCAAATTTCTAATTGTCGTTTGCAATCCAATTTTGTTAAAATGTATGGTTAAATAAGGAAATGAGATAAATAAATGCAAATTTCAATGGAATAAAGCACATATATAGAAATAGAGTTGAGACAAAAAGTGAAGTCTCTGATTAGACACCGCCTAGACAAGGCGGCGTCTGATCTGGGACTGTATTATTTGTCGTGGTGCATTTTTTGCGACATTAGCGGTGAAATGGTTAATGCGACCGCCAAAAAGGGTCTAATTTAGGTTCGAAGAGGCAGGTTGTAGCTTACTTTAGGGCGAAAGTTAAGCAGAAATTTCTTGTGTTTTTAAAGGCATATATGTTCCCGTCACTTGCGTGGTCGCTTTATCCAGAGCGGTTACAAATGTAGCATTGTGCGTTTTCTATAGAAGTGTTTGTAATTATATAACTAAGGCAGTAAGACAGATATGCTGTTACATGTACTGGCCTGTAACCTATAGCATTCTTCCATTTAACCCATCTATTTCCATACTATTTTTGGAAACCCCGTCCAGATAGAATCGGAAAACCCATGCATTTTCACGCAGAGGGGAAACAGCAAACTATTAGCTGGCACAAGCCATTGATGTCGATGCATTCTGCAAACATTGCAAACCCTGATCAGAGGGCTCGACGAGGACCCCTCTGATACGGACCTACACTCTTTGCGTATCTTTTTAAGGGAATTGGACGCCAATGGATAAATCCGGGACAGCTGTTGCATCCATAATTGCTCAATCTATCTGGATATTTGTTCGATAACACTAAATATTAATAATAAACGAGATTAATCAGCCTGTAATTTTGATCTGATCTGATCTTGAAAAAAACTTTGTTCTTGACCTACTAACCCCAGAATCGACACAGATCATCTACTTATCATGATCAACTGCCGTACCAAATCTGAGGACACAAATGAAAAGATCGTTGAGTTGGAAACCATTTGAACCACCTATGAACGAACGGAATAATTGACGGATGGACGGACGGACCGGACCGACTGTCAGACCGACCAACCAACCGACATGAGTAAGGCAATACTTTCCCCGTTTATTTGAAAAGTATTACAATAAACTACATGTAACTAAACTAAGCAAAAATGTCGATGAGTATAATACATAGCCTGTTCGTGATATTCTTCAGTTAGTTATTGCCAAATAAAACCTTCAAATAACACTTACTGAAAGAAATTACAGTAGAACACCTCTAATGCGACCACTTAATGAATTAAGATGGGTGTCTTTATAAACAGGTGGTTGCTTAATGCAGGACAAAAACAATGCAGAAAGCTCCTCAAGTAGCTTTCTGCATTACTTTTATCCTACATTAAGCTACCACATGCATCTAGCACCCAGAATTATACCTCTTTTAGGTGGTCGCATTAGCGGGGGTTTTACTGTAATCTTAGATATTTTACTGGGTCATTCCATAATGAAAATGTGCTGAAGTAACTTCAATATCTTTCATGCTTCAAGTACCACACATATTGCACCTTGCGACTGTTTCCTTTAACCCCGACAAAATGAAAAGAAAACAAAAAAATAGACAGCCGTTTTTTGTTTGACGTCATTTGGTTCTGTTGTTTATCAATGACTGCAGGGTACTCCTAAATTGGACTGTGAGAAATCTTTTGAAAATTGGATGAAATTATTGAACGTTTGCATAAACAACCGGAAATACTTTTGAAGGTATGAACTGAATATGAAACTTTGAAGGTATGAACTGAATATGAAACTGTATGGAAAATAGTGAGCTTTGTGGTACCAGTCGCAATACAAACGAAACGCCCCTAGTAGTAATAGGTTATATCTAAGTTTTTAATGTCGTATTTTCAAAAGAAACAATATACCACCTATCACTCATTTATCATGACTAACTATATTTAACACACAATTTGTAAAGTTAATGGAAAGTGTTCAACATAATCCATGTACAATATACACGCAGTCGTATAAAACAGCCAATTATCTACTGAATATTTATGTAAGAACTGATAACATCATGAATGTTTTGTAGTTATTATTTTATAATGCCATACGAAACTATGAAGTTTTGACCATGTCACAAGTTGCAGAATCAGGGTCCATGCTTATAAAACTTTTAGTTGAGTCTGAGTTCGTTCTCAAGTTTTTGATTGGTCAGATTTGAGCCAAAGGCTCAAATCTGACCAATCAAAAGCTTGAGAACACAAATCTGACCAATCAAAAGCATGGACCCAGATCTCGGATATACAGTAAAACCTCTCTCAACTGGAATTCTAGTACAGAAGAATTTAGATACTTTTATGCAGGTGGCTGCTAAATGCAGGGTGAAAGTCATTCAGAAAGCTCCTCTAGGAGCTTTCTGAATGACTTTCACCCTGTATTAAACTGCCACCTGTCTCCAAGACCAATATTTATACTAAAATTTACGTCCGGTTTAGAGGGGTTTTACTGTAATTCCATAAGCAAACAGAGAAACGCCTGATGATATAATTCCATAAGCAAATAGAGCAGGGCCTGGTGATAGAATTCCATAAGCAAACAGAGAAACGCCTGATGATATAATTACATAAGCAAATAGAGCAGGGCCTGATCAGATGTCTCCTACAGAAGCTGTCTGATCTGGATTTGCTCTGCTTGCAAAGACATGAATAGGTGTATATATTGAGTAAAGTGTTAAGTTCATGTAAGAAAGTAGTTGTATGTGTCTTATATTGATTTTTCACAGCAGTAAAACAACTGGTGGCACTTTGCCATCTAGTCTTTCAGTAAAATTTACATACTATTCCTCAAAGTCAACACGGAATACGGTAGAACGTCTCCAATGCAATCGCTAAATAATTTATCAAAGACCATTTTCGTCTTGTACCAACCCTTTACTTGATACAGACGTCTTTAAACACATTTGTAAACAGTGGATTATTCCATGATTATATATTGGATTAGTCCATTTTTAATTTAAGGGGTGCCTGGCCTAAATTTTCAATTTCGTTTTGTTTATCAGCAAACAGTGTAGACTCTGATCAGACGCCGCATTATGCGGCGTCTGATCAGAGTCTACACTGTTTGTCTACGTCCCATATATGGGATCGTGGGAGCAAATGGGTTAAACACATTTGTAAACAGGATAGACCCAGATAAGACAGCGCATCCAGGATCTGATCTGATCAAGTATGGAATGATATAGATGTGAACCTACAGTTTTAGTCATGGTCAACATTGATAATGTCATTCTAAAACAAAACCTATTAAATATTCATATATTCATTACTTGTTATACGAATAAGCATTAACTAAATTGTTAACCTTCAACCTTCAGATAAAATTAAGCATTATTCGCCATGTAGGGTGACAGTTTAAGGAGGTTGACTGAAAATGGAAATGTAATGTGCGTAATGGAATACATCGACACATCCATTACAGTTTCATTTAACCAATTCAGTGTCAGGATTGTCGCCTGTTAGACACATTTATGTCTGTTTCGAGTTTTAGAGTGGGCGCTTGTTCAATTTCTTTATACAAAGATTAACAATTAAATAGTTTGGATTTTAATGAGACGCCGACCAACTTCGTCGTCTCATCTGGATCCGACCTGTTTACATATGATAACACAACTTATCGGGGGTCAAACAGGTTGGGATCTTGATGATTGATAAATTCGGCGTCTAAACTGGATCAAAACTGTTCACACATGTCTGTCAGGGCGCACGCAGCATAAGAAGGGTTAACGAAATATTTCGGAAACTTACACACCTTAAATACGCGTCTTAACAACGAGTGATAGTGCAAATAGGCTTTCTAGTACTCTTTCGAGTTAGATACATGTACCAGTACAAATGGGTTAGTTCTGTGACGGAGAAAACTTAACCCTAATAACGCTGAATTTTCAAATAAAATGGACTATGCCAAAATTCAAACAGGTAAAGCTCATGGTGAATTTAAGGGACAAACAGTGCATACCCTATCATCTGGGTCTACACTGTTTGCAAAAGACATTAGTGACTGTAAGGGTTAATACCGCATCTGACATCACTCGAAGAATGATGTAAAACAATGTTAGAGTACAATTACTATCTAAACAGTTTCAATTTCAAGGTTAAACCTTTACCCCATAATAACACCCATCTATGTCTTTGCTAAAGGAGAAGATCCAGATCAGACAGCTCCAGTAGGGTTCTACAGTATCTGCCATGGTCAAACATTCACGTGTGCATGTGTCATTATAATATATAATCTAATAAATATTTATTATATCATTATGCCTTACGTTAGTATTCATGGAGAAAATGGTCAAACATATTTCTCATCAACAGGGTACCGCTGGCATAAAACGTTGATGATTTCTTTGTCTCTTATCTGGAACTCTGACTGATTAGTGACATAACAATGTTACAACTTGATCAGCTGATAAATGTAAATAGACAAAATCCACCTAAACCAATAACATGACAATAATTGGAAGGGCAACTGAACAAATATGTCGAGCATGCTTACGTCGATACAGTAGAACCTGTCTTAAGCGGACATCAAAAGCAGGTCTAATCACTGGTCTGTAAGACAGGTGGTTGCTTAATGCAGGTCAGAAGTAATGCAGAAAGCTCCTTAAGGAGATTTCTGCATTACTTTTGACCTGCATTAAGTAACCATCTGCCTTTTAAGACTCCTATATTTGATAAATAAATGGCTGTTTAGGACAGGTTCTACTGTGTTGTGTAAAATTGGCGTAAAAAAGATGTGAGCTTGAACTGCGTTCCGTCGTCAATCTTACATTCTTACGATTCATTCAAGCTTTTGAGTAAATGTTGACTGAGGATCCTGACAAGATGATGAGTTACTGGTATCGTCGCTTGATTCAACCCGACGAGATGCTGCGTTACTGGTATCGTCTCTTTTTTCAAGCTGTTTGTAATGTCAGTCAAAAGAAAACAATAATCCTGATCTTGCGTTACATTCGAAATATAATAAGTGTTATTCAAACATATTCTTGTTTCCGACGGAAGATAATATACATGTATCACCTCTGTCATGTTATCACTTAACACATTCCCTCATATTGACGACTTTTGACGACTCTGTAAAAGTCATTTTGTGAAACCATTGTGATAAATAGAGCATTTGCTCCTATATGAGCAAATGCTCTATTTATCACAATGGTTTCAAACTACAAACTTCCTAAAAGTTTCCTTTTCTCTAGTTAATGCTCCTTTTCGGTAGATTTATTTAAAGAGGTAGGGTCTAAAAATAGCCTATGAGCTAATGGGTTAATAGATAAACCAGGGTGATCCTAAAAACAGGTGGTTGCTTAATGCAGGGCGAGGGTATGCAGAAAGCTCATACAGGAACTTGTTGCATACCCTTCGTGCTTCATTAATCTACCACATGTCTTATATATATATATATATATATATATATATATATATATATATATATATATATATATATATGAGATTTTTTGCGAAAGTAGAAACTATATAATCAGATCTATATTATTTCATAAGCAAACAAAGCAGACCCTGATCAGATGGCTCCAACAGGAGCCATGTGATCTAGGTCTACTCTGTTTGCAAATGCGTAGAAAGACGGTGTTTTAGGAAAGGGTTAATCCCCATATTTTGACGGTCACACTAGAGATGTTTAACTGTATTCATATTTGTATATCTCTCTTATCACTTTGTATACGAAATTAAATCGACCTAATTATCCATATAAAGTGTCTGTCAGCAGTGGTTTGTTTGGAATACATAACTGGCAGGGTGAAATAATTCGGATGTCAACTATACAATCAGAGGTCCATATAAGATGTGCATGTTAAAACATATTAAAGAAAAACTCCTTTACTACTGCACCATGCCCTATGGTGCGACAACTCTTTAGATCTGTCTCAAAGAGATGAATCTAAAGAGTGATCACACCGTAAGGTTTGGTGAAGAAACGGTGGTTTAGAGTTTAACCCATTTGCTCCCAAGATCCCATATATGGAACGTAGGCAAACAGTGTGCGGCGTCTGATCAGAGTCTACACTGTTTGTTGATAGGAGTTTCAATATAAAACAAAACGAAATTGAAAATTTAGGCCATGCACCCCTTAGATAAAAAATAAATGGACTAATCCAATATATAAACATAGAAGAATCCACTGGGAGCAAATGGGTTAAAAAGGCACATTTATCTGTCGCTCTGTATACAATATAAGGATTGGTTGCACAGTTATGTCTCGCGAATGCGACCTCATATTGTATTAACATAGGCGGCTACAAAAACAGGTGGTTGCTGAAAGCAGGGCAAACGTAATGAAAAAGCTTCGATAGGAGCTTTCTGGATAACTTTTGTCCCGTATTAAGTTACCAATTATTTAAAAATCTTGCATTATATTTCTTGTCGTTTCAGCGATATGTTACTGTGTAATGTATGAATAATACATTTCGATGTCATCAATCTAGCTACCTCGGCGACATTTCACAGATAAAAGGCGTCTATACTCAGATCGAATATCACGGGAGACTGTCAATATCCCTTACCTACTTACAAGGGTCAGTTTGTCATTGTCACCAATATATTGTTGCTATGATAATGAATTCGTATCCCTGAACAAAATGAAAAAAGACACCACACAAAGCCAACTATTGTGAGCTAAGATTTTCCAAGATTGGAAGTTTTATCCTACTCAAATCAAATCTGAATGTCAAAGATAGACCAAAGAAAGACAAAGTATACATGTAAGTTCAATTCACCACTTGCCTACCAGAGGTTCAGATAACATTTTCAAGAATAACTCCTTTATTTCTCCACCAAACCCTGTATTATTTCTCTTCAAAACGATTCTAAGGATTGGTCACAGCACAGGGTTTTGTGGAGAAATGGCGATTTTAGTATTTGAGTACGCACCTCTTTACCTGGTGCTCTGCTAACAGTTGCGAAGTGAAAAATATATATTATATTTGTAAATTAAATATGTTCAAGAATAACTCCTTTATTTCTACACCAAACCCTATAGTTGATGTCCCAGTATAGGCTACCATGCACCCCCCTGCATAAATTTTTTCACATATACCAAGTTGTTTAGAAAGTCAGGTGGGTCAATATTCCAACCTGTCCTCAAAGATAAACTCAATTGAAAGGTATTTTAGAGCACGGTTTCCATGGCAACCATCACTCAAAACCAGAGACATGCCATATTTGCTTTAATATGCCATAACAGTCTTTCTATTAATTATAGAACAACAGAACTGGTGTCAAAAGAAGCTTATACATTACGCTTTAACTTTATTTGCATCTCATTTGCATATTCATGAATATTAATAAGAATGGCTAAAAATAGCAGAAAATTGCTTAAATTTTATCATTTGTCCAAATAAAGTTTCGTTTTAAGAAGATTTTAGCCATTTTCTTGAGATAAAAGTTATTATGCATAATATATAACATCACTAGTTATTGATATATGATATTATTTTTATCCCCCCCCCCCCGATCAAAGGGGCGGAGCATATTGTTTTAGCCCTGTCTTTTTGATGGTTGGTTTGTTGGTTTGTCCACAACTTTAACATTGACGATACTTCTATAGCCATTGCACATACATAATTCAAACTTGGCATGCATGTGCAACTTATGCTGGCGAATATTTTAGGAGTGACTTATTAAGGTCAAGGTCATACATCAAGGTCAAAGGTCAAATTACAGGTCAAATTTAGATTAGCGAAAAATAATCATCATTCAACATACATCCTTAAAACTTGGCATGCATGTGCAACTTATAGAGGCGAACAATTTTAGGGGTGGCTTATTAAGGTCAAGGTCATATATCAAGGTCAAATGTCAAATTACGGGTCAAATTCAGGTTAGCGATAATGTTGTCAATCAACATACATCCTTCAAACGTGCCATGCATGTACAACTTATGGAGGCGAACATTTTAGGGCGACTATTTAACGTCAATGTCATAAATCATGGTCAAAGGTCAAATGGGACATAGTGTTTCACAAACATTTTAATTATGCATATATAAAGTACATAAATTCCACTTGATATGTGCATACAAAAATGGGTGAGGTCAGACATAGAAATGGAATGCGAAAAACACTGAATATGTCATTTATCTTGAATTCTTACTAAATGTGGTATAACAAATAATTCGGATTTTAGGTGCAGACTATCCACACTAAAGTATCTGTCGACAATAAATATAGATCTATATGTTCATGAATATTAATGAAATACAGGATATATGGCAAATATACAATCAAAGTCATAATGCTGGCATTCTAAATCATTTTTAAGTTAAGTTGGCCATCATTATCTTCTATAACTCTTAAGTTGCCATGTTGAAAAGCTCCATTACATCACATGTATTCTGATATGACCTACAATGAAGTTTAAGTATTAGTCATTTGTCGGCATGAATCTTTGTTGTAACATTACTAGTCTCACAATGAAATTCAACTGTCGACATAGTCAAATCGATCACACATCTTCATCACCAATCAGCTCGCAACTGTCATCGTTTGTCTCAACATCACGTTTATCGGTTGTCTCTTCAAGATCATCAATCATCTCCTCCAGTACGTTACGCATCTGAGGTGGCAGTATGTGACCATCCAACCACAGCAGCCCCAGAAGTCTATTTTCCCAGACTGTCCATCCATGACCATCTGGTGCCTGAGCAATATTGGGGTTCTGTATGTGTGATCTTTTCCAGATACCGACATGCTAGTTGTCTCAGACACTTTATACATAGCGGCAAAGTAGAGAGAGACAGAGATCGACCATTTTGGACACATCAGGGCTGCCATCACACAACTCTTTCATTTTCATTAGTCTTACCTTGTCCACAGTGTTCATCCTAGTATTTCCATAAACTGTGCACGTGACAGAGTCTAAGTCTGAGGGGAAACGTTTCTGTTACTTTCCACTCCTTCCCTAATTTGGCTACCCGATATTCTTCTGCCAGTCCGCTTGAAATTTCCCCCATATTGTAGTTTTCTCTAGTTACTGTTCCAGTGTCTAAAAGTACTTCACAATTCTTAAATTCCCTCATGTAGAAGAAAATGATGAAGAAAATGTCACTATCTGGATATCTTATTTGATAATTGCCATACCCATTCTCTATGCAATATAAGGTAAACACAATTACCCGGGTTTCTGTTCCTTCTTGTTAGGGTCTTCTATCGTAGTTTTAACTAGTTTCACCGTCTTCTGACGTGTATTGGAATGCTTCACCATCACGAATGAGCACAACTCTCCGACCCTGTAATGTCTGGACATATTCATCACTTTCCCAACTCCTATTTATGGCGTTTACTGTTTCTTGTTTTCGTCATTTGTGTGAAAAGATGTACACTCACCTGGAATTTTTGTTTTCTCTTTTTATCATCAGCTTTTCTCCATATCCTCAGCGTTTTATCTCCATTGATTTAATATACCCTTCTTTGTACATATCTGTGCTGATACTGCTGAATATCACATCTGCTGTTTTGATGTCATATTGAACAAGCTTTAAGACATTTGTTTCAATTTAGGAGGGACGTCAATAAGCGAATGGAATAGTACATTGCCGTCTTCAATTATAAACACCTTACCTTTAGAGATATTAGCATGTTCTATACCTTTTATCACATATTTGAGTCACTTAGATTTGCCTGTCTTGGGTAATGAAGCTATCAGTGGTACCAATACTAGACGAGACCGGTGTCATTGGATATTGCAACAATTCTTCTAAATCAGTCTGAATAGCCACAAAGGACTCCCTTGCCTTTTTTCCTAGTTCTGGAATGTACTATTTCTAGTTCGGGCCGTGAAGACGAACAACTCCATGCTGTATTATACCAGCATCGGAATCGTTTTTGTCTGACATGCTTGAAAAGAACTTTCTTTGAGCCTATCAAGAGATTGAACTCGAAAACAATGGAGGACGATGGAAAAAACAATGGAAACCAGCAAAAATGAAATCATCAAACAGCAAAGTCATCCAATATAAACAACAAAAGTAACAGTATAATGCTGTTGCTGGTGCAATCTCAAAAGCAAGATAGACAGATTGACTGCAGCTGTGAAATTCAGCACAGATATGTACAAAGAAGGGTCCATTAAAGCAATGGAGAGAAATTGCCGGGGATATGGAGAAAAGCTGTTGATAAAAGGAGAAAACGCTATAGAAACGCCTGGTGATAGTAAATCTTTTCACACAAATGACGAAAACAAGAAACAGACGAGTAAACGTCATGAATAGGTGTTGGGAAAGTGATGAATAGGTCCAGACATTACAGGGTCGGAAAGTTGTGCTCATTCGTGATGGTGAGGCATTCCAATACACATCAGAAGACGGTGAAACTAGTTAAAACTACGATAGAAGAACTAAATTGCACATAAGAAGGAACAGAAACCCGGGTAGTACTGTATGCCTTATATTGCAAAGATAATGGGTATGACAATTATCAAATAAGATATCTAGATAGTGACATTTTCTGTATCATTTTCTACTACATGAGCGAATTTAAGTACTGTAAATTACTTTTTAGCACTGGAACGGGTAACTTGAGAAAACTACAATATGGGGGAAATATCAAGCGGACTTGCAGAAAACTATCGGGTAGCTCTCCTCGGTATTCAGGCATATTGTGGTTGTGACACCACAAGTGCGTTTAAGAGGAGGGGACATGTAAAACCTACCAAGGTTATAGAGAAGAGGCCGCGAAGTGTGGCCTCTCTAGCCAAATTAGGGAAGGAGTGGAAAGTAACAGAAACGTTTCCCCTCAGACTTAGACTCTGTCACGTGCACAGTTTATGGAAATACTAGGATGACTTCTGTGGAGAAGGTAAGACTACGGAAAATGAAAGAGTTGTGTGATGGCAGCCCTGATGTGTCCAAAAATGTTGACCTCTGTCTCTCTCTACTTTGCCGCCATGTAAAAAGATCACACATACAGAATCCCAATATTTCTCGGGCATCAGATGGTCATGGATGGACAGTGTGGGAAAATGGACTTCTGGGGTCGCTGTGGTTGAATGGTCACATACGACCACCTCAGATGCTTAACGTACTGGAGGAGATGACTGATGACCTTGGAGATACAACCGATAAAAGCGATATTGAGACAAACGATTACAGTGGTGAGCTAATTGGTGATGAAGATGTGTGATCGATTTGACTATGTCGACAGTTGAATTTCATTGTGAGACTAGTAATGTTACAGCAAAGTTTCATGCCGATAAATGAATAATACTTAAATTTCATTGTAGGTCATATCAGAATACATGTGATGTGACATGGTATACAACTTAACTTATAAATGATTTAGAATGCCAGCATTATGACTTTGATTGTATATTTGCCATATATCCTGTATTTCGTTGACAATAAGACTGTCTAATTAATATTTATGAACATATATATCTATATTCCATGTCTACAGATACTTTAGAGTTGATATTTTGCACCTAATCCGAATTATTTGTTATACACATTTAGTAAGAAATCAAAATAAATGACATACTCAGTGTTTTTGTGTCAGTGTTCCATTTCTATGTTTGACCTCACCCATTTTTGTATGCACATACCAAGTGGAATTTATGTACCGTATATGCATAAACAAAATGTATTTGTGAAACACTATGTCCCATATGACCTTTGACCATGATGTATAACATTGACGTTAAATGGTCACCCTAAAATGTTCGCCTCCATAAGTTGTACATGCATGGCAAGTTTGAAGGATGTATGTTGAATGACGACATTGTCGCTAATCTGAATTTGACCCATAATTTGACCTTTGACCTTGATATATGAAATTGACCTTAATATGTCCCTCCTAAAATTGTTCGCCTCTATAAGTTGCACATGCATGATGTATGTTGAATGATGAAAAAATTATCGCTAATCTAAATTTGACCTGTAATTTGACCTTTGACCTTGATGTATGACCTTGACCTTAATAAGTTACCCCTAAATATGTTTGCAAGCGTACGTTGCACATGCATGCCGAGTTTGAAGTATGCATGTGCAATGGCTACAAAATTATTGCCAACGTTAAAGTTGTGGACAAACCAACTATCAAAAAGACAGGGCTAAAACAATAAGCCCCGCCCCTTTGATCTGGGGGGGGGGAGGTTTACATAAAATAACATCATATCAATAACTAGTGATGCTATATATTATGCATAATAACTTTTATCTCAAGAAAATGGCTAAAATCTTCTTAAAACGAAACTTTATTTGGACAAATTATAAAATTTATGCAATTTTCTACTATTTTTAGCCACTCTCATTAATATTCATGAATATGCAAATGAGATGCAAATAATGTTATATAACCAAGTTAAAGTGTAATGCATAAGCTTCATTTTGACACCAGTTTTGTTGTTCTACAGTTAATAGAAAGAATGTTATGGCATATTAAAGCAAATATGGCATGTCTCTGATTTTGAGTGATGGTTGCCATGGAAACCGTGCTCTAAAATACCTTTCAATTGAGTTTATTTTTGAGGACTGGTTGGAATATTGACCCACTTGACTTTCTAAACAACTTGGTATATGTGAAAAATTTTCTGCAGGGGGGTGCATGGCAGCCTATACTGGGACATCAACTACTATGTTGTGACCACTCTTCGAGACGACGGTTTGGTGGAGAAATGATGGTGTTAGTATCTGTGGGTGCACGCATTTATCTGATACGCTGGCCCTCACGATCTGCAATATGTTTGTACATAGTTTTGGCCATTGCGTTCAATACCTAGAAAGTGAAAAATAAATTGTAGCCATGAAATTAGTTAGTATGATATACAGCTGAACTTCGATATCTCGAACTTCAGTGGACTATACAAATTAGTTCGAGATAGCAGAAGCTCGGATAATCCGATTTCTGATCTGGACAATGTCTTAAATTCACAGCTTAATGCAACTCTAAAGTAATGCTGAAAGCTCCTGTAGAAGCTTTCAGCATTACTTTAGACCTGCATTAAGCCGTCACGCGTGTTTCTAGATATGCGTGGTAATACATTGTAGAGTATTTCTGTATATTGTACGTTTTGGAAGGACTGAACTTCAAGTTCGAATTATCCCGAAGTTCGAGTTATCGAAGTTCAAATGTACTTGTATTTTTGGAGCACTTAATGTTGGATGGATCATCTACAGAAAATTACAAAATCTGTAGATGAATGACAACTTATGACAGATTTTACTGGATTATCTAATTAAGGTCGACGGACGGGAAGTTCAACGAACGACCATGCTGTCATATGAACATTCAGGAAATTCAGATACTTCAAGATCTATGCACATGTATGAATAACGATTTGATTTATTCACCACTTTGTATTGTACCAACATTTTAAAAGACCGCCGTCCCCTAACAAAATAAATGAAAATCTGATTATTGTTCCCATGGCATAAATTGTAGAATAAGATCTCTATATTATTCCATAAGCAATCAGAGCAAACCCTGGGCAGATGGGTCATTTCTGATTTTGTCTGATCTTGGTCTATTCTGTTTGCAAATATATGAAAAGTTATTTATATATTATGTAAAGGGATTAACCTGGATATACGGGACATCAATTATTCAAATAACATACATGTACTTTAGTTTGTTTTTAGGGTTAGTTTATATGGGTGAAGAGGTTAACCTGGGTATACGGTACAGTAATTATTTAAACAACATACATGTTGTTTGAATATCATTTCTTAGAGTTAGTAATTAATAACAAAGTAGTACTCCAAACTGCACCAATATTATCAACAACATTTATTGCATTGATATGAATTGAAAGATGAACACTATCACTGGGTATGGCATTTCTGACTTGCTGGGGTCATGCCGAAGGATTGAGTTAATAATCGCTAATAACCACTTTGTTAATGGTTTGACTGTTGTTACAGTCTGTCATTTTTTGTACAGTAAAGTCCCGCTAATGCGACCACTTAATGAACACACATGGCTGTCTTCATAAGCAGGTGGTTGCTTAATGCAGGTCGAAAGTTATGCAGAAAGCTCCTATAGGAGCTTTCTGCATAACTTTCGCCCTGCCTTAAGCTACCACCTGCCTTTGCCACTGTGAATTATGCCCGTTATTGGTGGTCGCATTAGAGGGGTTTTACTGTAATACATTAATACATTCAAAGACGTTAAAATGGTGATTAACGTGTGCAGCAATTTTCCCCCTTACACTTAATATCCAAACCGGAAGCCATTATGGCCCTTGCGGCATTTGATTATTTTAAATTTGCAACATGTTGTAACAAGGGTTTCATTCTAGCTATACTAAAACACTTTTCCTTCAAATTTAATTACCCTTTGTCATCACTATTAATTCTTTATGAAAGTCCAAACAAGTCACATTCATGCATCTGCAAACAAGGCAAACCCAAATCAGATACGCCATACAGAAAAAATATTTTCAGTTCCGTTTAATTATGTTATTTCACCTTCATTGCACTCTGTTATAGGGATTTCCTCAACAATCTTCAAAAGGTGTAACACTACCAAAATGTTCACTTAGTAAGCATTTAAAATAAAGTGATAACGATATGCTACTTGTTGTATCCGCATGGACCATTTTTGAAACTTCCATTATTCGTGAAAAGTAAATGACATAACAAGTGTCGCCTTATCTGGATCAAAACTGTATCCATGCTTATAAAACTTTAAGTTGAGTCTGAGTTTGTTCTCAAGTATTTGATTGGTCTTTGGCTCAAATCTGACCAATCAAAAGCTTGAGAACTCAAATCTGACTAATCAGAAGCTTTAGAACGAACTCAGACTCAACTAAAAGTTTTTTATAAGCATGGACCCTGTTTGTAAATGTCAGTCAGTGTGCTCGTCTTTATGTGTTGAACCTTTTTTTTTACAGCGAAACCTGTATTAGACAGCCGATTAATGAAGAAACATTGAAGTCTCAAAATACAAGTTACTGCTTAGGGTTGGACATGTGTGATGCACGAGGCTCCCGAAAGAGCTTCATGCACTACAAGTATCCTGCATTAAGCTGGCACATTTCTATAAGGTTCTTATTCCATCTTATTTTGAGTGTCTGTTTAACACAGGTATTTGTGTATTTACCTTGTTTTCAACCCTTTGATAATCGTACCTGTATTATTACTTTTATTTTCCTTTCGTAGGAGAGTATACATGGGTGCATTCAATCTCCTGTAGGTATATAAAATTATGTTGTTTCACCCGTTATAGGCATAATTATCTGTATATCTGGGTATCATTTATATTAACTACATGTAATTTAATTCGTACAATCATGTATATCCGTGTTATTGTCCTTTCGTTTCGTTGGAGATTATACTCGGGTGTCTGTTGTCATTTGGTTAATGATGCCTACCTGTATATTGTATCTCTGGCTTTCGTAACCCTTATTCAGCCGTAAATGTCGTCTGCTTGGAAATAGTTGTCTGCAAATAGTAAACTTCGGATTGTTGCATTTTAAAAATGGAAAACATATCTAAAGACGAGTGTCAGACAGTTTTGATCCAGATCAGATGCCTCGTTACGTGACGTCTGATCTGGTTCTAAACTGTTTGCGAATACCAGTGAAGTCGTGTTCGGCAGAAAAAGAGTTAAATGATACAGGAATAGATTGTATTTGTTATTGATTCGATGGTCTTGTAAATGTAAATGTATGGTAATAGTCAGTATTTATAGTGTATCATTCTGTATATTATGCCATGATATGATGCTGAACAGTAATTCTGCTTAAATGCAAGGTTCATTTTAGATCTGCACTTTTACATTGTTATCTGTATATATGTTACTGATCTCGATTTATGGAGGAAATGCATACACTAACTTACTTGCGTTTTGCTGTTGACAATGTGTTTAAAAGGTATTCCCCACATTTTAGAGAAATGTGTCCAATAAGGTTCGTTCCCAAAGTCTTCTTACAAATATCAAATATCGCAGTATAACATATGTACATGTATCATAACAAGTAGAGTATGCGATAAAAAAGACTGCTGGGTTTGCCATTCACTACTGCAATTCAATCCCTTTGTGGCAAACACCAACTTCCAGTTTTGGAAGATTTCTATTATAATTTCATTTGCACATTTCATTTTGTTTGCCGGGAGCTTCCCCATTTGTTGTTTTTACAGCAACATTTGTACTTGTAAGTCTATGGTTTACATGTTAAGATCATTTGTACTTGTAAGTCTATGGTTTACATGTTAAGATCAATTTTATACGTCTAGACTGTTCGTGTAAACGTCACTTTAGACGACTTCTTGTAGAACTTTGAGGCAAGTGGGGACTCTTAAATCTTACCTTGTATAAAAACATGTCTGCGTGATCGTGGATCAGGTTGAAGTTTGACTATTTCCCACAGGTCCAGATAAGATGCGCATGTTCAAGAATAGCTCATCTATTTCTCCACCAAACCCTATACTGTGACCACTTTTTAGAATCGTCTCTTCGAGACGATTCTAAAGAGTGGTCACAGTATAGGGTTTGGTGGAGAAATAACGATTTTGATATTTGGGTACGCGCCTTTACCTGTAGCTCAGGGTCCATGCTTATAAAGCTTTTAGTTGAGTCTGAGTTTCGTTCTCAAGCTTTTGATTGGTCAGATTTGAGTTCTCAAGCTTTTGACCAATCAAAAACTTGAGAACGAACTCAGACTCAACTAAAAGCTTTTCTGATTTGAGTTCTCAAGCTTCTGACCAATCAAAAACTTGAGAACGAACTCAGACTCAACTAAAAGCTTTATAAGCATGGACCCTGATTTCCAATTTGATTATGTTTCAGACACTATTGACCGACCATCAAACAACTTTATTCCTGATGATACGCCTAGCCCCTGATGATACACCTAGCTCCAGGCTGTTTGCATATGCTGGTAAGGTCGCGAACAGCGAGAGAAGGGTTAGAAAGCTTTATGTGATAGGTAATCGTTCTTTACCGTATGCGATACAATGAAACCTCGATGCTTCGAAATTTTAGTAATAAAGAATTGACGCATTTTCAGGCAGGTGGCTCCTAAATGCATGGCGAATGTCATGCAGAACGCTCCTCTACGAGCTTTCTGCATAACTTTCACCCTACATTAAGCTGCCATCTGTCTTAAAGACATGTGGCACATGTACACTTATCATATTGGGATTGATAGAAACTGCAATGTCAGATCTATTGTGATTCCATAAGCAAACAAGACAGACACTGATCAGACGGCTAGTACAGGGATCACTGATCTGGGTCTATTGTGTTCGCAAAGACGTTACATTGTAAAATGCGTGTGTATAAACCAAAGGGCGAACTTCAGAATGTTTGGTATTTACACGTCGTATCAGACAAACGTTGACAAGCTTTTCAAGAGTGTGTTTGCGTTTAATTCCGCTATAAGAAAGCACGTGATTTGATTGACGGAAATATCAGATTTACAAAATACGATTTGTTAAAGAAACGCTGACACACAATGCATTTACTACATTGATAACACCCGCTGATTGATGTTTGACTTTGACAGATATATGCAATTTGACGAGAAAAACATTGTTATTAACATATGTATTCACTGCCAACTTCGCTAGAAGCGACTACAGGGCTCACTGTAATACAGAGCTCCAGATAAGATAAGTAAAATTAAATCATTTTCAGGAATATCTTCTTTATTTCTCCACCAAACCATATCTTGTGAACACTCTGTAGAATCGGCTCTTAAGGTCACAGAATAGGTTTTGGTGAAAAACAATACAATTATATAAATTGGGTACGCACCTTTATCTTTAGATCTGTAATAGGCACATCTGTCGTTACCTTTGCAAACAGTTTCGGTCCATAAATACGCCTTTCTACGCCTTTGCAAACAGAGTATACCCAGATCAAACGGCTCCTATATGAGCCATCCGATCAGGGTCTGCTATGCTTTCAGGTACAATATAGGTATGATTCTACAGTTCCCGTGTACATGTGCTATTATAACAAATTAATTTAATTAATATTCATGACGTCATTATTTCTTACTTAAATATTCACGGAGTAAAGGGTTAAAACCTCATTTAGCATTTTAAAACTATGCTATGATATAGGCTTGTATTTGTAAAAGATCTAAGCATAGTATGCTGTATTGAAGTTTTAAAGCATATCTTATAATCAAAGGTGCCCGACGCATGCTTGGACTCATCCATGGAACACCCCCCCCCCCAAAAAAAAAAAAAAAAAAAGAAAAAAAAGAAAAATGTGATCGAAGTATGTTCAACTGGCCTAAAACTATCTATTTGAACCTTAAACCACTCCGAAAAACGAGAAAAACACGACCCGGAAAATTTTTCCTATCGGGTCTATATGTATTGAAAGGTACCTAACTACGACAGATCAGCGGCGGAAAATACAACAGTTATGTTTTTCAAAGTCATACAGCAAAGCCAATTCAACACCGATTTCAATCAGTTTGGTCTTGATCCGTTCCAAATTCCATATGCTAAGCGGCACAATTAGTGCTTTCCTTAAATATTGCTCCGTCTTGTCGCTGCAAGACGGCGAATTTGAAGAAAAAAAACGCTAGAGCGAAACGATGTGACTCTCGCCAGGATGCATAGACGTATATAGGGGGATTTGTATTCGTTAATCTTTTCAACAAAAACGCGAACTATGGTTAAACACTATCTAAAAACATTCAACTCGCCGCAATTAAAACGCTGCTTACTATTTCCAGTCAGCTACGAGGCGCCAGTTTTCTTTCTCCAACTTTCCTTTTGAACGGATGCGACCATTTTGCTGTGACCCGGCTCATAAACTATTCGATATGCAAATTGACTACTACCTCCGGGCCACAGCGATTTGGCCACCTCCGTTCAAAACGAAAGTAGGAGAAAGAAAACTGGCGTCTCATAGCAGACTACAAATAGCCAGCACCGTTTAAACTGCGGTAAGTTGAATGTTTTTCGAATGTGTTTCAGCATAATTTGCGTTTTTGCTGAAAAGTTTAACGAATACAGATCCCCCTATATACTTCTATGCATCCTGGCGGGAGTCACATCGTTTCGCTCTAGCGTATTTTCAAATTCGCGGTCTTGCAGCGACAACACGGGGCAATATTTAAGGAAAGCACTAACTGTGCCGCTTAGCATATGGAATTTGGAACGGATCAAGACCAAAATGATTAAAATCGGTGTTGAATTGGCTCTGCTGTAAGACTTTGAAAAACATGACTGTTGTATTTTCCGCAGCTGATCTGTCGTAGTTAGATACCTTTCAATACATATATAGACCCGATAGGAAAATTTTTGTTTTTCGGAGTGGTTTAAGGTTTAAATAGATAGTTTTAGGCTAGTTTAACATACTTCGATCACATTTTAAAAAAATAAAATATTTTTTTTTTTTATTTATTTATTTATTTATTTATTTATTTTTTTTTTGGGGGGGGGGGGGGGTTGTTTCCATGGGTGAGTCCAAGCATGCGTCGAGCACCTTTGCTTATAATATGATACAGAGATCACGTGTCCCTATACATTTATGTAATAGATGATCGAAATGGACATAGACAAAGACAAATATTTACACGGCGTATTCATACGAGGGGTGTTCAAAAAGTAATGCAAATAATTCATAACGTTTTGTTAATAATTTGTTTATATAAAGACGCATTCGTACTGTTTTAATCCAAGGTTTGAAATAGTTTTGAGCCTTAAACAGGTATACTGTTCATGTACGAAAAACTGCCGATATCAACACATGTCTGAAGATGTATCTGCCCCCGGCTAAGAAGCGTTTCAGTTTAGGTCTGGTGAGTAGTCTGGGTGATCAGGCTCAGTTATTTGTTTTTCTCTCAAAGGCTGTTTACAATAATGACTGCCCTTTGTGAAGGAGAATTGTCATACAGCAGGCGAACGTACTTCATTCCTGTTGAAAGTCGACGTTTAAGAAACTTTATGAAGAGTTTAGTACATTTTTGGCCATTCAATGTTTCTTTACTGACTCTGTTCGTTTTGCAATTACCTGTCTCTTAGAATTTTCAGTAACCCATACACGAATATCGTGCATTGGCTCAGATATGGTCTACGTATTATATGATGTGCCAAGTCATTTTTCGTGTACTTCAGGTATATTTTTAATATTTTGTTGGCCTTCAAATCTCGGTTTGCATTGTTGTTGGTCCTCATTAAGTAAATGTAGAATCCACAAAGCACAAAACTTATTAACTTTTATAATTTTCGTCCAAATGTACGTGGGATAAACACAAGCTAATGTGACCAGCTAACTGCCGAAGAGTCAGACGAGCATCTTTTATCTAAACATTTTCTCAATGTTTGATTAACCAGTTACGTATAAACATCTTTACATATTGGTACAGATGCACGAGAGTATTAGTCAATAATTGGTAAACACTAGTTTATGTAGATGCGGTAGCGACTGATAGCAAATTTGTTTTGCTTTTTCATTTATCTCAAACAACAAAATATTCTTGGATTTACAGAGTGGACTCTGTTTCGTTGCACAACAACATCGCCATTAGAGCGTGTATATACAATGAATTTTAAGTCTGCAATGTCGGGTGTTTTAAACGTTATCCCACAACTCGCATTTTCAAAGTGTTTGGATCAAGATGAGATGCTAGGTTACGCGGTCAATAGTTTCTCAAATGCTTGCTCGAATCGGATGTAGTCAAACTTGTACCAGATCCAGTTTAACAGACATTATATATTTGTACGACTCGTAAGGTTTAAGTACAACGGTAACCCTGCGGAAGGGAAGCACAACTACATGTACATGTATTTAGACGCAATGACGTCTATGGTTTTATCATTTTCTTGCAGGATATGCAAGTAACATACATCATTATCACCCGCCTCCTACATTATCATACGTATTTCATGCACCTCGTATACATTTGCTGTGTTTTCTTGTGTTGCTGTTCGGGCGGCTGTTTGTTCTGTATGTGGTGTTTCCTGCATGACTCATATTTGTACTTCACCAGAATAAATGAATCACCAAACAAATGAATCGTCAATCAACGCAAACTGGCTTGATAAGTATCAATCTAGAATGGGCTACTACATAGAATTTGTATATTTTGCTGTTATCATCGAAATAGTCATTAGAATTGTTAGATTTTGATTACACAGGAGAAGCCATCGGCGACTTGATTAAACAGTGTAGGATGTAATTGACATTGTATTCGATATAATCACAATAACTTTTGAAATTGCTAGCCCTGGGAAGCAATATCCCCTTTATCTCATATCCACTTCGTGCCCAACTCTGCACAAAACGTTCCCCGGTGAATACTGCATAGCCTACACATGTTGCATATGCCTAAACACTTAATAATATGATCATATCAACGTAAATATAAGAGGTTTGCAAAGTATTCACCATTCACACTTTAAAGCTAGCTTGTGAAGTAATACACAGATCAGGCAAAGTGTTCTGTAAGTTTTCAGATATATCACATATACTAGAAGTTTCATTAGTTTCAAACAATATATAAAACCATGCTTAATGCGACAATTGACAACACTTCCTTCATTGAGTACAAAGTCGGGCTTATTATTTGGAAAGTAGTACCACCTATTCTGATTCTTCTCGGTACAATTGGAAATGTTCTGTCAATCATTGTGCTGACGCGTAAGGCAATCCGATTATCAACGACAGCTTTTTATCTCACCGTACTGGCATTATCTGACCTGGTGGTGTTGTACTCTGGACTTCTCCGACAGTGGATCAGACTTGTCTTCAAAATTGAGGTGCGCGATCTGAGCAATGCTGGCTGCAAAATCAATGTCTGGATCGTGAACACGTCACTTCAGTATTCCGCATGGATTCTAATAGCTGTTACTTTTGAGAGGTTTGTTTCGGTTTGGTTTCCTCTAAATGTACGGAGTATCTGTACTAGGGGATCTGCAGTAGTATCATTGTCTTTAATACTAGCATGTTTGGTTCTGCTTAACTCACATATGCTATATGGTCTTGGGTTTAAGGATGACATCAACGGAACTGTCATTGAAAGGTGCACTGGAATGAATACGGATTATGTCTCCTTTTTTAGCAAAACATGGCCTTGGATTGATTTGAATATATTCTTTGTATTGCCATGTTTAGTGCTAGTTTCCGGAAACTCTCTGATTTTATTCAAAGTGAAAAACAGCCAGAAATTGGCTAAAGCTAGAAGTGTATTGCCGGTGAAAACTAGAAACAGACAAGGTCAAAGGGCTTCTGGTGGCAAACAATTGTCAATGACAATTATGTTACTTACGCTTAATATTGTGTTCCTGGCTTGTTCACTACCTGCAGGTATATTCATCATTGGAGAATCCTACTGGTTTAATGACGCAATACAATCTAACGACAGTCATAAATTTGCTGTTCTGGAACTTTGCCAGGCGATTGTTCACATGCTTATGTATACAAACAACGCTCTAAATTTCCTATTATATTGTCTTAGTGGCACAAAATTCAGAAAAGAAGTTCTGCGGATGTTCTGCACTAGTATAATTGGACACTCAGCGCCAATGCCGAAGTCGAATAAAATCGGTGAAAAGAATAGAGTAGTTATTCGTTCAAATCCCACTAAAAGGGCACAATCAGATGCATCAAGTGCAAGATTTGAAACTGACAGAGACCTTTCGGACGTCGCAGCAAATGGTAGTGATGTTGGAATGTCTACAATAAGTTATTCCATCCAGGCGGGGCGTAACATATAAGCACACGTTTGAGGACAAAGACTGCAATAATAAAACTAGTTATGTGCATAATGAAGACACCCTAAATTATGGATTGAAACATATAAATAATATAAAACACTAGTCGTTGTAACGTGCAGCTAACGATCTTATACATGTACACGTTGCCTGCATGAAAATCAGGATATGTAATGGCATATAACGGCTTGTCGGTATTTGGTGTTAAACAAATAATTATTATTTCTCTATATTGTCGCTTGTCGAAGATGGTAGTTGTTAGTAGTTTAATGTTTAACCCTTCATTCCATAGAGACGTATTTGTATATACAGTAGAACATGTCTTATGCGATCATTGAAAATAGGTCTAATTAAGGGTTTAAGCAGGTGGTAGCTTAATGCAAGTCAAAAGTAATTCAGGGTCCATGCTTATAAAGCTTTTAGTTGATTCTGAGATCGTTCTCAAGCTTTTGATTGGTCAGATTTAAGCCTTTGGCTCAAATCTGACCAATCAAAAGCTTGAGAACTCAAATCTGACCAATCAAAAGCCTGAGAACGAAACTCAGACTCAACTAAAAGCTTTATAAGCATGGACCCAGAACTCTCCTATAGGACCTTTCTGCATTACTTTTTCCATGTATTAAGCAATCACCTGCTTTTTAAGATTCCTGTGTTCAATTACTGTGGGTGCAAGAACAACAAAACACAAAATTGAATTTATCTTTATAATTTGAAACTGCCCAATATTTGACTGCGGCTTCCGTATTAATAAACACACAATGGGCGCCGAAATGCAATAATGGCAAGCCCATCCTCTAAATAAGGTATAATAGCGTCACAATCTCCAATTGAGGTAAAATATTATCAATACAATATCATATAAAGCCCATCAACCGGGCTACATAACAACAGCATCAAGTAATCAAGCAATCATTTTTTTAAAGTTAATTGGCTAATCACATAATTGTTTATCAATACACGTTTTCCATTTAAGTCACATTTATTGTCCATTTAAAAGAAATACATTTCACAATACCAACTGCATATTTTAATTATTTGTTTGCTTATAGCATATCTTAGACCCGATTATAATACTATTTGGAATAGCTGTATATTCACTTGTTTTATATAAAAGAAAATATAGACTAATTACAGTGAAAACCCTCTAATGCGACCACTTAATGAATAAACATGGATGTCTTTATAAGCAGGTGGTTGCTTAATGCAGCGCAATAGTAATGCAGAAAGCTCCTAGAGGAGCTTTCTGCATTACTTATGCCCTGCATTAAACTACCACCTGCATCTAGCACCCATAATTATACCTCTTTTAGGTGGTCGCATTAGCGGGTTATTACTGTAGTTGATTAACGTTCATAGTGGTCTGAGTCTGCCACTGATATTCATGGTTTAAGGGGTTAACACATAGCGTCTCACGCTCAATGTTGGTAGAAGTAGGTTAGGTTGGATATCAAATGTAAATTATGGTAAGGAGAGCCAGAGTGACAAGAAAATCTAGAAGGAAGCTACACCATGGACTAGTTATAGTCAACAGTATTTTCCCGCCAGATATCCCCGTGCTTGATTTTAAGACCGAGAGAAAATGAGTGAATGATATATAAAACGTTTTTGAATTATTGTATTTTTATTGTATTTTTATTAACTTTGGATTTGATAACAGCTTGTCTTTTGGTGATAGGAATGTCTTAGCATGCTTAGGTGTTTAATGAATGTAACGCTTTCAACTGTGACTTATCAAAGTGGCATATCCCATCAGTGATTAACAAAAGAATCTTCTCAGTAGGAAACGCTTAAACACGCAAGATAATTTTGAATACCGTACACTGCAGACCCTAATCCGAGGGCTCCTCTAGGAACCCTCTGATCTGGATATACACTGTTTGCAAATGGCATTGAATGGTTCTAATATAACGTTACATGTATTGCAAAGTTTAATTACGATCGTGGTCGCCTATATTCGACATTATTATTATTCTAGATAAACTGCATGAATATATTTATATACATAATTTTTCAGTTAAAACTTGTATTGCATATATTATTGTAAAGTTGGTTTCCATAGATAACCTAAATAGATACATAAATGTTTTATAATTGTTCCCAGCTGCAGACGCCCCAGAGCTACAGATAAAGGTGCGTGCCCAAATACTAAAATCGTATTGTTATCACTAAAACCTATTCTGTGACCATTCTCTAGAATCGCCCCTAAGAGACGATTCTGAAGAATGTTCACAATATAGGGTTTGATGGAGAAATAAAGAAGATATTCCTGAAAATGATTTTATTTACGCATCTTATCTGGAGTTCTGCGCCTTCACTGCACCGCTGTTATTTGTGTACAATAGTACAGTTTAAAATGCATATTTCTTTTATTATTCATGTTTAAGTCTCAAAAAGTAAATTCAATGAATTTAAAAAAATCAATTGTTGTCTTATGTCTAAATTTCTACGAATACTGTAAAACCCCGCTAATGCGACCACCAAAAAGGGGCATACTTCTGGGTGACCACTTAATAAACAGCCACTGGTGCCGTTTAAAGCAGGTGGTTGCTTAATGCAGGACGAAAGTTATGCAGAAAGCTCCTATAGGAGCGTTCTGCATAACTTTCGTCCTGCATTAAGCTACCACCTGCCTCTGTCACTCAGAAGTATGCCCCTTTTTGGTGGTTGCATTAGCGGGGTTTTACTGTATTTACTTTTGATGGCGCTAGACATCCGACGAGCTAGACAACCATCGAACTGGGATGAAGATGTACCTCAACATAAATTTTGGATGCTATTGGAACCCGGAAGTGTTACTTGTTTTGTTTTTTTGGTTTTGATGGATCAGGGCCAAGAGTCCTTGACCTAAATAATTCATACATGAACACACTTTGATCTGGAACAGTTTGTATATAAAGTAAATCCCATATGAACCGGACGTTAAAATTAGTATAAAGACATGTCCTTCACAGTTGTTGTCATGATATGTTTAATAAGTATATTGTCCTGTGTTTACCGTGTTCTATGTTGTGGGGAAGTCTGAATGGGTACATTTATTTACACCATTTGTTAAGCTAGGGTGACTTTGAGATAAATGTGAGGTTAGGATATCCATGAAGCGCTTTAACCTATTCCCATTGACGACTTTTGACGATTCTGTAAAAGTCACTTTGTGAAATCATTGTGATAAATAGAGCATTTGCTCCTATAGGAGCAAATGCTCTATTTCTCACAATGGTTTTAATCTATAAAATTCTAAAATTTTCCTTTCTCTAGTTAATGCTCCTTTTGGGTAGATTTATTCAAAGAGGTTGTATCTAAAAATAGCATATGATGTATTGGGTTAAACCCCCTGTGATGGTTTTGCCACTGAACGACGTTCCAAGGCGGTACTCTCTTTGTCACCCTTGCTTTTATGTTTGTTGGGTGTCTTTGTACTTGTGAGTTTGTTCGTGATTGACGGTTTCGTCTCGTGTGTTTGTGTTTGTGTTTGTGTGTGTGGTTGTGTGTATGTTTTGCTTGCTTTCTGTCAGTGTTTTAGTGTGTTTTTTCGAGCTTGACTTTACTACTTTTTCATTTAGACATTTAGACATTTTTCATATATGACAACTTATCGCAAAGGTTGAAAGTAATACAGAAAGTTCCCTGAACAGCATTCTGCATGACTTTCACCCTGCTTTAAGCAGCCATCTCCCTAAAATGACCAAACTTGTTCTTTAACCCATTCCCTCATATTGACGACTTTTGGTGACTCTGTAAAAGTCGCTTTGTAAAACCTATAGGAACAAATGCTCTATCACAATGGTTTCAAACTACAAATTCTAAAATTTTCGTTTTCTCTAGTTAATGCTCCTTTTGGGTAGATTCATTCAAAGAGGTTGGGTCTAAAAATACCATATGTAGGAAAGGGTTAATGAACTGCCGGTTTAGAGGACTGCTGCTGCACTTCAGACTCGTTGAAACCTTTGAGTTATTACGTAGCGTCTCACATTGACCCAAGCCTTGGTGGCCTCGTGGTTATAAAACATTTAGCTTGAGTCTGAGACCTTTCTCAAGTATTTGACTAATCCTATACTTGAGAATGATCTCAGACTGAGACCCAGAAGTTTTATAACCTTAGACCCTGGTTACAAATGCAAGCCAGGCCATAGTGGGATAAGTGTCTTCTTTTTATTGGGTTCCTATGTGTAGAGACGCTTGCAAGTCGTTATCTAGGCATCAGTTAATTACTAAACCCTATCACTGATTTAGACGCATTTTAAAGCCTTTGCAAACATACTGGATCCAAATCAGACGACTCATGTAGGAGTTATCTTACCAGGGTCTGCTCTGGTTGCTGATGGACGTGTATAGATCTGATTTAACAGTTTCTGCCAGGGTTATTTGTAACATATTCTGTGTTTATATACCATTATACCAATTCAGTTGACAAATATTCATGATGCTAATAATTCATATTTGAATATTCATCAGATAAATGGTTAGATATGATCCATATCACCAACGTCGTCAACAGCATTAACATAAAATCATTCCCAGTTTCTCGATATGTTATAAGGACAATACTCCCTCGTGGTACCGTCATATCACTTAACCCTTTCTCTCTTATTGACGCCTTTTGTGCCCCTCTGTAAAACTCATTATTTGAAACCATTGTGATAAATAGAGCATTTGCTCCATAGAATCAAATGCTCTATTTATCGCAATGGTTTCAGAACTACACAATTCTAAAATTCTTCTTTTCTATAGTTAATGCTCCTTTTCGGTAGATTGATTCAAAGAGGTTGGGTCTAAATTTAGTCTAGGAGAGAACGAGTTAAATATGCACATAATAAGAGACACGTTTTTGGCACATTTGCAAACTGAGTAGATCCACACCAGACGGCTCCTGTAGAAACCAGGTATTCTGTTTGCCTATGAAACAACACCTATCTATTTCTGCAGTATCAATGATGGTAAATATATAATTGTTAATGATGCAATTAAAACAACTCCCCTAATTAATATACATACTGCCATTATACCTGACATCAAATATGCATAGATAAAATGGTTAAAGAGAAGTGCCAACTTAACCCGTTTAAAGTGTGAAAAGTGTCAACATGACCCTTTACTCGATTAACCCGTTCCCTCATATAAACATGTTTTCACGCTTTTGCAAACAGAGTAGACCCATATCAGACGGCTCCTAGAGGAGCCGTCTGATCAGGGTCTGCTCTGTTTGCTAATAGAATTAGATAGATGTGTTTCTTTAGTTTCTAAATATTCCACCTTCCATATTTCATCATAACTATTTTGTTAATGAATATTCAGTAGGTATTGAAATTTGTAACAAGCATAGAACAGGGAAAGGGTTAATAGTCATGTAATGAGAATAATTGTTAAAATAGCACATGAACATAGGCATTTTGGCAACTGTAAAAACTGTAGAATCGTGTCTATTATATCATACGCAATCATAGCAGCCCCGGGTCCATGCTTATAAAGCTTTTAGTTGAGTCTGAGTTCGTTCTCAAGCTTTTGATTGGTCAGATTTGAGTTCTCAAGCTTTTGATTGGTCAGATTTGAGCCAAAGGCTCAAATCTGACCAGTCAAAAACTTGAGAACAAACTCAGACTCAACTAAAAGTTTTATAAGCATGGACCCTGATCAAACGACTCCTACGGGAGCTGCCTGATCTGGATCTACTCTGTTTGCAAATGAGTAGAAATGCGTATTTATGGAGTAAATTGTTAAACTGTTGATGAATCTGGAGATTCAGCGACTGCATTGCTTGACAATCTGAATTCATTTTAGGAAATATATTCTTTAATACTACATGTACCTTAAGCTATGTTCCCATAGGCTGGGTCCTAGTAGTGGTTACCGTAGCATCCCCCCCCCTAGACTTTTTTTCATGGGTACCAAATTGTTCGTTGGGGTCCTTAGAACACATTTTGAGCATGCCCCCAAAAATAAGTTTGTCCCAGCTATGTTTTATTTAACGGTTTCCATGGTAACCCGAGGTAATTTTCGAAACTACCTTGGTTCAGAAAATGCGCCATAACTTTGTTTTTAGAAGCAATAGAAGGACAAAACAAGTACCAAAGTAAAGCAGAGACATATAGCTTGAATATGATATATGATTTTATTAATATTCATAAATGCATTCTTATGAATATTAATGAGGAAGTAAAAAATGTGATTTTTTTAGAAAAAAGGAGTTTGTTGTTTAGTCTGAGAGGCTTATTAATGCACAGAAATTATTGAATTTAGGTTTAAGTTGTTCGTTGGAGTCCTCTGAACACATTTTGAGTATTTCCCCAAATAATTTTGTCCCATCTATGTTTTATTAAAAGGTTTCCATGGTAACCCGAGGTAAATTCCGAAACATCCTTGGTTCAGAAAATGCGTAATAACTTTGCTTTTAGAGGTAATAGAAGGACAAAACAAGTACCAAAGTAAAGCAGAGACATATAGCTTGAATATGGTATATGATTTAATTAATATTCATAAATGTATTCTTATGAATATTCATGAGAATGTAAAACAAATGCTTTTTTTAGAAAAAGGAGCTTGTTGTTTAGTCTGATAGGCTTATTTATGCACACAGATTATTGAATTCAGGTTTAAATTGTTTGTTTGGTTCATCAGAACACATTTTGAGCATTCCCCCAAAGTATTTTTGTCCCATCTATGTTTTATTGAACGGTTTCCATGGTAACGCGAGGAGGTAAATTTCGAAACATCATTGGTTCAGAATATGCATAATAACTTTGCTTTTAGAGGCAATAGAAGGACAAAACAAAAACCAAAGTAAAGCAGAGACATATATCTTGATCATGATATATAATTTTAAAAATATTCATATATGATTGCTTATGAATCCGCTTTTTTAGAAAAATTAGTGTTTTGTTTTGTCTTAGAGGCCTATTAATGCACAAAAATTATTGAATTCAGGTTTAAATTGTTCGTTGGGGTCCGCAGAACACCACTTGAGCATTCTCCAAAATAATTGTGTCCAAGCTATGTTTTTAACGGTTTCCATGGTAACCCGAGGTAAATTACGAAACATCCATGGTTAAACAAATGCATCATAACTTTGCTTTTAGAGGCGAAAGAAGGACAAAACAAGAACCTGAATAAAGCAAAGACATATAACTTGAATATGATATGTAATTTAACTAATTTTCATAGATGTATTCTTATGAATATTAATGAGGAAGTAAAACAATCCGATTTTTGTTTAGAAAAAAGGACTTTATTGTTTAGTCTGAGATGCCTATTAATAAACAAGAGTTATTGAATTCATGTTTGAATGTTTTCATGTGAATGAAAATAAACCATCTTTATTTCAGGTAATATTTCTATAAAGCATGCGTATTTCAGCTTATTTGCATATAATGTACGTATATGAATAAGCAATTTTCTATGAGCATTGTATTTAGTATTATTTTGAGTATACGGTAAAATCTCGATTATTCGAATTTTCTTTATAGAAGCATTAAGACACTTTTAGGCAGGTGACTTCTTAATGCATGGTGAAAGTCATGCAGAAAGCTGCACTAGGAGCTTTCTGCATGACTTTCACCATGCATTAAGCTGTCACCTTTCTTAAATATCGATAATAATACGTACGTCAATGATAATACGTCAATATTTGAAGCGAATCCCATCTGTTGGATGCAACTGCCGGTGCTAAAGAAGTGAATGAGAGAGAGAGAGAGAGAAAGAGGAGAGAGAGAGAGAGAGAGAGAGAGAGAGAGAGAGAGAGCGAGAGAGGGGGGGGGGGCTAATGCCCGCCCCTGGGTCTGTCGGAATCAAGTGAGGGGATCTGATAAAACATCCCAGGTCGATTTTCATTTGAAACCGGAGGCCTAAGAGATACCCAGGGAACCCTTGTCCGTAAAAGTTTAGCGGACATGATCCACCCAGTTGCCGGGCTGGCACAAAAATCTTCGTCCAAGTCAGGCAAACGGGAAAGAAGTCCCGTGGAAGGAGAAAGAGACTCCCTAGACTTAATAAGGTAACGGAGGTTCACCGTAGAGCACGGAAGAGGATAGAGGACCCCTGTGAATAAGATTCGGGGGTCTAGGGCAGACAGAGGGTGGGATGATCTAAAACAATCTTCACACGCATTCTCAATAGAAAATATTGATGTTCAGAATCATCTAAAGAAAAAGAGGACTAAGTCCCGTCTAAATCTGAGTGAGAGGCTTCCACAAAGTCTGATTCCCTTAAAAAATAGGACCATCCCTAGGAGACATAATGGACAAAGTGTCTTCCTGCTCTCCCCCAGAATCCGCCCTGGTGAACGCCATGGATGGCAGCACCCGGGAAGAGTGGGACCCGCCAGAGACATAGAAGTGTGGACTGTGGGTTCACGTGAGAGCTAACCTCCCTCTAGGTGAAGCTTGCTGGTTCCCAGAATGAGTGTCGGCTATCGAGAGCGACCAGCCGGCGAATCTGAGGAGGCAGAGCGATGTCTTCGCATAGAAGAGTAATGGTAAGACCTCGATCTGCGATGAGAGCGGTGCGAGTGCCGGTTCCCATTAGAAGAATAAGAAGGTTTTTACGCCTCCTACGGGGTGGGTGGGATGGGGGCTGGGGAGTCCGAGGTGTACTCAGAAGATGAAGAGTACTTGCAGGGTCTAGACGACCAAGAACATCTAGACTTAACCAGAGCAGTTTCCTGTTGACTTTCACCACTGTAATGCGGTGTAGAAACAGAATGCCCTGTAGAAAAGATTGGACTGGTAGATTTACCGGTCCACTTCGGTATCCTGGTCCAAAGGACCAGACCGGGCCACCGGAGGACCGTTGGAGAGCAAACTTAGGACACCGGGCCAAAGAATACACAGTGACATCTTTGGGCGGGGGCTCGGTAGACCGGTCTGCTGGTGATGTCATGAAACGGAAGCACTAACGCCAGGACACCGGGTACCGGTGACGGATAACTGGGCCTAGATTCAGCGGGACCAGGCAAAACTCTTCACACAACAAGCGGACCGGGAGACCTGACAACAATAGTACCTGGGACCAGAACAAAGGGTACCATTCAAGTGGTAAACGGGGAACCCGCGCCCGGGCCAGCAGTTGGGTGACGATCTGCAACTAAAAACTGGGGAATCGACTGCACCACAGGGGCTGTTGACGAAAGAGATTTTAAAGAAGAAGCAGGCTTCTTCTGAGCTTTAGAGGACAGTGATTTGTCTGTTGCGAGGGAGTCGCTGACCAAAGAGAAGAATACTTCTTCCGTCGGGCAGCAAGCTCCCACGTTTCCCCTGTCCAGAGGGATGAAACTGGACAGGGAGCTGACGCGGAGCATCCGCAGCAGGCCAGACACACTTAATGAGTTGTCCAGCCTGTCGCGAAATGCTCGCAAGAAGCATTGCGTTGCTCTGGCATGCTGTGGTAAATAATCAAGCAAATGCATAAGACATCGCGAGTAAGTTAGAAGTCACGCAAGGCTAATATGGGTAAACATAAGCTGATGATTACAGTCGAGATGCTATATTTTTTCTATTGCATTGCAAAACACCCATAACAGTAATATTATTCATAAAACATGCATGAGGCTCAATTCCTCTGCTGTAATTTCTTACAAGAAATGTGTTGTTCACATACATGTATATTGCAATATAATAGAAAAACTTACTTTCCTACAACAGTTTACATTCTCATTAATATCTCTCAAAATAATATTCATTATCTACATATTTATATACATGAACATCAATATCGCTGTTTCAGTCAGTATCAAGCTCTATACTGGTTAACTAAAATAATCTCAGATAAAATGAACAGCTCATTCAAGTGTGTTTATTTTACATCTCATTAATATTCATAAATATGCATTAATAATCAAGAACCCAAAGTAATGGCCCCCTGCTCTTGTCAATGTTTGTTGTTCTGGTATTTTACGTAAAATAAATAATAGAAAAGATAGTACACTCGAAACAATGCTAAATATAGGGCTTATGTTAAATTGCTTATTCATTTACGCACGTTATATATATACAAATTAGCTTAAATATACATGTTTAAGAAATAGTACATGAACCAAAGATGTTTTCCTTTATTTGTATGTTGATATTAAAACATTTAAATCTGAATTCAATAACTATTTGTATATTCTTAGGCCTCTCAGACTAAAAACAAACTCGTCAAACTAAAAACGCATTTTTTACTTCCCCATTAATATTCATAAGAATCCATTATAAGAATGCATTATATGTATTCATAGAATTACATATCGTATTCAAGCTATATGTCTCTACTTTACGTTGGTTCTTGTTTTGTCCTTCTATTGTTTCTAAAAGCAAAGTTATGAAGCATTTTCTTAATCAAGATAGTTTCGAAATTTACCTCGGGTTACCACGGAAACCGTTTAATAAAACATAGCTGGGGCACAATTATTTTGGGAGAATGCTCAAAAAGTGTTCTGATGACCCCAACGAACACTTTAAACCTAAATTCAATAATTTTTGTGCATTAATATGCCTCTAAGACTAAACAAAAAACTTATTTTTCTAAAAAAGCGGATTTTTATACTTCCTCATTAATATTCATAAGCAATCATATATGAATATTATTAAAATTATATATCATAATCAAGATATATGTATCTGCTTTACTTTGGTATTTATTTTGTCCTTCTATTGCCTCTAAAAGCAAAGTTATTATGCATTTTCTGAACCAATGATGTTTCGAAATTTACCTCCTCGCGTTACCATGGAAACCGTTCAATAAAACATAGATGGGGCAAAATTACTTCGGGGGAATGCTCAAAATGTGTTCTGATGACCCAAACAAACAATTTAAACCTGAATTCAATAATTTGTGTGCATTAATAAGCCTATCAGACTAAACAACAAGCTCCTTTTTCTAAAAAACGCATTTTTTTACATTCTCATGAATATTCATAAAAATGCATTTATGAATATCAATTAAATCATATATCATATTCAAGCTATATGTCTCTGCTTCACTTTGGTACTTGTTTTGTCCTTCTATTACCTCTAAAAGCAAAGTTATTACGCATTTCTGAACCAAGGATGTTTCGGAATTTACCTCGGGTTACCATGGAAACCGTTTAATAAAACATAGATGGGACAAAATTATTTGGGGAAATACTCAAAATGTGTTCAGGACTCCAACGAACAACTTAAACCTAAATTCAATAATTTCTGTGCATTAATAAGCCTCTCAGACTAAACAACAAACTCCTTTTTTCTAAAAAACAATCACATTTTTTAATTCCTCATTAATATTCATAAGAATGCATTATGAATATTAATAAAATCATATATCATATTCAAGCTATATGTCTATGCTTTACTTTGGTACTTGTTTTGTCCTTCTATTGCTTCTAAAAACAAAGTGATGGCGCATTTTCTGAACCAAGGTAGTTTCGAAAATTACCTCGGGTTACCATGGAAACCGTTAAATAAAACATAGCTGGGACAAACTTATTTTTGGGGGCATGCTCAAAATGTGTTCTAAGGACCCCAACGAACAATTTGGTACCCATGAAAAAACAGTCTAGGGGGGGATGCTACGGTAACCACTACTAGGACCCAGCCTACCACTGTCGATCAGATCAACTCGATCAAGCCCGATCAAATGATCGGGGACTGTTCTGGCTCGACAGGAGTGATTGGGGAGGTATACAAATGTACCTTGGTCCGCATCGCTAAAACTCCCTACCCGAATGTTTTTGACATGTCATATAATTATATAACGTTTTACAGTGAATATTGAGGGCGTAGATGCTCTTTAGTCATTATATTGGAAATCACATGTTAATATAATTTCACTTTGTAGGGCGTATATCTAAAATTAATATTTTATGTATTTTGTACAGAGATTACTTGAAAATTACCAAATTTACCAAAGGCAATAGTAGCAATTTAATATCTTCGTCTACAAAGACACGAAAGTTGCAATGTTTTTAAAATATATCCTGCAGGAAGGGTTAGTTATAGATTAGTTATTGATACTTTCATGAATTAATTTCAAATGAGCTACCGGAGGAGATGAACTACATACATTCTTTCCATTGAAGTTTTAATAAGTGACTTGTAATGGATATATAGCTAACCTTAGCTTTAAACCATTTAGCTGCTGAATATTCATGTAAGAAACAAGGGGCAGCGTTAAGTTGGCTGCCAATTCGCAGTTCGCAGTTCGTTATTCGAATAACGAACTGCGAAATATTTCGCAGTTCGTTATTCGAATAACGAACAACGAAATATTTCGCAGTTCGTTATTCGCATGTGAATAACGAAATAGTTTGCAATTCAATTTACGAATAACGAAATGGTCAATTAAGCTATAAATTAACAGTACAGTAGAACCCCTCTAATGCGAACACTAACAGAATAACCATAGGTGTTAGCAGGTGATAGCTTAATTCAGGATGAAAGTAATGCAGAAACTTCCTATAGGAATTTTCTGCATAACTTTCGTTCTGCATTAAGCTACCACCTGTCTCTGCCAGACAGAATTATGCCCCATTTTGGTGTTCACATTAGAGGGGTTTTACTGTAATTATATTCTAGATACTGCAGAACCGGATTATCGTGGGTATATAAATAAAAGTCAGGCCACTTTGCAGTTTTCATTCGAATAACAAATTAGTTCCTAGTTCAATATCCGAATATATTCAAGACACTGTAGACCAAACTCATATGTAAATCAAATCATATGAATACAGTCCGGAGCCATTTGAATAACGAAATATTTCGTAGTTCTACCTCTGAATAACGAAATGGTCAAAGTAAGTTATTAATGTTCAATCATGATATTTTAGACACTGTACACCCCAGTCATAGTGAAATCAAAGATTTATATATTAATTCCGGAGCCATTTTGCAGATCATTATTTGAATAACGAAATATTTCGCAGTTCGTTATTCGAAAAACGAAATATTTCGCAGTTCGTTATTCGAATAACGAAATATTTCGCAGTTCGTTATTCGAATAACGAAATGATACAAATTAGTTATAAATTATCAGAGATAATATTTTAGACACCGTAGGCCCCAGTCATAGTGAAATCAATGATTTCTATATAAAATTCGGGATCATTTCGCAGTTCGTTATTCGAATAACGAAATATTTCGCAGTTCAACCTCCGAATAACGTAATGGCCAAAACCAGTTATAAATGCGAAAAGATGATATTTTAGATACCCTAGACACAAGTCATAGTTGAATCAATGATTTCTATATAAAATCCGGAGCCATTTCGCAGTTCGTTATTCGAATAACGAAATATTTCGCAGTTCAACCTCCGAATAACGAAATGGCCAAAAACCAGTTATAAATGCGCAAAGATGATATTTTAGATACACTAGACTCAAGTCATAGTGGAATCAATAATTTCTATACAAAATCCGGAACCATTTCGCAGTTCGTTATTCGAATAACGAAATATTTCGCAGTTCAACCTCCGAATAACGAAATGGCCAAAACCAGTTATAAATACGCGAAGATGATATTTTAGATACCCTAGACCCAAGTCATAGTTGAATCAATGATTTCTATATAAAATCCAGAGCCATTTCGCAGTTCGTTATTCGAATAACGAAATATTTCGCAGTTCAACCTCCGAATAACGAAATGGCCAAAATAAGTTTTAAATGCGTAATAATGGATATTTTAGACACACTAGACCCAAGTCATAGTGGAATCAATAATTTCTATACAAAATTCGGAGCCATTTCGCAGTTCGTTATTCGAATAACGAAATATTTCGCAGTTCAACCTCCGAATAACGAAATGGCCAAAACCAGTTATAAATGCGCAAAGATGATATTTTAGATACCCTAGACCCAAGTCATAGTTGAATCAATGATTTCTATATAAAATCCAGAGCCATTTCGCAGTTCGTTATTCGAATAACGAAATATTTCGTAGTTCAACCTCCGAATAACAAAATGGCCAAAATAAGTTTTAAATGCGTAATAATGATATTTTAGACACACTAGACCCAAGTCATAGTTGAATCAATGATTTCTATATAAAATTCGGGATCATTTCGCAGTTCGTTATTCGAATAACGAAATATTTCGCAGTTCAACCTCCGAATAACGAAATGGCCAAAAAACAGTTATAAATGCGCAAAGATGATATTTTAGATACACTAGACTCAAGTCATAGTGGAATCAATAATTTCTATACAAAATCCGGAACCATTTCGCAGTTCGTTATTCGAATAACGAAATATTTCGCTGTTCAACCTCCGAATAACGAAATGGCCAAAACCAGTTATAAATACGCGAAGATGATATTTTAGATACCCTAGACCCAAGTCATAGTTGAATCAATGATTTCTATATAAAATCCAGAGCCATTTCTAAGTTCGTTATTCGAATAACGAAATATTTCGCAGTTCAACAACCGAATAACGAAATGGCCAAAATAAGTTTTAAATGCGTAATAATGATATTTTAGACACACTAGACCCAAGTCATAGTTGAATCAATGATTTCTATATAAAATCCGGAGCCATTTCGCAGTTCGTTATTCGAATAACAAAATATTTCGCAGTTCAACCTCCGAATAACGAAATGGCCAAAATCAGTTATAAATGCGCAAAGATGATATTTTAGATACACTAGACCCAAGTCATAGTGGAATCAATAATTTCTATACAAAATTCGGAGCCATTTCGCAGTTCGTTATTCGAATAACGAAATATTTCGTAGTTCAACCTCCGAATAACGAAATGGCCAAAACCAGTTATAAATGCGCAAAGATGATATTTTAGATACCCTAGACACAAGTCATAGTTGAATCAATTATTTATATATAAAATCCAGAGCCATTTCGCAGTTCGTTATTCGAATAACGAAATATTTCGTAGTTCAACCTCCGAATAACGAAATGACCAAAATAACTTTTAAATGCGTAATAATGATATTTTAGACACACTAGACCCAAGTCATAGTTGAATCAATGATTTCTATATAAAATTCGGGATCATTTCGCAGTTCGTTATTCGAATAACGAAATATTTCGCAGTTCAACCTCCGAATAACGAAATGGCCAAAACCAGTTATAAATGCGAAAAGATGATATTTTAGATACCCTAGACACAAGTCATAGTTGAATCAATGATTTCTATATAAAATCCGGAACCATTTCGCAGTTCGTTATTCGAATAACGAAATATTTCGCAGTTCAACCTCCGAATAACGAAATGGCCAATACCAGTTTTAAATGCGCAAAGATGATATTTAAGATACCCTAGACCCAAGTCATAGTTGAATCAATGATTTCTATATAAAATCCGGAGCCATTTCGCAGTTCGTTATTCGAATAACGAAATATTTCGCAGTTCAACCTCCGAATAACGAAATGGCCAAAATCAGTTATAAATGCGCAAAGATGATATTTTAGATACACTAGACCCAAGTCATAGTGGAATCAATAATTTCTATACAAAATTCGGAGCCATTTCGCAGTTCGTTATTCGAATAACGAAATATTTCGCAGTTCAACCTCCGAATAACGAAATGGCCAAAACCAGTTATAAATGCGCGAAGATGATATTTTAGATACCCTAGACACAAGTCATAGTTGAATCAATTATTTATATATAAAATCCAGAGCCATTTCGCAGTTCGTTATTCGAATAACGAAATATTTCGTAGTTCAACCTCCGAATAACGAAATGGCCAAAATAACTTTTAAATGCGTAATAATGATATTTTAGACACACTAGACCCAAGTCATAGTTGAATCAATGATTTCTATACAAAATCCGGGACCGTTTCGCAGTTCGTTATTCGAATAACGAAATATTTCGAAGTTCAACCTCCGAATAACGAAATGGATAAAACCAGCTATAAATGCGCAAAGATGATATTTTATATACCCTAGACCCAAATCATAGTGGAATCAATGATTTCTATATAAACTCTGGCGCCATTTAACAGTCCGTTATTCGAATAACGAAATATTTCGCAGTTCAACCTCCGAATAACGAAATGGCCAAAACCAGTTATAAATGCGCAAAGATTATATTTTAGATCCACTAGACCCCAGTCATAGTGGATTCAATGATTTCTATATAAGATCCGGAGCCATTTCGCAGTTCGTTATTCGAGTAACGAAATATTTCGCAGTTCAACCTCCGAATAACGAAATTGCCAATACCAGTTTTAAATGCGCAAAGATGATATTTAAGATACCCTAGACCCAAGTCATAGTTGAATCAATGATTTCTATATAAAATCCGGAGCCATTTCGCAGTTCGTTATTCGAATAACGAAATATTTCGCAGTTCAACCTCCGAATAACGAAATGGCCAAAAACCAGTTATAAATGCGCAAAGATGATATTTTAGATACACTAGACCCAAGTCATAGTGGAATCAATAATTTCTATACAAAATCCGGAACCATTTCGCAGTTCGTTATTCGAATAACGAAATATTTCGCAGTTCAACCTCCGAATAACGAAATGGCCAAAACCAGTTATAAATACGCGAAGATGATATTTTAGATACCCTAGACCCAAGTCATAGTTGAATCAATGATTTCTATATAAAATCCAGAGCCATTTCGCAGTTCGTTATTCGAATAACGAAATATTTCGTAGTTCAACCTCCGAATAACGAAATGGCCAAAATAAGTTTTAAATGTTTAATAATGATATTTTAGACACACTAGATCCAAGTCATAGTGGAATCAATGATTTCTATACAAAATCCGGGACCATTTCGCAGTTCGTTATTCGAATAACGAAATATTTCGCAGTTCAACCTCCGAATAACGAAATGGATAAAACCAGCTATAAATGCGCAAAGATGATATTTTATATACCCTAGACCCAAGTCATAGTAGAATCAATGATTTCTATATAAACTCTGGCGCCATTTCGCAGTTCGTTATTCGAATAACGAAATATTTCGCAGTTCAACCTCTGAATAACGAAATGGCCAAAATAAGTTTTAAATGCGTAATAATGATATTTTAGACACACTAGACCTATGTCATGGTGGAAGCAATGATTTCTATATAAAATCCGGAGCCATATCGCAGTTCGTTATTCAAATAACGAAATATTTCGCAGTTCAACCTCCCAATAACGACATGGCCAAAATCAGTTATAAATGCGCAAAGATGATATTTTATATACCCTAGACCCATGTCATAGTTGAATCAATGATTTCTATATAAAATCCGGAGCCATTTCGCAGTTCAGTATTCGAATAACGAACTGCGAAATGGCTGCGGATTTTATATAGAAATCATTGATTCCGATATGGCTTGGGTCTAGTGTGTCTAAAATATCATCATTACCTATTTAAAACTTAGTTTGGCCATTTCGTTATTCGGAGGTTGAACTGCGAAATATTTCGTTATTCGAATAACGAACTGCGAAATGGCTGCGGATTTTATATAGAAATCATTGATTCCGATATGACTTGGGTCTAGGATATCTAAAATATCATCTTTGCACATTTATAGCTGGTTTTGGCCATTTCGTTATTCGTAGGTTGAACTGTGAAATATTTCGTTATTCGAATAACGAACTGCGAAATGGCTGCGGATTTTATATAGAAATCATTGATTCCGATATGGCTTGGGTCTAGTGTGTCTAAAATATCATCATTACCTATTTAAAACTTAGTTTGGCCATTTCGTTATTCGGAGGTTGAACTGCGAAATATTTCGTTATTCGAATAGTAAAACCCCTTTAATGCGAACACCAAAAAGAGGCATAAGTCTGGCAGAGACAGGTGGTAGCTTAATGCAGAACGAAAATTATGCAGAAAACTTCTATAGGAGCTTCCTGCATTACTTTTACCCTGCTTTAAGCTACTAGCTGCTTATAAAGACACCTATGTTTATTCTGTTAGTGGTCGCATTAGAGGGGTTCTACTGTACTGTTAATTTATAGCTAAAATGACTATTTCGTTATTCGTAAATTGAATTGCAAACTATTTCGTTATTCACATTCGTTATTCACATTTGCAGGTAACGGTGGTCTAGTGGTAACGCGCTTGACTGTCAGTCCGGAGGTCCGGGGTTCAAATCCCGGTCTCTCCCAGAAATTTCAGAGACGCTTTCCCGTGTCTCCCACCCGCACATCCTCTCCACCCAGGGGTTAAAATGGGTACCTGTGAGGGTCACTCGCCGGTACTGTGGCTGCATGATTGCGCCATATGTTAGCAGTGCTCAATAGTGTAGGCCAATGACTCAATGACCAGGGGAGTAAATGTACAGTCGGCTGAGGGGTCATTCGGACTGAAAGTAGACTATAACTAGGTACTTTACTTTACATTCGAATAACGAACTGCGAAATATTTCGTTGTTCGTTATTCGAATAACGAACTGCGAACTGCGAACTGGCAGCCAACTTAACGCTGCCGAAACAAGGACAATATTAATTAGATGCATTTCTATCTTGACATATGCCTGCCGAACAAATAATTTTTACACAATTTTTCACCGAATACATTTTCAAAGTTCAATATATAATCAATTTGTCTACCAAACTACAAGCAGCGTGTCAAACAGTTTGGATCCTGATGAGACGCCGGGTTACTCGGCATCTCATCTGGATCCAAACTGTTTGCATAAGCATTCACTCATCCACACATAGCAGGCTAAAGGTGAAGCAATGACAGACAGACGTTATAATCTGATCTTTATTATTCCATAAGCAGACAATGTAAACTTTGATCACATGTCTCCTACAGGAGACGTCTGATCCGGGTCTACTCTGTTTGCAGATGTATCACGAGGCGCCTTTATCTTGTAAAGGGTTAACCTATATACTTATAGTGGCATCACATGATATTTCCTCGTCTAGTAAACATGAATCAAATAGTTTTCCGTCATTGTTAGGGTATCAAACTGATTTTTTAATGTTTATACATCTGGAAGCTCAAACTGGACTGTGCTTTTCCTGACAAATCCAAATGCACCAATTTGAAAAATCCTCATTGATTTTATATACAGTAAAAACTCGATACATTGTACTTTGAAATGTTAGTATTGAAGTATTGATGCATTGTTATGCAAATGGCTGCTTAATGCAGGGTGAAAGACATGCAGAAAGCTTTGCAGGAATTTTCTGTATGACGTTCAACCTGCAATAACGTTATGTTCCTGGTTAAAACTGTATCTAGAATCAGATTTATATAATTTCAAATGTGGATCACTGCGTGAACATTTGAATAGTTCACGCGAGGGAGCCTTCCGACTGTCGAGTGGTAGGTATGTGGTTTTACCCGGCTGTTCGTCTGTGCATGAAACAATGCAATTAATTTAGTGCACTGAAAACCTCTAGGGCGTTTTTCCACCTGCTATTAGCTGGACGTCGTAACATGACTTAAATAATGTTAACGCAACGTTAAAACCCTGATACAAATACAAGCAAACAAACTACTGTAATTTATTAATCTGATACAAATACAAGCAAACAATCAACTGTAGTCTTTAAATCTGATCCAGTAACGGGCCTACCAAATCAAAGTCATGGGGTACGCTAGGAAGTCTCTACTGTACAGGTAATGCATACGAGTATAAATTGATGATTATAGATACAGCCATAAATGTTTTAATAGTTATTTAACACGCTTGTATGAATTTCATCAGAAACACGTGTGATATAAAATAATGATATGTATCGACTTTTGGAGTCAGGCAAGGGTGCCTTTTGTCATCGACCCTCTTCAATATCTTTTTTGAGCGAATCATGTCTGAGGCCTTGAATGAACATGATGGAACTGTCAGTATTGGAGGCAGATGCGCTTTGCAGATGGTATTGATGGAGTGGCACGAACTTCGCTGGAACTCAAGACCACTTGGTGCAATGGCTTAGCCAAGCACCTACCAAAGGGATGGCGATAAGTGCCGAGAAGACCAAGCTTATGAGGAACACCACAGAAGACCTTGGCTATGATATAAAGATCAATGAACAAAGGCTTGAGACGGTATTAGCCTTCAAGTACCTAGGATCTATCATGATAGACATAGACTCTAAACCTGAAGTTTTAGCTCGAATTGCACAAACAGTAGTTACTCTTGCAAAGTTAAAGCCCATTTGGAAGGACAGGAGAAGTTTATCCACACCAAGATGAGGCTTATGCGTTCTCTTGTCATTTCAATATTCCTGTATGCTTATGAGACATGGATCCTGACAGCAGACCTAGGAAGAAGACTCCAATTTCAAGAGATGAGATGCTGCTTGATGATCCTGAACATCCCTTATAAGGATCACATCACCAATAAAAATGTCTGCAGTCGGGTTTGGGCAATGATTGGTCCTTATGAAGAGCTTCTCACTATAGTTAAGAAAAGGAAATTGAGATGGTATAGTTATGTCGGCCTTGTCAATACCATTCTCCATGGAACAGTTAATGGAACAAGAATGCGAAGAAGACAAAAGGAATATATGGGAATATAACATCAAGGAGTGGACACGATTGAACTTTACAATATCGCAGAGAACAATGGAATACAGGGTAAACTGGAAAGAGATGATGTCATGATCTTAGCTAAGATGTCCCTATGACCGATTAGGTTCCTGGAAAAGTGAAGTGAAAATTAATCGATTTGTTAATATCATGCAGTAATAGAAAAATACTAAATAGTAGTACGTATCCCTTGCCATCATAAATACGACTTTATGGCATCTTTGCAAACAGAGTAGAGTAGACCCAGATCAGACTACTTCTGTAGGATAAGTCTTGTCAGGGTCTGCTCTGGTGTTTATGTAATAATATAGATATTGTTTCTACAGTTTCTACCATGGTAACAAATCCCTTTGTTACAGTGGCATTATAAAACTGAACTAAGTAATATTCTTACAGTCATTATTTCCTTAATGAATATTCATGGCAAGGTTAAACAGAATACTAATATGACAGAATCAGGACTCAACTATCAATGAGAACAGCTTTACATATCATCCGGATGGATATATTGTAAAACCTCTCTAAACCAGGTGTTCAAATTAGCACCTATGTGAGTCTTTATAGAAGGTGAAGTCTTTATGCAGGGTTAAAGTCGAGAAACTCAAAATATCTTTCTGCATGCCTTTCACCCTGCAAGCAGTCACCAGCCTACAAAATCTAAAATATTTTTATTACATTTCGGTGTAGAGTGGTTTTACTGTATTAACCACTTCCCTGTCGCAAAACAAATGTAGGCTCATATTTTGAGATGGTTTGATTTTGATATGTTTCCTATTCCACAAAGCTTCGACCCTGGTGAGACACGTGGTTATTCGGCGTCTCATCCGGACCCTCTCTGTGTTGCAAATGTTTGAAAATGCGACCTAGGTGGCTTACTGCGATATAAGAATTAACCCTTTCAACGCTGAATTGCCAGATGGATTATACCTAAGTTAAAACAGGTCAAGCTTGCTGTAAATATTCAGGGAATTTTAGAAAAGCGTAAGATGACAAACAGTGCAGATACTGATGACAGGGCGTCTCTAGTAGCCCTCTCATCTGGGTTTACACTGTTTGCAAAGGACATTAGTTACTTGTTTCCCGCACTAAAATGGTAACCTTATAACTAGCCACGTGTACCTCACTTTAAAAATGTGAGGTTCCATTGCATGATGACAAACCCAATGCAAATGATAATTGGTATCGAGAAGTTTTTATGAAACACGCTTGCTTTCTTCTATCTTGTTCTAATTGAACATACTGTGGGAAATACGAGAAATTTATGGGTATGTACCACGCGTGACGAAAGCCATCAGTATAGCCATTATAAGCTCAGTTCCGCTTTAATAACTTGTACGATCTTAATTCTTAACCCGCTGTAAACACAAAATGTCTGATCATATTTAGACCTGTTTCAATTTTAACTACATTCTTGGTTGTAAAATAGATACTAATTCCAAAATATTTATCCGACATACACCAACTTAATAAATGTATTTACACTAAAAGTTTGTTATTTTTTCACGACAAAATAAAATTTAACATTTGTCATAATGTGGTTGATATGCTTATTCACACACACAGTGATAGAGTTGCAACAATACTCAGCAATAAAAGCAAATCTGCATAAACGTGATATTTAAGAGGTTGTCGAGCCAAGTTATTATCAACCCTTTAAAAACACTTTCAGCTTAATAATTTCAGAGCTACAGATAAAGGTAAGTACCCAAATACTAAAATCGTCATTTCGGTATCAAATCCTATACTGTGGTCACTCTTTAGAATTGTCTCTTCGAGACGATTCTAAAGAGTGGTCACTGCTGTACTCGTATAGGGTTTTGTGGAAAAATAGAATAGCTATTCTTGCAAATGCTTAAATTTACGCATCTTATCTGCATGGACCCAGTAACCGTAATCCCCATATTCGAGACCTGCCTCGCATTTGCAAACAATTTGGATACAGATATCGGCGTCTCATCAGGGTCCAAGCTGTTTGACAATCGGTTAATATTTATCCAAAAACTTTTCTCAAAACATTACTCGGAAGTAGTCAAAATTGAACAAGATCCGAATTAGAGTATACATTGGTTTTTCCACAGTATGTTACTGTAATGTAAAAATATCATTTTGTCGCACGAGCATGGCTTCAACTCTTTCGCTGCCAATGTCGCATCTGTGATTACCTATACAAACAGTTTGCATCCAGATGAGACGCCGAGTAACTCGGTGTCTCATCAGGATCCAAACTATTTGTTACTGTGATGTTTTTTGTAAAACAATAATGGAGAAAATTATAGCAGACGACAAATTTGCAGACGCCAAAATTTGGCAGCGAAAGGGTTACGCATGTTATGTGTCGATATAAAGTTATCGTGATAAGAAAAATATGCTAAACATAATATATTAAAAAATGAGCAGATATTGTTTTCACAGCTTTTCGAGATTTAAAGTAAATTTGTAATTGGTTAGTCATGTGCACACCTCTGTCATATTAAGGGAAATAGTACTCTGTCTGAATGGAAGCACGGAAACGGGGGAAGCAGCATCAATGATGAATTTAGGGGAATAGCGAAACAGGGAGCACAGTGTCCTGGACGAATGGACGAGAATGGCAAAACAGGGGGATAACACAGTGTCTGGATGGAGGAAAATAGCAAAAAGGGGGAGGTAGAGACCATCGTCTGGTTGAATGGAGAGGAAAGTACTCCTGTTAAGTAGTACATAGCGTCAGAAAAGCACACTATAAAAGAAAAGGTTCAGCAGGTTGATACCAATTATCAAACTTTGATTTACATGTAAACAGTGCCAAATGTCTAATTGTCGACTGCAACACAGTTTTGTTAAACATTTAGATAAAATAAAGAACCGAAATAAGTAAATGCTAATTCAAAGGAATAAATTACAGACATATACACAGATGTTGGTGCACATTGTCTGTATTCCCTGATGCAGGAATGCATTGTTTGTCGTGGTACATTTTGGCAACGATGGCGTTAGAAATTCTGAAAGGGGTTGATCCCCGAGAGCAAAAATTGCAACACAAAAAGAGAAAATTGCAGACTCGGTTTTATTGAGTCTGTTCATGAACAGTAATTGAAAGTGCAACACTGCTCACGCCCCCTAGCACCGGCTTAAGCGGTATTCAATTTTCTGAACAAGAAGTACTGAAATTCATGATATCGAAGGATCAGAAGGTATAACAACACTGAGAATGAAGTAGACTTAAAGGTAGATACAACTGACTGTATCTGTTTAAGTTTCTGTCACGTAATTTGATAGACTATTCAATGGTAGTCTTTGAATCTTAAATAAGATTTAAGAAGATTTCTATTTCTAAAACTAAATCAGTAATTTGATCATCATACAAAATGTGTCTTGATCAATTCGCACAACTCCAACTTAGAATCACTTTGTAATTTCACACCACTAAGAAATATGCTACATATGGAAATATTATTACATTGCAAATAGTGTAGATCCAGATCAGACATCAAATCGATGATAATGTATCTGATCAAGAAACTGTAGACTCATATCTATATTACACCATAAACAAACAGAGCAGACCCTGATCAGACGGCTCCTATAGGAGCCGTCTGATCTGGATCTACTCTGTCTGATGAAACATTCAGTAATTCGGTGTCTGATCTTGATCCTAATTGTTTGCATAGGTCATCACGATTTCGCTGCTAGCGTACAAAGTTTATCCGTTCCTTGTTGAATATTCATGAAAGAAGTAATGACGTCATGTATACGTATTGTCTAACGTTTTCTACTGGCATATATACACATGCAATTATTTGGTATTATTAGAAACTATTTTCATAAGCAAACAAAACAGAACCCATCGTCCATTCATTCCTGCAAGAGCAGTCTGATCTGGGTTTTCTCAGTTTGCAAAGGTGTCTGTGTCTTCTCAGTTTAACACAGTACGCTATTTGAATTTACCATTTACTAGTCGTGTAGCGATCTTTGGTACGTTAACCCTTTCCGTCATGAAGATTTCTGTAAGAAATAATCACATCATGATAATGATTATTACTAGATTATTTTTTATAATGTCACATGAACGCAGGCAATTTTGGCAACGGCAGACATTGTAGAATCACATCTATATTATTTCATAAGCAATCAGAGCAGACCTGATCAGACGGTTCCTACAGGAGTCCTCTGATCTGGGTCTACTCTGTTTGCAAAGGTGTAGACAGGCGTATTTATGGAATGAAGAGTTAACCCTTTCCTTCATAGATAAAATACGCCATTTGACGCTTTTGCAAACCGACTACATGTAGCTCCACACCGGACGTTTCTTGTATGATTCCTCTGATCAGTGTATGTCTGTTTGCTTAACCTTTAGCATGCTGAGAATCTTTTTTTTTAAAAGTATGTACCCACTGTATTTTCAATCTATAGTCAGCTTGTCTACCAAAATGAAATGCAATCAGTGTGTCAAACAGTTTTGATCCTGATGAGACACCGACTCACTAGGTTTCAAATCTGGATCTAAACTGTTTGCATAGGTAATCACTCATCCACTGCAGCAGGCCAAATGTTAAACACTATAGTTCTGATTCTACAGTATCAGACATAGACAAACAGTGTGTGTTCATAGACCATCATAAAACGAATCTACTTATTATGCATGGTGTGTCATTTCTGATAGGAATATTCAAAAGTAAAGGGTTAATATATTGCTACCGATATATGTTAGCCAAGAAAAATATATGTTAGCCAAGGAAAGCTGCTAATCTTGTGATTTAACAATTTAATCCACAACTACGCAATTTTAACGCCATGACAAGCAAGGTTGACATGAAGGAGCATTCTGATCAGGGTTGCTTTTGTTATAATCTAGAGCTGGTTCTTTAGTTTCTGTCATGGCCCAACTTTTTTGTGTTCGTTTGCCAATATAAACTCATCTAATTGATATTCACCTGGGTCCATGCTTATAAAGCTTTTAGTTGAGTCTGAGTTTCGTTCTCAAGCTTTTGATTGGTCAGATTTGAGTTCTCAAGCTTTTGATTGGTCAGATTTGAGCCAGAGGCCAATCAAAAGCTTGAGAACGTACTCAGACTCAACTAAAGGTTTTATAAGCATGGACCCTGGTCGTTATTTCTTACACGAACAGCAATTGGGTAAAAGGTTTAAACAGAGTGCGCTGTACTTCTACGAATAACCTACACCAGTTCCGCCAGCATGGTTTCTGCCACCTAGAGACATGTTCGATATCCAAGTTTAGTCTAAACTGAATTTTAATGTAACAAAATTTGTTTTATTGTACTTAATATCATAAGGCATCATAAAAATATAGTCAAATCGGGACTTACAACTCAGTCAAAAAATAAAACGAGTGGGTAATTTAATTTCATGGAAAGAAGATCAATCCAATAATGTGCGTGTTCTTTGAATGTCATGGTGTTTAAACAATTTACACGCTACAGGCGAAACCGGAATTACATTTTGTAAACAGTTTTATTCCTGATAAGACGCCGAGTAATTCAACGTATCATCTGAACTCAAACAACACGACACTCTGAAAAGGCAATGGGAGGATGAAGTAACAATACGATACGTACCCCCTGCTGACGACACCTTACTCAATATGTTTAAGGTTTAACCATTTTCCTGTTCTATATAAATTATAGTCCAACTTTCAGTACCTACTGAATGTTCATAGAAAAAATAACTATTATGGAGTACGGAGAAATTAAAGAAACAGATCTATCAAATTCCATCAGCAAACAGAACATATTCTGATCAGACGGCTCCTATAGGAGCCGTCTGATCTGAGTCTACTCTGTTTGCAAGTGAGTGAAAAATGCGTTTATATGAGGGAAACGATTAATACGTTTCAGCACAAGTAATTGTCGATAATAGGACTATTGCAATAGAATTGAAACGGTGCTATTTACAAAATTAGAGAAGGCAGTTTAAGCTTTTCGAAGAAATTTGAGACTGCGATACGTTGGATTGTATGTGCGTTTTGTGTTTTAACAAACTATTAGTATCACAAATAACAGTATTCATTCGTAATCCATACTGCTCCTATCCTTGCAGCTGTGGTATATTTCTGGCACTACCTAACCACAGAGCTTTCGCCGAAACGTTTCCTATTACATGTAACAATGGCAAATTTAAAAACTATCAATGGCGAACATATAAAACTACTGCTATGATTTATAAAGCTTGCAATTAACCCTTCGCTTGCTATTCGCGTCAATATACGTACCTGTAAATAGTGAAGACCCAGATGAGACAGCTCCTGCAGGAGCTGTCTCATCAGGGTCTGCACTATTTACAAGTTGATTGTGTAACCAGTGCACTCGACAGCAGTGATTGCACAGCGGAATACTTGTACACAGTGAAGATATGTGTAATTATACAACAGGGCATGGGTAAAGAAGGAGAAAAGTAAATTAACCCTTCGCTTGCTGAATTTTAAAATACATTTCTCCTTCTTTACACATGCCTTGTTGTATAATTACATATATCTTCACTGTGTACAAGTATTTCGCTGTGCAATCTCTACTGTGGAGTGCACAGGTTGCACGATCAACTTGTAAATAGTGCTGACCCAGATGAGACAGCTCCTGTAGGAGCTGTCTCAGCTATGTCTTCACTATTTACAGGTACGTATATTGACGTGAATAGCAAGCGAAGGGTTAAAATTCAGCAAGAGAAGGGTTAACAAAGAGCACTCCCCATCGCTCCGACAAAACTGTCAGTCTCACTGCCTTCTTTAACCGTTTACTCGATAAATACGTCTTTCAATGCTTTTGCAAACAGAATATACCCCCAGTTCAGATGGTTCCTGTAAGAGTCATCTGGGTCAGAGACCATTGTTTGCTTATGCTGTAATATAGATATCGTACTACAGTTTCTACATTAGCCAACATGTTTTATGTCCATGTGCCATTATAAAAAATAATATACTTGATATTGATGATAGCATTATTTCTTGAATGAATATTCATGGAGTAAAGGGTTGATACATTCTCTCCCGTCTGTGTAAATCTACATTCTCTCCCGTCTGTGTAAATCTACATTCTCTCCCGTCTGTGTAAATCAACACTTTGGTATTACTAAACCTTCTGATATAAACGAATACCTGACGTTAACACCGCCGTTGTTTTTCTTTTAGTGTATATCTAAATATATCGCTTTTTTGGATTGTCTCACGGAGAACTTAATTTCATTTGGTTTAGCTCTCTCACTATTCTCCCGGTTCTCGTTTCAATATGTCCTGAAACCAGACTAATGTTAGTCTGTTTTAAGATAACAAATTGGCTCAATCGTATAACATGGACGATTTAATTCCACTGTGACAATGACAATCTAATCACCATACATCATTGGTCAATTTCGTTCCTATTTATTTCTTCCTATATCCCAGTCACTGAAACAATAACATCTATACAATAAAACCCCTCTAAACCGGACGTTAAATTTAGCATAAATTTCAATCCTGGATACAGGTGACGGCTTACTGCAGGGCGAAAGTCATGCATGACTTTCACCCTGCATTAAGCAGCCATCTGCCTAAAAGTATCTAATGTTTTCTCTATTAGAATTAGGGGATAACCGTTGCGTATTTGAAAATTTGCAGCAGTATATCGGTGGTTTATATGTCGCAAATTTAGTATTACATGCGACGCGTTAGCGGAGCATGTAAAACGATTATTTGCGACATATAAACCAACGATATACTGCTGCAAATCTTCAAATACGCAACGGTTATCCCTATTCTAATGAAACCATAGATCCAGATGGTAAAAAACCATATTTTAAGTCATTTGATATTTTCTCTATCGTCATAACATGACGTCATGAAACACCGCATATCTCCGCATTACGCATATAGAAAATAGTTCTCCCGGAACCTAGCAATTGTGCTTATATTTAATATACCAAGAACTGGTGTTTTCACTTGATACTTTGATTTTCACAAATGAAAACCGTTAAGTCATGGTCCTTTGAAATTCTGACGGTAGGTCCCTTTCAAAACTACGAAAGATGAATCAATTCCACAATATTTGTGCACACGGACAACGGAATTATTTATTTTTAAATTGTTTGCAATGTGGAACTGGTTGCATATTCAAGATACTTTGGCTTTTTTGTGTATTTGATGAGAATGATGATAGGCCAAGTGGATGTGCAAATGGAAATTATCAGGAGCGACAATCTACAGGCATGTTTGCAAAGAGCCCTCGAGTGGTCTAGAGTGGGTGGGGCGAATTCTCATTATGGGACTGTCCTTGAAGAATTGAAGAATACTTCCGCTTCTGATTGTCGGACGAGTCGGCATTATAGCTTCGGACACTTGCTTCATTCTGATGACCGGACTTTTTCATTATTTCCCTGGTTTTGACACCAGCATAGGCCAACAGCTAGTGCATGATTGCCGTCTCTCGGACACAGTGATTTGTGTTTTAAAACTTTTGACGAAAAAAGCCTCAGCAACAGACCTGGATGTGTACATGATTCTTCATAATCGACTGAACGTTTGGGTTACTGAATGAAATGGTTCGATCACGGGTGCAGTTTTATCAGGTATGTTTTCAGAGATTTACAGGACATGTTTCCGGCATGACTCATAAATTGTACTTTTGTCAGAGATCTTAGGTTTTCTATGTATACAACGAAGAGCGAAATTCAAGGTTATGTCAAACCACTTTTCTTTGGAAAGATTTGTGATTGATGGCAGAGAGGAAACCTGAGTTTTTAGTGTTTTCAGATCATTGTCTGTGATCGGTTGGTAATGTTTAAGTGTTGGCAGGTCCTTCTTAAATAGTTTCAGCATGGATATTTATAAATATCACAGCTACATGGTTATTTACCTTAAATCTTATATTTACAGGGTGCAGGTGCCACATACACCTCAAAACAGAATAGAGGAAGAGAAACGTTTGTTCAAGGACAGTGAATTAGATCAACATGTGAAATAAATGGACTCGGGATCAACTTGTGGGACTTTGCGATAGATATTTGAGTAGAATCACCAGACTCACATTGACTACAACCATAAAGTGTGTTGAAAAATCCCCAAGCAAATTGAAAACATTTGACATTTCATTTAGCCAGTGTCTTCGTTCATTCAGACCCATTCATTCAATTTTACACTGTTTGTCTTTTAGGATGGGGATGGAATAAGTGTGAGGTTGGGCGCCCATAAACCGGTTTAACCCCCCGGTGACTTTTGTCACTGACCGTTCCAAGGCGGTACTTCCATCTCCCTCCTATTGTATGTTTGTTTTGTCTTTGTGCGTCTCTTGTTGTTTTTTCTACTTATGTACATTTGCTGTTTCCTTGTGTTGCTGTTCGGGCGAGTGTTTGTTCTGTATGTGGTGTTTCCTGCATGACTCATTTTTGTACTTTTACTATGAATGCGCGTATGAATATTTCGTAGTAAATTTTCCAGTGATTCGGTTTCCGACAGTATATCCATTTTTCCGACAGTATATATGCTTCAAATTTTGTCACGTGGACCAATCAGAATGCGTGTTACAAAAATATTGCATTAGAATTCCGGTTTAGAGGGGATTTATAGTAAATCACATTGAACAGGGAAGGAACAGAATAAGGAACTTTCGGTTCATGTTGGAAAATTGCTATACAGCTATAGACAAAGTGCGAATTGACTTTTAGCTGAGCAAATTTTTTTCAGACATTTTATTTTAACCACTACATTTCAAAATTCAAGTTATGATCAGTATGTCTACTAAAAAAGAATCAGTGTGTCAACCAATATGGATCTTGGTGAGACGCAGAAATTGGATCACGTACTTCAGTTACCAAACAAGCTGACAGTGTCTCATAATTTGCATCCTTCTGAGATGAACTTTAATCAGCGGTTCGTCTCGATTCACACTACTCGCAAATGTTATTACAAAGTAGCTGAAACCAATATTTGACATGTACGCTGAACATTTTCTATAACCATTTAACCCTTTGCCCCAATGAACACATGTGTGAATTGGTCACTTCATGAATATTCATTATCATAGATTTCTAATGCACAAGTTTGAAAGGAACCCCGACAAAAAAACCTGTAGCATCAGACCTATATAAATCCATAACAGAGCAGATCCTGTTCAGACAGCGCCTACAGGATCAAGCTGTCTGATGTGGGTCTACTCTGTTGACAAAAGCGTGAACAGGTGGTAGTATGAGGGATTAAGATTATTAAGATGATAAATGATACAATCCCTTTTTCCAAGTATATTGTTGCTGTATGGCCGCCACGTGGACACTTAGACTTTGGATAAGTTTAAATTTATCTTACCCGTGCTAACAATTTGACTTCAGATCACTATTCGTCTCACTAGGTTCTTAACTGGTTAACACTCCATTTATGTTTTGTAACGGGATTAATGTCATGTTCGAAACCCAAACACGAGGACATTGGCGAACGAAGACATTATCCAAACATCAACGGTATTTGTGAGCTGGGTTTGTTCATTAAGTATATATCTCTATTTGTATTAGTGCTACACAAAAAGAAAAAAAATCTATCTCTCTTTATATATTTGTTGATTATGAATTCTCTTGCTGGTTGACTACAGCAATTATGTGTCTGTTCTCGACAAACCAGTATACACGAGGCGCAACACTGCTCACGCCCCCTAGCACCTGCAGATGTAGTCGATGGTAGACATTCCATTGTTCTACGGAATAACCGAAACAACTGTGACACTTGTTTGAAAGGAACTTAGAATGTCGCCCAGTACTTCATTCTCAGTGTTGTTATATTTTCTGGTCCTTCGCGATCATTAGTTTTGATGTTATTAGTTTTGAAATTGTATACTGCTTCAGCCGGTGTAGGGGCGTGAGTAGTGTTGCACTTTTAATAACTACTCATGAACAGACTTTGCACTTTAAATAACTGCTCATGAACAGACTCAATAAAACCGAGTCTGCAATTTGCTCTTTTGCATTGATACTTTTGCTTTCGAAGGATCTCCCACTTTTAGGATATTTCTACGCCTTTACAAACAGGACAGACCCAGATCTGACGGCTCCTTCAGGAACCGTCTGATCAGGGTTTTCTATGTTTGCATATGTATGATTCTGAAGTTTCTGTCATGGCCCAACAGAAATTCTAGCTTCTGCCATGACCAAACATTCCTGTGTCCATGTGTCATGATAAAACTGAATCTAATTATTTCTTACATAAATATTCATGGAGTAAAGGGTTTATGGGTCAATACAAGTAAAACACGAGTGCTTACAATACTGCTGCAGTCCTGTACATCTTTTGAAAAACAACAGTCAAACAAAAGTGCCATTCCCCCTAAAATGACAAATTCACTAACAAATATACATGTACCCGCAAAACGAATAGAAAACAGCAAAAATAAAATAGCAAAAATAAAGGAGAAAATCAAATGAAAAAGAACATAATCAAAGCAATTCAACGCTATCCAAAAACATAGATAAAATATCAACAATATAATCATATTAACAGCAACAACAAAACATATAAACAGCAATGTTCAAAACAATAATGGCACACGTTTCAAACAAAAGCAACACTAAAACGGACGGCCGAAACATGTTCAGTTTCATTTATGTTCACATTTCCAAACTGTACATATAAATTTTACTTGCTTAAACAATTGCCAATGCCATAGATTAATTGATTTCCTTTTCCTGAACAAATGAACTCCACCGTCAATGCAATTAAACTATGAATGAAGCAGGCAATAATCGCCTTCTGTCATTTAAATAAAGCGGAAAACGCAGCATGTTTCCAATTATGCGGAACGCGCGCAATGAAATCGGAGATAATAGTCAAATTATGTACGCTTAAATTAATGCTATTTTGTCGGAACATATTTAAGCTTTATATCAAGTTTTGCAATCTATGTTCCACGATGGTAATGTTAACAAGGTAACACGCACCGAGGTGAAGTGAAGGTTATATTCGAGAAACGTAAATAAATGTTGAGACTGACGTGAAAATTAAAGTTAATTGTTGTGGTTTTCAAATTGCTTCATTAAGCCAACATTCTTCGTTCATTTCAGTTGCCCCAAACACCGATAATCTGTAGCATTGATTTATATTTGTAATTTATAAACTCATTCCTTAGAAAAAATCAGATGTATAAATTAATTTATAAATTCCATTTATTACAAATGTATTAATCAAATATCGCTAAAAGATATATGGCTTTCGTAAGGCTTCGTGTGTTATTTAATCCAAAGGCATAGCAGCCTGACTAGTGTTACTCCAGAACTGGAATACATACATCGGAAACTGAGTCAAGGTCAGCTAATCCAAGTTGATATGAATTGTCAATAGCAATGTATTTATACTTTGCAATGCTTGATGTTTGTAGATCTTTAACATTTCTTTTATATAACATATTTGTGCGCCTTGGAGAAACCATATATCGTCAAGTTGTTGGTATACATATGTGAACAAATTGTGCCCCTCTGGTTGCAGATTTGCAGGTATTTAGACGATATTTTGAATTTGGATAAACCTTATTTTGAAAATATGGTTTCTTCTAGTTACCCAAAAGAACTTACTTTAAACAAAGCGAATCGATCCGACATTCAGGCTTCCTTTTTAGATTTGAACCTTTACATCACTAATGATAACGTTTCGTCTAAAATATACGATAAAAGTGAAGATTTCGATTTCAAAATTGTTAATTATCCTTCTGTAGATGGAGATGTTACCCGGTCTAAATCTTATGGGGTTTACATTTTTCAACGTATTCGATTTGCACGAGCTTGTTCCTTGCTAGCTGATTTTAACAGTCGTAATTTAGTTATAACTCATAAACTTCTTAATGATGTTTAATGCGCATTTTTCGTATTAATCAATTAACACCAGAAGCTGTACACGTATACATACAATTAAAATAATGTTTACAACCCATTTTCCGACAGGATATATTTGTTCAGCTAAATATTATCGCTATCCGAATAAAAGGAGCCTCCTTTTTAGAACGGGATTTTATACGGAAATCTTCGGCCAATATCTGAATGACTCCGATTCTATTTCGGAACAACGGTTTGAATATTAATTAGGTTGTTAACACAAGTACAATGGCTGGCACTGGTTTTTGACCTACTTAAACATCGAATGATTATTTCCGGTGTGTAAATTTGAATCTTACGACAGATTCCGGAATATGGCGAACGCTGTTCCGTTGGTTTCCGTAGTAATCCATTTTTCTATTTTTTCGACACAAACAGCCATCTACCTACAGTAATATTTAGTTTTAAATAAGTGTTGGGATACACAGATACCGATTCTGAAGTCAGTTTGAAACGCAAACTGCGCGGAAATTTGCGCAGCGTACATCTTTAAGCAAGGCTACATATGTCATAAAATTCGGACAGCTTTTTCAAAATTTTATTATCGAAATTTACCCCTCATTAGTAAATATAACTGCAATTTACGGACGTTACTGCAACATGGCATTTCTCACCCAGATTTCTATGGTGATGTTGTCTACAAACTTAGGAAAATTCGGAGTCATATCCATTTACACGATTTGTTTATTAAACGCATTAAATATTTTAGGAAGAAAAGTTATGACCCTGTTATATTGAAACACACTGCATGTTTGGTTATCGACCCCTTTACAATCGGTCGCTACGCTTCCCTCTTTGCTTGCACGATGACAGGCTGAGGGTAGTACTCTATGATGGTATACTCTTAAACAAAGAAATGGGATGAGCTTACCAGCCTTTTGTATTACCTTTTCTCTGTCGTGCCCTTAACGGCTTCACTGCAGTTGCTCTGTCATCAGCAAAGTCATTGAGTACATATTTGACGGACTTTCACAGTTGTTATGCTATGTTTTACATTTTGTAATGTGTATAAATTATATATTTTAAATAATTTTAATAATAAATTAAACGAACAGAAATGGACACAATTGCGTTACTTTTAGAATTTGGCACCCTAGCCCCGCTCCAGTCTCAACACCTCTGTAAGGTGTGAATTTATGGACCTTAATGGAAATAATGTATTCACTGCGCTCGCTATCACGCGCTTGTTCGAAAATATTTCCATTATATATTGATTAATTATCTACAAATGTTTAACTTACTGAAATGTGGCCAACGATTTACGACAAGAAACTTGTTACACACATTAACCAAAGTTCAATATTAAATGCAACTATTTGATCAATCCAATTTATATCGCTGTGAAATCTGATTAAGATGAGATTGAAATAATGACGGACGGACGAATAGGTGGACAGCCGGCGAACGTCGAGTAACGGTCACCTTGAACTAAATGCGCAACAAATCAAAGACCGTCTGGGTCGTGTTCAAGATGGCACCGCGAATGAAACGAGACTAATAATGAAATTGATACCGGTATAAAATGTTGAATATAGCAAGTAGAGGTCTAGATAAGATGCGTAAATTAAACATTTTCAAGAATAACTCCTTTATTTTCTCCACCAAATCCTATGTCGTGACCACACTTTAGAAAAAGATGCGGTTTTACAGATAGTGGTCACAACATAGGGTTTGGCGTTGAAATGACGATTTTAGTATTTGAGTACGCACCTTTATCCGTTGCTCTGTATAAGAAAACAACCGACTGAATTATCCCGCTACTTGTTATTCTTAAAATATACTACTGCCAATGCAAACATGTGTTGCAGAAGCCCTATTGTTCCAGTGTACACAGCATACACTGGAGTAGATGCTGCATCGCTCAGGGGTATTTCACTTACTGGATAAAAATGTTTAAATTACAACAGTCGAATCCGTGATAACGGGGGTCTCATCAAGATCCGAACTATTTGAAAATACAATTATGAGTCATGCAGGAAACAACACATACAAAACACGCAGCCGCCCGAACAGCACCACGGCAAAAAAAAAGAAAGTACAGCAAATGTACATATCTATACGAGGAGACGTTTTACGTCCACCACACGGCACATTGAAACTCTGGTTATGAGTTGAAAAGAAAACTCCACTTTGAAAACTGTAACCAGCGATAATCTCTTCAGACGGTGTATATTTGATGGAGAAAATATTAATACGACCCAGGGACAAACACACAGAATATAAAAGTAATCGGGGGAATTCGATCGCAAATAATTGCCTTTATTTCAGAAACTACTCCTTCATTTTTCAGTGTTGCAATGCTATTGATAAAAGTCGTGAACAAAAACAGTGGCTTTCGGAGTCAGTCAGATGCCACTATACTCTCACGCTGTCTCAACTTTACCAGAAACAATGTAAGCCACGGGAAAGAATTGTACACCTACTTAAACCATTTGCTCCCACGATCCCATAGATGGGACTTAGGCAAACAGTGTAGACTCTAATCAGACGCCGCAAAATGCGGCGTCTGATCAGAGTCTACACTGTTTGCTGATAGGAATTGCAATATAAATCAAAACGAAATTGAAAATTTTGACCAGGCACCCCTTGATAAAACATGGACTAATCCAATATATAAGCATGGAAGAATCCACTGGGAGCAAATGGGTTAAACCGAATGTTTGGATCATGTGGCTCTAGGAGCAATATCAAAGTTAAAAAACAAATGTGGATTTAGTGGATTTCTAATGAGCCTTAATTTTTCTGTAAGAAAATTAACCAGTCGTTTTGAATATACCAGCTAAGTGGAAATTGAGATTAAGCTACTTATAAAGGTGTATACAGGGGATTAGATGATGAATGATAGGAAATGCATGAATGTACCTTTGATAAAACATTCGAATGGGTTATGAATAGAATAGAATCATCTATTCGATGAGTTATGTCTGCTGGTTAATGCCCTGAAAGGAGCATATTTTTATGTTTATATTTTTATACGCCCGTTTGAAAAAACGGGACGTATTATGGAATGGCGCTGTCTGTCCGTCTGGCTGTCTGTCCGTCTGTCCGTCTGTAACATCTCTAACTCAAGTTCCCCTTGGTGGATCCTTCTCAAATTTAACCACAATGTTTATCTAGACATGCTACAGTAGCCTGCCAAGTCCCGGTTTGTTTATCCAAGGTCAAGGTCACACAATTGGACTTAGAATTTGCGTTTAGCAAAAATGTTAAACGGTCTGTCTGTCTGTAACATCTCTAACTCAAGTTCTGCTTGGTGGATCCTTCCCAAATTTAACCACAATGTTTATCTAGACATGCTACAGTAGCATGCCAAGTCCCGGCTCGTTTACCCAAGGTCAATGTCACCTAATTGGACTTAGAATTTGCGTTTAGCATATGCGTTAAACAAAAATGTTAATATCAATGTATGTGGACCAAGTCCACTTATTTAGATAACACTTTGTGATAAAGCTCTGAAACTTTGAACACTTGTTCACCGTCACAACCTTCACCTGTAGGCAAGAGTAAATAACTCTGTCAAGCATTTTGACTGAATTATGCCCCTTTTTAACTTAGAATTTTCGGTTAAGGCTTTGTTAAAACCCATTTATTTACATAACCCTTTTAGATAAAGCTTTTAACCTTGGAACACTTGTTCACCATCACAAGCTTTACCTGTAGGCAAGAGTACATAACCCTGTCCAACATTTTGACATAATTATTCCCCCTTTTAACTTAGAATTTTCGGTTAAGGCTTTGTTAAAACCCATTTATTTACATAACCCTTTTAGATAAAGCTTTTAACCTTGGAACACTTGTTCACCATCACAAGCTTTACCTGTAGGCAAGAGTACATAACCCTGTCCAACATTTTGACATAATTATTCCCCCTTTTAACTTAGAAATTTTGGTTAAGGTTTTGGTTCAAGTCCACTTATTTACATAACCCTTTTAGATTAAGCTTTTAAACTTGGAACACTTGTTCACCATCACAAGCTTCACCTGTAGGCAAGAGTACATAACTCTGTCTAACATTTTGACATAATAATGGCGCTTTTTAGCTTGGAATATTTGGTTAAGGTTTTGGTTTAAGTCCACTTATTTACATAATCCTTTCAGATAAAGCTTTTAAACTTGAAACATTTGTTCACCATCACAAGCTTCACCTGTAGGTAAGAGTACATAACTCTGTCTAACATTTTGACACAATTATGACATTTTTTAGCTTGGAATTTTTGGTTAAGGTTTTGGTTAAAGTCCACTTATTTACATAATCCTTTCAGATAAAGCTTTTAAACTTGAAACATTTGTTCACCATCAGAAGCTTTATCTTCATCTCAAGCATTTAATTTAGAATTTGTGGTTAAGATTTTTTGTTAAAGTATGCCTATTTACAACCTTGAAACTTGGTCGCAAAATTGGACTTAGAATTTGAATTTGGCAAATACGTTAACCCTAGTTTATGTTGAACAAAACCTCGACGGGCGTATATTGTGCCCACTGGCATTCTTGTTATTAATACATTGTTGTATTAATGTGAATTATATTTTCCTTCTCCAAATGTATTCAACGTATTTATGAAATGACATTCGTATGTGGGAATGCAATGTACGTATTTTGTTGACAATAGGTAATGGATATCGAATAGGGTTATTTGATATTTATTGGATTATTATACCATTTTATGGTAGTTTTAAACTGGCAATATAAAGAAAGTAGTAATGAAAATACGACACATGAACATTATAATGCTTCAAATTAGCCTCTACATAATGCTTTAAATAATCTTAAAACATCAATTTGGCCTAATCCAGCTTCGAACAAATTTCCGCTACAGATACTGTTAAAAAATATGACATATTTCAACTGAACATTTTTCCCAACTGTGTATATCTATCTGTATGCGATTTTGCCAATTCAGACATTTTTGTCTGCTTCAAGTTTTAGATTGGGCGTTTGTTCCATTTCTTTATAAAACTTTAAACATAGTGTCGAACAGTTCGGACCCTGATGAGGCACCCATTTGCTCGGCGTCTCATCTGGATCCAAATGAATTGACTATGAGATCACAGATCCGTCTTAATGGCACTAAATAGGTTTATGTCGTCATCGCTAAACCAATCTTGAGAATTGAGAATTGCTGTTTTTGATGATACTTAATAAGGAACTGTACTTAATACATGGGAAATACACAAACAATGTAGTCCCAGATAAGAAGACACACGAAGGAACCATGCGATCAGTGTATTCTCCCTAAATACGCCTTTCTACACCTATACAAACAGTGTAGATCCACATCAGACTGCTCCTATAGGAGGATCAGGATCTGCACTGTTTGCTTATAATATAATATAGATATGATTCTAAAGTTTCTGTCACTGCCAGAAATTCCTGTGCCCATGTGCAATTATAGTAAATTAATCCAATTAATAGTTATGACGTCATTATTTCTTGTATGAATATTCAAGGAGGACACGTTTAAATATTTGTCGTCAAATGTAGATCTAAACCTTCTCCTCATGCATACCCCTTTCCCCCCACTAAAGAAACAGATCTATCAAATTCAATTATCAAACAGGGCAGGATCTGATCAGACGGCTCCTTTAGGCTCTAGGTCTACCCTGCTTGCAGATGCGTGAATAGGCGTTTACGCCTTAGTATACTGCGTAGAGCCAGGTTAGACGGATGCTGTAGGAGCTGTAGGATCAGGGCTTATTCTTTTTTTAATGAAATTATAATATTTATTTGTGCATATGCCATTATAAAAGAAATGCCAGTGAATATTCACGATGCCGTCATGTCTTACATGAGCATTTAACAGAGGAAGGGTTAACTCTACAGTATTTTTATCTGCTGAATCCAAATTGGCGTTGGAAATGACGTTAGTCACATGTGTTTTGAAATATTTGCAAAATTTCCAGGGCACAAATTAAATTGAAAGCCGACAAAACGACGAATTGGGAAGGAAAGACATTGTCTGTTAGAGAATATTAATTAATAATCTGATATATCCGTAACAATTCAAGCGCATGAATGTTAACCTGTATCTTAATCGTCTGTCGAGATAAAATAGGTGAATTGTGCTTCTGCGGGCCCCGGATAAGTTGACTAAACAAAAAATGTGATAAAATGTGTGAATTCTTGTTTGAGCATGTTTCCCCGTTTAAACCCCATAAATCGGTATCTACGGGCAGTATGGAGTTAGATAAGAGGCTTTGGAGTTAAATAAGAGGAACAAAAACGTGTGGCACTGATTATGTTACAATTTGCAGAGAAATCAAATATATGTATAACTTATTTTATGTTGAAATGATTCTTGCTCAGCAGATAGTGCTATACGTATTGATAAAGTCAAATGGACATTTAATGTCCTTTAGTAAACGAATTGTAATCACTCAAAGATTATATATGAAATGTACATATTATCAAAGTATTTACTGGAATGTACATACATTTTGGCAGAATACAAAGATCGGCCAATAGCAGCTATCAAAACACTTTATATTTGGTATGAACTTCCCAACAGCTACCGGGTGTGTTTCTGTGAACGAAACATTGCAATTTGTTCATTGCACACCATTGCGTTATGACATGACTTAATGTATTTAAAGCGACGTTACATCCCGAGTACACATATACAAACAAAACAAGTATCATGTTTGATATGTTTGTATATGGGTTTAATTGTATTGGCAAAATCGGAGCAGTAGTTCTAGAGTTTATTTTCAGAATGGCATTTTTTACCAAGTTTACAGTCTAGGACATTTGAATCTTCACAGACCGTAGATCTATGAATCTAGAATGTAGAAATAATGTGTATGGTTAGAAGTCTCCGGTCAGGCCAATTATGGACCATCGAACCATACGTTTGACAATTACGTGCCATTGGCGTATTAACTATATTGATTTACACCAACATATCATATTGTACCATATACATGTAAACATTTCTTTCATCATGGAACCTTATAACATTTAATATCAAACCAGTAATTTGTTTCGTTATGAAATCTTATAAAATTCAACATCGAACCTGCAGTTTGTTTCTTCATTGAACTTTATAACATTGAATATTGAACCAGTAAACTTAAAGGTATCTCATCAGGATCCAGTCTGGTTAGGATTTTAAAAATAACTTTAAGAAACCAACATGTTGAAACCTTAAACAGATGATAATAAGTATACGAGTATATGCCGGTGGAAGCGTATATGTATTTCAAGGACAGGTCACCAAAGAAATAGAAGACAAATGTTAGAGTAATCAGGGCAATTTAATCGTCTTTATTGCAAAAAATTCCTTCCTCAAAGTTAATGTTTTTGGCACTTTGTGTGTGTGTGGATGTTATTGGTAAAAGGTTGGAATAAACAATTGGCTGCCCGAGTCAGAAGTCATTAAATTCTCACGCTTTGTAGACTTAACCAGAACATATATATCCACGGGGAAAGAAAGCAATATTATACGCCCACTACAATTTGTTAACATTTAGCCTGCTGAGCAAATTGTTTTTACAGAAATTTTCATCTACTACATTTTTAGAGTTCATGCTATAATAATTTGTCTACCAAAATGCAACCAATGTGTCTAACAGTTTGAATCCTGATGAGATGCCGAGTTACTCGGCGTAACATCTGGATCCAAAATAGTTGCATAGGTATTCACCAATCTGGCCGTAGCAGGCTAAAGTTAATTGACTCTTAGGAACATTTGCTCTACGAACAATTTTAACATGTTTGGAATGAATTGATTTCTGCTGGGCTGTCTTGAAATTTGACCATTTCTTTAGGAAACTAAACTTATCAGTTTACATGTAGCACTTAAGTTGAAATTGAGATTAAGCTTCCAATGTATGTGTGTACTGGGACTTTATTTGGTTTCTATATTTGTAAATGAATGGTAACCGCTTTGAAATAAAAGAAGCATACTGTTGTTATTATTTATAAGCCGATGAAGAATTTAGGAGTGCATACATAGTGTGGCATCTCCTGCCTTACCTTTGTTCTATTTTTAATATTTACGGGTGTTTCGGTAAGAAATGTGTTTATGACCAGTGGACCTCTTCAGAAGTCCTCCGATATGTGGCTGCATACTATACCTATTCCCCATTCTAGGGACATTATTAACACATTATGTTAAATGCCAATTTGAAACTACTGTAGATATTACTGAATAATATGCGTTTCTTACTTTCAGGTATTGAATTCTACACTAAGGACCTGGATAGCCTATCGTTTCACAGAACTATTTCAACTTTTTATCGTAAGTTTAAATGAGCCCATTATAGGAAACAATAAACATTTGGAATTTGCAAACAGCATAAATGATGATGTGGATCTACATTGTAACAGTCGTTAATAAAAGCAATGCAACATAACAACAATTTAAACATTTGACACGTCAAATACATGCACAGTATGTAGTTTGATCAAACAGTGCTCAGGACGGTTGTCCTGGATGTACTGAATAACTGATTAATTACATGTACCTAAATGTCCAGTCCCAATAGTACTTACGACCACTTAAGACCTGTGAGGGTTTAGGTAATCGTCGTACGAAGGTCTCCAACAATCTTCTATAACTGGTTGATGCTGACATTCCCTACATTTATTCGCAGTAAGTCTTTTCTAAATCGCGAGTCAATCGTCCGACTGTCAGCGACCTTTCTTCACTTACCTCCGACTGACGTGCGATCACCAGCGACTGACTCTAGGCATTGACCACGTGGCCATACAGTTTTATAAGCTGGTCCATCAAGGATCGTTCTTCATATAGCTGTTTGGTCGCACTGGGGGCAAATCGAAATGCCACCAGAAATTAATAAAGAGAAAAACTAAGGTTAAAAGGTCAGAAAAAGATACCAACATTGAGAGAGAGATTAAAACACGCTTCACCTTGCACGTCGCTGTAAAAGCAATGCAAGTACAGCAGCATCTTCTTTTTGTTGCAACTGAAGTTGCATTTGTATTATTCTAAAAGGAGCATTTGCCATAACCATTATTCGATCTACTCTATTGCACTGCTCCCCACCTAATTATAATTATCATTAGAAAAAGGTAGTATTTATATCCCAAATCACCAGTCATATTCAGGTCATCAGTGATCGCAAAACCGTTGTACGTCAATCGTACGACAACCATACGATAATCTTTACCATTTCCCACTAGTTCCTACTTATCTAAAGTAGTGGGAAAAGATAGTGCGATGGTCGATCGACAGGTTGGAAGGTGATCGTGGAACCTTCCTACGAATACCACTGACTTTGCGCACGATCGTCAACAACCTGTCGTACGATGGTGGGTCACAGATGCATCACCAATGTGACTGCGAAGCAACATTTATTTTACTGAAATTAGACGCCGACAATCGCAGACGATCGCCTGTTTCATAGGTCGCAAGTTGCCTTAAACGATCGTAAGCGCTAGTGGGACTGTAACCTAAGAGCCCAGTCCCACTAGGCCTTACGACCCCTTAAGATCTGTTTACGATTGCCAGCGACCTCTGGTCGCCGATATTCGTACGAAGGTTGCACGACAAGTCTCTGTTAATCGCGGATGGTCTTCAGTAATCGTTAGTAATCGTTTCCAATCGTGCGTCCAATTTCAGTCGTAGAGAGGTTGTTGATCATATACAACAACCTCAAGGCCCAGTCCCATTAGACCTACGACCACTTATGAACTGTTTACGATTTCTAGCGACGTTTTGTCGCCGATATTCGTACGAAGGTCGCACGACAAGTAACTGATAATCGCGAGTGGTCTTCAGTAATCGATGGTAATCGTTTCTTGTCGTACGACCAATTTCAGTCGCAGAGAGGATGTTGATCATGCACAACAACCTCCTTACGATCGAACTGGTCGCCGGTGTTCTTTAAGAGGTAACCTTAGAGGGTTTTGGCTAATCGTGCGAGCGTGGTACGAATGTATCCAACAACCTTTAACTGGTCGTTGGTGATCTTCCCTACAATCGTACGACTGTCAGCGACCTTTCTACTATTACCCACTACTGTCGTGCGAGTATTAGTGACTGCCTAAAGATTACCCGCGACTTTGCATACTCCACGTGACCACACAACAGGTCGGAAGTGATTGTCGAACCTTCTTACGAATACCAGTGACCTGGTGCATGATTGTCAGCAACCTGTCGTACGATGGTCGCAGAAGCATCTCCATTGTGACTGCGAAGCATTTTTTGAATTTAGTCGCCGACAATCGCAGACGATCGCCGGTTTCAGAGGTGGTCAGTGATCTTTACCGATCGGAAGCGCTAGTGGGACTGTAGCCTGGGGACATTTGGTTAAATGTGTGATTTACATAAAATGCTACGATTTAAATATAAACATGCATAAAACAGTTTTGATATAAAAAAATTTAATGGTTATTGCATATATTAAGGTGAGCAACGACATATACGCTAATATGAATAGTCACAGTATATTGTGTGTTTTAATACATATTTAATTCTTGAAATAGTCTGTATATTGCTCCCTATTTCATTATTAAAGCCACAGGTTGAAATTACTTGTAATATCTAATAGAATAACTTCTCACATCTGGCTTGCTTTTGTGCTAACCCTTTATTCACGACAACATGAATATAAATCAGATTATTTTTAAAAACAACATACGAACACAGGAAATTGTGACTGAGACAGAAACCGTTACACTATACGCAAACAGCACACCCTGATTAGACGGCTTCTACAGGAGATATATGAGCTGTCTCTACTGAGTTCGCAAATGCGTGGAAAGATGTTTATATGTAGGAAAGGGTTAACCAATTTTGTCCAGCGATCTTATAGGACATAGGTAAACAGTTTTGTCCCTCCCTAATAATTTTTATATAATAGAGTTTGTCTTTAGTATGAAATACAGTACACCTCTCTAAACTGGAGTTCTAGAAGAGAAGAATTTAGATACGTTTACGACAGGCTGCTGCTTAATGCAGGGTGAAGACATGCATATTGCTGCTAGAGGAACTTTCTGCATTACTTTCGTCCTGCATTAAGCTGCCAACTATCTCCAAGACCGACATTTATACCAAATTTAACGCACAGTTTAGAGAGTTTTTTCTGTGCTACCCTAAAACAATCAACTGGACAAAACCTCCGATCAGCGACTGCACTGCGCCAAATACTTTGAAATGTTTCATTAGCTTGTTTTTGTTTGCAGGATTCACTTGTAAACATAGAAATCTGTTTGTGGTTTACTCGTAATGATGTGGAAAAAATGGGCTAATGCTGGTTTAACCCATTCCCTCATATTGACGACTTTTGACTACTCTGTAAAAGTCACTTTGTGAAACCATTGTGATAAATAGAGCATTTGCTCCTATAGGAGCAAATGCTCTATTTATCACAATGGTTTCAAACTTCAAAATTCAAAAATTATCCTTTTTCTCTAGTTAATTCTCCTTTTCGGTAGATTTATTTAAAGAGGTAGGATCTAAAAATAGCCTATGAGGTAATGGGTTAAAAGAGACATAATTTTCATTTATTACAGGTAATACTCTTTTTTGAAATTATCCATGGTGTTAGTATATTGCTTACGACCAATCATTTCCAATACTGATGCAATGATGGCACAATTCAACAGTTCGCATGCCGTGTGCAAATATGGTGTTTATTGACAAAACACATCTGTGTACTCACATCTCGTGCGTAAGATAAACCATTTACAGCAGTTATATTCGTATATCATACATGCTATAAGGATTCGTCTATCATACATGTACAGTAAAACCTCTCAATAACGACCACTAAATTATGTTAATTAGTTGGTATTTTGGGCAGGTGGTTGCTTAAAGCAAGGTGAAAGTAAAACAGAACGCTCCTATAGAAGCGTTCTGTTTTACTTTCACCTTGCTGTAAGCATCCACGTACCTTTAACACAAAATACTGATATAATTGTGTGGTCGTTATAGAGATGTTTTACCGTACTACATGACAAACGACAGACTCGACATGGTCCCTGTACTAATAGCCTAGGATAAGGCGGTAGTCCCATTAGTGTTGAAATATGCGCAACGATTTTAGTGTCTAGATTGAAATTACACATCGGCAAAATGTCAAACAAGGGGTGAATGAAATCATCTATTAGAGAAAATTACGTAAATTCTGAAATGTAATTTAATCGCCCACCGTGATAAATTAGATGAATGTTGTTTATGTGTTCCGGGACTTGTTTTTAACTAAAACCAGTAATACTATAAAATAGCATGTGTGCACGGAAATGATCGCGTTATATAAAACTGTTTTCCCCCATTCGATGACCAATAATTGATATCGTACGGCAGAATATATGCACGGATTGGTGAATGCCTTTTTAAAACAGTTTGGATACAGATGAAGCTCTCGGCATCTGACTAGGCGTCTCAAATCGTTTGATTTATAGATACATATACATTGCGTTTGAAAATTAAATGGATCATATTTGTTTCAAACATAACACTACGCAGTAGTTTTCCGGTTAGTCTTATTTAATGTGCATTTATTTCTGGATATTAAAACTTGAGCAACGCCACTATAAATATACGTTCCGGCAAGTCACGGGGTTCGGGCATATACTTTAGTCCTGTCTGTTTCGCTCTCATTATATATTTAACAATATACAAGCTACACGTACCAAGACCGGCTGTTTGTTTTTGCCATCTAGTGTATTGAACCGTTTCGTATGTATAGTATCATGGTTCAACAGGTTTACATTGCTGATGGATGCAATTGATATTATTTCAGAACCCTTATCAAATACTTCCAGGACCCTTATCATATACTACCATGTGGTCATCGTTGTTTTGTATTATCTCTTTACTTCATGAATACAATAAAACTCGTCTAAACCAGCCGTTCAAATTAGTATCAACGCCGCTGTTTAAAACATGTGCAGGTTAATACAGGTTGATAGTCTTTCACTTCGCATTAAGTTCCAACCTGTCTGAAAGAACCTTCATTTTTGTTGATCAATATTCATGTTTGGTGGTGTTTTACTGCATTCATTTGTGACTCCGCTCATTATGTATCTTAATTTAACTATTTAGTACATACATTTGTATACAGATTAAAGAAATTCAATGCAATGGCAAACAATTCTGATTTTGGAGTAACCTGTGCAGGTTCGGATCACGAATCAGACAGCTTCTCCGGGATAAGCGCGAGTATACTCTATGTCTAAAGGCATGAAATGGTGAAAAGGTTATTGCAATGTTCGTTGGCTTTGTTATTACATATTGATTTAGTATAAACCGTCACCAGTTATAGTTATGCTTAACAATCTCCCGTTTTCGAGAAAACAATAATTAACTAAGTAGGTAAAGGGTGTTTTTGTTTCCAAACCATGGCGGAAATTTCGGTATATTTAATCGTGGCTACCTCGATTCAGTTCAAAATTGTGTCACCCATGATGTCTGTACGGTTTTGTTTGTACCGAAACACTCAGTTTTTCGACAAGCTCAGTCTATTAGATGTTTTATCTTCTGTGTAGCTTGAAATAAGTTGTTATTAATGACTTTTGAAAAAGAAAATCTGGAAAAGTGAGTTATATGACACCTCTTTTTGCATATGTTCAGGTAAAAAATAAGATTTTATTTAACTAATAGATTAAGGTGAAATTGGAACATTTATCATATAATAAAGACTTATTTATACACTAACAGCACTAAAGAAGATATTTAGAAGGATACTTTTGAAAACCAATTTAAATCTTGAAAAGTGAGTTATATGACACCTCTTAAATAATTCAAAAATATCCGAAAATATTGTTTCAAGTTACACCCAGTCCGTACAAATTATTTTACTTTGATATATACACGGATTATAATTGCGTGTAAGTAATTAGAACGGACTTTTAAGGCAGGCAATGTTGTAAACCTTCAAACATATTTGTAGAAACATGTGCACATGTTTTATCTCTGCCCTTGTTTATTATTCCCAAAACTACTTCATCTACTGCTTTGTATCCTCACTTGGGCATTTCCTGTCAGTAATACTATGGCACTCCCAGTGCTTTAAAGTTCTATCATTCGCATTGACAGTTCTTGAAATTTTATCATGATGAAAAATGGTGTTTGCTCAAATTCTGAATTCGTCCAAACTCGTAAAACTCTCACCTAGTGTCAAACACATTGAGAAGCCGTATAAATTGGAATCTATATCCATGCTTATAAAACTTTTTAGTTGAGTCTGAGTTCGTTCTCAAGCTTTTGATTGGTCAGATTTGAGCCTTTGGCTCAAATCTGACCAATCAAAAGATTGAGAACAAACTTGAACTCAACTAAAAAGCTTTATAAGCATGGACCCAGATCAATATCAAACTGTTTGCAATAGCCAGTCAGGTCGCGCCTTTCATAATATGGGTTAATTGTATAAGACTGTCATCGAACATCCAAATGGCATGATCAAATTGAAGATACGTAATAACTAGTATATGTGGTTTATTCACAGTGATTGCTTATACGACAAACAATTAGGAATTTTATTTCCTATCGAAGGTTACCTGTACCAGAATATAAAGGACTATGCTTAACGCTTCCCATCATATAATCGCATTTTCAAGCATTTGCAAACAGAGTAGACCCAGATCAGACGGTCCCTATAGGAGCCGTTTGATCAGAGTCTACTCCGTTTGCTTATAACATGATGTAGATCTGATTCTACATTCTTTGTCAAAGGAAACACTTCCCTTGAAAATGTAACATTATAAAAATTCTGCAGATAAATGTTCATGATGACATTATTTCTAACATGAATACTGAACAGGGAAAGGGTTAAAGTTTTACCTGAAGTAAGTAACCTATTTACTCCCGCTTATAAATGGCACTTACGCAAACAGTGTAGACCCGGATTAGAGGGCTCATCAAGAAGCCCTCTGATCAGGTTCTGAACTGTTTGCTGAACAAATCGCTGTTAGAAGTTTATACTGGTAACTACCTTGTTCATTGTGTCCCTTCTACTTGAACATAGACGGGTCCAATTCACCTTGAACGAGTTTATCGTAAATATTAGGGCAATATATGGATTAAGAACAGATGTTTTCACCATGGCTTTTCGATGGAATAGGGGGTTACGACTCCAATGATACGATTTAATGCCGACATCTGTTTGGTACTGGGCTATTTTCAGAACAAGTGAACGAATATGTGTCACGAGCATAGGTAAGGATACATTTAGAAAACATGTGACTGATGCCATCGTGTCCTGGTTAGGTAACTACGATACCGATATCGTTTGACACAGAATAGCGTGCAACTCCCTGTGGAATCTGGGTCCATGCTTATAAAGCTTTTAGTTGAGTCTGAGAACGTTCTCAAGCATTTGATTGGTCAGAGTTGAGCCTTTGGCTCAAATCTGACCAATCAAAAGCTTGAGAACTCAAATCTGACCAATCAAAAGCCTGAGAACGAAACTCAGACTCAACTAAAAGCTTTATAAGCATGGACCCAGGAACTCCTAAACTCACCAGTCCCATCCTTTCGACGTTGAAAGGAAATGTTATTTTCTTCACATGAGCATATCGAATATTAAAGTGTATTATTGTTACATGTACATAAATATTATGGCAAAGTTGCTTGTGATATTAATTTTATTTAAGGACGTTCAATTAAGATACAATAAACATTATTTATTGAACTTAATAATGGTGAGCATAAAATAAGCACTTATTACTTTTCCATGAGGAGCAGAATGTAAAATATTGCACACCCTACGTATGGCAGCTGCATTGGTATTTTGTTACTAAGTTAATCTTGGCAGGTAGTGTAGAACTAGATGATAGAACTTCTAGAGGAGCTCTCTGATAATGTTTTGCACTGTTTGTCATATTAAACTTTTCATTGAAACAGTCCAAGCACGATAAAATTGCTTGGTTTGACTTTTGGAATTAGGGCCTATACATTTTAAATAGTTGAGGAGGTTTTTAATGTTCACCGTTAAGGCAGGCAATGTATTACGTTCAATCGGAACAATATTCAGATTCACCGTCCATCAGATAATGCTGTTTCCCTTGTGCATGCTAAACTAGCATAAAGAATGAAAACCATGTGGGAAGACATGCCTGTATTTCTTTTAATTTTCTTTTACATTTAGCAAAATGAACCTGACTGTGACTTCTTACACACGTGGGACAAGCAGTAAACGCAACATTATTTGTAATAAAAACTAATGTTTCCTACATTTGTAGGAAAAAAAACATAAAAATGTTTACTGTTATTTCCTCGGTTTCAATTTCCCTGTATTGAGTTTGTTTGTGACTGACGTTACATGTTTTTCTTCAACTAGAATTCCGGTTTAGAGGGGTTTACTGTATTCACTTTCTCGTTCAAGCGCTTGAGGAACTACTGCACGGATATCAAACTGTTTGGATCTTGATGAGATACCGGTTTATCCAAGCTGTCTGCAAATGCCAATTCATTCGAAGGATAGCAAATTAGAAGGTTGCAATTAATTGGGGATCAGTCGATAATTCAAGCTTGTAACCTATTGACTGAGTGACGCCGTATGAAGTAGTCATCCGACAAAGACCGATACATGTTCTTACAGGCTAGTAGATATCGGAAAACCGTTCTCAAAAAATCATAGACCGACAATAGATCTGATAAACTAATCAAGTAGGTCAACAGAAATAATTAAATTCATCGAACAGAATAGCGATGGCAGTGCAAATCAGTTTCGATCTGTCAAACGTTTGTAAATAAAACAAATTTATTGACGAACGTAACATACCTCCTTTCAATAAATCAAACACGCAATCTACAGTATTTTCATAAAACTATGCTTTCTGAAATAGGACTTTTAAAAACATGAATCATATGAAACGTACGAAGGAACATGAATAGCTGTTATCTACATGCACCGCATTTCACACGTAAATGTGGTCGATGCCTGTGACTCCATAAACGCACCACACAAGTAACAAAACGCGCACATAGAAACAAATACACCACCAAAAAGGTACTGAATAAACAAATCCATAGATGGTATGTCAAGTTGTCTCCAGATTTCTAACAACTAACCATGTCGAAATCGTGCAATACCAAACCCATGCGCACAAGGTGCAGAACACATGCATTAATATATTGCAATCATTTTATTACATTAATTCCGCCACAAACTGCTATGTGTTCTGTATTGCTACCTTTCGAGTCAGGGTTTGTTAATGACAATTGACGTCTGTGATATATGGTTGATATAAACATTGTTAGATTGTCCAGATCAGATTTGTTCCAGCTTAAAGCCAATTAACAATGAAAATTTAAACACAAATCATTACTTGAAATTATATTGCATATTTACGTTACTGTCACAAAGGGAAAATCAAAGTACTGATGAAATTATATGTAGCTTGGAGCGACTGCATGCATTAATGAGTTATTTTTTATTGATTAAATGTTGCAAGAAGTATTAGGAACAGATGCAACTGAAGTTGAATTGACAAAAATATGCTATGTTTTGTCTTGAGTTAGTATCTGTGTCAACCACAAATAACCACCATTTGTTTAGTTTCAGTAACAAAGGTGCAATTACACAGAGGGAGATGGAAAAACAAGTTCAAATACACGTATTTGCTTTTTTCCGAATCGCTGAGTATGATTTGAAACAATTCAACTGATAATGCTCATGTTGTCATTGATAACAGCAAGGGATAAGAAAGGTAATTTTCACAAGTCAATAATGAAGGTTCGTTGTATTTGAACCAACTATTGGCTAAGTGGACGCCTCAGGGAGACGGGTGACGGGGGCGGTGCCTTCATCTTACTATCGATGCAGTTTCTGTAGTTACTTCGGCAGGAAATCGAACCCGGGACCCCTGATATTGTAATGGGAAGGTCGGCCCATACCGCTGAAGTTCTGATCCTGAAAGTACAGTAATATTAGCCATGCAGTAGGTATATTTGAATTCAAAGGCTGATCCATTACATTACAAAACAGGGACCAATTATGGTCCAATAACCTCCTCCATGTAACACTCTGTCGTCATATCATCTTCAATGACAAGGGACGATTTATGGCCTCCACAAATTCGTCCTAATATGTTACATATCATCCGCTGAAGCGGGCGGTTTCGACTACATAGGATTAGAAATAGAAAAAGTTCTCTTCTACTCCTGTATATTCTGTCTTCAGTCAGCTAGATACCTCCGATGTCTGTTCATACTCCTAAAACGGTTCAATTAGTCTCCAGTGTCACCAGTGCTACTCCATTATTAGACGTGCATATCGATGGTGAGCAGCCAAATTTGGGTCATGATATTGTTGATATACAGTTGAACTTCGATATCTCGAACTCGGATAACTCGAACTTTGCGATAACTCGAACAAAAAGTTCAGTCCTTTCAAAATTAAAACTACAGAGTTGCTCTTAAATCTATCGCTACAGATAACTAGAAACACATGTGACAGCTTAATACAGGTCTAAAGTAATGCTGAAAGCTCCTACAGGAGATTTCAGCATTACTTTAGACCTGTATTAAGCTGTGGCCTTGAGAAATTGTTCAGATTAGAAATCGGATGACTCGAACTTCTGTTATCCCGAACTAATTGGTATGGTCCCTTGAAGTTCGAGTTATCGAAGTTAAACTGTATATTGAATACACGTACAATATCTGTACTGATATGACGTCCTTATATTATGGCAGTAGTTACGGTAGGCTTTAGACTTGGTTTGCTAGAAATGTCGCCCTAATCTAACGGTCGTCAGTTGCTGTAGTCGTCACATATAATAGACATGTGCGCATTCTATCTGAATGACTTCCAGCTTGTTGAAATCGTCTTTGCAATGAATTGATGGTAACAAATATTAGAGAAACTTCGCCAGCAGATCTGTCAAACTGTGGGTTCATGCTGCATTTTGTTAGACGCGACATCCAGTTTGAAACCGTATACTATGTTGCGTGTATGTTTATAGTCAGTGGTAAAACAATTGTATAGCCTAAAGTATCACGCATTCTAGCATGCGCATGCTTAGTTAACTTACCATAATATTAGTTAATAAGATCATTGGCGGGGTATCTGACTTTTTGTTTCTTTCTGAGGAAAATCATGCTACATGTACTTTCCTCAGCAGGGAATAAAAAGTCAGATATCCCACCAATGAACTTTATAACGATTTTATTATACTGCAAAGTTTAATATTTGTAGCAATTAATTAGCGTTGTTAATGTATGCGTCGTTTTGCTTCCCCTCGGGGGCCTCATACTGTAAGGTAAGGGCTTATATCACTCTGCGACCCTAGTTCACCGTGTATAATAACCAGCTCATTATATTTGTGGATAGAAAGGGATCTTCCAAGTGCATTAGTTTCTCAAAGAATTGAAAGAATCAGACGTTAGTAAAACTTTCAGCAGATCAGCGGTTAAGCAGGCACTAATTTTCAGCATGAGAACGGTTAAACTGAATTTAGGGAATGGTGCAATTCCGACGTCATTTGGATGACGTCAAAATGACGGGTTTATCATATTCAAACAATGGGGCGTTGGAAGGAACGACTACACTGCAATTTACAGGTACGTGTACTGTGCATGTGCATAAATAAAATCTGAATCGAATTGGGTGTGGATTGTCTAAAATTGTAAAAGCGGGGGTTTGGGGGCTAATCGGTACGTGCACAAGCACGTTGACAACATTTGCAGCATCAGAACAGAATAAGACCTTCCTCACGTATCGGGTTTATTTATATTGTTATACAACAACTATAACAAAAATGTTTCTAAATGGATAACTTTGTTCTGCCCCAAACTCTTGTTATTTCGTTTGAGAGCGGTTGTTTCGATCGAATCGACGAAGTGAAGCTTGTCGGCCATTTTTATTTTGTTGTAGCAAGGAAGCGAGGCCCTCGACGGGGGAAATTCCATTGTTGCTCATGACTCCGTATATACATCAGAATTTAGAGGGATTCACGGCTTTTATACATCGCTAATTGACCAATCAAAATCGAGGATTTTACTTTGCAGTATAATAAGTTCTAATATACGACGATTGCAGCTTCCAGCTGCGATCATCGTAACTATATTAGAACTTAGGACAGTTTCAGTCGTATGACCTGTCATAAAACGGGGACAGGTGAAGACCCATTTACAAGAGCAATTCACGATTTAACATCGGTAATGTTTTAAATGTTTCTTTGCTGAAACAACTCATATTTGAACATTGTTTTATTTTATTGAAATATATCCCCATTTGTATGTGTATATTGTCTTTGTTGTTTAGTCTAAACATGGACTGTTTGTAATTGACCTCAGCCGCACAATTCGAATGTTAAATTATCGCATTATGGCTCTCTAAATCATAAGATAGTCTAAGGTATAAACCTGAGAATGTTTATGATATCAGACTGTCCACTTCCTTACATGTTAACAGCATATAGAATGGAGATGTTTTTTCTTCGTGTGTCCCATCTGTTTTGTATTTAATCATTGGTCTTATCGGGTTTCAACAGCACACTGAGATCTCATCTTTGATTACAGTTGCATTAATGAAATGTGCAAATGTTCTCCAAATTAATATGCTAAATATGGAAAATCTCCATTTAATGCAAAGTAGCTTGCTCCACTTTCCTTCAACTAAACATGTTTTGAACCCTTTGAATGCAGAAGAATCTAATACACTTACATTTGAAGATATCATAGATCCAGAAAAGCGTATATACGGTTTATCATTCAAAACATTTTAGCAAATTCAAGGCGTTCATATTGGATTGACGTTATAGTTAAACATTGATTGGTCATTCTACTTTGGTCATTCAATGTTCAAATGGTTAATATTGTAGACCTGGTACTTTAAGTGAATTTAGGTTGATGCATCAGCACAATTGCTATTTCATGCCGATTTAGAGAACGCATATCATGTTCTAGTAATTGTAAGAACCACAGATGAACCTCTTTACGACGACCCTAAGTGAATTAACATTCGCTGGACGAACGTAATGCAGACATTTCTGTATATAGTAAACCCCCGCTAATACGACCACCTAAAAGAGGTATACTTTAGGTGCTAGATGCAGGTGGTAGCTTAATGCAGGATAAACGTAATGCTTTCTGCATTACCTTTGTCATGCATTAAGCAACCACCTGCTTATAAAGACACCAATATTTATTTATTAAGTGGTCGCATTAGAGGGGTTCTACTGTATAGTTCGTCATACTTTCAGCTAACACCTGTTTAACCCTTCGCTTGCTGAATTTTAAAAATACATTTCTCCCTCTTTACCCATGCCCTGTTGTATACTTACATATATCTTCAATGTGTACACGCATTTCACTGTGCAATCACTGCTGTGGAGTGCACTGGTTGCACAATCAACTTGTAAATAGTGCAGACCCTGATGAGACAGCTCCTGCAGGAGGTGTCTCATCTGGGTCTTCACTATTTACAGGTAGGTATATTGACGTGAATAGCAAGCGAAGGGTTAAAACGCTACACTTAATAAGACTTCTGCTGATAAATAGCTGTTGAAATGTGAAATCGAGTCGATAATTGTAGGATAAGGTTTAGCAGTGGCTTTTACGTTGGCTGTGTATTTTTAAACCATTGTGATAAATAGAGCATTTGCTCCTATGGAGCAAATGCCCTATTTATCACAATGGTTTAAAAGGCGACATTTACAGAGGCGCCAAAAGACGTCAATATGAGGGGATGGGTTAAACCAGAAATTAAACATAACACTGAAGGTAAACTACTGTGATTCCAAATCAATAGTTTGATCAAGAATCTTTGATGTACTATATTCCGGGAATTCAAATGATTGGCTTAATAATATAATGAACACTGATTCAAGTCACGACTTTTGGAAAACCACTTAAATGCGTTCCGTGTGTTATCTGTTCCTGTAGAAATACCAGCAAATCACTCCGATTTCTTCATAGAGCACCTCACCTGCAGTTCGTGACTTCATGGTAAGTATTAAAGGCATATTGACATGTCTTTTGTTTGCAAAAGATTCCGTTTAACAATTAGCATCTATCAAACTTAATATTGATGTTAATATTGATAGTTATGTACATATGCTGTGTTTCTTGTGGTGCTGTTCGGGCGGCTGTTTGTCTTCTATGCGGTGTTTCCTGCATGACTAATATTTGTACTTTTGCTATGAATGTCTCGAACATACATTCGATAGGCTAAAAATTCATAACACAAACTAACCCTTTGAACGTGGGAAACGAATGCACTGTCATTTACAAATAGTGAATACACAAATCAGAGGGCAGTCTGAAGAGCCCTCTGATGAGGGTCTGCACGGTTTGCCATTTAGATTCCTCTCGCAATATAGCCCTTTCATACGGTATGGAATGTGTCAATAAACAATGATGGGTTATTCAACTCTATAATTTCGGCGATGAATGAGTTAAAGTATTTCTTTCTCGAAGATAAAGATACATTGCTGTAAAAGTAAATGCATGAATCATGAAACACCACATAGAAAATACACAGTCGGCAGAAGAGCACCACGATAAGAGGAACAGCAGATATATATGTTATCCATCGAAAACAAGAAACTCACAAAGACATGAAAATGGAACGGTCAGTGAAACCTCACTGGTGGTTTAAACCGGTTCAGTGGCGCCCATCACATTCTATCCATAGCCTAAAAGACAGTAACCCGTTACTCCATAAAGTGCATTTGCAAGCAGAGTAGACCCAGATCAGATGGATATGTAGGAGCCGTCTGTTCAGGGTCTACTCTATTTGCTGATGAAATAATATACATCTGATTCTACATTGTCTGTCTTGGCAAAAAAATCATGAATTCATGTATCATTATAAAAATTTGGCTAATTAATATTCATGGTGCCATTATTTCATGGATTAAAGGGTTAACAGTGTTCAATGCATGTATGTATAAACTATACATGTAACACTATAGAACCTGATTTGATGTCTGGTCTCTATGATCTTAACTCATTCCCTCATATGCTATTTTTAGATCCAACCTCTTTGAATAAATCTACCAAAAAGGAGCATTAACTAGAGAAAATGAAAAGTTTAGAATTGTGTAGTTTTGAAACCATTGTGATAAAAAGAGCATTTGAACCTTATGACGAATGCTCTATTTATCACAATGGTTTTCAAGAAATGGTTATTACAGAGGCGTATAAATGCGTATTGATGGAGGAAAGGGTTAACCTACACTGTTTGCAATATGCTGAAAAACCTTGAAGACACATTATTTTTTCTCTGCATAGCTTTTGTGTGAACATATCTGACAGGGGGATAAACTCTATATTGCTTATTGCATGATGCCTGAAAATTTATATACTCCAACTTTAGACAGAGGGGAGCATTCGGATTAACCAATGATTGTCTACCTGGGCAAATAAAGTGATTCTTATTATGGGAAAACCCCCATCTTTTGTCCTCTTTGAGATATGTGGCTAAAATTTGAGGTTACACAGCTAGGTTTTACATTTTTTGCCCCGTACTCAATTAATACGCCTTTCTAAGACTTTGCAAACAGATTAGACCAGGGGTTCCTTGTTATATATAGAAGCAGATAGCAAACACTTTGAGAATCTTCTTCTCTGAAGCTGGATGGTTCTTAGCTTTAATATTTGGCACATATCATTGACAGGTCCTCTACAAAAGTTACATAGAGTATGCCCCTATGGTCAAAATTGGCCCTGCCCCAGGGGTAGTCAGTTTTCTATAGAAACATATCTATAATGAAAAATTTGAATATCTTCTCTGAAACAGGAAGGTTCTCAGCTTTCATATTTGGCACATAGCATCATGTCCAAATCTTCTACACAATTTTCAAAAGTTGTGCCCCTGGGGTTAAATATGGACCAACCCAGAGTTGGCCAGTTTTCTATAGAAACATATAGTGAAAACTTTGAAAATCTTTCAGCTTTCATATTTGGTCGTAGCATCATGTTCAGGTCCTCTACAAAATTTATACAAATTATGCCCCATTGGGTCAAAATTGACCACACCCAGGGGTGCCTTGTAGCATACCTGGTAAATTATTGCTCAAGTCCCAGATTGATTAGATTTTGTCTACACTTAAATCTGGAGTTTTGGGTGGAACTGATTGTCTGATGATTGATATCAGGGCCATCATGACCCTCTTGTTCCTTTTGTGGATATATTTCCCTTTCATAAGGCTGGATTTTAATTTAATATATTTAAACTAAAGCAGTATTCACAGTATTCTCCAGCACATGTATCTGTCAGTATCTCTTTATTTGCTGCACCTATATGGTGTACTATTAAATTGCCAGAAGACACTGGAGAATAACATTTTAATGCCCTCACAAGGTTCCGGGGGGAGGGGGGGGGGGGTTCAGCCAGGTGCTCTTGTCGGTCCATCTACATACATCCTGCAAATCTTTTTCAAACATGGCAGATCCTGATCAGAGGACCCCTGTAGGAGCACTCTGACTTGGATCTACATAGTTTGCAAATGCCAGTCAGGTGGTTGACAGGATTATAAAAATAAAAGAATTCAAAGTCACTGAAAATTTAATGGTTTTGAAAGAGCACTTAATGACCTTTTTATTAGTGTGCTCATTTGCATACATTGAATGGAAATGCATGTTTTCAGTATGAATATACCGGTATAACAATGAGAGTTTTCCTGAATGCTTTGTCCAAACTTTACTTTACGCCTTAGAAAGCTGATTTTTTAAAGTGGAATAGTCCACTATCATTAATGATATACATGTAGTCCATTCAATGTGAAAAGGCAAAATTTGCTAGAATATTTTGAATGACAATTAACCCATTCCCTCATAATTTACTTAATATTAACATATTACTTATTGTTCTAGAACTTTTCAAGAACTTTCTCTGGAACAGATTCTTGAACCTAGTTCTAGAACGTTCTGGAATGGTAATTGAACATTAAATGGCCGTTCTATTACTTAAATGTTCTAGAACTCTGCAAGAACTTTCTGGAACAGATTCTTGAACCTAGTTCTAGAATATTCTAGAATTTGGTTCAAGAACTCTGTTCTAAAAGTTCTGAATATGCTAGAATTTGGTTCAAGAACTCTGTTCTAAAAGTTCTTGAACATTAAGTAATAGAACGGCCATTTAATGTTCAATTACTATTCGAGAACTTGGTTCAAGAATAATTCTAGAATTTCTCGCAGGGGCAGTGTAATCTGCTCTGCAACTACCGGGATGGCAAATACAGTGGTAAATTACATGTTACATATTTCGAAAAACTTATTGCGACAAGCAAATATAAAATAGTTTTAAGAATATGTTTAAAATAATTCATCTGACAGTGCTATCTAGTGTTTTGCGAGGGATATACAGCTACATGTGTTTTCATATTCATAATTTATATACAATGTTGAAACAACATCATTTCAGCTGTGATTCAAATAACACATCGTAAAACAAGTTATTAATGTTATTCAACTGATGCTTGTATAAATGAGTACTTCCATAATCTATACAGTTACCCCCTCTAAAACGGATTTTTTAGAAACGAATTAAGATACTTTTGGGAAGGTGGCTGCTTAATGACAAACAATGTTTGCATTAAACTGCCACCTGTATCCAAGACGAAATTTAACGTCCGGTCTAGAAGGGTTCTATTGTATTTAACCCTTTCCCTCATATAAACGTGTTTTCACGCATTTGCAAACAGAGTAGACCGTGATCAGATGGCTCCTCTAGGAGCCATCTGATCAGGGTCTGCTCTGTTTGCTAATAGAATTTGACAGATCTGTCTCTTTGCTTTCTAAAATGTCTACAATGTTCCACCTTCCATATGTCTTTGTAACTATTTTGTTAATGAATATTCAGTAGGTATTGGAAGTTGGCCTAAATACAGAACAGGGAAAGGGTTAAACAAACATCGAAGTAAACGGAAGAGGATACATGTTAATATGTAGTTTTATTATTGGTTGTTATAAGGTACAACACTAATATTTGAATATTATACAATGTAATAGCGTTTGCCCCGTCGTCTTATTAAACTGGGCCTACTGTCGGCGCCTTAAATGGAAAATGGCGTGTCAGATATGCATTCAACACTCTATCAAATGTTTATTTGGCTAGTGCAAGGACTACATGAGCGAAAGCCAGCCATTTATTCTACATTATCTGTATAACACGTTGAATTCGGGACATGCGTATACTGCCATTTCCAAACAATGTAGACCAAAATCAGAGGGTTCCTAGTGGATTCCTTTGATCAGGGTCTTTTTGTTTGTCATTCGAAATCCTCTAGCAAATGCAATCATTCCATACTGAATGGACTCTGTAGTTAAACACTGATGGGCTAATCTACTCTGATTTTGTTTTCAGCGCTTAAATGGTTAACTATTTAGCAACACGAACACTTCAAATAAACAGTATATCCATCGAACTACCGAACTGTTATTATTGCTGATGTTTTTAACAAATAAATACACCAATAGTCAAATCCGTAATTCGTGAATAGTAAATGATCCTTTGCTGTGGAATAAATATATAACTCCTGAAAAATGAATTACGAATGGTAAACTTAAATACACGCATTTATTTTCTGTTGTCAGTTGAAATTGGTCATAAAACGGTCAGTAATACCGACAAAACATTCCTTTTATAAGCAAGGTTAAATACGAGATTCAATGAGTTTTCTTATTTGATGCTCTTTATCTTGTAGAGTTCAATACACACGGTGTATCGAAACGGTTTTGAAACACCTACTGCAATTTGACACTTAAATGAGCATAATAGCTAACTCAAACATATACTGAAGTAATAATGTCTTATTACCAAATTCACGAATACAATATTGTGCTCGCGCTAGAGCCGTGGTGAAAAAATATTATGACGTTACTTTTTGCACTCATAAGCAACACACTGTTATGAAATGTTATGACAAAAGTTACAAGTGTCTAATTCACTAGCGATAAAACTGTTTTGCTGGCAAACATGTACCTAACTTTGCAGGTTATTTGAGTAAAAACTTTCCTGCGAACAAAACAATCACGGAAACTATATGTATATTGATGAATAACCAATAATCTCTTCTAATGAGTGACCTATGGGTAACTGGCAATTTGGTACATTATAGGGTGGGGAAGCGATTGAAATTATATGTGTGTGTGTGTGGGGGGGGGGGGTACTCTCGAAATTATAAACTCTCCAATGAATATAAATTTGATCGAAAGCTATATATAATTTTTAGACTACGCAACGTAATTTGGGTTCTCGTTCGTATTCTATGTTTACATCAGATGTAAATTTAAAGAAATCGTTTCTTAAACATACAAGTAATTTGTGTCCAAATTAGTTCTATGAAGGTGGTTTATGCATGTATGAGCGCGTACCTCATTTGTATTTGCGGTGTTGTTGTGCAATAGTGTATCAAAAAGTATCGTATCAGTGATGCATCAGTGTCGAACTGATTTAGATACATATTGCTTGTATCATTTTATATCAAAAGAAACACAGCGGGGGTAATTTTTTCAAGGGGTTTAAAGTTTAAATATTGCATAATTCTTAAACGGAGGATTTTATCAACATTCTCTATGATCCTTCTGATATGGGTTCACACTGATTGCAGTAAATTTGCAATCGTTCCTGCATTGAAATGGTTAATTTAGATACGGCTGGAAAGGCACCTGATTCAATACAGAAATACCAAAAAACGTAAATACTTGCTTAATTCTTTGTTTTGGGACTTAAGACATGGTCAATGACAGTTGTTATATTTATTAACAATGCAAGACGTTTTAGTTTCACTTACACACTGAGAAATATCCCCCAAGATACACCCCAAAATTGTGACATCGCCCAGAATAATAGCAAAAGTCAACGGCATATTGATGGATGTAGAAATGAAAAAAATATACTCAGAATGCTACATATGTTTTAGTTCAACAGGAGTTGTGCGGTACGTAACATTTCAAAATACAACTCAAAATGAGAAATATCTATCACTGGCTCAATGAAGAGAGGAAGGTCCTCTCCAAACAGTTCTCTAGTTACAACGAAGGCATTGCATCACATATTGTAACTAGTAACAAGATACGAATGCATCATTTGAACCCCAGTGAAAGGTTTATAACAGAAACGAATAATAGGGGAAGGCTTAAGACATATCATTGACAAGCGCACCATTGATGTCAGGCAAGCAATGGGTACGACTTACTTCACCAATAAAGAGTCAGCTATTCAGGTACCCAAAGTTAAGGGTAGTATTGGGTAGTTCATCACTGGGTTGTTTAACAAAGGAGAATACCCTAATAACTGCAATAGCAACCGAAAAATAAATTAATTTCAAAAATGTATGTCCCAACTAGTAGCGATACTATTAATTAAAATCTGCAATAATTCAAAATAAATAGACAAAACGGTTAGTATGTTAATAATTGGAAACCACAGGTGAATGGATCCGGCCGTCTATCCCTATGTCAAAACAATTTTGTTTCCACTATTGAAGAGAGAGGGTCATAACAAAGGCATACAAATGAACGAGGGGTGTGGGACTGTTACATGACAATGCTTCATGGATACATCATTATTGGTTACCATGATACTCAGGAATACATCATATTTTAATCAGCTGCCTTTCTATACTCTTTGGAAATTTATCACTATATTAGGACACATGCACTAAAAAGAAACGTGTTGATTCCGTTTATCCAATTGGTCAGCAAACAAGCTCCATTTGAAACCTTAGTCGATAGAGACTTCGCTTCAAACATGGAAATAACTGTTTCGATTCCACACCGGTTCGGACAAAGTAGATTCTAAAAATACAAAAGCATTTATAGGAAGCATCAGGAATGGTTGATCCAGTGTCAGGAAAAACGAGGCTAACGAATAAATGCCAAGCTGTGTTGTATATTAGCCATACAACAGTATGTGTCTGCCAAACAGAAAACGATGTCAATAGGTCTCAGTGAAAACGATTTTATCAGAAAGTTATGACAACTTTATTTTTACCTCAATAACGGGAAAGGAAAACGTAAATGTACATAGCAAGTAGTCATATAAGTGTCTGCCTTTGAAACATTGTATTAACTCGTTCCTCACCCGTTGTCGTCATCCTTAAGAATCAAGAGTATTTGTATACTTTAATGGAAAGGGAACGTTGATCAGAAGACTGCGCTTCAATTCAGTCGTTGCCATTGTGCAATACATACGAATATCTTAATATACACTTACGTTTTAATTGCATTCATCTATACACTTCTCTAAAATGTTCGTTTCTTTTCTAGGCGACTATATGTGGTAAGGCATACAATCAGATATTTAGAATTCCTTTGGACCATATTAAAATCCTCAAGAATAATTATTTTTTTATACATTAATTTCGTTTAGATCTGTTGTTACTGGTTAAGACTCCATGTACTCACGCATAATTTCATTTGTTTTATTTTTTAAGAACCTTTATGAATACAGGTTCTGGTCATTTATCGAATCGTTGCAAGGAATTCATATACACGTTAAAGAGCTATAAATTAATAAACAGGAATAACGTGATACGCCCTCTTTGAACTCATATTGCAAAAGAAGATTGCCGGAAATTGAGTTGTATCTTTTTACGGGATTCTACGATGAAGTTACGAACATAAAGGCCTTTTATTGCTTCTTTCTGGTAGTCATTAGTCTAATTGAAGAACACATTAGATAAGGCTAGTACACGCCTACACTCATATATAAGTAGTCTCCGCTCCTTCTCTGAAACACAAATTTACATCATTTTGACCTCCTTTGTTTTCTAGGCTTTTCTGTTATATAGCTCTTCTTACACATATAAAAAATGTTTGTCGTATTGTTTAACACTCGTCAAATAGTTGTATTACTTTTCTGTGGGCGCCTTTCTGTCGGAGCTGAATGTTTACCGATGTTGATAAATTCACTGCATCAACTGATAATGCTATAGCGTTGTTCTTGATTAGGTTTGCCAAGAAAGAGAACTAATTTTCGAACATTATTTGTCGAGCTTATTCGTAAGCGGAAGATACTTTTCAGTCATGCATGGACTCTAACAGTTTAACAGTCCGATTCGACAATGCCAATGAAATAAGATTTCATGAAATCTAGGTTGATTGTAATATTATTTATTCATTTGAATTGAACACTTACATTACTTAAACAAGAGCCAGTTGAGTCATCCTTTTTATTTTGTTCTTTTCAAAACATTCCTAGTACTGTGAACACAAAGTCCTTACAAAATATTTATATGGCAACCATATAACAATAGCAGCTGCTCTTTAACCTTTCCTCTGTTGAATTTCCGTGTTAGAAATACTTACATCATAAGTGTCTGTTGTCGTTCTTTCATTTTATACTGGCACATGTACACATAATGTTTTGGTAGAAACTGTAGAGTTAGATTTATTATAATTTCATAACTGAATAGAGCAGACATTGTAATCAGACGATTCTTACAGACGCAGTTTGACCTGGGTCTACTCTGTTTGCAAAGGCATGCAAAAGCGTATATGACGCAAAAGGTTAAATAAAGTCAATCCTTTTACTAAGCATTCTCTTCCCTCAACAAGAGCAAACAAAACACAGTAGAACACCTATACAACAGCCACTTAGTAAAGACACTTTTTTTGAAAAAAAAAGATGATTAATGATTGTTTAATTGAGGTCATGCAGGCTCATGTGGAGCATTTTTCACCATTGTCGTCCTACGTTAACTACCACCTGTCTTGGTGACTTTTTGGTGGAGTTTTTACTTTATAAATAACTATATCGACTTCATGGCAAACCAAATCAGTTATCAATTTTATTTTACTTTTATCTTATGACAAACAAATATACACACGAGAGATGCAAATATAAACAAAATCAACAAGTATTAGAAAAGGAACAAGACAAAGAGAAAAAATAAGGGTCGCAAAGAGAGTACCACCTTAGAACGGTCAAACCTTTACCATAATGTGAACAAAACTACTGTCTCCTTAAAGTTTGTGTTCACTTCATGAAATGGGTTTATAGTCCACAATCCACTTCAGGAGGTGATTTCTAGTAATTGTAACATAGCAGTAATATTTAGTACTATCATTTGGTCTCGAATATGATGGATGACAAATTTCACCGTGTACTTTGAATACTGATAATGTCACATTGTCATTAGATATTACATGGCTAATGGCCACGAATCGCCCATGTCAACGCAAATTTGGGGTTTCAGCTTTGCATACATTGCTTTTAATCCCCAGTTCCATTAATGGCTTTTATCGCCTCTTGATGTAAGCTGTTAGTCATATTACGAACTGCCAAGAGGAAAAACTAGTATCTAATTGGTGTAGACATACATTTGAAAATCGTATGTCTTTGGAAATGGTTAGCATGTATTTGAATTACACAAAGTTGGTTTCTGTAAGATATTGTTGCATAACTGACAGTGATATGTCAGTTATATAGAACTTCCTTATTGTATTCTATTATACAATAAGATAATTTTTTCGGTAGAAATCTTGCCATATAGTTTGTAAATTATTTCAAAGAGACAGACATAGCGATAAATCATGCAATGTTGAATATATTATGCAGTTTAGATAATGACCAGAATGTGAATTCCAAACATAACGCTCCAACTTTTGTCCATGCCTTCCATTCCACTTGGCATACATTTGTACTAAAACAATCATTACGCCACTGTTTCTAAGTTTTTGTTATACAGTCTCGAGTCTCGACTTGTTCTCGTTGCCTTTTAGGAAGTCAACATGACCGTTTCGGTTACAAGGACAAAGACAGCTTCTCCCAGAAAGATTGATTGCTTGAGTTGGGTATACGGCACCGCAACACTTTATAGGTTGTATGGCACCGAGACAGGAGAAACGTTGCCAGATCCACATCTCATTTACATCGAGATAAAAATATGGGATACAATAGGGAAACAACCGCAATGTAAAACCAGAATCTTCCAAAATATACTATTACGGATTATCGTTTGAAGGGTAAGAATGAGTTGGCTAAGAGATGGGTACAATCATCTCGTGCTCGATCGGTTAAATACAGATATAGTTATAGAGGAAAATTGAATATGATAAACATCTTATGAAACCTATGGGACGTCCGTGAACCGGTTTAAACCCAAAGTGGTGGTTTTGCCACTGACCGTTCCAAGGCGGTACTCTCTTTGTCACCCGTGCTTTTGTGTTTGTTTTGTGTCTTTGTGTTTGTGCTTTTGTTCGTGTTTGATGCTTTTTGTCTTGTTTGTGTGTGTGTGTGTGTGTGCGCGCGCGCGTGCTCGCCCGTGTGTGTGTGTGTGTGTGTGTGTGTTTGGTTGTGTGCATGTGTTGTTGCTTGCTTTCTGTTGCTGTTTTGGTATTGATTGCGTTTTGTATGTGTCTTTTCCTGCTTGACCTTAATACCTTTTCATCTATAAACAGAAATCACGAGTTGCCTGTCATTGAGTTGCATCAAAACGTCTGATGAGGAAGCAGTTCTTGCACTTGAACATGACTAATTAACCGAAATGTCTAGATCTGAATTCAGTACAACCATGTTCTCATTTTTAACTGCTGCAGGTGCTGATCCTGATGCAATTATGGATTTGTTTCTTATCCTGTACCACTGATGCTCTCCGTTTCTGTTGTTCCTCTAGTTCAGGTTCTTTGATTGGTCAGAATAATATACACCAGTCACTTATACACCTCTACTGTTTTGCCAAGGCGGGTAACTACATTATTCCCTATTAGATTAGACATCCAAATCGTTGTAGTCAACAAGGAAACGGCATCTTAATTTTGAATTGAACCATAAAGGAATTTGATGACTGGATGATTATACATGGTATAAGCTGAGAATAGAACTGTTCTATCTTTAGTATAGTTTTGTCATTTTCAGATGTCAAATGTTTATATTTGTTTGGCCATTTATGTTTCGATTTTGTTTATATAGTTAGAAATATGTAATGTTTGTATTTCGGATGTTGTTATATCATGCTTCCTAATGGATATGTATGCAGATTCCTGAATCTTACCTCTAGAGAATTACCTTTAATTACTTACTCAAATCACATAAGTGTGTATACATGAGTTAAACGACACAACGCCTATATTCATATGAGTATACTTCCACGACTCTTCTCGTTGACTTTAGTGCCTCTGACATTGACCGGGCTTGTATATTGTTAGTCACGATCAGTATGTTAATGGAGTTATATTTCTAGATACACGGCGTGTAAGCTAGATACACGGGGTGTAAGAGGTTATCACGTTCGTAAAATCAATATTTGTGTCTGTAATGTTTGCAATTACTATTATGTCCCCAATATAAATTGCACAGCATCTTCAAATGCCCTACATTACATCTGTTCATATTATATATACTATTCAGACATATACATGTATATTAGACCTTGTAAAATTAAATTATACTAACAACCATAACATTCAAACGATAGTTATATCTTATAATATAAAGAATTTAGATTTGTGCGCAGACGTCTGCTTAATGCAGGGTGGAAGTCATGCATATATCTCCTAGAAGAGCTTTCTGTATTACTTTCACACTGTATTAAGCTGCCACCGGTACCCAATACCGTTATTTAACGTCCGGTTAAGACAGGGTCTACTGTATATTTACTGAGTAGCAAGGGGTGGTGTTACATAAAGATGTCATTGTACATTGTTGAATTCCGTACTAAAATGCCATTTCAGTACAGGTCTGAACAATGTATAATTACCCCATAATACGTATTTACATGTACCACTTATCAAGAATAGTCTAAATATAATAATACTTGGCAATTTAGTTTTCCATTCTCTTAAAAAGACCGATGGAAATATGAACACTGGACAAAACAGACATGACTGACATTTATAAGACAAAGAAAATATGTAATTTACACTCAGATGCATTGAATATTGATTTAGATGTCTAATCCACAGAGTAAGTACATAACAGGCAGCTGATAATATGCATGCAAAACATTAAATCAATATCTTCAACGTTTATTCCAGTACATATTTTGAAATATGTTACTGATAAGTTTGGCCCCATATTTTAATGCGTACTCAGATACTAAAATCGTGATTTGTCCGTGACGATACTACAGAGTGGCCACAGCATGGGATTTGGTGGTGAAATAAAGGAGTTATTCTTGAAAATGTTTTAATCTAAGCATTTTATCTGGAACCATTGTTAATGTTTTGAAGTCGTTATCATTTGTACTTGAAATGCTAATAAGTGATTCACTGTTATTGGTTGCTTGGCGATGATAGTTTTGAAAGACAATTGAAAAGAACTCCATGCAATAAATGCACACTCGAAGATACGTAAATGAAACACAATTTATTTAAGATCGTAACTATGATACATGTAGATACATAACATCGTATAATTAATTACAAAGCATTCTACAAAGATGGGCGCACAGACGCACCGACGGAAAAAGCGGCAACTATATGCTCACTCTTCGGGGAGCATAATAAAATGTATTAAGACGTCTGAATACAATCTCCAGTATCATTATTTGAAAACGAAAGCTCAATGCTAAAACCTCGTAAATTACTCCGTTGTTAAACTTACAAACTCGTATATTATTATGTAAATTATACGACGTTTTGGCTTTAAAGTTGACAGTCCAATCAGAATGAATACGACATAGTGTCACATGTTCGAAATACTACCTTCTGATTCGCTCTTTTCTACGATATTTTGACAGAATGTGTATACAGTTTCGTGGGTTAAAGTCTGCGTAAAAGTCATTTTACGGAAATTTAGACTTATGATGGTTTGCACACGCAGCCGCGAAATATGACAATGTAATATTGTGAATATATGTTTGTGTTTGCAAAATATTGTATTTTGTGCAACGTGACAACAAACCTTATCAACTGTTCAGTTTATCCTATGTTATATTAAACGAGTAAACCCAGACACTTGTCATAACTGGAATAGCTGCAGTGTACATAACACGAACGCTGCATGTAAATAATGAGTTCCTTGTATTAGAATAATGTTGTTAATTAATACTTCCTGTGTGCATTTGGTATCTAGCAAACATGAAATAAAAATAAATCCAAATCCAATAATTGTGTAATTCCAGCGAACTAATGTGAACCGATATAATCAAAGCGTTTATGAGACAAGCAATAATAAGGTATGATAATATATTTATAGTCAATTCTTAACAGTAGAATGTCTTTAAATTGGACGCTTAGAGAAGGGAAAATTTATTGTCAAAATGACGTTTGTTGATCAAATTGCAAGCGTCAGGTGACGTCAGTCGATTACGTCAATCGGATGACGTCATTCACACAATTTAATAAGCGCTCACTGATCTAGATGTTCCGTGCCGTTCCGTGGTAGCGGGAGACAGTATTTTTGCGACAGTAATTGTTCCCCGCTAGGTCTGACAGTATTTCTATGTCACTGCGGCATATGGGAGATTAACATTGTAAATGAAACTGAGGTACACTAATATAGTATGTCATAGTCAAACAGAACAGACCCTGATCAAACGGCTCCTACATTAGCCGTTTAACCTGGGTCTACTCTGTTTGCAAATGCTTAAAAAGGCGTAGTAATAGAGTAAATGGAATACTGCACCTATATTATGTCATAAGAACACATAGCAGATCTTGAACAGATGATTCGTACAAGAGCCGTCTGATCTGGGTCTACTCTGTTTGCAAAGGCGTTGAAAGGCGTATTTATGGAGTAAAGGGTTTAATCACTGCTATGAAGTGATTACACTGTGTTTATGTTCATACTGTCAATCCTTTACCATATGTCTAGTATGTAAGAATTCGAGACCCAGTTACTATTAAGTAATGGCATTTTGATTATTTCAAAAACACTTGTTTACCATGGCTGACAGTGATGAATCAGGTCTATATTATGTTACTAGCAAACGGAGCAGTCTCTGATCAAACTAATGTCTGATATAGGTCTAACATGTTTGCAAATGCGTAAAGTATGTTGTAAGTACACACATGTACTTTTAGACAATTCTGAGTTTTTATAAGTTTAATGCTCATTTTATGTAATACATAATAAAATATGCAATAAAATAATAACACAACCGTGTCCATTATCCCTTAAGGACATATGCAAATAATCTAGACCGATATCAGATGACACCTGAAGAAGCCTTATGGTCAGGGTCTGTACTGTTTGCCGAACCAATCTGTGTCACTGGCTTATATCAGCAAATTGTAGCTCTCGTGATAATGCACAAGTATGTGATGTTTCATAAGATTTATAAAACTAGAATAGAAAAATGGCCGACGTAAATGTTCCCGGGCGACAACAACGTCGACAGTGACGACGACGACAATAACGACGAAAATATCGAAGACAAAGCGGTCGCCGGAGTTCGAAAACGAGAAGAGCTAAACTGCTTGAAATAAAGTTATTGCTTGCATATCGTTGAACGAATTCGTTTTATTTGAATATACGAATTATAATATCGGAAAAAGCGTTTCCCGTGTAAACCTGCTGGTTTTTTGTTCATGCAAAGAGTCAACTTGTTCAAGAAGAGATGTTCAAGAATATTTCAGAGGCGGTCAATTCTATACTGTCATATAATTCATCTAGAATCTCATAATCAATTGAAATTCTGTATAGCTCCGATAGTTCGAACACATAAAACAAATATCACTATCGGTGTTTAAGACAGATGGCAGCTTAATGCAGGGTGAAAGTCATGCAGAACCTTTCAACCTGTATTAAGCAGTCACCTGCCTAAAAAGGCATCATAACTTGGATGTATCGACAATTTAACTGCAGATAGTTTGTATGCGACACACATGCCACATACACTACTACGTCACAAACTATGCATCAATAAAAATGGAAAACACATATATTTTGACAAGTGTTTTATTTTTCATTGTTTCGTCTGTCAATCAAACAAGCATTTAAGCGTTGTGAATGTAGAATGTTCAAAATGGAATGGTCCATCAGTGTGAAATAATTCGGTTCATTCAGTATAAAGGTTAACAATTGCAGGAACAATTTAGATAGCGTGCAGATCCTGACCAGAGGCATCCCATAAGAGCCGTTAGATCTGGATCTACACTGTATGAAAATGGCAATGCACTAGTTTCTCGCATTCAAAAGTTTAAACCTATGACAAAAATTGGATCTGGTTAGCAACTCCACGAATTTAAGTTGGTTGGGTTAAGTGGACTGCTTGAGAAATACGAGTATATAGGTGAACACATTATTCAAAATATGATGTTTTATTCAAAAAGCTTTCGCTGTCGCATTTTTATATCGCTTAGTTTCGATTCCTTGTTCATTAAATGCAAATGACGTCCTACTCTCTCTTCAAACAATGTTAAGTCTCTATTGTACAACCTGAATTTTGTAACTAGATAATATTCATATGTCGCTATTATCGCAATATTTAACGATCTCTTGTATTGAAACATTCTAAAATATTCCGAAGGATTTACCGGAGAGACAACTGGTCTGGGATTGAAAACAAATGGTCGAATGATTGTCATATTTGCATGAGGACTACATGAACTTAGTGTATGCTAGCTGCGAAACCATGATTACCTAAGCAAACAGTTTGGATCCAGATGAGATGCCGCATAACGCGGCGTCTCATCAGGATCCAAACTGTTTGACTTTTTGATCATATTTATGTAAAATAATTCAGAGAAAACTTAAGAATTGAAGCAGACGACAATTGTTGCAGGCGAAAAATTACTTGGCGTGCAAGAAGTTAAGAAAGTACTTACTTTCCTGCATGTAACATATCGGAAAATATGCTGCTTAATTCCGTTATCTGCTCCAACGTTTACCTTTGTTCATTTACGATTCGTTCAATCTTTTGCAAAATACTATCCGAGTGCCAAACAGATTGGATCCTGTTCGGAGGGCGAGTTACTCGGAGTCTAATCTGTATCAGTGATAGTGCAACTGAATTTCAGATCGCGAAAGTCACGATATGGGCTTTCATTTTATGCTACGGACGATTTTCTGACAAACTTTGCTAAGAATATCGAAGAGACAACGAGCACTGGAAATTCTGCGAACAAGCTTAATTCTCAGTGTTGTTATATTTTCTGATCATTAGATTTGATGGTATACGTTTTGAAAATTGAATACGGCTTAAACCGATGCTAGGGGCATGAGTAGTGTTGCACTTTTAATTACTACTCATGAACAGACTCAATAAAACCGAGTCTGTAATTTTCTCTTTTTGCATTGCTTCTTTTGTTTTCGAAGGATCACCCTCTTTCAGAATTAAGATCGTAACAGACATTCTAGAAGTCTTTTGAAAGTAATGGATAAAGGTATTATCATGAGTTAATAATTGATAATAACGGCACATACGATAATAACGACACATACGGTAATAACGGCACATACGATAATAACGACACATACGGTAATAACGACACATACGATAATAACAACACATGCGATAATAACGGCACATACGGTAATAACGACACATACGATAATAACGACACATACGATAATAACGACATATACGATAATAACGGCACATACTAACGACACATACGATAATAACGGCACATACGGCGATTATTTGTGAAGCAGGTTAACCCTTATGCCGCTATAACAAATATTAAACAATGTAATTTTTCAAGGGTTTATTTGCATTTGAAAAGTTTAGCTGTAGAATCAGATACAAAAGCAAACAGAGCAGACCCTGGTCAGACGGCTCCTTTAGTTTACAAAGGCGTGAAAATGTGTTTATATGCAGTAAAGTATTAAATGGTGTAAGAATTCAGATTCGCGCACAATATTTTCAGCAAACAGTTCGGATTCCTCGGCGTCTCATTTGGGTCCAAAACTGTTCACGAATGCGAGTCTAGTCGCACTTATACAAAATATTAATGTGTAATTGTCAATTATTGGTTTACAGTAAAACTATGTTGAAGCGATATTTGAATGCCAAACAGTGCATACCCTGAGCAAAGGCCTCCTCTTGGGGCCCTCTGGTCTGTTTCTACGTTCTTTCTAAATAGATAAATTGGTTCCCGTAATTAAAAGATATAGATTGCATGCCAACTTTAGTTTAACTAAAATATTAGAAGCGCATTCTCGATCTCTATCTCTTCATCAGAAAACGAACGTGCAGGATACCAGCAGTTTTCGAATAACGTTTTTTGGAATGGCAACCAGCCAGGGCCTATACATGCCACACTAAAATGTACATGTCATGTCGATATCATTCCATAAACAAACATACATGTAATAGACCCTGACTGTAGAATAATTATTTATTGAAAGGCGTATTTATGAAGTGGCTGATTAATGCATATAAACACAATGTATTTCAGTATGATTCTATGGTCTCAAATGTCACATGCACGTCGGGGGTTTTGATAATGGAATGAGCAATAGTCCCGTAGCTGGACTGGTTGTATTATATGCTGACTGGGTCCAAACCAGACGCGCCGACTGTTATAATTATCGTGATCTAAGCTGTATGACCCTCGCATTCTCAAAAGCTTGATCAAATCGGAAATCTTGCACCATATCAGTATATGAGCTGACACTATTGCTAACAGTGTGTGTGTGTGTCGGGGAGGGGGGGGGGGGGGGGGGGGGGGAGTTAAGCTTTAACCCTTTCACCGCCAATGTCACAAAAATGCACCACGACAAATAGTGCAGTCCCAGATCAGACTCCGCCTTTTTAAGGTGATGTCTGATCAGGGACTTCACGTTTTTTCTCAAACCTTACTTCTATATTTGTGCTTTATTCCTTCGAAATTTGCATTTATTTATCTCATGTCCTTATTTTAGCCGATGATTTAACAAAATTGGTTTGCAGACGACAATTAGAAGTTTGGCACCGAAAGGGTGTGTAGTGGATGAAAGTCGCACCAGTGTATTTCTTTTCAATTTGGATAATACGACTTGTACTAACAACATTCCAACTTCTTGCTAAAGGCGGAATAACAACGCCAAGTTACGGAAAACTTAACGAAATATTTCAATTTGCCATTGTTCTGGTTGATGCTTCTCGGTAATGAAGAGCTGTTTTGCATTACATCAGAGCGATTAATTTGTCACTTTTTTCGGCGCGTAATTGTATAAACGATGCTTTCCGACGATACATCAGTGAGTTGTATTGTCAGTATAAATCATTTAATAAACCATAGTATTGGGTACATACACATTTAGCAAAATTTATGTAGTTGTTTATTCGCAGTTTAATTAAATTTTACAGGATCGATACAATGATTCACTATTTATATTCATTTTTTAAAATTTGTTATTGGCATAACACTTAAATGACTCGCACTACGTGTATTTACTATGTTACTATAACCCTTTACTCCATAAATACGCATTCTATGCCTTTGCAAACAGAGTAGACGGCTCCTGTAGGACCAGTCTGATCAGGTTCTGCTCTATTTGCTGATGATATAATAACGATATGATTTTACAGTTCTGCCATTGCCAAAACCTCCCGTGTCCACGTTCTATTATAACAAATATTCTACTTAATATCCATACTGTCATTATTTCTCACATACATATTCATGGTGTAAATTATTTCTCATATTCATGGTGTAAAGGGATACATTTATTTTGTGAAAATATTCAATCAACAGTTTACTACACCCTTTACCCAATATACAGGCAGTTTACACTGAGCAAACAGAGCAGACCCAGATAAGAAAGCTCTTCTAGGAGATGTCTGATCAGGGTTTGTTCTGGTTGCTCAAGGAATGATATAGATCTTCATAAAATCATCATATCTTGCATTGATATTCAGGAAGTAGAGGGTATGCGTTATGGTAAGAACGTGTAAATGTATGACGGAACATGAAAGGTCACGACCGTAATAGTAAATATAGTTATAGCAAGTTAAGTTATAGGAAGTATAGTTATAGTATGTATAGTTATAGTACGAAACTAATAGTATGTATAGTTATAGTGAGTATAGTTACAGTAAGTTTAGTTATTGTAAGTATAGTTATAGTATATATAGTTATAGTAAGAAACTTAACGTATGTATAGTTATAGTAAGTATAGTTACAGTAAGTTTAGTTATTGTAAGTATAGTTATAGTATATATAGTTATAGTAAGTTTAGTTATTGTAAGTTTAGTTATTGTAAGTATAGTTATAGTATGTATAGTTACAGTAAGTTTAGTTATTGTAAGTATAGTTATAGTATGTATAGTTACAGTAAGAAACTGATAACATGTATAGTTATAGTAAGTAAATTTATGGTAAGTATAGTTATAGTAAGAGACTGATAGTATATATAGCTATAGTAAGTATAGTTATAGTAAGTTTAGTTATAATAAGTACGGTTCTAGTATGTATAGTTACAGTAAGAAACTGATAGTATGTATGGTTATAATAAATATAGTCATGGTAAGTGTAGTTATAGTAAGAGACTGATAGTATATATAGCTATAGTAAGTATAGTTATAGTAAGTTTAGTTATTGTAAGTATAGTTATAGTATGTATAGTTACAGTAAGAAACTGATAACATGTATAGTTATAGTAAGTAAAGTTATGGTAAGTATAGTTATAGTAAGAGACTGATAGTATATATAGCTATAGTAAGTATAGTTATAGTAAGTTTAGTTATAATAAGTACGGTTATAGTATGTATAGTTACAGTAAGAAACTGATAGTATGTATGGTTATAATAAATATAGTCATGGTGCATGTAAGTATAGTTATAGTAAGTAAAGTTATAGTAATAGTAAGTATAGTTATGGTAAGTATATTTATAGTGAGTAAATATAGTTATAGTATGTCTAGTTATTGTAAGTTTAGTTATAGTAAGTATAGTTATAATATATATAGTTATAGTAAGCAAATTAAAGTAATAGAAGATATAGTTATAGTAATTATAGAAATAGTAAGTATAGTTATAGTAAATATAGTTAAAGTAATACGTACACATGTATCTATAGTAATAACTAGTATAGTTATAATAAGTATAGTTATAGTAAGTATAGTTATAGTAATAGTAAGTATAGTTATAGTATGTATAGTTATAGTGAGTATAGTCATAGTAAATATAATTATAGTAAGAAGTATACATGTATTTATAGTTATAGCTAGTATAGTTGTAATAAGTATGGTTATAATAAGTATAGTTATAGTAATAGTAAGTATAGTAAGTATAGTTATAGTATGTATAGTTACAGTGAGTATACATACAATACATGCATGCATACATACATACATGCATACATGCATACATGGATGGATGGATGGATGGATGGATGGATGGATGATGGATGGATGGATGGATGGATGGATATATATATATATATATATATATATTGAAAAGATAAACTGACACCACTTGTGAAGATTTACATTTTTATTCCCTACCGGTTTCACTACTGCTCATCAGGGGAATAACAAATACATAGCAATGACGTTACTTGGTAACGCCGCAGTAACGACGTCATGACGTCATAAAGACGGCGTCAAATGACGTTATCAAATTCTGTTTAATTTTGGGTTAAATACCCGTATGAAATGTTTTTCCATAAGTAACCTAGCTGAAACATCATCGATGTGAAACTTGTAAAATGGAAAAATTGAAAATTTAGGACCAAGTAACGTCATTGCTATGTATTTGTTATTCCCCTGATGAGCAGTAGTGAAACCGGTAGGGAATAAAAATGTAAATCTTCACAAGTGGTGTCAGTTTATCTTTTCAATATAATTTTCTTGTTCTGGACTTTCTTTTTACCTATATATATATATATATATATATATATATATATATATATATAGATAGATAGATAGATAGATAGATAGATAGATAGATAGATAGATAGATAGATAGATAGATAGATAGATAGATATATAGATAGATAGATAGATAGATAGATAGATAGATAGATAGATAGATAGATAGATAGATGGATGGATAGATAGACATATCTATATCATATCAAAAGCAAATAGAGCAGATCCTGATTTGGGTATTTTGTGTTTGCAAATACGTGAAAATGCGTTTATATGAGGGAAAGGGTTAACGCTACATTGGTGAACGTAAATGCCATGTGACATATTTTTTTTATACTGAACTACATGTATGTATTTGGGATGAGAAGGCTTTCAGACATGATACGAGCCGGCATTTTTTTAGTTTAAGAACATTTCAGCACCAGCATGTAGAATTTTAAATTTGATTAGTACATGTTCTATTTATAGAGAGAACATGTTATAATCCAAATATGTATTTATTGATACCAGCAACCCAGAATGACTTGCAGTAATTTAATTGTGAATCAAGATCTGCTTCATGACAAAATATGTACAGCAAAACCCTCTAAACCAGACGTTCAATTTAGTTTAAATATCGGCTTTTGAAACAGGTGGCAGCTTAATGCAGGGTGAACGTCATGCAGAAAACTCCTCTCGGAGCTTTTTGCATGACGTTTGTCCTGCATTAAGCGGTCACCTAAATAGAATTATCTAAATTCTTCTCAACTATGCTTTAGAAGGGTTTTACTGTATAATGGATGGTAGCATTTTGTAAACTGTAAAGATACAAATAATATATCAGGGTCCATGCTTATAAAACGTTTAGTTGAGTCTGAGTTCGTTCTCAAGTTTTTGATTGGTCAGATTTGAGCCTTTGGCTCAAATCTGACCAATGAAAAGCTTGAGAACTCAAATCTGACCAATCAAAAGCTTGAGAACGAAACTCAGACTCAACTGAAAGCTTTATAAGCATGGACCCTGTACCTACTTTGGAAGGATACACCCGGTAGAACTACTCTAAAGCAATCACTTGATTAACGCTTTCAATGCTAAATTGTCAGTGGATCCCGCTGATCTAGGTCTACACTGTCCACAAATGACACACAACTAGTCCCCCCCCATTCAAACGGATACTAAGCAGAAATATCATTAAACGCAGTTGGTTTCTTGACGACGCAAAATGACGTTAACACAGCAAGCTTAGATGGGGAACGTGTCTAATTATATTATTTACAAACATATAATGATATCTTAAATGTTCATCTTAAAGCTTTACCGAATGAATATGCATGTAAGGTATAACAACATTATGAATATCAGTTAGATTTAACAGTTTTGTAATCTGGTCTGGGTCTACTCTGTTTGCAAAGGCTCCAAAAGTTGTATCTATGAGATATTCATGAAGTATGTGTGAATATATCGTTTTGAATATTAGGCATTTGGCATTCGAATGTTTTGTAGAAATTTCATTGAGTAAATATTAGAGCTAAAATATAAATGGTTTTACTTTTGGAAACTGTGGAGACCTGAGAATATTCAATGCAAAAACGCAACTATTCTGTATGATATGAATTAATATAGACACTGTCAAGTTTAGTATATGTAAATTCTGACTGAAACGCCCGCCCAGTAAAACTGATCTTGGTCTGCACTTTTACCCGATAGCACATTAAACTTGTGCTGCTACTTTCACTGAGCTCGTATAATTGGAATTATAAAGGTAATGTTTATCAGTCTGTCTATTTTTACACATATCCTTAGTTTATCACCATAGCAACTAAAGAGGTTAATGTCTGCAGCCTCATACGGCTCGGTTCTTGGCATTGCAACATATAACATGTCATACTTCTTCAGTAGGTCATGTCAGGTTTAACACTTTCCTTCATATAAACGTGTTTTCATGCATCTGCAAACAGAGTAGACCCAGATCAGGGTCTGCCCTGTTTGCTAGTGGGATTTGATATATCTGTTTGTATACTTTCTTAAATGGCTAGAATGTTCCACTTATCATATTCCATTATAGTTATTTTATCCATGAATATTCAATAAGTATTAGAATTTGTAATAAACACAGAACAGGGAAAGGGTTAATCATAATTGATATCAGATCGTATGTGTCTTCAGCTAGACAAACATAAATCGACGACGGCCAAACCTGTATCCAGCTATTATACGGAACTGAACAGACACTAGTGGGAACAGTGCCTAACACAAATTAGCCTGTTTCTATAACATATACACATATACACTATTGGTTTGAGAGAGAGAGAGACAGACAGAGCCAATCAGAGATAGACATAGACAAACAGAAGGAGAGACAGGGACAGAGACACACAGAGAGACAGAGACAGTGATATAGAGATACAGAGAGAGAGAGAGAGAGAGAGAGAGAGAGAGAGAGAGAGAGAGTTCGCAAGGATTATAAATTTGTAGTACAGATCAAATATTCAGTATAAGTAAAGTACAATAACATAATGAGATTTAGCTACATGTGGTATATCTTATGTTTCTATTTTCGGTTTGATGGTAGTTATATTCAGTTGTTGAAGCAGGCTCTGTTGAGCAAATACTTCCAGAAAAAATAAATCAAAACGGTCAGTGCATTGAAGTACCCTGTCATACATAATATAGATATATAAACTTCATATATATGACCATGAATCCTGTTTTCAGATTATACAGTGATGTCTAGCTAATACGACCACTCAAAATAAGTGTTGTTCTGGAATTTTAAAAACGGTTTGTAGTTGAATGCAGGGCAAAGGTTATGCAAAACACCTCTATCTATAGTACTGTTGCTTTTATAGATTCCTATATTAATGCATTATGCAGCAGCAATACCGAACCTTTGCTGCAAATTATATGTTGGATGTCAGAGCATGACCGACGTACGTGCAAATTATTCTAAATGAGTATCTTCCTGTAGGAAACGGTATTATTGTACTGGACACGTCGTAGATCCACGTCAGTCCCCACGCCGCGTGTGTCACTCATTAGAATTGTAGTCATTTGTTCTATATATCTCCGTACAGTGTAAAACGTGATTCGTCATTTTGTCATAGACACTGGGTCTGATATAGGTGTACATTTCTGAAATGGGATAAAACTTACCATTTTGGCAGATAACGGCACAAATATATGTCCAAATATCCTCGAGAGAGAAAACAGGTGCATCATACATTTTAAAATGAAACACCATTAAACTTTGTAAATATCAATAGTTGCAGGTATCTTTATAGTGAGAACATTCTTGTCAATATATCATGTTAACCCTTTACTCCGTAAATAAGTCTTTCTACGCCGTTGCGTAGAGAGTAGACCCAGATAAGACGGCTCATGCAGGAGCCGTCTGATAAGGGTCTGCCCTGTTTTCTTATGAAATAATATATGTATGTATGATTCTACAGTTTCTACTATAGCTAAACATCCAGTGTACATGTGCCAGTATAAAACTAAATGTAATTAATGTTTATGTCATTAATTCTTGCATGAATAGTCACGGAGTAAAGGGTTAAACCTTTTACTCCCACGTAATGTCATCTGCAGACTATGTTCTCTGGTACAAGACTTATTTGTTTCAAGTTAAATCTTTCTTGATACACGAAATGCATGTTGTTCCAAATTTCCGTCGTCTGCAACAATACAAAATCGTTATTGTCTTGTGTTGTTGATTCACCTAATATATTAATCGGAGAAAGCACAATGTTAACGTCTGGACTACCTTATAAGGAAATTACATTGTAAATCTACTCTGACATTCATGTTTTATTCATGAACTCAAAGAATTAGCAGCATTTAACTGTCTGATGCGAATGCAAAATGGTTAGTGAAATGGCATTAGAATGCAGGATTTCTTTTTCAAAAGTTGCATGCATTGTTTACTCTGAGACTCAGCTAAAACAAACAATGAACAGTGGTGTGCAAGGGCACCATGGTGATTTGTTCTTCCTCTCTTGAATATTATATGCTTAACTGACATATTCGGAGAGCCACATCATGCAAATAGTGTAGACTAAGATTAAACAGCTCCTTCATGATCCATTTAATCAGGCTGTACACTATTTGCGACTATATGAGTCTAATCTAAAATAGTGTTAACCCTTTCCCTGTTCTATGTTTATTTCAAATTTCAATACCTACTGAATATTCATAAGCAAAATAGTTACAATGAAATATGAAAGGTGTGACATTGTAGCCACTTTGGAAAGTAAAGAAAATGGTCTAGTGAAGTCCAATAGCAAACAGAGCAGGGCCTGATCAGACGGCTCCTATAGGTGCCGTCTGATCAGGGTCTACTCTGCTTGCAAATGCGTGAACACACGTTTATATGAGGGAAACGGTTAAACTGAATTGTTCAGTTTATAAACCAGTTGAGAAGGGCAATTTAATGTCCAAATGCTTAGGGTAATTATAGTCTTAAAATTTATGTCTTGAGCGGTAAACAATACAGGTGGTAGTTAATGCAGGTCAAATATACGGCAGAGAGCTGATATAGGAGCTTTCTGCATTACATTTGCCATGTATTACACAACTACTTGCTTTTTAAGACTCCTATGTTTCATAAATGAATGACAGCTTAGGACAGGAAAAACACGAGATAAGTTTTATCATAACGACCGGTCTGCGTTAAGTAGTCGCTTAGGCAAGCTTGTACAAATAAAAATACACCAATGTTTATTGCATAAATGAATGCTGTCAAAACAATTATTATAATGAAATAACTAAGCGATTTGACTGTTGCTAAGGAAACAAAAGCACGATAGTTAAATGTTTAATAGTTAGCTAAATGCCACAGAATGCAGTTGCTACGCAAAGCTGCATGGAGTAAAGGGTACTCCATGAATATTCATATAAGAAATTATGACTTCGTGGATTTAATTAGATTAATTTTTAAAATAGAATATTAACTACAGAAACTATAGAATCAAATCTATATTAGTCCATAAGCAAACAGAGCAGTCCCTGATCAGACGGCTTCTATAAGAGTCGTCTGATCTGGGCCTGCTCTGTTTGCAAAGACGCAGAAAGCCGTATTTATGGAGTAACGGGTTAACACTTTCGCTGCCATTGTTGCATATGTGATTAGCTATGCAAAATATTTGGATCCTGATGAGACTTTGAGTCACACGGTGTCTTCTCAGGTTCGAAACTGTTTGTTACTGTGGTTATGTTTTGTTAAAGAAATGGGAAGAAAATTACATAAAGGAAAATTGAAACAGACGACACATTCTGCAGACGACAATATTTGCAAATGACACTATTTGGTAGCGAAAGAATTAAGTAAGAAAGATTAAATTCCACTTTAACTTTCGTTAAGTAATTGTTGCCATCAAAATCCACAACTGCAGTTATAGTTCATAAATGCTTTTAGTAATGAAAATTGAATATCACTTAAGCCAGTGTTGGTGGGCGTGAGAAGTGTTGCACCTTAATAACTACTCATGAACAGACACAATAAGTTTTAGAAAATGCTCATGAAGAAACTCAATAAAACGGAGTCTACAATTTTCCCTTTCCGCATTGCTGCGTTTGCTTTCGAAGGATCTCCTAAGTTAATTACAGCACTATATATAGTGTAGTGTTTCTCATTTAGGCCTATAAGAAAAACCTCATGTGTTTTATATATTGATTTTTGAACGGCCTTGAGAAAGTTATAGGGTTTAACTGACATTTATCTGTTCTGATATAATGCAACTGTATAAACGATATAGGTTTGCTAACTAGAGTCCGTTTGTAGTTTGAAAGTACCCACTAGTAATGAACTCGTTAAGTTATAATACAACAATGTGTCATACGGGAATAGCGTGTTTATTCAGCATGCTGTGAATAAAACCTTATAACGAAGCATTTGATAAATGGGCATATATAAGTATTGTTGACTAAATATTGTTGACTTATATTGTTGTTTAGACATATATAAGAATTAGTATGCTAGTAGTTTGGAAGTTCAGCTGTATTTTGGCGAGTTAGAAAAGTTGTTAAATGCGAGCCTTGGCGAGCATTTAACTACTTTTCTGACGAGCCAAAATATAGCTGAACTTCCAAACTTCTAGCATAGTAATTCTTTTACCATGCAACTCCAAGAAAAATGGAGAAAATGAAGAAAAAGAAAGATTGCTAAAGCGGTTTCGTCCCCTGAATGAAAATACATGCAAGTACGAATTACGTGACGTCATGTTGGCATGCAGTGACGTCATCGACTTTTACAACATAAACAAACTTGATTTAATCCTTTTATTTGGACAGATAGTTGAGACAAAGGTGAGAAAATGTGTTAATTTGGTGTTTATGTTTAATTATGCCTTTTTCGTCCTTCTGTTTTCCTCCTATTGGCTGAACCAAACTTGCATTCCAGTCGGGCCAGTACACACCCACTATACCTCACAAAATACAGCGTCGACGTGGAAAATATTATGCTAGTAGAAAGTGACCGTATTTCGTGACGTTGCATGATAAAATATGTTAATGTTAGGTATATTGAAACGGACGCGATCAGTTTAACCCTTATCATGCTTAGTGCCCCCTGACTCGCCTTTGCAAACAGCTTGACTCTAACTCGTCAGGGTCAAAGCTGGTCGACACTCGGCTAACAGTTTCTCAAATGTTTGTACGAATCAGCAGTAATAACAAAATGCAACAATTCAGGGTTTTGGCAGACATCCTTCTTTTAAGCACGATAAATAAGGGTTCATTCTTATTTATGCCAGTTTAACTCTTATCCCGCTATTTGCTAACTGATTCGCAATTGCGCAAACAGCTTGGATACGCATCATGGTCAATTGTGTTTTAATCCTTTCCCTCATATAAACGTGTGTTCACGCAGTTGCAAACAGAGTAGACCCAGATCAGACGGCTCCTGGGGGAGCCGTCTGATCAGGGTCTGCTCTGTTTGCTTATGTAAAACCTGTTTGATAAACCTGTTTCTTTAGTTTATAAAATGGCTCCAATATTCCACCTTTCATATTTCAAAAATACCTATTATGTCAATGAATATTCAGTAGGTATTGGAAGTTGGAATAAACACAGAACAGGGAAAGGGTTAAAAAAACTTGATCGAATCGAAGGTAACCAATTTAGCAAACATTATTTTCATGAGCGGAGGAGGGTTAACCCATTCCCTCCTAGACTATCTTTAGACCCAACCTCTTTGAACAAATCTACCGAAAAGGAGCATTTACTAGAGAAAAGGGAAATTATTAAACAAATGCTCTATATATCACAATGCTTTCAAAAAGTGACTTATACAGAGACGTCAAAAGGCACTAGTAGGGGGAAATGGGTTAATGTATGCTAAATATGTTATTCACATATTGCCAGATAATTAGTCAGTGTGTTTATGGCATGTAGTTATTAAAATACTCATGTATTACTCATATTCTTGGAAAGGTATTCATAAATGTTTCTCGCTAATTGCCTTGTCAATGCAGTGAAATCAAGCAAATAACAGATACAATGTAACATTCATCACTCTACTGGCGTATTGTGAACACATTTGCGAGACAGTTTGAATCCAGATGTGATGCGATTTGTCTTATCAAAGGCTAACAATACTTCACGTTTCCACTTACAACATAACACGTACTGCACGCGGAGTAACCTTAGCATTCTACTAGAGACTCTGATATAAAATTTACAATCGGTACGGATCCGATCCAGATGAGACAGCGAGTAACTCGGCGTCTCATCAGGATCGAAACTGTTTGTCACTCTGACAATGCGTAGACGACAAATGCTCACTCTGACAATGCGTAGGCGACAAATGCTCACTCTGACAATGCGTAGACGACAAATGCTCATTCTGACTATGCGTAGGCGACAAATGCTCACTCTGACAATGCGTAGACGACAAATGCTCACTCTGACAATGCGTAGACGACAAATGCTCATAACACAGAAGGTTAAGTGACACTGGAGAGAAGGTTTTCATTATCTTAAGTTATACATTTAAATAATTTGTGCATATTAAGATATTCTTTTAACTGTACTATCGACATCCTGGGCTTCCTTTTCTATACAACAATTAACAATAGACACTTATGAAACAATGCATTTCACTGAGGACGTGTTTTGACACATTTTTGTTCGATGTATGAGGTTTTATGTTTACCGTAGATACATTACATATTTGATTGATTCTATGATACAGTTATCGTAGTTTCCAAATGCGTACTGACAGGAAAGCAATTTTAGTAAAGTTATTCTTCAATTTATCGCTAGTTTAGTAACTTGCCGAATAATCTAATAAAATAAATGTATCTGCTGGCTTTAAAAGCAGACATCGGATGTTGCACACTTACACAAACAATCAAATTCACAAAACGCCACTTACTCAAATATACTAAAACATTATTATCATCACATTTAATTGTAAAACTTTTACAAATATCTACATGTCAACAAATCGCTATTTAATGTTTATCTCGGTCCAAAATTCAATGGCGGGAGAATCTTGCAAGAAATTAGTTCATGTTCTTTATTTTCAATATTGAGTTTCCCGCCAAAACTTCCCGCGATTGAAATTATGGCAGAGATAAACCTTATATTCTTATAACAGAACTTGATGATAGTAATGCTGTGACATGTTTTTGTATTTTGTTATATAATTCATTAATTTTGCGAAATCCAACTGATGCCTGTGTAAGCCATCGTGTCATAAGTAAGTAAGTAAGTAAGTAAGTGAGTGAGTTGGGTTTTACGGCACTGCAACACCTCTTATTAGCTGTTCTCTTGTTGAATTTTAAAACACATTTCTCCTTCTTTACCCATGCCCTGTTGTATAATTACATATATCTTCACTGTGTACAAGTATATCGCTGTGCAATCACTGCTCTGGAGTACATTGGTTGCACAATCAACTTGTAAATAGTGCAGACCCAGATGAGACAGCTCCTACAGGATCTGTCTCATCTGGGTCTTCACTATTTACAGGTATGTATATTGACGTGAACAGCAAGCGAAGGGTTAACACACACTTTAAATGCAAGTCTCAGTCAATGAACTGTAATGCATACTTAGAATATTAAGATAATGATTGCCTTTAGATGAGTGATTGATAATGGCAGCATTATTATTCTAGTACTTTAATGATAAAGATAATAATTGCACTTCAAAACTGATTTGTAAAATGAACACCTTTGTCTGATATTGTTTGCATACAAAATGCGTTTGATGCAGTAGTTGCATACATTTGGTTACTGAGTCATTAAATCGCCAAGTTAGAATAGGTTATATACAGATACACAAACAATATTAAGATATCTGGTGGTTGTACAGCGCACTGAAACTGAATTTTCATGAAAGTATGTAATGTATCATTTGCAAGGTATTTATTTAAACTGACATTTGTAATGCGAAACCATTTGTGACAGATCTGTATCACTGTAGTATTTGTCATACGTTCCTACAACAACTCGATACAAGTGTGAAATAAATTCGTTGCTAAATGAACGTTTCATCTTTACCAAAACGCGTTGTGAAGGGCATATCTCATACATAAGTAGATCTAAACATTATGACTACACTCGTACATTTTAAATCCATGTTCTAATGTGATAATGCGGAGCGGCTGAATCTTGTAGGAGTTGTATATCAGAAATCTAAATCTACTTTCAAAATTGCATTTTGTTAATTTATTTGCTGCTTGAACGACCTTTTTACAGGATCCTTGAACGTGGACATATTCGGAGAAAACGAAACGTAAGTTTTATGACTAAATTGGTTATATCCTAATTTATAAGCCCACACAAATGGTTCTGTAATTGCACTCTTACGAACTAACGAGCTTATTCATTTTCCCTTGACCCAGAAATTAAACCTCTCTTAGAAAATTAGAGTTAAATTACATATAACATTCATATTACACAAAACATATACAATATACACTTGTATATCCCTGATTTAAAGAATAAGTTACTTCCTATGTTCATAATATTGAACTAATTAACTCTTTTGGCGCCAAATTTAAAAGTGTCGTCTGTATTAATAATTTCATATTAAATATAATTCTAAACTAAATAATAAGTATATTAGTAAAACATTTGTTTTTAAAAACCTGTATGCTTGGGCTAAAATAATACAGAAAACAGTGAAGTCCCAGGTCAGATGCCGCTTTTTCAAGGCGGCATCTGACCTGGGACTGCACTGTTTTCAATCGTGCCAACAGGCGGCATTGGCGCCGAAAGAGTTAAGCATAAAGAAACACTGCATAAAGTGATTTTTCACATTAACGACTTTCCATGTTAGCAGCTAGGGTAACTTGATCTTACTAAAAGAAACAAATCTCTATTAACTATTTGGCTGCCAATGTCGCATCTGTGATTACTTATGCAAACAGTTTGGATCCAGATGAGACGCCGAGTAACCCGAAGTTTCATCAAGATCCAAACCGATTGTTACTCCGACTGTTGTTTTATAAAAATGAAGAAAAATAAAAAGTGAAAATTGTAGCAGACGACAAAGTTTGCAGACGATAAAAGTTGACAGCGAAAGAGTTAACCGTGTATTCCACAAATATCCACGAGGAAAATAATGACATCATTCGTTAGGCGGAGTTCTTTATAGCATATGAGCACAAGGTATTGACCAGAAACCGCAGAATCGGATACATATTATTGTATAAACAAACAGAACAGACTCTAATAAGACGGTTCCTTCTTTGATCAGCAAAATAGTTATAGCTACTGCTGACAAATTTTAAGGAAATATGTATTTAATGTGTACTATAGATTTAACTAGATGACTAGCGGTTGGGGGGGGGGGGGGGGGGGGGTCACCGTAACCCCTTACTCAAATTTGGAATAAATATAGAACTGGAAAAGGATTAAATATAGATTCACGAATCTTAGTCCCCGTCCTAATGTACCCTGGTGATGTATGAGCAACACTACTATAAAAGTACAAAATGTAATAATTATGGGGGATTGCCATTAAATTAGTCAGCTACTTCGAGACAGGCTTCTTTAAATGTAAAAAGATATGAGAACATCTGAAAACAATTTATTGTGTATGGGGATATCGATCTAGGAGCTGTCAGGTTGCTATTAAAGAATGTTAAACAATTAAATTTTGTTTTCCTTACTTGTGAATGTCCAAAACAACATAGAAAGATAAAAGACATTTCAGAAATTTATTGCTATTAAATAACATGGGCTAGCTTTGGTTACATTAACTCCATATCTCATGAATACAGTAAACCTCTCCAGACCCGAATTCTAGCAAAGATGAAATTAGATACTTTTAAGCAGGTAGCTGTTTAATGCAGTGTTGAAGTCATTCAAAAAGCTCCTAGAGGAACTTTTTGCATGACTTTCACCCTGAATTAAGCCGACACCTATCGTCTCAAAAACTGATATTTATACTAAATGTAACATCTGGTTTAGATAGTTTTTACTGTATTCATGAAATATAGTGACATAATGAACATCACTGAGGTGGTAATTATAATGGTATATGAAAAAAGGGAAGTCTGGCCATGCCACAACCTGCAGAATAAGAACCATATAATTCCACTAACTATATGGCTCCTATAGGAGGTGTCAGATCTGGGTGTACTCTGTTTGTAAAGGCGTGAATAGTCGTTTCCAAGAGGTGAAAGGTAAAATCATTAAATAGAAACATGTTGAATCTTATAGAAGTGAAACCTCTCTAAACCGGACGTTTAAATACTTGTAAGACCGGTAGCAGCTTATTGGTCTCATAGGAGCTTTCTGCATGACTTTTATCCTGCATTAAGCAGCAAATTGCCAAACAAAGAGATCTAAATTCTTCGTTACTAACATTTCGGTTTTGAGTGGTTTTATTGTATAACGAAACCCACATAAGTTTAAAATTCCATATGATTATGTATTACTATCGGGTAGTGCATATGATGCTTGTTTTCATTTATTCATTTATTTTAGTTATTTTCACCAGAGTGCTTTATGGATTAGATTAGAGGAATTTATAATGAGTAGAAGAAACTATTGGTGTTATTAATCTTATTCTGTAAATATTCAAGGTTTTTGAAATTCTACTTGGACCGGGATCCTTTATTGTTTGTACTTTAATTATGTTAGATTTTATTCGTAATACTTTTCACCGAATGAACTTTAAAACATGGAAATGCGCATCTTAGTAGAATTTTACAGAAAAGTTGGATAAAGTTGCAATTACTTTACCACGAGTTCTAGATTTAATTTATCAGGACAAAACAGTAGGGACAAACCAGCGATGTTTTATACAGTCACATTTTGATACAGCTGATCAAGATGATCGTTATATAAACACTACGAGCCTGGATTCAAGCGGTTACACGTTGTTGTAAACGTCTACTACCTTCTGAATATTAGATATTGCTATCGAACAAAATATACATTATGGCAATGTTTCTTACATAAGAATATTGGTTTCTCTCAATGTGTCATTCTAGTTCGGAGCTGGTATTAATGGACATAGGTATTTAAACTGGGGAGTTGCTGATCTGGTTGACGATTTGAGAACTCAAATCGTCTTGCGAGTTCAAGGAACCGATACGAAATTATGACCAGTTGCTAATAGAAATAAAAGAATATGTCAGGAAACATCTCGAATCAAAACACCTGTCAGTGGTAAATATCATTTTGCAACTTCGAGCCGTACTTGATTTGCAGCTGTATTAGCGATTTAAGTTTTGATCCCCAACCAAAACAAACTGGTACTTTTGCTTCCCCGTCATTATTGCAGCCAAGTTTAAACCAAGCAACTACATTAACCCTTTCAACACCGGTCACACGTGTTCTGTCATTTGCAAACCGTGTAAACCCAGACCAGAGGGTTCATAGAGGAGTCCCCTGGCCAGGATAGTCACTTTAAGTCGTTCATATTCGGTGGACTATATAGTTAAGCATTGCTTGGCTATACCACTCTATACCACTCTGGAAATTCACGGTTGAAGGAGTTAAAATGTCATTCACCGGTGACTTCTGTCACTGCAACAGTGCACTGAATGGTGGAACAGTACTTTTAGGCAGATATACTGACAGATGCCGGTACCACCAATTCAAATATAATGACTAAATATAGAATCGAGTTTTCCAGTGCAGCTAAATTCATAAAATAGAAGTATGTCGACTGGATACATAACAAAATGTATTTGGATAATATTTATATTTCAATGATGCTTTTTATGTTTTTAAAGATCCTCGTATCTGTTTGATTACAGTGCCGCTCAGATCATTTTACCCTTTACTCCATAAATACGCCTTTCAACGCCTTTGCATATAGAGTAGACTCAAATCAGATGTCTCCTATAGGAACTGTCTGATCACGATCTACTTTATTTGCGTATAAAACAATATAAATATGACACATCCCTTCAGAATTTATTGTTTCTGCCATGGCCAACATTTCCTATGTTCATATACTATTATAAAATCTGATCAATATTCATCACGTCGTTATTTCTTACCTGAATACTCGTGGAGAAAAGGGTTAATTCTTTCATACGGCTGGCATCAATGGGCGACTGTATGATTACCATTGCATACATTTTGGATCCAGATGAGACGAAGCGTAACATCGGCTTCTTACAATTTATTTTTCAAAACCAAGTGAAGGAAAGTTCACATTGACACTTAAAGCCGATGGCAATGTGTGCATTCGAGCAATATTTGACGTCAAATGAATTAAGCGGGCATTATGGTATCATGGACGTGTACGCGTAAACTATGTTAAGATCGGCCTTGCTGCTTAAGACTCGTGAAAATATGCCCCAAAAGTCAGTTGGGAAACCAAATGCATCCGGCATACTTTAACCTTTATTGCGCTTTATTACAGCAAATGACTCAAAATTCACAGTCAACATAATTATATCACAATTATAAAGTTAGTAACTTTCTCATCCACAGTTTTACATTATCTCTTATTTAACAAGGTATACGCTTCCTTCAGATATATGTTTCACCTTTGTTCTTAATAATGGTTATCCGTATAAGATGACTCCAGTAATAATGATGTCATAAATCACTTAGTGAAACCAGTAGTAACTATACTATTAAAAGGCAAACTTCAAACCGATTGTCTTATTCTACAAGTACCTTTTCAATATAAGTCTGATGTGAAATGATGCATGCATTTCAATATCACTGCTCTGATCTATCTGTAAAATTAATATTAATCTTTAAATAATAATAAAAGTTTCTCTAAACATCAAAATGTTGTAGATTAAATTTTATATAACATTCGGAAGTGGGTCTAACAAGAATTAAATGTTATTGAGTGAATGAATATAACCAAGTGCTAAAGATTATCTATGTGGTAGGGGTGATGTGTTCTATAGTTAGATTGATGTTAGAGCTTGCACTTCAGGCACTGCTTTATTTCTTACAATGCCATGAAGAAAAAATACTAATAAATAAGAGTATGTATTGAACCCTGTCTTACCATAGATATGGATTTATTTAAATATAATTATACTTAAGAATCTGGTGCACGCATGACTAAAATGTTTCACTTTTAATTTAAGCGAATAATAAAACAGAAGAATGGAAGTACGAACATATATTTGCTTTTCTACTCGTATTTCACTAATACGATGTCAATATAAACAAACGAAAATCTCTTCATTTTACTAGAATGTTTACCTGGTAGAAACGTCTTTTGATGCTTTTGCAGACAGAGTAGACCACTCGGATCGTGTAGGAATTTAATGTTTTACATTTTTTCATATTTTTTTTCAAACGAGTTATTCGGCATCTCATCTGTAGCCAAGCTGTGATCGTACATTTGAAGTTGACAGTGAATTCTTTAAATGTTAGATACGTTGTCGATAAGGGCAACTTGAGAAGAGGTTCAACGACGGTCACAGTAATAGCTTGTACACAGTCCTGTTTGTTTGTTTGGCAACTCTTAGCCTTCCGGTTTGTTGACATATGTAATAACTAATAACTCACATGCGAGAATATTGCTATGCATGTCTAACGCTCTTATGAATGGCGTCTAATTAGAGTTTTATCTTAAAACTGAATAAACAAATGTCTGCTCTTAAAGCAGATGTCTGCTCGAATTTGGATATTGTGCAACTAACTACAGTAGAATGTATCCTAAGCAGACATTCATTTATTGAACACAATGTGGCTGCTTAAGACTATACTGTTCTTTCGATTTGATCAAACGCTTGAGATTCTATTGATCGAATGCCATGATGCACGCTTTTGGAAGAAAACTATTGCACAAGTGTTAAACAGTATTCACGTGTATCACGTGTACCACGTGCATTCCGTCAAAAGCCACTTCGACAAATACACCTTTTACTTTTTTTCATGAGAATTTGTGTAAAACGCCCCATTATGAATACAGTAAAGTCTCACTTTTTCGACGACATACAGTAAAACATCTCTAAACCGGAATTCTAGTAGAGAAGAATATAAAATTTAATACTATTAGGCAGGTGGCTGATTGATGCAGGGTGAAAGTAATACAGACACCTCCTAGAGCAGTTCTTTGCATGACTTTCACCCTACATTAATCTGCCACCTGTCTGCAATACCATACCGATATTTGTACACTTTTAACGCCCAGTTTAGAGAGTTTTTACTGTACTATATTAGCATAGGAGTCTGTAAAAGCAGGGCATTAGTGATACAAACAGCTACTCTTATTTTATATTTCCAGCATTATACTTATTTTGAGTAGTCGTTCACTTAACAGTATTGGTTAAATTATCAGATATACACATAATAATAAATATAATAATAATAATAATAATAATAATAATAATAATAATAATTATAATAATATAAAAACAAGTTTACTGCCTTGAAACAAAGTAGAGTATCTGTAACATTTAAGCAAACATGGCAGACAATGGTCAGATAATCTCTGCATTTTCTAATCTGTTTGCAAAGACGTCACTAATGGGGTTATTGAGTAAAGAGTTAATACAGTATGTCTCACGTTACTTCCAACCAAGCTATTGTTTTATCATTTGTTATATTTTTTCTGATTAGCGAAAGTTATTAGTTTTATGAACTTCATTAAAGTTGTAATTAATACAGATGGGATTGTTTTAACGTTTTTGTCCATAATAGTTCCTCTATATTGATATATTCTCGTATCATTTCGTAGATCGATTTACCCTTAAAGCATCCATTGGGAAATGAAAACATCAACACGTAGGATGCAATGACGTTGTTATGCTTATTTTTGTTATTACATATAAATCCCCCTGGAATAATAGATTTATGTTTAATATAATCTAACCCTTATTCCACGAGCTATCTCGCATTTCAAACAGTTTGGATCCACATGAGACGCTGCGTACACCGATGTCTTATCGTAATCAAACTCATATATGAATGCTAGTTGTTGCATTTTTAGAAGTATTAAACAAAGTCAAATAATTATCCAAATTCTTCAAATATTCACCACCATGTGGTATACAAAGTTTCGGTCTTTTAATCCAATTTAAAGGCAGTTTCACAATAGGTTCAAGGTAAACTGTGACAGATAGCCGAGCCGAGAATTCATAAGGTGTTTTAAGCCTTGGAAACAGTTAAAAAGCCAGAAGGGGACAAATTATGGCGATTAAAAAGTGCGAGGAAGCTCGACAGTCTTTTCCAGTTTCAGAAAGTCGCGCATTGTGTGAAGAAGCATTGTCATGCAACAGGAAACCAGTGCCGTTCGACGTTTCAAGAAATATTTCTTCAATTTATGAAGGACCTTGGCATTTCCTTAAGGTAAATAGAAAGGCAGGACATGGATTTGAAAAGAACGTACTATACATAACCTCTTTGACGTTCATTATGCGTTTTGCTATGCGTATTGCATCTTGGTGGCACATATCGTGTTCTGGATCTTTCGCTTGGGTTCTTGAAAGTGAACCAAAGCATCAACGCCGGTGAAGACATTTGCAATAATTATTTCGGTTGTTATGTTTGAGGAGCAGTTTTAAAAGTTTTGGCCATTTTACACGGACAAGATTCTGATCTTATTTTAGCATATGGGGTATGCATCTTTCACGCATCCTCTTATTTTTTTTTAAATCTCACTTGAGAATAGAGACCTGCTACTACTGAGATGCCTACGCATCGAGCCATTTGCCTTGTTGTAAATCTTGCATCGGTCGCAACTGGTTCTTTAATATTTTCAGCCATATTCGGCCATGTTGCAGTGTTTTGACTGCATGCATGAGGCACACCTTTTAATGAAACTACACCACTTATAAATATTTACACGATCGAGTGACTGGTAAATAAGATAATTCATTGGTCCCATAAACACGACGTATTTCATTAAATGTGTATGTTTCCTCTACATCAATAATACAGCGGTTCTTTATAAAGGATCCTTTTTGTCAGTGACAAAACCCTTCTCTCAACCAATTTAGCTTTAGTGTACATGAATGGAAAATGTTAAGAGTCGGATTAGGTAGACAGCAGATAATTATTAATTGTCTCAGGCAATTACAAGTGAAAACAGAAAATGCATGGTGGTTACGGGTTTAATATGAAAGCTACATGCTGTCTGGTATAAAATTGAAAGTATAAAATGACAATATCAGAGCTTCAGATAAAGGTGCGAACTGAAATACTAAAATCGTCATTCCTCCACCAAACCCTATACTGTGACCACTCTTTAGCATCGTCTCGAAGAGACAATTGTAAAGAGTGGTCACAGTATAGTGTTTGGTGGAGAAATAAAGGATCTATTCTTGAAAATGTTTAAATTTACGCATCTTATCTGAACCTCTGAATATGATGATGCATGCATGTCGGGGGATCACCTCCCTTCAGAATTTATAATCTTCACAAAAGCAGGTGTTAAGTGCTTGTGTGGCGGCCGTAAAACATCGCCCCGTATTTCATTCTCAGTGTTGTTATACCTTCTGATCCTTCGAGATCATGAAGTGTAGTACTTCTTGTTCTGAAAACTGAATACCGCTTAAGCCGGTGCTAGGGGACGTGAGCAGTGTTGCACTTTCAATTTCTGTTCATGAACAGACTCAATAAAACCGAGTCTGCAATTTTCCCTTTTTGTGTTGCATTGTTTGCTCTCGGGGGATCACCTCCCTTCAGAATTTATATCTATACATTCCATGTATTAACACACCAGTTGTTATTTGCTGGGCGTTTTGGGTTTCTTGTCCTTATTATTACTGCAAGATATACATGAGTCACAAACCTAAACCTTCGAGCCATAGTCAAGTTTAAAATCAGATAGAGTTTTCTTAAATTTGGCATTTGTTTTTGTTTTTGCAGCTGAGTCGTCTCATCTGTATTTGCCAGCAGCAATTAAAACCTCATCCGTTTTCTTTCTGCTATATAGATTTATCAGTACAATGTACTGTTGTCTGGAAACGGGAATTTCTGCTGCAGAATGAACATAGCTGTACAATTGTACCAGTGCAATATTTTTTTTTAATGTCTGCTTCGCACTCTATCTGAATATTTATATCAAAACAATGAACTGTGGTCTGAAAACGTCGATGTGTGCTTAATTCTTGCCATGTAAATGCTTATTCAATTAACAAAAACGACCTTCAGTCTGTGAATTCAGTTTGTAAGCAATAACATGATTTGTCATGCCGGATTCTGCTTTGCGGAATTAATCTATTGAGTCTCCAAGGGGAATATATCGTCCTCGATACGCAATAATCGCATCATATAAATAATCGTCTTTGGTCGTAATATCTGTGACGTGTAGCGCAAGCGAGCAGATTAAGCCAAAGGGTCAGTCTACCATAGAATACTTTGCGCCGTGAATCACTACAATTCGTTTAACTCTAAACAAAATAAGCGGTCAAAACTGGATTTCTGTTAGCCTACTTAATTCCTTTCCTGAGGCAGAGATATTTTATAAATACAGTAAATCCTGTCTTAAGCCACCATAAAAAAGATGTCTAATTATGTTTTTTGTAAAGTATCTGTTAGCTTAATGCAGGCAATTGGCCCTGTATTAAGCAACCATCTGCTTTTTAAGATTCTTGTTTCCAATCAATATAAGGACGCTTAAGACAGATCAGTACCAGCTTCCAGAACACTATAGTAAGTAGATCAACTGTTCTTACCTTTATATTCTGAAAAATAATAGTCGAATTAATTGTAAATAGAGAATATTGTGTACAAATGCATCTTTGTCTAAATAAAACACACACACAAGTCTATAAAATATTGTAGAAGCGATAACACACATGTTGTTAACTTGGGTTGTGCCCAAGTGGTACCAAGTAATGTTCGTCTGTCGTCTGGTTTATGTTTCAGAGTGGATTTTGTGTGTCAAACAGTTTGGATCCTGATGAGACGCCTAGTTACTCGGCGTCTCATCTGGAGCCAAACTGTTTGCAAATATAGTCAAAGAATCATCCATTGCAGAAAGGTATTTGAGGTTATATCCGGTGAATTCGGCGGTGAAAGAATTATAAATATACTGTAATTGTAAATATACTGTAATATCACGTCATGAATATGACGTCACTAATTGTTATAGTAGCATACGAAGAAGGGAATGTTTGGCAATGGCAGCATCCGTACAATCAGAATTATCTTATTTTTTAAGCAAAAAACAACATGTCCTGATCAGATGGCTCCAAGAGGAGCCGTCTAATATGGGTCTACTGTGTTTGCAAATGTGTTGAAATGCGTATCTACCATGTAAAGAGTTGGTGACTGTTTATCCTTATTCAATTTAAAACTCCCTTACGGCTGACAGTGGAATAGATGTAACTAGTATTGACAGATAGTAAGGAAATGCCAGTTATGTAATACAAACATGAATATAAAATGTATCTTGTAAATTCTCCAACGGACAACTTTAATGTGAACGTTAATGCGAATATGTATCGCTTCTAGTTTTTACGCAGTGACCATAAATGACAGTTGTATAGATCTGATGATGCCGTTTTCATTTACAGCAGTATGCTGGAACCGCATGCTCTGTGTCTCAGATCTATTAATGCCAAATTATACAACAATTACGATTCAGTCTGAATATGGCGATTATAGTCAGTTTAAAATATGACAGAAATGCACGCACCATTCAATTCAAACCGTTTTAATGAAAAACACAAACGCGGTGTATGGAGAATCTATGTGCATCTATTATCAATATTTGCGTGTATTTTAAATGCATTGTATGTGCCCCCGAGACAATGTCGATGTAGTCTATCTATATATAACTACATCATAACTGTATTGTATCGAAATCACAGAGGTTGACATTATTCGAGGATATATCAGTTCTCTGACATTTATTTCATCATGCGAAGCAAATGTTATGGTACTATACTAAATAATGGATTCGAATGTTATAACTGGCGTAATTATTCACAAACATACAAGAACGCCACGTTTACCCCCTACATGAACTACAATTACCTATTGTTACATATTCTATCCAATTGTATGAGACGTTATTGACAAGGGTGTTGGGGGAAACAACGACTTATTTTGGACGTGACAATTACCACTCAATGGAATTACAGTCTCTGCGGTATTGAGAGGTATAAGGTGAAAATTTGCAAGCATTATTATGGTTTATTTTAATGTGCGCAAAGTAAGCTTGTATTTACTTATTGACATTTAATTTAGACTGTTTCTGAACCTATAATGTTATTTATTACGTTTAGAATTTCAAAATGTTCAAAGAGGCATTACGTTTAATCTAAGTTTAGTTGCAAAATGTGTAGCTAGTAGTCAATTAGAAAATTAAATACTAGCTCCAAATTAAATGATGTCATCATTAATTCGAAATAAATTTCTACTGTTTACGTCGATCTTCCAACAGTCAATTACCGACAATTACTGGAAGGAGACTACCACGGTAATCTCTTCAATGATTTATTTAAGACGGCTTGTTCATCATGCCATTGCCGTCGTCGGGATATCGCCCAAATAGGTAGTAGCTCGATAACACTATTTTGGGCAAGTTTCACCAGTTCGGGTAAATGCTATAAACTACTGTCATGTGACAGCCAGCTGCAATAAAAAATATCATCTCTTATTACTTTAATCATCTTGCCTCCGGGTTAACTTTAAAAGTACTAGTATTTCATATGATCAATGTTCTGATGTGATGAACGTGATAATACAATGACAATGATGGGTGGAGAGGAGGTGCAGGTGGGAGACACTGAAAAGCGTCTCTGAAATTTCCGGGAGGGGCCGGGATTTGAACCCTGGACCTCCGAATTTGTAGTCAAGCCCATAAAGCGCATTAGCACTAGACCACCTCACACTTCGTGCACGTTCCTTATACACTGCTGAGTTAGCAGTCACTTCAGTTGCTGTTGTTCGTCTGATTAGGTGAGGACATGATAAGTATGAGATTGGTTGTGGCCCCTAGATATGGTTTAAGTTCCTAAGGAAGTACTCCTGTCTTCACGTGTTTGTACATCTTTCATTATGTTATTACATTTCAATGTGTATGTGTGTGTGTATGTGTGTGTAAATGTCTCTAGAACCATACCAACAAATATAATGTGTGCTCTTCAGTAAAACAGTTTGTATTGTTATGTCTTGTAATACTCTTGGTTTAACGGCGTTATTATCGCTGGATATCGGTGTTGAACATGCAAAGAACAATTGTATGTGTATCTTTATGTTATATAGGTATGGTGTGTGCATGAGTTTTCTTCGCTTGCTGAGAATCGGTGTTTGTAGAGTGCCTTTATATTCTACGTAGTTTGGCACTAGTCGCAGTGCACTAGATGATGTTGTGGACAGAGAAGGAACAGTCTATGAAGGAGGTCGTATGCGTTTGTGTTTGTGGTTTTATCAATGTTTTGGTGGTGGTTGCGTCTTGTATTAGGATTTGCCTGCTTGACTTTACTACTTTTTCATTTGTTGTGCACTGTCGTGTGTCATTTTCATATTGACCGCCTGACTGTCAAATGTATTTAAAAAGAGGGTACGTTTTTTAACCAATGATACTTTTATAGATCTCAACAAAATATCACGCAGTTATATCCCTAGCTATATGTAGGGTTACTGTCATCCGTGAGTGTGTCATAAATGCTAGAACCTTTTCAACTACTACATCAATATTTTCATTAAAATTATTTAATCAAATTTAATTAATACCATGTTTCAAAATTATTTAGTTGTGATCTCATACTGTTCTTTCAGACCATCAGCAGTAGCATAATAAAATACTTAGCTATGTTGCTTTAACTTGGTATAATTTGAAGTCGCAGGTACCGTTTACTCTCAGGTTTTGTTCATACATGTATAACTGATTATACGGGAAAATAGTTAGGTTCTGTTCTCTTACCAATATTAAACCTTTCCCTCATATAAGGGTGTTTTTTCACGCAATTGCAAATAGGGTAGACCCAGATAGGGCCTGTTTGCTAATGGAATTTGATAGATTTGTTTCTATACTTTCTAAAATAGTAACAATGTTCAACCTTCCATATTTTATTATGGCTATTTTGTCAATGGGTAATCAGTAGGTATTGGAATTCGTAATAAACACAGAACAGGGAAAGGGTTAAAAGATTATTTTTTCTATCAATACATTCATTAGATATCAACATACGAGCAAATTATCTATACCACTTGACCCATTGATATTTACAAAAGTGAGCGTTCCAATATCTTTATCACTTCAACATATTTCATTCATAATTTGGTTTAGCTTTAATAGTTTTTCAGTCATATCACGACGCTCAGCAAATAACAGCTAATTATTCAATTTAGTATCCAGATACTATATGTTTTATGGAATTCTAGTAAATATACACCAGACATACTGACAAGTTTATCAAGATGATACTACACATATTTGTATTCATCCAGTTCAGGTGCATACAATGTATATATGTAATACTAAAGATAAATGTAGGAGTTCTAAACCCGTTTGCATACAATTTCAGCCTACAATTTGATAAAGAGGCCATGCAAACATATTATGTAAAGAAATAAACCTGAAAATGATAACATCTATATGAACAGCATGTAAACAATTACACCATCAATACTCCAAAGCAAAACAAACAAAACAACAACAACAGCAGTTTCATATTGGGTGTTATCGCATTTCTTTGGTCGGCAATATTTCAAAACACCTTCACAGACATGTTTTATGGACATTCGATATAGCTATATTAAAATGGAATGATGTAGTATTGCACGAATAATATAAATTACGATTTCTTTTCATCTGCTATAAACTATAGAACACATGTTGCACGATCCTGCACCGTTCCATATTCTTTTATGCAATCATTTGCTCGACATTAACTGCTGTCTTCATATTTGTTTATTAATAAAGTTAATAGCCAGACAATGTTCGTCATTGCAAACAGCCAGACGGAGTAGTATCACATGATTATATACACACAACTACTTTTATCTGCTTTGTGTATAATATGTTGCTCATTTTTCATACTACTCGCAATGCAGATTTAGACCATATATGCATTACTACAGGCGCACATATTCTTTCATTCGTCTACAGCGTTAGTGACATTGAATATCAGTGGTTGGAGGTGTCTATCTTGCTCGTATACCATTTCCTGAGTGTAGAGACATATGTAATAATGATACTATTTTAAGACGGTTAATGAGATAAATACATACGTTTGTTTCATATTGCATCTAGCACGCACACCATTTATAATAATAATTATTATCTTTTCTGAATATAAATATAACAAACGTGTTCATATTGCAATTATGATATCAGTTTCAGTATAATCTCCATGGTAAAATGTTTTCTGACACGACAGCAAATATGCAATCAATAATACAAAAATGTTTTTCTCAACCTGCATTGAAAATATATGCATTGGTTCCATATACGATTGTGAAATATTAATGTTTGCAAGATAAGATCTAGTAGTAGATAACTTATACTCGCATATTTATCTCGTATAGCATTATGACAAATACCGAATGTGTACATAGATATATTCTGGCTGATGCTATATGTATAAAAAAATGTTCTTATATCAGTTATCACTCTTGCTGGTTAGTACAGTGCTCCCTCTCTACAACGACAGCCTTTGGGATACGAAGATTGTATGTGTTGTTCAGAGGGAGTTGTTATAGGAAGGGAAAATCAAACATAATCAGCTTGTTTGCAGAATCCCAGATAAGGTGTATTTTGAGAACTAAAACCGTTATGCCTCTATCAAACCCTATGTTGTGACCACACTTTAGAATCGTCACAAAGTGACGATTCTAAAGAGTGGTCACAACATAGGGTTTGATGGAGGCATAAAGAAGATGCGATGGAAAAAAGTTGTTTCTGGAGCCTTGTTGTTTCGGAAACAGTGACATGCGTTGTTGTAAGGAGGGACTCGTTATTGAGAGGGTCGTTGTAGGGAGGGAGCACTGTATGAGTATTTTTAATACTACGTTGCCGTTCTCTTATATTAGTATAATGTTATTAAATAATGAATCGTACTATCAACGATGAACCAACCACATTCTCAGGCAGTAGAAGTCAAATTATATATATATATTCAGTTTGCATTTCCTGATTAGAGCAAGATGGTGACTAGTCAATCTACTATTTTCGCTGTGTCCGTTTGTATAACCATTTACTTGATGAATAGCCTTAAAAGTGTATGCATAGTATGCATATTAATTGATTTATCTTGAAAATTTGCAGTAAGGAAATGTACTGCAATGGAAATGGTAGGGAACCGGATCTGTAATATACACTCATATGTACAAACAGATCAAACCCTGATAAGACAGTTCATACAGGCACAGGGGCGTCTGATTAATTTCCTCTCTGTGAGCAAATGCTTAAAAAGAAGAAGGTAGATGATTTGTGCAATGAAACCTAGTGGTAACGAGACCTTGTTAGGCAATACTATATTATGTGTCTTGGTAAAGCGTATGAATAAACCAAAGGTCTTTGAAGATTAAGTTTTGCTCATTTCGTATATAATAGTACATTACAATAAGATAATGATTCCCAGAAAAAAATCAGCATGTACAGTCAATCTAAAAGATGTATTATGCGCATTTTTCGTATTAATCAATCAACACCAGAAGCTGTAACGGTATACATACAATGAAAGAAATGCTTACAACTCATTTCCGACAGGATATATTTGTTCAGCTAACTATTATCGCTATCCGAATAGTGCTAAATTCTTTAAAAGGAGCCTCCTTTTTAGAAACGGGAATTTTGTACGGAAATCAGAGGACATCTTCGGCCAAGTTCTGAATGACTCCGAATCTATTTCGGGACAACGCTTCGAATATTAATTAGGCTGTCACCACATGTTTAATGGCTGACACTGGTTGTTGGCCTACATAATATATTTTATTCAGGAAAATAATGCAATATGCCCATATTACCACATTTAATTTACATGCAAATAAGCTAAATATACCGTGTCAATCAAATATTACGATCAAAGGCATCTTACTCATACAGGTACATCGAATGATTATTTCCGGTATGTAAAAGATTGAATCTTACGACATATTCTGGCTAATGGCGAAGGCTGTTCCGTTGGTTTCCGCAGCAATCTATTTTTCTAATTTTTTTTCGACACAAACAACCATTTACTGACCGTGCTGTTAAGCGTTAAATAAGTGTTAAGGTACATAGATTCCAATTCTGAAGCCAGTTCGAAACGCAAACTTTGCGGAAATTTGAGCAGCATACATCTTTAAATATAAGTGAAATACAATTAAATAGTGTTACCAAAAGTGGGAAAACAGTCATACAGGGTGGGCCACACACAAAAAGAGCACGCACAAAACATCATCAAACGTGAAACAGCACACTTAAAAGACAAAACGTGTACTATTTGCTTGGAAAGGCCTATTGATTACGAGCGTTTATTGCGAGATTTCTGTTCAATATGCATTGTTATTTCATGAATTTGAATTGTGCTAACTGTCTGCAATTGGTGTTTTGAAAATTGGTTACATCGCTGCTTTGTAACTAATACTGCATCTAGCCAATTATAATCATGCAAATAACTTTGCCTAAAATGAATTATAGAAAGTTTGTGGCTCACGGTTTATGTCTATTATACACGCCTTTTTAATACAGTATTTTGTACAGCATTCAGATTGAATATAACAATAGAATCAATATTAAACAGCTGACTGCTGCAGAATATTTTGTATTCGTCAAACAGTGATGGTATACACAAAACGCGTATTTAATTGTTTGCAAATTGGGTTTAATAGACGCAACGAATATAAATCAAAATTCAAAAAATCACTTGGGATAATAGAAAAAGAACCAGACAAAAATGTTGACTGGTTTTGTCTTCAGAAACCCAAGTCAATATTTGTTTCGTTGTCTAGTTTACTTTACTCAACTATGCGCATTTTAACGCATTTGGAAACAGAGCAGACTCAGATCAGACGGCTCCCACTGGAGTCGTCTGATCAGGGTTTATTCTCTTTGCTTCTGAAATGATATAGGTCTGATTCATGTCATGTATGTCATTTAAATAATGAAACTGATTCATATTCATATATACATTATTTGTTCCATGAATATTCATGGAATAAAGAGCTAATGCCGTTAAGATATTTAAATATTTTCTCTTTTTTGTGTCATCCTTGATATTGATGTGACTGACATGGTTCATAACACATAACATTATTAATAATAATTTTTATTTTGTTATAATTCTATAATATGTATGTGTTGTTAACTATTTGTCTTGTTGCTCAATATTGAAATAAATCTATATATCTATCTATCTAGATATGGTCCCATGACATTACGTTTTTTTGACATTCAAACATTGTTTTTCTGATGTCTTACTGATGTAATATCAGTTCCAAACCTCCCCGTTTGCAGGTATATTTCAATGTTTATGCCAACGTATCCGACGGACCCACCACAGTTTGACAGTGTATGAACCGAGATGAGACACCAAGTAATCCATACGGATCAATGTTGTTTGGCACTCGGTATTTAAAGCGTGTGCTTTACTATAACTTTAACCCTTCGCTTGCTATTCGCGTCAATATACCTACCTGTAAATAGTGAAGACCCAGATGAGACAGCTCCTGCAGGAGCTGTCTCATCAGGGTCTGCACTATTTACAAGTTGATTGTGCAACCAGTGTACTCCACAGCAGTGATTGCACAGCGAAATACTTGTACACAGTGAAGATGTATGTAATTATACAACAGGACATGGGTAAAGAAGGAGAAATGTATTTTAAAATTCATCAAGAGAAGGGTTAAGCTTTTAAGAAACTACTGACCAAACCAAGTGGCATGACATAATCGGTAAAGCGTGTGCTTTACTATAACTTTAACCATCTCTTTCCTACTGACGCATTTTGAAGCCTCTGTAAAAGTCACATTTTGAAATCATGGTGATAAATAGAGCATTTGCTCCATAGGAGCAAATGCTCTATTTCATCACCATGATTTTAGAACTACACAATTCTAACAGTCTCCTTTTCTATGGTTAATGCTCCTTTTAAAGGGGAGTAAATGTACAGTTTGTTGAGCGGTCCTTCGGACTAAAAGTAGACTACATAATTAAGTACTTTACTTTTTACTTTTCGGTAGATGTATTCAAAGAGGTTTGGTCTAAAATCAGTCTAGGAGGGAATGAGTTAAAGAATCGGGAGTAAAGTAAATAGTGCAACAGATAGAAAACAGAAAGAACATAAGCTACTATATAGTTTATATGTATACTATATGCACTGTTGTTGGTAGACGTCCACAATGACTTAGTGAGTTAAGTATCTGGTACCAATGGATAACAGCGAGCGCTAAATGGAAGTGACCTTCATAAAATAGTGCATGCATGTTTAGCTAATTGTTACTTAAGAATTAACTGAAATATATTAAAATTCAGCTGAAGTCAATTATTATATAATAAGAATAAGCTAAGGAATCCCAACTGTTGGACATTCGGATATATGTCCTTGAAAATAAACGAGGAAACATTTTCAATGGACAATCTTTGCTTACCAGGCAGAAGTTTAGCCCTTACAACGATGTTAGCCATTTCCCTGTCCTATGTTTATTTAACCCTTTCCTGTTCTAGGTTTATTCCAAATTTCAACACCTACTGAATATTCGTGGACAAAATAGTTATAATGAAATATGGAAGGTAAACATTGTAGCCATTTTCAAAAGTAAAGAAACATCTCTATTAGATTCAATCTCTATCAAATAGAAGCCGTCTGATCTAGATCTACTCTATTTGCAAATGCGTGAAAATGCGTTTATATGAAGGAAAGGGTTAAAACATAATGTCTCCTCTAATTATTGATGTGCTCAGTAGTGACTACTTCCGATTTGATCAAGCATTAACTGACCGAATGCAGGTTGAATCGACGTCTCATCTGGATCAAATTTGTTTGTTCGCGGATATCGAGATAGGGTCTTTGATAATCATTCTTTGAATGCATTTTCTGATTCGCTTTATGGCAAGTCGTCAGGATGTGTAGTCAGTATACTGAATGTTATATTAGGTAGCAAATAATAAACAGCGTTTTGAGACAAAATTCTTTAGAGCCTTGTGTTCAATAATATACTGCTTACTCTATGCCAGGGTGAGTTTGTCAAGTGACAGTATTGTTTATATGCGTGTTTACATAGGGTCTGATGAAAATTGCAATATCGTGCTATTTTGGAAAACACGATTGACGTTTTGAACCATTGAATGCGGGACTTTTTTGACACGGATGGTTTATTCTACACTTAGAATTCAAGAATGTAGTATACGGATATAGTATGTGGCGTAAAACAAACATCCAAATGGTATTACTGCAAACTTAGCAGCGGCGACACACAGGCGTGGTACTGGTGACTTAGAGCTGTTCTATCGCCAGGGGTAAACAGGTCTGATGACAAATCAGTACTGTCGCCGCATCGATTGCAGTGATATTACGGTAGTGATAAAATCGTTATAAAAGATCGAAACAAATGTGAACAATGTAGAGATACACCTAACCAAAGCAGACATTCATGAGCCTAGGGTATCTTGTTTGGATAGACGTAAGGACCAATGGTCGTGTTCAAACAAAATGATTGCAAAACTGCCGTAATATTTCGAGACGAGGTCAATGTTAGGTCGAATTACTATATCTTAATTCACAACATAGGGAGAACAATATTCACAAACAGCACATCGAATCATGAGATCAAACAGTGTTGAGCTTACGCAACTTCCCCGGTGAAAACGTAGCCGGTAGCCGCATGATTGATTAGGGACTCAACGATCATACAGACCTTCATCCCATAAGAACGTCTCTAAATTGTCATATTGTTAAGGACCTTGGAACAGTTAGGCGCCGGTGAGAATATTTTAAAGACACTAATTTCTTTTACATCGACAGTTCGGTCTGAAATAGCTGCTTGGATATATCGAATTTTGCATAAGCGTACGGCGGTAACATTATGGGTAAGCATTACATATCCTGAATAAAAATTACTTCACTTTCAGTTTGAATAGTAGAGTATTGCTGTTTTTGCGATTTTAATTTGTTTAATATATATCAAAATATGAGAGCAAAGAAGTGAAGTTGTGTAGTTATTGCTTGTATTCGTAACTTTATGTCTAATGGGATGAACATAGCGATAACAAATAAAACATTACATAACGGTATAATTATATAGATAAAACTGCATTAAGCAGCCAAAACTATCTAGATTCTTCTGTAATAGAATTTCGGTTTACAGGGGTTTTACTGTATCGGCAAATGGAATAGAACCAACTATAAGTAACCGTTAAATGAAACAAGTTATTTGTTGTAGATACAACTGTAAATAAATGGTCATAGATGCATTTGATGTATTACTGTCACGTTTGCTTCCCATTGGTATTTCGTCTCCAAGGAGGACGAATGCAATGGTGTTCCTTTATTTAAAAAGAATGACTAGAAACTAACATAGATGGTTTTCGAAAATATATACAAGTTTATAAAACAAAGGTAATTGGACTGAGAATTAGCTGACCAAAATAATATATGAATTGATTACCAGTTCAGTAATAAACATGGCGTTATACCGCTGATTCAATACTTGTTTTGAATGATGCCCTGAGTAAATCTCTTAATGACAATAAGCATTTTATCGACTTTAAAAAGCATTTGATAGTATTTGTAAGTTGTGGCTACACTTCACAAACTTCACATCCAAGGTAAAACTGTAATATATATAAGTAATATATATAAATATATATACTCAAAGGTCAGAAAACACATTCGTCATTGTGAATCCAGTTCTAACTACCTTATAATGTATGCCCTCGATCATATTGTCTCTTTTCTTACACAATCTTGAACTGTTTATACTTGAACGAACAAATTACAGATTACGATCGAAGAAATAACTTTTATTATTTGCTGGCGACATGCAAATCTTATACTTACAAATGCGTTAAGACCTTCGCCGACACTATTGTGCACCATAGGGACTAGAGGATAATGTTAACAAAGGTAAAGCAATGGTATGTAGACAACGAGGTATTGTCAGACTTAATGTAACATGGTTGATATCCCTTTAGACGTGGTGGATAACTATATTGGAGTCGTTCTTCACTACACGGATAGTTTATCGGTCTGCAGACAGGTGACAGCTTAATGCAGAGTGAAAGTCATACAGAAAGCTCTTTCTGCATGACTTCGTCCAGCATTAAGCAGCCACATGCCTAAAAATATTTAAATTGTTCACAACTTGAATTCCGATTTAGAGGGGTTTTGCTGTACATGTATTACATCCTGCGTTGATTATTAAACGGAGCATTGACAAGAATCGAACATCAAACTAATACAGGGTGCAATAATGAGTCCATTCTGCGTATTACATTTCTGTGCTGTACAGAGCATCTCGTAGTTGGCAGTGGTTGTGTTTTTAATCTATTCCTTACTGACAAAACAAGCGATCTTCACACTAAACATATACATGTATATTCTCCTAAACATACTTGACGTGACTGTTTTGCAGATTTGACCATAGTTGATGATCACAAATAGATTGGTTTGTAACTATTTAATAAATGAATTGAATGTTTTGACGTTTAAGCGAGATAAACGACAGAAAATGATCGGCAAATTACATGAATCGCGCTAGCGATTCATGGTTAATTTGCTGATCATTTTCTGTCGTTTATTTCGCTTAAAATTAAAAAAAATCAATTCATTTATCAATTTCTTATATTTGCATTATATTGCCTGTAATTTCTAGCATGGATAAGTTGCTTATTGGTTTCCAAATGTGTTTAATCTTTACTTGATGTTGTTGACACGAATAGTACATGTGCTTACAGGAATAGCCATAACCGGATAACTGCAGCGGTTTACTATTCGAACGCAACAAAATAAATTCCAATGTAAACAGTCAACGTCATCAACTTGACACTTAGGCGCGAAAATACCGAGTTGACGTCAATTTGATGTGACGTCATCTTGACCTCAGGAAAAAAAACCGTTGATCGCTGTTGATATGGTCTACATGTAAATACGAATAAATGCTTTTTAAAAAGTGTTGCACTTATCTTTAAAGTTGTCGCGTATTAGTAAAGAAGAATTTTAGGTAAGAAGATCATAACGGTTTACGCTAATAAGAACGCAGTCGGTTAGTTTTGAAAATTCCGTCAAATGTCTGCTGTCCGAATTCGAAAATTAATTCGCGGCTAAAAGGCCCGTAAGCCCCGCCTCCGCTGAAAATCAAGTTTACAACAATTGGACGTCATGTTTTAAAAATGGAAATAGGCTAATGATTCTAGCTGAAATATGGCCCTAACCAAGAACTAATTGCAACAGAAAGTTCCTGTTATTGCAGCGGAACATTTCCACCAGTGCTCAGACTCGAGAATCTCATCTGAAAACATATAAACAAATAAATATGGAGTAATAAAATCAATTCTGTCATAAAGATATTGATTTAAATATGACAAATCAGTGTAGGTGCATGTAAGCACCAATAAATTTGAATCTTCTAATGGCCATGGTGAGGTGTCTATGAAATAATACAAAAAAAAATTTAACTTCCGATTAGACAACTAGTTATATTGGTTGAGTTGGGGCGCGGTACATGTAATAAAATATAGAATTCATGAGAAATTCAACTTAAGTAAACATTTGTACTAACGTTTGTTTAAGAAGTTTATGACCAAAATATGCTTCCGTAGAAGAGAAAAAGCTACTAGATATGGTTTTCACCAAATAAATAGCACTATATTTTAGGCTATAAGCATGTGTGGGGACAATAGATCTGTATATATTTATAATATTTCCAGTACTTCAGATGTAATACGGACTACGTCGCAGTATATCTAGATATAAAATTACTGGTCTTGTTTACAACTTGTTTTATTTTTATATAGATTCTATGTGCGTCTAGATCGATCCGATAGATATATCAAGGGAACAAGTTGCCAAAATAAAGACATCATAAAAAGACAGATTTACCTGATCTTGTATTCAGAGTGAATGGGTTTGAGGAGTAGTTAAACACCAGAAGATGGTTAGAAATTGATAAATCCCGTTACGTTTCCTTCTTGTATTTGTCCGCCATGGTACTTTTCTGACGTATTTATAGCATGACGTCACAATCTACATCGCGAGATGCCCAATATTCTCCATAAGGTGGTGCATGTTTGACATTTGGTTTATTATTGTCTTTTGGCAACTTCAAGTACATATTTTGCAATTATTACAAGGCACAAATCTCGGGACTTTTGTCTGTATACATACATGTAGTAACTGTAGCTCTTTCGCACAGTGTTAAAAGAAATTATGTTGCAATTAGTTCTACCCCCAGAGTTAACTGATTAGCCTAAAAGGGATGGGGTGAATGTAAATATATAAAATTGAGAATACTCAAACGGCATATGATATTTCCTTGAAACTGCTAATTTTGTACCGAGTACGAACAGTTAACATTGTTTTCATATATTGATGTATTTCTTAACTGCTAACTGAACAAACAACTGAATCGGCAGATTACTCAACTTCTTCAATGATACGATGCGTTATGCTATCCATCACCAATATTCATGATATAAAGCAATATTTATTTGACAATAAATCGCGATTTGAATCGCATTACCACATTATTACACTTGAAATGATTCTAACGTTTTAAAAGAATGTTAACAGAATGTTATAAGATGTACGTGAGCAGCAGTATGCACATATCGAAGCTAATTTCCAACTGTTTATGGGTGCATTTCGAAATATATTTGATTCTAAATAACTTTTATGAGAATAATGCGGCGTCTTGTGTATCATATTCGCTATTAAATACATTATCACAAAAACATTTCTCTCGTTTATATTGTTTATTCATTTGTTAATGAGGAACCCTGAAACTGCTGAATAATTAAATTTGTCCCACTTTACTGAATATTAATTACACTGTATCAAAATGTATCCCTGAAGAAAATGCTTTTATGACAAACTGTGCAGACCCTGACCAAAGGGTCCATAAGGAGTCCTTTGACCATTATTTCCAAAGGTCTTATATACTCGTTGCCCGAATTTTAAGGGCTACTATTCGATACGACAACGTAGATGTATGTGCCTGTTGTTTTCTTTTCTAAAATGTATATAGTTTTCGTCATTGATCTTACCACGGCATACCTGTAAATAAAGTAAATCTACTTAATCATTTAGTTATAAGAAAGACACATATTGTAGCTCGAAACGCATACAATGCATTGTAATATTTGATGACATATGTAAAAAGTTATATATACAAGTTTAAGTAATAAGTGCATACGGATTTCTCCCCAATGTTTAAGTTTCAGGAAGTCCAGATTGCATGTAGTAGGTGAAAAATCGGTTAAAAATAATTTGCTCAGCAGGCTAAAGGTTAATAGTCAAATAGTACAGACACAGATCAAACGGAAACCTTTGACCTAGCCCCAAGGATATAGAATGTTTTGCCTGAGTCTGATAGCATTCTCTAGCATCTGATTGGTCAGATTCTGAGCAAGACTCAAAAGTGTTATAACCTTGGACCTAGGGTATTTGCTATTTGCTACTACATCAGTCTAATTATAAATATACAAATAGTGTTCCCAATCGACGTATTTAACTGCACAAAATGTCTAGAAGAGACAGTGGATATGTGAATTCTTAGGATAATAAGGGTGACTATCATTATTCAAATGGTGGCTTTCCTTTGTTTTAGATCTAACCATTCTCTTGCTGAATCTTAAAATACATTTCTCCTTCTTTACCCATGCCCTGTTGTATCATTCCATAGATCTTCACTGTGTACAAGTATTTCGCTGTGCAATCACTGCTGCGGGATGCACTGGTTGCACAATCAAATTGTAAATAGTGCAGACCCTGATGAGACAGCTCCTGCAGGGTCTTCGCTATTTACAGGTAGGTATATTGACGCGAATAGCAAGCGAAGGGCTAACTGATTACTGCTCATATCGGATGCGATGGTCATACAAAGACGTCAGCTTCATTTCTGATGGAACAATAAGGCACATTTCATCTGAATTGTTTTATCTGACTGCTGCTGTCTGATAGTCATTGAATCTTTAGCATTATGTGGACGATTTTGTGAAATTTTGCAAACAGCTTGGATCCAGATGAGACGCCTAGTGACATACACTTTGGTCGTTTCAGTAGTATTGAAGAATACAACTCTTATTATAGAATTGATGTCGATTATATTTCTGCCGACCATATTAGTCATAGCAAGCTAAAGTTAACATGCATGCCATCACACGACAAATGAAATCAGGCATTATTGCATTTGCTCCCTGTGCATGGGCTTTCTTTCTTTCCGATTTACCCGACCAAAATGCATCAAAATAAGTTGTTATTTGGAAGCACGTTCAGAATTGAATTTGTGCTTTCGTTAATTTGGAATGGGTGTATTGATTAAATTTCTCTTTCTTCATACTTAACGATACGTAAATCTTCCTGTTAATTAAACCACTTAGCACACTCTCTAAATTTGATCAATACAATAATGACATCAGCAAACGGATAATATTACATTTAATCTTGATCGACTGCTATATATAGTAGTGGTTAATACCATAGTTATTGAGATTGTCTTTAGTTAAATGTAAACACTCAATTTACCCTTTTCATGCTTAGCGTGACCTGACCTAACAGACAGTTGAAAACAGCTTGGATCAAACTCAGACACCAAGCAACCCGACTTCTCATCAGGATCCAAGCTTTTTGTCATTCGATCAATGCTTTCTCACAAGTTTGCATCAGCAAGGTAAGTCTCGTTAACGTCGAACTTTTTCAGTGACAAATCGCCATTGTCATTTTGAAATAGATACTCTTTTTCCCATATGGTTATCTCTTAATTTTGCACGTTTAATACAATACAGTGAACTAATGACGGTGTAAGATAAACGTCTATTATTGCGTAATGACGTGCTTTTGTAACCGCATGGATCTTCAAGGAGTTTTATACAATATAAACCGGATGTTAACAGTCTTGGAGACAGGAGGCAGCTTAATGGATGGCATGCAAAACAGCCACATGCCCAATAGTATCTAAATTCCTCTGAACTAGAAGTCCGGTTTAGAGAGGTTTTACTGTAATGAAAATCATATGCCAGGCAAATTGACGCATACTAAGTATTGTAGCCTGATTCCTTAGAATGTTTATAATCCAAGGCAACACCCTATACTTTGCTTCGAAGTTAAAGAATTATAAAACACTTCACTTTGTAATCCGACTTTTAACACAATTGCAAACAAAGCAGTCCCATATTGATCAGACAGGTTCAAGAGGAGCTGTATGACAAAGTTCTGCAATGTTTGCCTTATAATCCCTTATATCATAAATGTTTACACGAGGATTCATGAATTCAAGAATACTAATAAGAATAATTTTATTCTCGAATATGAACACGGGAATTGTGGCCCATTCCAATATATATTATTTAATAAGCAAACCAAACAGACCCCGATCAGGCGGCTCCTATAGCAAACGTCTGAAAACATGGAAAGGTGTTTATATGATGGAAATGATTAAGGAGATATAAAGAACTGATACATATTCTCAAGTTTTGTGTCATGGAAAAATCAATTCCTTTGCCCATACGCCATTGTAAAGCATCTAATTAATATTCATAAAAGTATCATTTGGAACATAACTAATCATTATTTAAAAGGCTAAAATACCTGTGATATACTGCCCATGGTTCTGCAGCTTTATAAACAAATCACCAGCTATATATGTACTTTCATTGTTTCTATAGGTTTGCGCATATTAGTTATTTTGTATATACGTTTTCGTTTGTGTTTGTCATCAGCTAAGGTCAGTCTAATGAAATCTAAATACATTTTCCTATCACATACTGAACAGCGACAATTCATATTGTGTATTATTATAACTCACCTGACTTTCCTGTACATGATGTTCACACACCTGCATTGAAACAATATCTATTATTATACCTCACGCGGTTTTCCTACACAAATTGTCCATGTACTTGCCTTGAAATAATTTGTACTGTTCCATGCAACATTATCTCGTGCGTGCAACATTACGTCTGGATCAGTGAGCGCTTATTAAAATGTGTGCGTGGCGTCATCCGACTGACGTCATCTGAACCTTGCAATTTTATCAATAAACTTCATTTTGACAGTTGTTTTTGTAATTATTTAATTATTTGGGAAATGTCGCAATATGCGACTATTTCGGAGGAGGATCTGTCAAGACTGGACAGTGAAAACACTCCGCAAATACGTAACGTTTAATGCATAGAAGCGTGAAGCTGTTCCGCGATTTTTAAGCAACGAGTATAACTTTTGTTTCAAACTGTTTATTGCTGTCATTGAATAAATCTTATTTCTGATGAAATTGATTGTGCTGTTCGGTATAATAAAATAAATACCACATGCTATGGAGAGCGACAACACGTATTGTCAACCCTCGGTATGGTCATGTAACGCCTCTGTGAACATTACCAACCTCGGTGTTACAAAAGGTTCTGTCGCTCTCCATAGGAGGTAATATTTATATATTGTACCATGCAATATCATACTGGTACCATAGCGTGGAGCTAAACATAAAACAACGTTTCTTTCCGATATCGAGGGAGGCAAATCTACTCTTTGTCGACGAGCGCTTATTAAAGTGTGTTTACTTTAAATGTGTACTTCTGGCGCTCTAATAAGCGTTTCCAAGCGACTCTGAAATGGCAAAGTCGAAACGTTTCGCTAGCACTTCAGACAAAGATCTCGCTCGTCTCGACAAATGCTCGCTTGTTGTTATTGTTCGGTATATGAAACACATATTTGGTAATGTAGCCCAAAAGCAATTATTCCCGCACTATGGCAGCATTGTCACACAATTTCGTGACAAAGCTTCATGAATCAATGATAATTGTTAATTTGTTTAATTGTTTTCATGACGCCCTCATCCGTTCCCATGTTCGGGTCCACGCTGTTTACAAATGCAAGTCAGGTAGCGGATAGCGGGTTACGGGTTAAGAGAGGTGGTCGCTTAACGTAGGGGGAATGATAAGGTTAAAGCTCATCTAGAAACTTTCTGTAAGCAAACACCTGCTATTATAAATCGTAATGTTTCATTATATGGTCAATATGGGCAGATCCTTTTTTATAAGGTTTGCAGACAGTTTCGTTATCTCTTATTTAACCATTTATGCCTTTACTCCATAAAACGCCTTTCTATGCATTTGCAACGATGCTCTGTTTGCTTATAAATATATAATAGATATATGTTTCCACACTTTGTTCTATGGCCAAAAGTTCTGGTGTCACTGTCCCATTATAAGAATTTAATCTAATTAATATTCATAATGTCATTATTTCTTACATGCATATTTATGTAGGAAAGGGTTAAGTCCCATTATAATATCTACAGTTAAATTGCCATAATCAAATTGTGGAACATGTCCATTTGTCATATTGAAAGGGCATCGCAAAAAGAATATACTGATATGTGCATGGACATCTATGGCTTCAGTCTTGACCCTGAACAGAGGACTTTTCGAGGAGTTCATGGCAGTACTTCACGTAAGTGGTAAAGCACTAACTTTTCAATCTTCAATTAAGGCTTTTGTCATCGCACGCGATCACAATGAGAGACGATTCGTTTATAAATATAGTATTGTCTTGTTTTTAAACTAAACGCATGATACACGTCATGGCTAGGGATTCTATACACGTTTATCATGTGTTTTATTATATAAGCATGACTCCACTTTGTCAGTGTACAGATAAAAAAGAAGCCATTTCTTTGTGCCAATACTTAATGAAATAAAGTTGAGTGTGGGCTATTTATTGTTGCCAAGGTCTCCATTTTATTCTCATAATTCCTCGGGTTCAATAGACTCACTGCGGTATATATCGGTTGTGTTCAATTCCAGTACAATAAAACACCACTAATGCGACCACCAAAAAGGGGCATAATTCTGGGTGACAGAGGCTGGTGGTAGCTTAGCGCAGGACGAAAGTTATGCAGAAAGCTCCTGTAGGAGCTTTCTGCATAACTTTCGTCCTGCATTAAGCAACCACCTGCTTTAAACGGCGTCAGTGGCTGTTTATTAAGTGGTCGCATTAGCGGGGTTTCACTGTATTTGTATTACCAGACAGATACAGATGATTTGTCAACCCCAGAAGAAACCTTAGAGTATAGGAAATGCTTCTTAAACATTTTCGTGTTTGGGTGAAATTGTGTCAGTCTTTGCATACAGTTTGGATCCAGAATATCACCGAGTATCGTGTTGTCTTATCAGGTCCCCAATGGTTTTACAGTCTGACGCTTTATTTGTAAAGAAATTGATGTTTGGATTAATGTGGACAATAACGTTTGAGCGAAATATCTGTTACTAAGAATGCTTAATATTAAGTTGCCGATATTCAGATTATGTGTTATAGTAAACTCACTCTAATATAGTAAAACCTCTCTATAACGGCCACCGTGTTAAAAATGTAGTTGGTATTTAGGGCAGGTGGCTGCTTAAAGCAAGGTGAAAGTAAAACAGAACGCTCCTATTGGAACGTTCTGGTTTACTTTCACCTTGTTTTAAGCAGCCACCTGCCTTTAACACAGAATGTTAGATGTGGCCGTTATAGAGAGGTTTTACTGTATAACAAATCAGAAGAAGTATAATTCTGGATTCTTAAAATAAGTGGTAGCTTAACCATTTCCCTGTTCAATATTCATGTAAGAAATAATGACATCATGAATATTTATTTGTTGGATTGCTATAATGGCATATCTATGCACATGTTTTTGTATTTGTAGAGACTGTAGGCTAAGATCTGCTTTTACAGACGTGTGAGTTAATAAAATGTGTGGACGCAGTAACGATACTTAATTTCTCTATAAATCTGAACCTACTTCATTTTACTCGTGCTAGAATGCTAGACGTAGTGTTTATTGACGACATTGACTGTCATATTTCCGTGCTTTAAAATCACGTTTTACCAGTATATTTATCTACCTATACTTTTGATCAGAAAAAAATCATAAAACACTATAATATTAGCTACCCCCACTACGATTTTATACAAACATTGATCATGTATCACTGTCTTATGGATAGTCGGTTCCAAATAATCAGGCTATATTCGTGTTAGTAATTAATTATTTTTACAGAGGAACAGATAATGTGCGTAAATCAAAGCGTTTTCAAGAAATGTCCATTTGTTCCTCCATCAAACCCAATAGTGTGACCGCTCTTTAGAATCGTCGCTAAGAGTGGTCAAAACGTAGGGTTTAGCAGAGAAATGATGATTTAAGTACATGTATTTCAATACGGATCTTTTTCTATAATTGATGTGAACAATATAACACTATTTGGAATGGACTCAAATCAAAGAAAGATACAGAATTAGAAATGCAGACAGGCTACTTCATTCAGACAAATCATTCTGATTTATAAAGCTATTCTGTCAGACAGAATACTCAAAATACGAAACCTTCAGACGGTTTTATATCGAATTTAACATTTAACGGGGAGGTAAAACTTTAAGATGTAGTAATGCAAGAATTCTTCCTGTTTTGTCGCAGATGAAGAGCCACACTTTTATTTTTATTTGGGATGTTGTTGAAAATCCCGCAAACGTTTGGCATTGGCATGCACTTAACGGAAGAACATTAGAGGTATTTGAAACCGTTCGATACATTTACAAGCACGATATCAAACTCATCGTCATAATACATGACTTGTCTTATTATTATCTTTATTTCATTTGTTTATTATTATTATCATTATTTAGAATTAGAATTATTATATGTTTTCGTTCTACATGTGATTTACCACTGTGTTTGCCATCGCAGTTTTTGTAGATAAGTCGGAGAGGGGACATTTTTATTTACACCGTTTGTCTTTTAGGGTGGAAATAAAATAAGTGTCAGGTTGGGCGCCCTATAACCGGTTTAAATCCCCACAGTGACTATAGTCACTGACCGTTCAAAGGCGGTACTTCCATCATCCCCCTATTGTTTGTTTGTTTTGTCTTTGTGCATCTCTTATAGATATGTACATTTGTGTGTTCTTGTTGTGGTGCTGTTCGGAGGGCTGTGTGTTATGTTATGTATGTGGTGTACCAGAATGACTCATAATTGTACTATTATTACTATTTTATTACTATTAATATTATAAAGGCCATGACGGGACCTCAATGTCGACTTAGATATTTTTATCATGTAATTTACAACATGCATCTATGAGTATGTAGTATGAAGAAGGATTTGAATAATTGCTGAAAGCTTAATGAATTCCTTTCCTTGATACGTAATGCTACACAAATGAAGCTGTGCGTAATGTAACTAACACTGGGATTTATAATATCAGGTTATATGACACACTTTTATAACCACTATTCCGCCATACGCGGCCTGAATTGTATTTCAGCAAATATTCTGGATCATGAGGACATGCTGCGTCTAACTTGGATTTAGATTGCCTTGCACACATAGTATAGTTGCTTAAATGCCCGAACGAATTCAAAGAAGTAAAGAAACGCTGATCAGACAAACCATATAGATTTCATAAACACTTACTTTTTCTACTTATATTGAACACATGAAATATTCTTCTGAATTAGAGAGGAAAAATAAAGAAAAGAACAGGCGTGAAAGAGAAGGGGAAACAGTGAAGCAGAGAGTGCGAGTCTGTGGTGGATATCAAACGATTCTAAAAGAGAGGGCGAGTCTGTGGCGGATATCAAACGATTCAAAAAGAGAGGGCGAGTATGTGGTGGATATCAAACGATTCTAAAAGAGAGTGCGAGTCTGTGGCGGATATCAAACGATTCTAAAAGAGAGGGCGAGTATGTGGTGGATATCAAACGATTCTAAAAGAGAGTGCGATTCTGTGGCGGATATCAAATGATTCGCTTGCATAACCAATGAGGCCTTCAGTGGGAGAATTACCCAACCGTTATAACCATCACCAGACACCCTATTCCGGACGAGGAGTCTGATTAGGGTATTCACTGTTAGTCACCAATCAGAATATGTATTAATTTGCTCTCATTCTTTCTATATATCATGTGAATCCCGATCAGACACCTTGACATAGACGCGATGTCTTATCTCGGTCTACAATGTATACATTGTACCTAGAACATGTTTCACGGACTGCATCTCAAATTATGTAATCGAGTTTAGCAGATACAGACATTCACCACTGTACGCAATAATACGGATTTATACTTATATTAGGATTGTTTTAGATTAGAGTGTTTAGGATTGACGTTCTTTAAAATGTTTACCCTGATCTTATGATAAAGGGGGTACGAAATGAGAAAATGTTACACACTCACAACGTTACCCCATCGATATAAAGAAGAATCGAGTAGGTTTTTTTCTGGATTTTGTACCTGGGCATTTCGATTACCTATATCATAGAAAGAATGTGGTTTTGACATTCCACGTTGATTTAGTGACTTTTACTGAAGGATGTTGAGTCTTTTGTACACTGTGGCACATGCTTCCAAAGATGTATTACGGAGGGAAGGACGGACAAAACATAAAGCGAGAAGGGGAGAAAGAAAAATACTATGCTTCTCAGATTGTCCTGTTTTGCAAAAGCGAATTAGCTACAATATATTAATTAATTTTATTATTATATACTTGTACATGGCAGGTTGACGATATATTGGAACAACTGTCTCATTTAAAATTAAAATATATGTACTTAATATAAATAGGCTTATCAATGTCTGTTAATTGGCATTATTGTATGTAACAAGAATGGCATTTTATAAGCTTAACCACTGCTAAAACTTGTCCTGCGAAATCGGTTTTCAAGCGGACAACAACCCATTGTTGTGACATATTTTCATATACCCAGAACAACAGATACATGTGCTTACTCAGATTCTAATAGCGTAATTTCTCCACCAAACCCTATATTGGGTTCACTCTTTAGAATCGTCACGAAGTTAGAATCGTCTCTTCGAGATGATTCTAAACAGTAGTCACAAAATAGGGTTTGATTGAGAAATATTCATGAAAATATGTTGAGAGTTACTGGCCGTTCCAAGCCTATGGTCAATTTTGTTGTTTAATATGCTTAAAGTTTAATGTTTTCCGTCTTGATATGCGTCCTGTAATGTTTTTTCTTGTGGCTTTACCGTTTCTCGTTGTTTGATGGTGTTTGGTGCGGTGTCATTTCGTGTGTGGCTCTCCCTGTTTGACTATTTTTCCATATTGAAAATGTTTTAATTTATGCATCTTGCCTGGACTTCTGATAATGAATCGAAAAGAAACTGAGTACCCTCTATATCTAAGAGCACAATCCAATGACTGACTTAACTTCTTATTTTGCTCAATAATCAATAATTATCTCTGTAAACGTTTTTGTCAATTTTGCAATTATGCTTCAGCTACAATCACTTTTCTTTCAAGTATTATTTTAAGGTAGACTCTAAAGTACTATTCATGAATCTGCATTGTATGACATCGTCTTTTGATATCACTACTGTTATCGCATTGTTATTTGAAATATGTTCGACACTATATAGATGATATCACGTGAGCGTTAGCAGTGTGTCATATCTCCTTATCATTTATATCGCGCGCTTCAAAGTTCACTTTGTATCTTTTTAATGTACGATGTGTTTTTCTCACTCTTACTTATTCGAATGTTATTGTCAATGTTATCTAATAAGCTGTGACTCCTGGTTAAAAATAGTTTGGTCATGTAAAAATATAATTGGACATACTTTTACTATATGTGTATTATGTGATAAAACACTGGAACACATTGGTGCATTTGTCTGTATTCCTTGCTATGCGACTCGACTTTATATAATACTTTGATTTGGTTGTTGTATATTTAACCCTTTCGCTACCAAACTCTGTCGTTTGCTAACTTTGTCGTCTGCTACAAATTTCATTATTTTGATTTTCTTCATTTTGTTTCAAAAACATAGTAACAGTAACAAACAGTTTGGATCCTGAAGAGACGCCGAGTTACTCGGCGTCTCATCTGGATCCAAAATGTTTGCATAGGTAATCACAGATCCGGCATTGGCAGCGAAAGGGTTAACGAACTAGTGTATTATAAGTTACTAATAAACCATTAATAAACTACCTACATGTATATGTAATATCATTTAGTCAACTATTTTTGTAAATATCAATTGTGAATGAAAATGAATATATTATTCCTTTTATCACAGAACACAAACTTCGAGGAAAACAGGCGTGTTTGCCCATTTATATATATGTATATATATATACACTATGTCTATTCGTTTTGTGAGTACATGTATATTTGTTAGTGAATTTGTCATTTTAGGGGGAATGGCACTTTTGTTTGACTTGTTTTCCAAAAGATGTACAGGACTGCAGCACTCGTGTTTTACTTGTATTGACCCATAAACCCTTTACTCCATGAATATTTATGTAAGAAATAATTAGATTCAGTTTTATCATGACACATGGACACAGGAATGTTTGGTCATGGCAGAAACTAGAATTTTTGTTTGGCCATGACAGAAATTTCAGAATCATATATATGCAAACATAGAAAACCCTGATCAGACGGTTCCTGAAGGAGCCGTCTGATCTGGGTCTGCCCTGTTTGTAAAGGCGTAGAAATACCCCAAAAGTGGGAGATCCTTCGAAAGCAAAAGTATCAATGCAAAAAGAGCAAATTGCAGACTCGGTTTTATTGAGTCTGTTCATGAGTAGTAATTAAAAGTGCAACACTACTCACGCCCCTACACCGGCTTAAGCAGTATACAATTTTCAAAACTAATAACATCAAAACTAATGATCCCGAAGAACCAGAAAATATAACAACACTGAGAATGAAGTACTGGAGCGACATTCTAAGTTCCTTTCAAACGATTGTCACAGTTGTTTCGGTTATTCCGTAGAACAATGGAATGTCTGCCATCGACTACCTCTTCTATTAGCTTCCGTTGCATGTCTTCTGTATCTTGTCACCTCGTTGCAAGATTGTGTTAGCTTCAGAAATTGTGTTCGTTCTTTGCTGCATTTATCGTTTTCACTATAATTATAGTTCAATCGCATGCTGATTCACATTTACTTTATTTTCAAGGACGTTGGCTTATATTTCCACCTCCAACATTTTGACGCTAGTCTTATTTTTTACGGTTTCCTCGATGTTTTCTTATTTAGCTTCAGAAAGTTTTTATTGTATGTCTGTTTTGTATGATACCAAATTCATTTGCTGGGGGTGTAAACTGACCCACTTGAGAAATTTAGTAAGTGTTTCTGTTGGGTCATTGCAAACGCGTTATACATTTGCGAAATTCATTATCGGATTCAATGTGGGTTCATAAAAGATGTAACATATTATTCCCATACCTGCATTGTCTGTCCAAAAGTGTTATTGTTTATATATTCTAAATCCATGTGCATCACCTGAGAGCCCCGTGTAGACTGGTTTGTCGAGAAAAGACACATAATTGCTGTAGTCAACTAGTCAATTCATAATCAACAAATATATAAAGAGAGATATATTTTTTTCCTTTTTGTGTAATACTAATACAAATAGAGATATATACTTAATTAAAAAACCCAGCTCACAAATACCGTTGATGTTGGGATAATGTCTTCGTTCGCCAATGTCCTCGTGTTTGGGTTTCGAACATGACATTCTTCCCGTTACAAAACATAAACGGAGTGTTAACCAGTTAAGAGCCTAGTGAGACGAATAGTGATCTGAAGTCAAATTGTTAGCATAGGTAAGATAAATTTGAACTTATCCAAAGTATAAGTGTCCACGTGGCGGCCATAAAGCAACACTATACCTGGAGTAAGGGATTGTATCATGTATTATCTTAATAACCTTAATCCCTCACACTACCACCTGTTCACGCTTTTGTCCACAGAGTAGATTCACATCAGACAGCTCCTGTAGGCGCTGTCTGAACAGGATCTGCTCTGTTATGGAATTATATAGATCTGGTGCTAGTTTTTTGTCGGGGTTCCTTTCAAACTTGTGCATTAGAAATCTAGGATAATGAATATTCATGAAGTGACCAATTCACACATGTGTTCAATGGGGGAAAGGGTTAAATGGTTATAGACAATGTTCAGCTTACATGTCAAATATTGGTTTCAGCTACTTTGTAATAACATTTGCGAGTAGTGTGAATCGAGACGAACCGCTGATTAAAGATTATCTCAGAAGGATCCAAATTATGAGACACTGTGAGCTTGTTTGCTAACTGAAGTACGTGATCCAATTTCGGCGTCTCACCAGGATCCATTTTGGTTGACACACTGATTCTTTTTAGTAGACATACTAAAAACTTTGAAATGTAGTGGTTAAAATGTCTGAAAAATACTTTGCTCAGCTAAAAGTCAATTCGCACATTGTCTATAGCTGTATAGCAATTTTCCAACATGAACCGAAAGTTCCTTATTCAGTTCCTTCCCTGTTCAAAGCGATTTACTATAAATCCCCTCTAAACCGGAATTCTAATAGAGAAATATTTAGATACTTTAGGCAGATGGCTGCTTAATGCAGGGTGAAAGTCATGCATGACTTTCACCCTGCAGTAAGCTGTCACCTGTATCCCGGATCGAAAGTTATGCTAAATTTAATGTCCGGTTTAGAGGGGTTTTATTGTATAGATGTTATTGTTTCAGTGACTGGGATATAGGAAGAAATAAATAGGAACGAAATTGACCAATGATGTATGGTGATTAGATTGCCATTGTCACGGTGGAATTAAATCGTCCATGTTATACGATTGAGCCAATTCGTTACCTTAAAACAGACTAACATTAGTCTGGTTTCAGGACATGTTGAAACGAGAACCGGGAGACAAAAGGACAATAGTGAGAGAGCTAAACCAAGTGACATTAAGTTCTCTGTGAGACAATCCAAAGAAGCGATATATTTAGATATACACTAAAAGAAAAACAACGACGGTGTTAACGTCGGGTATTCGTTTATATCAGAAGGTTTAATAATACCAAAGTGTTAATTTACACAGACGGCAGAGAATGTAGATTTACACAGACGGCAGAGAATGTAGATTTACACAGACGGGAGAGAATGTATCAACCCTTTACTCCGTGAATATTCATTCAAGAAATAATGCCATCATCATTATCAAGTATATTATTTTTTATAATGGCACACGGACATTTATAAGACCTTTTGGCTAATATAGAGACTGTAGTACGATATCTATATTATAGCATAAGCAAACATAATGGTCTCTGACCCAGACGACTCTTACAGAAGCCATCTGAAATGGGGGTCTATTCTGTTTGCAAAAGCATTGAAAGACGTATTTATCGAGTAAAGGGTTAAAGAAGGCAGCGAGACTGACAGTCTTATAGGAGCGATGGGGAGTGCTCTTTGTTAACCCTTCTCTTGCTGAATTTTAACCCTTCGCTTGCTATTCACGTCATATACGTACCTGTAAATAGTGAAGACCCAGATGAGACAGCTCCTGCAGGAGCTGTCTCATCAGGGTCTGCACTATTTACAAGTTGATTGTGCAACCAGTTCACTCCACAGCTGTGATTGCACAGCGAAATACTTGTACACAGTGAAGATGTATGTAATTATACAACAGGGCATGGGTAAAGAAGGAGAAATGTATTTTAAAATTCAGCAAGCGAAGGGTTAATTGCAAGTTTTATAAATCATAGCAGAAGTTTTATATGTTCGCCATTGATAGTGTTTAAATTCGCCATTGTTACATGTAATAGGAAACGTTTCGACGAAAGCTATGTGGTTAGGTAGTGCCAGAAATATGCCATAGCTACAAGGATAGGAGCAGTATAGATTACGAATGAATACTGTTATTTGTGATACTAATATTTTGTTAAAACACAAAACGCACATACAATCCAACGTATCGCAGTCTCAAATTTCTTCGAAACGCTTAAACTGCCTTCTCTAATTCTGTAAATAGCACCATCTCAATTATATTGCAATATTCCTATTATCGACAATCACTTGTGCTGAAACGTAGTAACCCTTTCCTATAGGAGCCGTCTGCTCAGGATCTGCTTAATTTGCTAGTGGAATTTGATAGATCTGTTTCTTTAATTTTTCCATATTTCATAATAATAGTTTTTTTCTGTGAATATTCAGTAGGTACTGAAAGTTGGACTATATATAGAACAGGGAAATGGTTAAATCTTAAACATATTCAGTAATAAAGTGTGGTCAGCAGAGGGTATGTATCGTGTTGTTACTTCATCCTCCCATTGCCTTTTCAGAGTGTCGCGTTGTTTGAGTTCGGATGATACGTTGAATTACTCGGCGTCTCATCAGGAACAAAACTGTTTACAAAACCTAATTCCGGTTTCGCTTGTAGCGTGTAAAGGGTTTAACCCATTTGCTCCCAGTGGATTATTCAATGTTTATATTTTGGATTAGTCCATTTTTTATCTAAGGGGTGCCTGGCCTAAAATTTCAATATCGTTTTGTTTTATATTGAAATTCCTATCCGCAAACAGTGTAGACTCTGATCAGACGCCGCATTATGCGTGCGGCGTCTGATCTGAGTCTACACTGTTTGCCTACGTCCCATATACATATAAGGGATCGTGGGAGCAAATGGGTTAAATAGAATGGCTTTCAAAGAACACGCAAGTAATTGGATTGATCTTCTTTCCATGAAATTAAGGGACCCACTCGTTGTTTTTTTTTACTGAGTTGTAAGTCCCGATTTGACTATTTTTGTATGATGGCTTTATGTACAATAAAACAATTTTTGTACATTATAATTCAGTTTTAGAATAAAATTGGATAACTCAAATCGAACATGTCTCTAGCTGGCAGACACCATACTGGTAGAAATGCTGTAGGTTATTTGTAGAAGTACAGCGCAATCTGTTTAAACCTTTTACCCAATGGCTGTTCGTGTAAGAAATAACGACCACACTAATATCAATTAGATGAGTTTATATTGGCAAACGAACACATAAATGTTGGGTCATGACAGAAACTAAAGAACCAGATCTAGATTATAACAAAAGCAACCCTGATAAGAATGCTCCTTCATGTCAACCTTGCTTGCCATAGCGTTAAAATTGCGTAGTTGTGGATTAAATTGTTAAATCACAAGATTAGCAGCTTTCCTTGGCTAACATATATTTTTCTTGGCTAACATATATCGGTAGCAATATATTAACCCTTTACTTTTGAATATTCCTATCAGAAATGACACACCATGCATAATAAGTTGATTCGTTTTATGATGGTCTATGAACACACACAGTTTGGCTATGTCTGATACTGTAGAATCAGAACCATAGTGTTTAACAATTGGCCTGCTGCAGTGGATGAGTGATTACCTATGCAAACAGTTTAGATCCAGATTTAGATTCGGTGTCTCATCAGGATCAAAACTGTTTGACACACTGATTGCATTTCACTTTGGTAGACAAGCTGACTATAGATTGAAAATACAGTGGGTACATAATTTAAAAAAAAAAGATTCCCAGCATGCTCAAGGTTAAGCAAACAGACATACACTGATCAGAGGAATCATACAAGAAACGTCCGGTGTGGAGCTAGTCGGTTTGCAAAGGCGTCAAAAGGCGTATTTTATCTATGAAGGAAAGGGTTAACTTTTCATTCCATAAATACGCCTTTCTCACCTTTGCAAACAGAGTAGACCCAGATCAGAGGACTCCTGTAGGATCCGTCTGATCAGGTCTGCTCTGATTGCTTATGAAATAATATAGATGTGATTCTACAATGTCTGCCGTTGCCAAAATTGCCTGCGTTATAAAAAATAATCTATTAATAATCATTATCATGATGTGATTATTTCTTACACAAATCTTCATGAAGGAAAGGGTTAAAGTACCCAAGATCGCAACACGACTAGAAAATGGTAAATTCAAATAGAGTACTGTGTTAAAACTGAGAAGACACAGACACCTTTGCAAACTGAGAGGACCCAGATCAGACTGCTCTTGCAGGATTGGACGGCAGGTTTGCTTATAAAAATATAATAGATTACACCGTATAGTTTCTAATAATACCAAATAATTGCATGTGTATATATGCCAGTAGAAAACGTTAGGCAATACGTATGCATGACGTCATTACTTCTTTCATGAATATTCAACAAGAATTTGGTAAACTTCGTACGCTAGCAGCGAAATCGTGATGATCTATGCAAACAATTAGGATCAAGATAAGACGCCGAATTACTGAACGTCTCATCAGACAGAGTAGATCCAGATCAGACGGCTCCTATAGGTAAGGGTCTGCTCTGTTTGTTTATGGTGTAATATAGATATGATTCTACAGTTTCTTGATTAGATAAATTATCATCGATTTGATGTCTGATCTGGATCTACACTATTTGCAATGTAATAATATTTCCATATGTAGCATATTTCTTAGTGGTATGAAATTACAAAGCGATTCTAAGTTGGATCAAGACAAATTGTGTATGATGATCAAATTACTGATTTATTTTTAGAAATAGAAATCTTCTTTAATCTTATTTAAGATTCAAAGACTACCATTGAATAGTCTATCAAATTACGTGACAGAAAGCTAAACAGATACAGTCAGTTGTATCTACCTTTAAGTCTTCTAACGCCATCGTTGCCAAAATGTACCACGACAAACAATGCATTCCTGCATCAGGGAATACAGACAATGTGCCCCATCATATGTGTATACTTTTTTTTATGTGTATATATCTGTAATTTATTCCTTTGAATTAGCATTTACTTATTTCGGTTCTTTGTTTTATCTAAATGTTTTAACAACACTGTGTTGCAGACGACATTTAGACATTTGGCACTGTTTACACGTAAATCAAAATTTGATAATTGATATCAATCTGTTGAACCTATTCTTTTAAAGTGAGCTTTTCTGACGCTTATGCACTACGTAACAGGAGTAATTTCCTCTCCGTTTAACCAGATGATGGTCTCTACCTTCCCCCTTTTTGCTATTCTCCTCCATCCAGACACTGTGCTGTCCCCCTGTTTCGCCATTCTCGTCCATTGGTCCAGGACAATGTGCTCCCTGTTTCTCCATTCTCGTCAATTCATGCAGGATGCTGCTTCCCCTGTTTCGCTATCCTCGTCAATTCAGACAGGGTACTGTTTCCCTTAATAGTTTTGTGTACGAATGACATAGGTGTACACGGGACTAACCAATTACAAAGTTACTTTAAACCTCGCAAAGCTGTGAAAACAATATCTGCTCATTTTTTAATATATTATATTTAACATATTTTTCTTATCACGATAACTTTATATTGACACATATAACATGCTTAACCCTTTCGCTGCCAAATTTTGGCGTCTGCAAATTTGTCGTCTGCTATAATTTTCTTTTTCCTTTTTTAATTTTCTTCATTTTTGTTTTTAAAAAAACAGTTTGGACCCTGATGAGACCGGAAATTAATCACATATGCGAAATTGTTCTTTCACAAGCTTTGTGGAATAGGAAAAATATCAAAATCGAACCATCTCAAAATATGAGCCTACATTTTTTTGCGACAGGGAACTGGTTAATACAGTAAAACCACTCTACACCGAAATGTAATAAATATGTTTTAGATTTTGTAGGCTGGTGACTGCTTGCAGGGTGAAAGGTATGCAGAAAGATATGTTGAGCTTTCTCGACTTTAACCCTGCATAAAGATTTCACCTGCTATAAAGACTCACATTGGTGCTAATTTGAACACCTGGTTTAGAGAGGTTTTACAATATATCCATCCGGATGATATGTAAAGCTGTTCTCATTGATAGTTGAGTCCTGATTGTGTCATATTAGTATTCTGTTTAACCTTGCCATGAATATTCATTAAGGAAATAATGACTGTAAGAATATTACTTAGTTCAGTTTTATAATGCCACTGTAACAAAGGGATTTGTTACCATGGTAGAAACTGTAGAAACAATATCTATATTATTACATAAACACCAGAGCAGACCCTGACAAGACTTATCCTACAGAAGTAGTCTGATCTGGGTCTACTCTACTCTGTTTGCAAAGATGCCATAAAGTCGTATTTATGATGGCAATGGATACGTACTACTATTTAGTATTTTTCTATTACTGCATGATATTAACAAATCGATTAATTTTCACTTCACTTTTCCAGGAACCTAATCGGTCATAGGGACATCTTAGCTAAGATCATGACATCATCTCTTTCCAGTTTACCCTGTATTCCATTGTTCTCTGCGATATTGTAAAGTTCAATCGTGTCCACTCCTTGATGTTATATTCCCATATATTCCTTTTGTCTTCTTCGCATTCTTGTTCCATTAACTGTTCCATGGAGAATGGTATTGACAAGGCCGACATAACCATACCATCTCAATTTCCTTTTCTTAACTATAGTGAGAAGCTCTTCATAAGGACCAATCATTGCCCAAACCCGACTGCAGACATTTTTATTGGTGATGTGATCCTTATAAGGGATGTTCAGGATCATCAAGCAGCATCTCATCTCTTAAAATTGGAGTCTTCTCCCTAGGTCTGCTGTCAGGATCCATGTCTCATAAGCATACAGGAATATTGAAATGACGAGAGAACGCATAAGCCTCATCTTGGTGTGGATAAACTTCTCCTGTCCTTCCAAATGGGCTTTAACTTTGCAAGAGCAACTACTGTTTGTGCAATTCGAGCTAAAACTTCAGGTTTAGAGTCTATGTCTATCATGATAGATCCTAGGTACTTGAAGGCTAATACCGTCTCAAGCCTTTGTTCATTGATCTTTATATCATAGCCAAGGTCTTCTGTGGTGTTCCTCATAAGCTTGGTCTTCTCGGCACTTATCGCCATCCCTTTGGTAGGTGCTTGGCTAAGCCATTGCACCAAGTGGTCTTGAGTTCCAGCGAAGTTCGTGCCACTCCATCAATACCATCTGCAAAGCGCATCTGCCTCCAATACTGACAGTTCCATCATGTTCATTCAAGGCCTCAGACATGATTCGCTCAAAAAAGATATTGAAGAGGGTCGATGACAAAAGGCACCCTTGCCTGACTCCAACAGTCGATACATATCATTATTTTATATCACACGTGTTTCTGATGAAATTCATACAAGCGTGTTAAATAACTATTAAAACATTTATGGCTGTATCTATAATCATCAATTTATACTCGTATGCATTACCTGTACAGTAGAGACTTCCTAGCGTACTCCATGACTTTGATTTGGTAGGCCCGTTACTGGATCAGATTTAAAGACTACAGTTGATTGTTTGCTTGTATTTGTATCAGATTTATAGATTACAGTAGTTTGTTTGCTTGTATTTGTATCAGGGTTTTAACGTTGCGTTAACATTATTTAAGTCATGTTACGACGTCCAACTAATAGCAGGTGGAAAAACGCCCTAGAGGTTTTCAGTGCACTAAATTAATTGCATTGTTTCATGCACAGACGAACAGCCGGGTAAAACCACATACCTACCACTCGACAGTCAGAAGGCTCCCTCGCGTGAACTATTCAAATGTTCACGCAGTGATCCACATTTGAATTTATATAAATCTGATTCTAGATACAGTTTTAACCAGGAACATAACGTTATTGCAGGTTGAACGTCATACAGAAAATTCCTGCAAAGCTTTCTGCATTTGGATTTGTCAGGAAAAGCACAGTCCAGTTTGAGCTTCCAGATGTATAAACATTAAAAAATCAGTTTGATACCCTAACAATGACGGAAAACTATTTGATTCATGTTTACTAGACGAGGAAATATCATGTGATGCCACTATAAGTATATAGGTTAACCCTTTACAAGATAAAGGCGCCTCGTGATACATCTGCAAACAGAGTAGACCCGGATCAGACGTCTCCTGTAGGAGACATGTGATCAAAGTTTACATTGTCTGCTTATGGAATAATAAAGATCAGATTATAACGTCTCTCTGTCATTGCTTCACCTTTAGCCTGCTATGTGTGGATGAGTGAATGCTTATGCAAACAGTTTGGATCCAGATGAGATGCCGAGTAACCCGGCGTCTCATCAGGATCCAAACTGTTTGACACGCTGCTTGTATTTTGGTAGACAAATTGATTATATATTGAACTTTGAAAATGTATTCGGTGAAAAATTGTGTAAAAATTATTTGTTCAGCAGGCATATGTCAAGATAGAAATGCATCTAATTAATATTGTCCTTGTTTCTTACATGAATATTCAGCAGCTAAATGGTTTAAAGCTAAGGTTAGCTATATATCCATTACAAGTCACTTATTAAAACTTCAATGGAAAGAATGTATGTAGTTCATCTCCTCCGGTAGCTCATTTGAAATTAATTCATGAAAGTATCAATAACTAATCTATAACTAACACTTCCTGCAGGAGATTTTTAAAAAAAATGCAACTTTCGCCTTTGTAGTCGGATATATTAAATTGCTACTATTGCCTTGGGAAAAGTTGGTAATTTTCAAATAATCTCTGTACAAAATACATAAAATATTAATTTTAGATATTCGCCCTACAAAGTGAAATTATATTAACATGTGATTTCCAATATATTGACTAAAGAGCATTGAATAATTACCAGAAATCCAAATAAATAGAAACAAATCAAAACTGCTATTAACCCAGACATCCTCAATATTCAATGTAAAACGTTATATAATTATATGACAGTAAAGGTATGTTCCAACTGCTGATCAGATCAACTCGATCATCTCGATCACCCAAATTTCCCGACCAAGCTTGACCGAAGGCATGTACACGAGTTCTTCTCGACCACTACTTGATTATACACGACCCCTCGCGATCATTCACGACTCCCCCACGACGTCAACTCAACAACCACTCCGATCTCTGCTTGATCATCTCGGCCCAGATACGATCCCTACACGATCTCTACCCGATCAACTGGACCTCAGCTCGATCTCTACCCGACCAGATCGGCATGGTCGTCGGGGAGCGATCGGGTATTATTCGAGTAGTTCGAGATGATCGGGTACAGATCGGGTAAATGACTTCATCCCTACCGCACTAGATCTCTACACGAATGTCTCCCGATCAACTTCGCCCCCAACTCGATCAATACCGACCGCTTCCCGATCGCTTCTCGAGCGCATGGTTACTCGATCTCTACCCGATGTAGGGAGTCTTGAGCGATGCCGACTAAAGTATACCTCCCCAATCACTCCTGCCGAGCGAGCCAGACCAGTCCCCGATCATTTTATCGGGCTTGATGGAGTTGATCAGATCGACAGTGGGAACATAGCTTAACCCTTTCCCTGTTCTATGTTTATTCCAGATTTTAATACCTACTAAATATTCATGAACAAATTAGTTATAATGAAATATGGAAGGTGGAACATTGTAGCAATTTTAGAACGTAAAGAATCAGATCTTTCAAATTCAATTAGCAAACAGAGCAGACCCTCTAGGAGCCCTCTGATCTAGGTCTACTGTTTGAAAATGCGTGAAAACACATTTATATGAGGGAAAGGGTTAGGGTACATGTAGTATTAAAGAATATATTTTTCAAAAATGAATTCATATTGTCAAGCAATGCAATCGCTGACTCTCCAGGGACATCAGCAGTTTAACCCTTTACTCCATAAATACGCATTTCTACTCATTTGCAAACAGAGTAGATCCAGATCAGTCGTTTGATCAAGGTCCATGCTTATAAAACTTTTAGTTGAGTCTGAGTTCGTTCTCAAGTTTTTGATTGGTCAGATTTGAGCCTTTGGCTCAAATCTGACCAATCAAAAGCTTGAGAACTCAAATATGACCAATCAAAAGCTTGAGAACGAACTCAGACTCAACTAAAAGCTTTATAAGCATGGACCCGGGGCTGCTATGGTTGCGTATGATATAATAGGCCCGATTCTACAGTTTCTACAGTTGCCATAAATGCATATGTTCATGTGCTATTATAACAATTATTCTAATTGCATGACTATTAACCCTTTCCCTGTTCTATGTTTGTTACAAATTTCAATAACTACTGAATATTCATTAACAAAATAATTATAAAGAAATATGGAAGGTGGAATATTTAGAAACTAAAGAAACACGTCTATCTAATTCTATTAGCAAACAGAGCAGGCCCTGATCAGACGGCTCCTTTAGGAGCCGTCTGATCTAGGTCTACTCTGTTTGCAAATGCGTGAAAACACGTTTATATGAGGGAACGGGTTAATCGAGTAAAGGGTCATGTTGACATTTTTCACACTTTAAACGGATTAAGTTGGCACTTCTCATTAACCATTTTATCTATGCATATTTGATGTCAGGTATAATGGCAGTATGTATATTAATTAGGGTAGTTGTTTTAATTGCATAATTAACAATTATATATTTACCATCATAGATACTGCAGAAAAAGATATGTGTTGTTTCATAAGCAAACAGAATACCTGGTTTCTACAGGAGCCGTCTGGTGTGGATCTACTCAGTTTGCAAATGTGCCAAAAAAACGTGTCTCTTATTATGTGCATGTTTAACTCGTTCTCTCCTAGACTAAGTTTAGACCCAACCTCTTTGAATTAATCTACCGAGCATTAACTATAGAAAAGAAGAATTCTGGAATTGTGTAGTTCTGAAACCATTGCGATAAATAGATCATTTGGTTCTATGGAGCAAATGCTCTATTTATCACAATGGTTTCAAAGAATGAGTTTTACAGAGGCACACAAAGGGCGTCAATAAGAGAGAAAGGGTTAAGTGATATGACGGTACCACGAGGGAGTATTGTTCTTATAACATATCGAGAAACTGGGAATGATTTTATGTTAATGCTGTTGACGACGTTGAAGATATGGATCATAACTTACCATTTATCTGATGAATGTTCAAATATGAATTATTAGCATCATGACTATTTGTCAACTGCATTGGTATAATGGTACAATAATGTATATAAACACAGAATATGTTACATATATCCCTGGCAGAAACTGTTAAATCAGATGTATATACGTCCATCAGCAACCAGAGCGCGCGCTGGTAAGATAACTCCTACATGAGTCGTCTGATTTGGATCCAATATGTTTGCAAAGGCTTTAAAATGCGTCTAAATCAGTGATAGGGTTTAGTAATTAACTGATGCCTAGATAACGACTTGCAAGCGTCTCTACACATAGGAACCCAATAAAAAGAAGACACTTATCCCACTATGGCATGGTTTGCATTTGTAACCAGGGTCTAAGGTTATAAAACTTCTGGGTCTGAGTCTGAGATCATTCTCAAGTATAGGATTAGTCAAATACTTGAGAAAGGTCTCAGACTCAAGCTAAATGTTTTATAACCACAAGGCCACCAAGGCGTGGGTCAATATGAGACGCTACGTAATAACCCAAACGTTTCAACGAGTCTGAAGTACAGCAGCAGCCCTCTAAACCGGCATTTTATTAACCCTTTCCTACATATGCTATTTTTAGACCCAACCTCTTTGAATGCATCTACCCAAAATGAGCATGAACTAGAGAAAACGAAATGTTAGAATTTGTAGTTTGAAACTATTGTGATAAATAGAACATTTGCTCCAATAGGTTTTACAAAGAGACTTTTACAGAGTCGCCGAAAGAACAAAAAGAACAAGTTTGGTCTTTTTAGGCAGATGGCTGCTTAAAGCAGGGTGAAAGTCATGCAGAATGCTGTTCAGGGAACTTTCTGTATTACTTTCAACCTTTGCGATAAGTTGTCATATATGAAAACTGAAATGTCTAAATGAAAAAGTAGTAAAGTCAAGCAGGAAAAACACACTAAAACACTGACAGAAAGCAAGCAAAACATACACACAACCACACACACGCACACAAACACACGAGACGAAAACGTCAAACACGAACAAACTCACAAGTACAAAGACACCCAACAAACATAAAAGCAAGGTTGACAAAGAGAGTACCGCCTTGGGACGTCGTTCAGTGGCAAAACCATCACGGTGGGTTTAAAGCGCTTCATGGACGTCCTAACCTCACACTTATCTCAAAGTCACCCTAGCTTAACAAACGGTGTAAATAAATGTACCCGTTCAGAGTTCCCCACAACATAGAAGACGGTAAACACAGGACAATATACTTATTAAACATAGCATGACAACAACTGTGAAGGACATGTCTTGATACTAATTTTAACGTCCGATCAGAGGGGATTTACTTTGTATACAAACTGTTCCAGATCCGAGTGTGTTCATATATGAATCATTTAGGTCAAGGACTCATGGTACTGACCCATCAAAAAAACGTAACACTATTAGGTTTCAATAGCATCCAACATTTATGTTGAGGTACATCTTCAACCCAGTTCGATGGTTGTCTTGCTCGTCGGATGTCTAGCGCCATCAAAAGTACATATTCGTAGAATTTTAGACATAAGACAACATTTCATTGAATTTACTTTTTGAGACTTAAACATGAATAATAAAAGAAATATGCATTTTAAACTGTACTATTGTACACAAATAACAACGGTGCAGTGAAGGCGCAGAGCTCCAGATATGATGCGTAAATAAAATCATTTTCAGGAATATCTTCTTTATTTCTCCATCAAACCCTATTCTGTGAACACTCTTTAGAATCGTCTAGAGAGTGGTCACAGAATAGGTTTTGCTGAAAAATGCGATTTTAGTATTTGGGTACGCACCTTTATCTGTAGCTCTGAGGCGTCTGCAGCTGGGAACAATTATAAAACACTTGACAGCGTTAGGTATCTATGGAAACCAACTGTACAATAATATATTCAATACAAGTTCTAACTGAAAAATTATGTATATAATTATATGCATGCAGTTTATCTAGAATAATAATAATGTCGAATATAGGCGACCACGATCGTAATTAAACTTTGCAATACATGTAACGCTATATTAGAATCATTCAATGCCATTTGCAAACAGAGTATATCCAGATCAGAGGGTTCCTAGAGGAGCCCTCTGATTAGGGTCTGCATTGTACGGTATTCAAAATTATCTTGCGTATTTAAGCGTTTTCTTCTGAGAAGATTCTTTTGTTAACAACGGATGAGATATTCCACTTTGATAAGTCACAGTTGAAAGCGTTACATTCATGAAACACCTAAGCATGCTAAGACACCCCAATCACAAAAAGACAATCTGTTATCAAATCCAAAGTTGATAAAAATACAATACTTCAAAAACGTTTTATATATCATTCACTCATTTTCTCTCGGTCTTAAAATCAAGCACGGGAATATCTGGCGGGAAAGTGCTGTTGACTATAACTAGTCCATGGTGTAGCTTTCTTCTAGATTTTCTCGTCACTCTGGCACTCCTTACCATAATTTACATTTGATATCCAACCTAACCTACTTCTACCAATATTGAGCGTGAGACACTATGTGTTAACCCCTTAAACCATGGATAACAGTGGCAGACTCAGACCACTATGAACGCTAATCAACTACAGTAAAACTCCACTAATGCGACCACCTAAACGAGGTATAAATTTTGGTGCTAGATGCAGGTGGTAGTTTAATGCAGGACAAAATTAATGCAGAAAGCTCCTCTAGGAGCTTTCTGCATTACTTTTGCGCTGCATTAAGCAACTACCTGCTTATAAAAAAGCCATGTTTATTCATTAAGTGGTCGCATTAGAGGGTTTTCACTGTAATTAGTCTATATTCTTTCTTTTTATAAAACAAGTGAATACACAGCTATTCCAAATAGTATTATAATCGGATCTAAGATATGCTATAAGCAAACAGATAATGAAAATATGCAGTTGATATTGTGAATTGTATTTCTTTTAAAAGGACAATAAATGTGACTTAGATGAAAAACGTGTATTGATGAAGAATTATGTAATTAGCCAATTAACTTTAAAATATGATTGAGACAAGTAAATTTACACTTGGTGTTCTTGTTATGTAGCCCGGTTAGTAGGCTTTTGATCATATTGCATTGATGATATGTTATCTCAATTGGAGATTGTGACGCTATTGTACCTTATTTAGAGGATGGGTCTACCATTATTGCATTTCGGCGCCCATTGTTTGTTTATTAATACGGAAGCCGCAGTCAAATATTGGGCAGTTTCAAATTATAAAGATAAATTCAATTTTGTGTTTTGTTGTTCTTGCATCCACAGTAATTGAACACGGGAATCTTAAAAAGCAGGTGATTGCTTAAAACATGGCAAAAGTAATGCAGAAAGGTCCTATAAGAGAGTTCTGAACTACTTTTGACTTGCATTAACCCTTTCACCGCCAAAGTCGAGTTAATCCACCACGACAAATAGTGCAGTCCCAGATCAGACGCCGCCTTTTCAAGGCGGCGTCTGATCAGGGACTTCACTATTTGTTTCAATCTCTAGTTCTATATATGTGCTTTATTCCTTTGAAATTTGCATTTATTTATCTCATTTCCTTATTTTACTGAATGATTTAACAAACTTAGATTGCAGACGACAATTAGAAATTTGGCGCCGAAAGGGTTAAGCTACCACCTACTTAAACCCTTAATTAGACCTATTTTCAATGATCAGACCTATTTTCACTGATCGCTTAAGACATGTTCTAATGTATATACAAATGCGTCTCTATGGAATGAAGGGTTAAACATTAAACTACTAACAACTACCATCTTCGACAAGCGACAATATAGAGAAATAATAATTATTTGTTTAACACCAAATACCGACAAGCCGTTATATGCCATTACATATCCTGATTTTCATGCAGGCAACGTGTACATGTATAAGATCGTTAGCTGCACGTTACAACGACTAGTGTTTTAAATTATTTATATGTTTCAATCCATAATTTAGGGTGTCTTCATTATGCACATGACGAGTTTTATTATTGCAGTCTTTGTCCTCAAACGTGTGCTTATATGCTACGCCTCGCCTGGATGGAATAACTTATTGTAGACATTCCAACATCACTACTAGTTGCTGCGACGTCCGAAAGGTCTCTGTCAGTTTCAAAGCTTGCACTTGATGCATCTGATTGTGCCCTTTTCGTGGGATTTGAACGAATAACTACTCTATTCTTTTCACCGATTTTATCCGACTTCGGCATTGGCGCTGAGTGTCCAATTTTACTAGTGCAGAACATCCGCAGAACTTCTTTTCTGAATTTTGTGCCACTAAGACAATATAATAGGAAATTTAGAGCGTTGTTTGTATACATAAGTATGTGGACAATCGCCTGGCAAAGTTCCAGAACAGCAAATTTATGACTGTCGTTAGATTGTATCGCGTCATTAAACCAGTAGGATTCTCCAATGATGAATATACCTGCAGGTAGTGAACAAGTCAGGAACACAATATTAAGCGTAAGTAACATAATTGTCATTGACAATTGTTTGCCACCAGAAGCCCTTTGACCTTGTCTGTTTCTAGTTTTCACCGACAGTACACTTCTAGGTTTAGCCAATTTCTGGCTGTTTTTCACTTTGAATAAAATCAGAGAGTTTCCGGAAACTAGCACTAAACATGGCAATACAAAGAGGATATTCAAATCAATCCAAGGCCATGTTTTGCTAAAAAAGGAGACATAATCCGTATTCATTCCAGTGCACCTTTCAATGACAGTTCCGTTGATGTCATCCTTAAACCCAAGACCATATAGCATATGTGAGTTAAGCAGAAACAAACCTGCTAGTATTAAAGACAATGATACTACTGCAGATCTCCTAGTACAGATACTCCGTACATTTAGAGGAAACCAAACCGAAACAAACCTTTCAAAAGTAACAGCTATTAGAATCCATGCGGAATACTGAAGTGACGTGTTCACGATCCAGACATTGATTTTGCAGCCAGCATTGCTCAGATCGCGCACCTCAATTTTGAAGACAAGTCTGATCCACTGTCGGAGAAGTCCAGAGTACAACACCACCAGGTCAGATAATGCCAGTACGGTGAGATAAAAAGCTGTCGTTGATAATCGGATTGCCTTACGCGTCAGCACAATGATTGACAGAACATTTCCAATTGTACCGAGAACAATCAGAATAGGTGGTACTACTTTCCAAATAAAAAGCCCGACTTTGTACTCAATGAAGGAAGTGTAGTCAATTGTCGCATTAAGCATGGTTTTATATATTGTTTGAAACTAATGAAACTTCTAGTATATGTGATATATCTGAAAACTTACAGAATACTTTGCCTGATCTGTGTATTACTTCACAAGCTAGCTTTAAAGTGTGAATGGTGAATACTTTGCAAACCTCTTATATTTACGTTGATATGATCATATTATTAAGTGTTTAGGCATATGCAACATGTGTAGGCTATGGAGTATTCACCGGGGAACGTTTTGTGCAGAGTTGGGCACGAAGTGGATATGAGATAAAAGGGATATTGCTTCCCAGGGCTAGCAAGTTCAAAAGTTATTGTGATTATATCGAATACAATGTCAATTACATCCTACACTGTTTAATCAAGTCGCCGATGGCTTCTCCTGTGTAATCAACATCTAACAATTCTAATTACCATTTCGATGATAACAGCAAAATATACAAATTCTATGTAGTAGCCCATTCTAGATTGATACTTATCAAACCAGTTTGCGTTGATTGACGATTCATTTGTTTGGCGATTCATTTATTGTGGTGAAGTACAAATATGAGTCATGCAGGAAACACCATATACAGAACAAACAGCCACCGAACAGCAACACAAGAAAACACAGCAAATGTATACGAGGTGCATGAAATACGTATGATAATGTAGGAGGCGGGTGATAATGATGTATGTTACTTGCATATCCTGCAAGAAAATGATAAAACCATAGACGTCATTGCGTCTAAATACATGTACATGTAGTTGTGCTTCCCTTAGTCGTACAAATATATAATGTCTGTTAAACTGGATCTGGTACAAGTTTGACTACATCCGATTCGAGCAAGCATTTGAGAAACTATTGACCGCGTAACCTAGCATCTCATCTTGATCCAAACACTTTGAAAATGCGAGTTGTGGGATAACGTTTAAAACACCCGACATTGCAGATTTAAAATTCATTGTATATACACGCTTAAATGGCGATGTTTTTGTGCAACGAAACAGGGTCCACGCTGTAAATCCAAGAATATTGTGTTGTTTGAGATAAATGAAAAAAGCAAAACAAATATGCTATCAGTCGCTACCGCATCTACATAAACCAGTGTTTACCAATTATTGACTAATATTCTCGTGCATCTGTACCAATATGTAAAGATGTTTATACGTAACTGATTAATCAAACATTGAGAAAATGTTTAGATAAAAGTTGCTCGTCTGACTCTTCGGCAGGTAGCTGGTCACATTAGCTTGTGTTTATCCCACGTACATTTGGACGAGAATTATAAAAGTGAATAAGTTGTGTGCTTTGTGGATTCTATATTTACTTAATGAGGACCAACAACAATGCAACCGAGATTTGAATGCCAACAAAATATTAAAAATATACCTGAAGTACACGAAAAATGACTTGGCACATCATATAATACGTAGACGATATCTGAGCCAATGCACGATATTCGTGTATGGGTTACTGAAAATTCTAAGAGACAGGTAATTGCAAAACGAACAGAGTCAGTAAAGAAACATTGAATGGCCAAAAATGTACTAAACTCTTCATAAAGTTTCTTAAAACGTCGACTTTCAACAGGAATGAAGTACGTTCGCCTGCTGTATGACAATTCTCCTTCACAAAGGGCAGTCATTATTGTAAACAGCCTTTGAGAGAAAAACAAATAACTGAGCTTGATCACCCAGACTACTCACCATACCTAAACTGAAACGCTTCTTAGCCGGGGGCAGATACATCTTCAGACATGTGTTGATATCGGCAGTTTTTCGTACATGAACAGTATACCTGTTTAAGGCTCAAAACTATTTCAAACCTTGGATTAAAACAGTACGAATGCGTCTTTATATAAACAAATTATTAACAAAACGTTATGAATTATTTGCATTACTTTTTGAACACCCCTCGTATGAATACGCCGTGTAAATATTTGTCTTTGTCTATGTCCATTTCGATCATCTATTACATAAATGTATAGGGACACGTGATCTCTGTATCATATTATAAGATATGCTTTAAAACTTCAATACAGCATACTATGCTTAGATCTTTTACAAATACAAGCCTATATCATAGCATAGTTTTAAAATGCTAAATGAGGTTTTAACCCTTTACTCCGTGAATATTTAAGTAAGAAATAATGACGTCATGAATATTAATTAAATTAATTTGTTATAATAGCACATGTACACGGGAACTGTAGAATCATACCTATATTGTACCAGAAAGCATAGCAGACCCTGATCGGATGGCTCATATAGGAGCCGTTTCATCTGGGTATACTCTGTTTGCAAAGGCGTAGAAAGGCGTATTTATGGACCGAAACTGTTTGCAAAGGTAACGACAGATGTGCCTATTACAGATCTAAAGATAAAGGTGTGTACCCAATTTATATAATCGTATTTTTTTTTCACCAAAACCTATTCTGTGACCTTAAGAGCCGATTCTACAGAGTGTTCACAAGATATGGTTTGGTGGGGAAATAAAGAAGATATTCCTGAAAATGATTTAATTTTACTTATCTTATCTGGAGCTCTGTATTACAGTGAGCCCTGTAGTCGCTTCTAGCGAAGTTGGCAGTGAATACATATGTTAATAACAATGTTTTTCTCGTCAAATTGCATATATCTGTCAAAGTACAAAAATGAGTCATGCAGGAAACACCACATACAGAACAAACACTCGCCCGAACATCAATCAGCGGGTGTTATCAATGTAGTAAATTGCATTGTGTGTCAGCGTTTCTTTAACAAATCGTATTTTATAAATCTGATATTTCCGTCAATCAAATCACGTGCTTTCTTATAGCGGAATTAAACGCAAACACACTCTTGAAAAGCTTGTCAACGTTTGTCTGATACGACGTGTAAATACCAAACATTCTGAAGTCCGCCCTTTGGTTTATACACACGCATTTTACAATGTAACGTCTTTGCGAACACAATAGACCCAGATCAGTGATCCCTGTACTAGCCGTCTGATTAGTGTCTGTCTTGTTTGCTTATGGAATCACAATAGATCTGACATTGCAGTTTCTATCAATCCCAATATGATAAGTGTACATGTGCCACATGTCTTTAAGACAGATGGCAGCTTAATGTAGGGTGAAAGTTATGCAGAAAGCTCGTAGAGGAGCGTTCTGCATGACATTCGCCATGCATTTAGGAGCCACCTGCCTGAAAATGCGTCAATTCTTTATTACTAAAATTTCGAAGCATCGAGGTTTCATTGTATCGCATACGGTAAAGAACGATTACCTATCACATAAAGCTTTCTAACCCTTCTCTCGCTGTTCGCGACCTTACCAGCATATGCAAACAGCCTGGAGCTAGGTGTATCATCAGGGGCTAGGCGTATCATCAGGAATAAAGTTGTTTGATAGTCGGTCAATAGTGTCTGAAACATAATCAAATTGGAAATCAGGGTCCATGCTTATAAAGCTTTTAGTTGTGTCTGAGTTCGTTCTCAAGTTTTTGATTGGTCAGATTTGAGCCTTTGGCTCAAATCTGACCAATCAAAAGCTTGAGAACTCAAATCTGACCAATCAAAAGCTTGAGAACGAAACTCTGAACGTTCTGCATGACATTCGCCATGCATTTAGGAGCCACCTGCCTGAAAATGCGTCAATTCTTTATTACTAAAATTTCGAAGCATCGAGGTTTCATTGTATCGCATACGGTAAAGAACGATTACCTATCACATAAAGCTTTCTAACCCTTCTCTCGCTGTTCGCGACCTTACCAGCATATGCAAACAGCCTGGAGCTAGGTGTATCATCAGGGGCTAGGCGTATCATCAGGAATAAAGTTGTTTGATAGTCGGTCAATAGTGTCTGAAACATAATCAAATTGGAAATCAGGGTCCATGCTTATAAAGCTTTTAGTTGTGTCTGAGTTCGTTCTCAAGTTTTTGATTGGTCAGATTTGAGCCTTTGGCTCAAATCTGACCAATCAAAAGCTTGAGAACTCAAATCTGACCAATCAAAAGCTTGAGAACGAAACTCAGACTCAACTAAAAGCTTTATAAGCATGGACCCTGAGCTACGGGTAAAGGCGCGTACCCAAATATTAAAATCGTTATTTCTCCACCAAACCCTATACTGTGACCACTCTTTAGAATCGTCTCGAAGAGACGATTCTAAAAAGTGGTCACAGTATAGGGTTTGGTGGAGAAATTGATGAGCTATTCTTGAACATGCGCATCTTATCTGGACCTGTGGGAAATAGTCAAACTTCAACCTGATCCACGATCACGCAGACATGTTTTTATACAAGGTAAGATTTAAGAGTCCCCACTTGCCTCAAAGTTCTACAAGAAGTCGTCTAAAGTGACGTTTACACGAACAGTCTAGACGTATAAAATTGATCTTAACATGTAAACCATAGACTTACAAGTACAAATGATCTTTACATGTAAACCATAGACTTACAAGTACAAATGTTGCTGTAAAAACAACAAATGGGGAAGCTCCCGGCAAACAAAATGAAATGTGCAAATGAAATTATAATAGAAATCTTCAAAAACTGGAAGTTGGTGTTTGCCACAAAGGGATTTAATTGCAGTAGTGAATGGCAAACCCAGCAGTCTTTTTTATCGCATACTCTACTTGTTATGATACATGTACATAATTATGTTATACTGCGATATTTGATATTTGTAAGAAGACTTTGGGAACGAACCTTATTGGACACATTTCTCTAAAATGTGGGGAATACCTTTTAAACACATTGTCAACAGCAAAACGCAAGTAAGTTAGTGTATGCATTTCCTCCATAAATCGAGATCAGTAACATATATACAGATAACAATGTAAAAATGCAGATCTAAAATGAACCTTGCATTTAAGCAGAATTACTGTTCAGCATCATATCATGGCATAATATACAGAATGATACACTATAAATACTGACTATTACCATACATTTACATTTACAAGACCATCGAATCAATAACAAATACAATCTATTCCTGTATCATTTAACTCTTTTTCTGCCGAACACGACTTCACTGGTATTCGCAAACAGTTTAGAACCAGATCAGACGTCACGTAACGAGGCATCTGATCTGGATCAAAACTGTCTGACACTCGTCTTTAGGTATGTTTTCCATTTTTAAAATGCAACAATCCGAAGTTTACTATTTGCAGACAACTATTTCCAAGCAGACGACATTTACGGCTGAATAAGGGTTACGAAAGCCAGAGATACAATATACAGGTAGGCATCATTAACCAAATGATAACAGACACCCGAGTATAATCTCCAACGAAACGAAAGGACAATAATACGGATATACATGATTGTACGAATTAAATTACATGTAGTTAATATGAATGATACCCAGATATACAGATAATTATGCCTATAACGGGTGAAACAACATAATTTTATATACCTACATGAGATTGAATGCACCCATGTATACTCTCCTACGAAAGGAAAATAAAAGTAATAATACAGGTACGATTATCAAAGGGTTGAAAACAAGGTAAATACACAAATACCTGTGTTAAACAGACACTCAAAATAAGATGGAATAAGAACCTTATAGAAATGTGCCAGCTTAATGCAGGATACTTGTAGTGCATGAAGCTCTTTCGGGAGCCTCGTGCATCACACATGTCCAACCCTAAGCAGTAACTTGTATTTTGAGACTTCAATGCTTCTTCATTAATCGGCTGTCTAATACAGGTTTCGCTGTAAAAAAAAAGGTTCAACCCATAAAGACGAGCACACTGACTGACATTTACAAACAGGGTCCATGCTTATAAAAAACTTTTAGTTGAGTCTGAGTTCGTTCTAAAGCTTCTGATTAGTCAGATTTGAGTTCTCAAGCTTTTGATTGGTCAGATTTGAGCCAAAGACCAATCAAATACTTGAGAACGAACTCAGACTCAACTTAAAGTTTTATAAGCATGGATACAGTTTTGATCCAGATAAGGCGACACTTGTTATGTCCATGCGGATACAACAAGTAGCATATCGTTATCACTTTATTTTAAATGCTTACTAAGTGAACATTTTGGTAGTGTTACACCTTTTGAAGATTGTTGAGGAAATCCCTATAACAGAGTGCAATGAAGGTGAAATAACATAATTAAACGGAACTGAAAATATTTTTTCTGTATGGCGTATCTGATTTGGGTTTGCCTTGTTTGCAGATGCATGAATGTGACTTGTTTGGACTTTCATAAAGAATTAATAGTGATGACAAAGGGTAATTAAATTTGAAGGAAAAGTGTTTTAGTATAGCTAGAATGAAACCCTTGTTACAACATGTTGCAAATTTAAAATAATCAAATGCCGCAAGGGCCATAATGGCTTCCGGTTTGGATATTAAGTGTAAGGGGGAAAATTGCTGCACACGTTAATCACCATTTTAACGTCTTTGAATGTATTAATGTATTACAGTAAAACCCCTCTAATGCGACCACCAATAACGGGCATAATTCACAGTGGCAAAGGCAGGTGGTAGCTTAATGCAGGGCGAAAGTTATGCAGAAAGCTCCTATAGGAGCTTTCTGCATAACTTTCGTCCAGCATTAAGCAACCACCTGCTTATGAAGACAGCCATGTGTGTTCATTAAGTGGTCGCATTAGCGGGACTTTACTGTACAAAAAATGACAGACTGTAACAACAGTCAAACCATTAACAAAGTGGTTATTAGCGATTATTAACTCAATCCTTCGGCATGACCCCAGCAAGTCAGAAATGCCATACCGAGTGACAGTGTTCATCTTTCAATTCATACATGTATCAATGCAATAAATGTTGTTGATAAATTTGGTGCAGTTTGGAGTACTACTTTGTTATTAATTACTAACTCTAAAAATGATATTCAAACAACATGTATGTTGTTTAAATAACTACTGTCCCGTATATCCAGATTAACCCCTTCACCCATATAAACTAACCCTAAAAACAAACTAAAGTACATGTATGTTATTTGAATAATTGATGTCCTGTATATCCAGGTTAATCCCTTAACATAATATTTAAATAACTTTTAATATATTTGCAAACAGAATAGACCAAGATCAGACAAAATCAGAAATGACCCATCTGCCCCGGGTTTGCTCTGATTGCTTATGGAATAATATAGAGATCTTATTCTACAGTTTATGCCATGGGAACAATAATCAGATTTTCATTTATTTTGTTAGGGGACGGCGGTCTTTTAAACTGTTGGTACAATACAAAGTGGTGAATAAATCAAATCGTTATTCATACATGTGCATAGATCTTGAAGTATCTGAATTTCCTGAATGTTCATATGACAGCATGGTCGTTCGTTGAACTTCCCGTCCGTCGACCTTAATTAGATAATCCAGTAAAATCTGTCATAAGTTGTCATTCATCTACAGATTTTGTAATTTTCTGTAGATGATCCATCCAACATTAAGTGCTCCAAAATACAAGTACATTTGAACTTCGATAACTCGAACTTCGGGATAATTCGAACTTGAAGTTCAGTCCTTCCAAAACGAACAATATACAGAAATACTCTACAATGTATTACCACGCATATCTAGAAACACGCGTGACGGCTTAATGCAGGTCTAAAGTAATGCTGAAAGCTTCTACAGGAGCTTTCAGCATTACTTTAGAGTTGCATTAAGCTGTGAATTTAAGAAATTGTCCAGATCAGAAATCGGATTATCCGAGCTTCTGCTATCTCGAACTAATTTGTATAGTCCACTGAAGTTCGAGATATCGAAGTTCAGCTGTATATCATACTAACTAATTTCATGGCTACAATTTATTTTTCACTTTCTAGGTATTGAACGCAATGGCCAAAACTATGTACAAACATATTGCAGATCGTGAGGGCCAGCGTATCAGATAAATGCGTGCACCCAGATACTAACACCATCATTTCTCCACCAAACCGTCGTCTCGAAGAGTGGTCACAACATAGTAGTTGATGTCCCAGTATAGGCTGCCATGCACCCCCCTGCAGAAAATTTTTCACATATACCAAGTTGTTTAGAAAGTCAAGTGGGTCAATATTCCAACCAGTCCTCAAAAATAAACTCAATTGAAAGGTATTTTAGAGCACGGTTTCCATGGCAACCATCACTCAAAATTAGAGACATGCCATATTTGCTTTAATATGCCATAACATTCTTTCTATTAACTGTAGAACAACAAAACTGGTGTCAAAATGAAGCTTATGCATTACGCTTTAACTTGGTTATATAACATTATTTGCATCTCATTTGCATATTCATGAATATTAATGAGAGTGGCTAAAAATAGTAGAAAATTGCATAAATTTTATAATTTGTCCAAATAAAGTTTCGTTTTAAGAAGATTTTAGCCATTTTCTTGAGATAAAAGTTATTATGCATAATATATAACATCACTAGTTATTGATATGATGTTATTTTATGTAAACCTCCCCCCCCCCCCCCCAGATCAAAGGGGCGGGGCTTATTGTTTTAGCCCTGTCTTTTTGATATTTGGTTTGTCCACAACTTTAACGTTGGCAATAATTTTGTAGCCATTGCACATGCATACTTCAAACTCGGCATGCATGTGCAACGTACGCTTGCAAACATATTTAGGGGTAACTTATTAAGGTCAAGGTCATACATCAAGGTCAAAGGTCAAATTACAGGTCAAATTTAGATTAGCGATAATTTTTTCATCATTCAACATACATCATGCATGTGCAACTTATAGAGGCGAACAATTTTAGGAGGGACATATTAAGGTCAATTTCATATATCAAGGTCAAAGGTCAAATTATGGGTCAAATTCAGATTAGCGACAATGTCGTCATTCAACATACATCCTTCAAACTTGCCATGCATGTACAACTTATGGAGGCGAACATTTTAGGGTGACCATTTAACGTCAATGTTATACATCATGGTCAAAGGTCATATGGGACATAGTGTTTCACAAATACATTTTGTTTATGCATATACGGTACATAAATTCTACTTGGTATGTGCATACGAAAATGGGTGAGGTCAAACATAGAAATGGAATGCCAAAAACACTGAGTATGTCATTTATTTTGATTTCTTACTAAATGTGTATAACAAATAATTCGGATTAGGTGCAAAATATCAACTCTAAAGTATCTGTAGACATGGAATATAGATATATATGTTCATAAATATTAATTAGACAGTCTTATTGTCAACGAAATACAGGATATATGGCAAATATACAATCAAAGTCATAATGCTGGCATTCTAAATCATTTATAAGTTAAGTTGTATACCATGTCACATCACATGTATTCTGATATGACCTACAATGAAATTTAAGTATTATTCATTTATCGGCATGAAACTTTGCTGTAACATTACTAGTCTCACAATGAAATTCAACTGTCGACATAGTCAAATCGATCACACATCTTCATCACCAATTAGCTCACCACTGTAATCGTTTGTCTCAATATCGCTTTTATCGGTTGTATCTCCAAGGCCATCAGTCATCTCCTCCAGTACGTTAAGCATCTGAGGTGGTCGTATGTGACCATTCAACCACAGCGACCCCAGAAGTCCATTTTCCCACACTGTCCATCCATGACCATCTGATGCCCGAGGAATATTGGGATTCTGTATGTGTGATCTTTTTACATGGTGGCAAAGTAGAGAGAGGTCAACATTTTTGGACACATCAGGGCTGCCATCACACAACTGTTTCATTTTCCGTAGTCTTACCTTCTCCACAGAAGTCATCCTAGTATTTCCATAAACTGTGCACGTGACAGAGTCTAAGTCTGAGGGGAAACGTTTCTGTTACTTTCCACTCCTTCCCTAATTTGGCTAGAGAGGCCACACTTCGCGGCCTCTTCTCTATAACCTTGGTAGGTTTTACATGTCCCCTCCTCTTAAACGCACTTGTGGTGTCACAACCACAATATGCCTGAATACCGAGGAGAGCTACCCGATAGTTTTCTGCAAGTCCGCTTGATATTTCCCCCATATTGTAGTTTTCTCAAGTTACCCGTTCCAGTGCTAAAAAGTAATTTACAGTACTTAAATTCGCTCATGTAGTAGAAAATGATACAGTAAATGTCACTATCTAGATATCTTATTTGGTAATTGTCATACCCATTATCTTTGCAATATAAGGCATACAGTACTACCCGGGTTTCTGTTCCTTCTTGTGTGCAATTTAGTTCTTCTATCGTAGTTTTAACTAGTTTCACCGTCTTCTGACGTGTATTGGAATGCCTCACCATCACGAATGAGCACAACTTTCCGACCCTGTAATGTCTGGACCTATTCATCACTTTCCCAACACCTATTCATGACGTTTACTCGTCTGTTTCTTGTTTTCGTCATTTGTGTGAAAAGATTTACTATCACCAGGCGTTTCTATAGCGTTTTCTCCTTTTATCAACAGCTTTTCTCCATATCCCCGGCAATTTCTCTCCATTGCTTTAATGGACCCTTCTTTGTACATATCTGTGCTGAATTTCACAGCTGCAGTCAATCTGTCTATCTTGCTTTTGAGATTGCACCAGCAACAGCATTATACTGTTACTTTTGTTGTTTATATTGGATGACTTTGCTGTTTAATGATTTCATTTTTGCTGGTTTCCATTGTTTTTTCCATCGTCCTCCATTGTTTTCGAGTTCAATCTCTTGATAGGCTCAAAGAAAGTTCTTTTCAAGCATGTCAGACAAAAACGATTCCGATGCTGGTATAATACAGCATGGAGTTGTTCGTCTTCACGGCCCGAACGAGAAATAGTACATTCCAGAACTAGGAAAAAAGGCAAGGGAGTCCTTTGTGGCTATTCAGACTGATTTAGAAGAATTGTTGCAATATCCAATGACACCGGTCTCGTCTAGTATTGGTACCACTGATAGCTTCATTACCCAAGACAGGCAAATCTAAGTGACTCAAATATGTGATAAAAGGCATAGAACATGCTAATATCTCTAAAGGTAATGTGTTTATAATTGAAGACGGCAATGTACTATTCCATTCGCTTATTGACGTCCCTCCTAAATTGAAACAAATGTCTTAAAGCTTGTTCAATATGACATCAAAACAGCAGATGTGATATTCAGCAGTATCAGCACAGATATGTACAAAGAAGGGTATATTAAATCAATGGAGATAAAACGCTGAGGATATGGAGAAAAGCTGATGATAAAAAGAGAAAACAAAAATTCCAGGTGAGTGTACATCTTTTCACACAAATGACGAAAACAAGAAACAGTAAACGCCATAAATAGGAGTTGGGAAAGTGATGAATATGTCCAGACATTACAGGGTCGGAGAGTTGTGCTCATTCATGATGGTGAAGCATTCCAATACACGTCAGAAGACGGTGAAACTAGTTAAAACTACGATAGAAGACCCTAACAAGAAGGAACAGAAACCCGGGTAATTTTGTTTACCTTATATTGCATAGAGAATGGGTATGGCAATTATCAAATAAGATATCCAGATAGTGACATTTTCTTCATCATTTTCTTCTACATGAGGGAATTTAAGAATTGTGAAGTACTTTTAGACACTGGAACAGTAACTAGAGAAAACTACAATATGGGGGAAATTTCAAGCGGACTGGCAGAAGAATATCGGGTAGCCAAATTAGGGAAGGAGTGGAAAGTAACAGAAACGTTTCCCCTCAGACTTAGACTCTGTCACGTGCACAGTTTATGGAAATACTAGGATGAACACTGTGGACAAGGTAAGACTAATGAAAATGAAAGAGTTGTGTGATGGCAGCCCTGATGTGTCCAAAATGGTCGATCTCTGTCTCTCTCTACGTTGCCGCTATGTATAAAGTGTCTGAGACAACTAGCATGTCGGTATCTGGAAAAGATCACACATACAGAACCCCAATATTGCTCAGGCACCAGATGGTCATGGATGGACAGTCTGGGAAAATAGACTTCTGGGGCTGCTGTGGTTGGATGGTCACATACTGCCACCTCAGATGCGTAACGTACTGGAGTAGATGATTGATGATCTTGAAGAGACAACCGATAAACGTGATGTTGAGACAAACGATGACAGTTGCGAGCTGATTGGTGATGAAGATGTGTGATCGATTTGACTATGTCGACAGTTGAATTTCATTGTGAGACTAGTAATGTTACAACAAAGATTCATGCCGACAAATGACTAATACTTAAACTTCATTGTAGGTCATATCAGAATACATGTGATGTAATGGAGCTTTTCAACATGGCAACTTAAGAGTTATAGAAGATAATGATGGCCAACTTAGCTTAAAAATGATTTAGAATGCCAGCATTATGACTTTGATTGTATATTTGCCATATATCCTGTATTTCATTAATATTCATGAACATATAGATCTATATTTATTGTCGACAGATACTTTAGTGTGGATAGTCTGCACCTAAAATCCGAATTATTTGTTATACCACATTTAGTAAGAATTCAAGATAAATGACATATTCAGTGTTTTCGCATTCCATTTCTATGTCTGACCTCACCCATTTTTGTATGCACATATCAAGTGGAATTTATGTACTTTATATATGCATAATTAAAATGTTTGTGAAACACTATGTCCCATTTGACCTTTGACCATGATTTATGACATTGACGTTAAATAGTCGCCCTAAAATGTTCGCCTCCATAAGTTGTACATGCATGGCACGTTTGAAGGATGTATGTTGATTGACAACATTATCGCTAACCTGAATTTGACCCGTAATTTAACATTTGACCTTGATATATGACCTTGACCTTAATAAGCCACCCCTAAAAGTGTTCGCCTCTATAAGTTGCACATGCATGCCAAGTTTTAAGGATGTATGTTGAATGATGATTTTTTTTCGCTAATCTAAATTTGACCTGTAATTTGACCTTTGACCTTGATGTATGACCTTGACCTTAATAAGTCACTCCTAAAATATTCGCCAGCATAAGTTGCACATGCATGCCAAGTTTGAATTATGTATGTGCAATGGCTATAGAAGTATCGTCAACGTTAAAGTTGTGGACAAACCAACAAACCAACCATCAAAAAGACAGGGCTAAAACAATATGCTCCGCCCCTTTGATCGGGGGGGGGGGGGGATAAAAATAATATCATATATCAATAACTAGTGATGTTATATATTATGCATAATAACTTTAATCTCAAGAAAATGGCTAAAATCTTCTTAAAACGAAACTTTATTTGGACAAATGATAAAATTTAAGCAATTTTCTGCTATTTTTAGCCATTCTTATTAATATTCATGAATATGCAAATGAGATGCAAATAAAGTTAAAGCGTAATGTATAAGCTTCTTTTGACACCAGTTCTGTTGTTCTATAATTAATAGAGAGACTGTTATGGCATATTAAAGCAAATATGGCATGTCTCTGGTTTTGAGTGATGGTTGCCATGGAAACCGTGCTCTAAAATACCTTTCAATTGAGTTTATCTTTGAGGACAGGTTGGAATATTGACCCACCTGACTTTCTAAACAACTTGGTATATGTGAAAAAATTTCTGCAGGGGGGTGCATGGTAGCCTATACTGGGACATCAACTATAGGGTTTGGTGTAGAAATAAAGGAGTTATTCTTGAACATATTTAATTTACAAATATAATATATATTTTTCACTTCGCAACTGTTAGCAGAGCACCAGGTAAAGAGGTGCGTACTCAAATACTAAAATCGCCATTTCTCCACAAAACCCTGTGCTGTGACCAATCCTTAGAATCGTTTTGAAGAGAAATAATATAGAGTTTGTTGGAGAAATAAAGGAGTTATTCTTGAAAATGTTATCTGAACCTCTGGTGGGCAAGTGGTGAATTGAACTTACATGTATACTTTGTCTTTCTTTGGTCTATCTTTGACATTCAGATTTGATTTGAGTAGGATAAAACTTCCAATCTTGGAAAATCTTAGCTCACAATAGTTGGCTTTGTGTGGTGTCTTTTTTCATTTTGTTCAGGGATACGAATTCATTATCATAGCAACAATATATTGGTGACAATGACAAACTGACCCTTGTAAGTAGGTAAGGGATATTGACAGTCTCCCGTGATATTCGATCTGAATATCGACGCCTTTTATCTGTGAGGCCGAGGCAGCTAGATTGATGACATCGAAATGTATTATTCATACATTACACAGTAACATATCGCTGAAACGACAAGAAATATAATGCAAGATTTTTAAATAATTGGTAACTTAATACGGGACAAAAGTTATCCAGAAAGCTCCTATGGAAGCTTTTTCATTACGTTTGCCCTGCTTTCAGCAACCACCTGTTTTTCATAGCCGCCTATGTTAATACAATATGAGGTCGCATTCGCGAGACATAACTGTGCAACCAATCCTTATATTGTATACAGAGCAACAGATAAGTGTGCCGTTTTAACCCATTTGCGCCCAGTGGATTATTCTATGTTTATATATTGGATTAGTCCATTTTTTTATCTAAGGGGTGCCTGGCCTAAATCTTCAATTTCGCTTTGTTTTATATTGGAATTCCTATCAGCAAACAGTGTAGACTCTGATCAGACGCCGCATTATGCGGCGTCTGTTCAGAGTCTACACTGTTTGCCAACGTCCCATATATGTGATCGTGGGAGCAAATGGGTTAAACTCTAAACCACCGTTTCTTCACCAAACCTTACGGTGTGATCACTCTTTAGATTCATCTCTTTGAGACAGATCTAAAGAGTTGTCGCACCATAGGGCATGGTGGAGTAGTAAAGGAGTTTTTCTTTAATATGTTTTAACATGCACATCTTATATGGACCTCTGATATTATAGTTGACATCCGAATTATTTCACCCTGCCAGTTATGTATTCCAAACAAACCACTGCTGACAGACACTTTATATGGATAATTAGGTCGATTTAATTTCGTATACAAAGTGATAAGAGAGATATACAAATATGAATACAGTTAAACATCTCTAGTGTGACCGTCAAAATATGGGGATTAACCCTTTCCTAAAACACCGTCTTTCTACGCATTTGCAAACAGAGTAGACCTGGATTATATGGCTCCAGTTGGAGCCATCTGATCAGGGTCTGCTTTGTTTGCTTATGAAATAATATAGATCTGATTATATAGTTTCTACTTTCGCAAAAAATCATATATATATATATATATCGAATACGTTTAACCCTTTCTCTATTAGAGACGCATTTTAGCACCTTTGCAAAAGGGGTAGACCAGCTAAGACGTGTATAATATAAATACAAAGAGACTATCAAAAGTTATTGCAAATGTTGATATAAAACTTTTAATCCATTACTTCACATATACACCTTTTTACTTCTTTAACGACAGAGTAGACCCAGATTAGACGGATGCTGTATGAACCATTTGATTGTTGTACGTTCAGTTTGCTTACGAAATTACTTAGATCTAACTGTAGTTTCTTCAATGGAAAAAACCATTGTAAATGATGCCATTATAAAACAACTTATCATTATCCATGTAGCAATTCCTTCTGAAGGAATAATCATGTAGTAAAGCGTTAAGAAAGAAATCTATATTTCATTTACTATCTGGTCATTATTAACATTTTGGCGCCAACCAATTTTCGACTGCAAATAATGGTGTCTGTGTTAAGTTGACCTTCCTTCAGGTTTTGCTACAAAATTCGGCGTCTCATCTGGTTCCAATCTGTTTGCAAAGGTAGTCTCAGATTAACTCATTGCAACAAGTCACGTACGTAGCTTTCCGTCGACGTCCGCGGTGAATTTGTTAAGAGGTCATACTGTTTAACCTATTCCATCCTGGACTATATTTAGACCCAACCTCTTTGAATAAATCTACCGAAAAGGAGCTTTTCCTAGAGGAAAGTACCGGTTTTAGAATTGTGTATATTTGAAACTATTGTAACAAATAGAGCATTTGCCCCTCTGAGCAAATGCTCTATTTGTCACCATGGTTTAAAACATGACTTTAACACAGGCGTCAAAAGGAGGGAAAGGGTTAACTCATTGTCTCAATTTGAAAGTGCTTTAACTTGTTTTAGATCATATTTCACGCCCAATGTCCTTTAAATTTTATTTAAACTTATTTGGTAAATAAGCTGAGAATAATATAAAACACTTTCTGCACTCCTTTTGTCCAGCATTACATAGCACATGCGTTAAAGGGCGTCTATAGTCATTCTTACATAACTACTGTTTTGTATAAAAATTCTGCCGTCTTTCTGTTCCAATCTGCAATATGCCTTCAAAACACAAGAAATGTCTCATCAATGATTCAACTTATATGTGTTTTAACATACAATAAACCAATTTTTACCATTCATCCACTCTCCATGTATATGCATGTAAGAAATAATGTCACCATGAATATCTATTGCATGATTTTGTATAATAGCAAATGGACACAGGATAGTGTTGCCTATTTCAACCCATTCCCGCATATTGACGCCTTTTGACGCTATTGATAAAGTAACTTTGCGAAATAATTGTGATAAAAAATAGCATTCATGTTGCCCCTGTTGTGCAAATGCTCTCTATTTACCGCAATGATTTAAAAACTGCAGACTTTCAGCAATAAATGGCCCTTTTTATACATTTAATAAAAGAGGTTTGATAAAAAACAGCATATGTGGGAATGGGTTAATACACAAGCAAACAGAACCGACCCGGATCAGACGACTCCTACAGACGCCGTCAGATCTATGTATATTTTGTTAAAATAAGTATCTTTTGAGTAAGGGATTACCGATTGAATCACCATGCATTAAATGGTGCTGCCTTCTGCAGCATTGTCTGTGATTGACAAATAGTACATATATATATATAAATATATATATATATTGCAATTAACCCTTTCCCTCATGCAGAGTAGACCCATATCAGACGGATCATAGAGAAGCCGTCTGCTCAGGGTCTGCTCTGTTTGCTAATAGAATTTGATAGATCTATTCTTTAGTTTCTTAAATGACTTCAATGTTCCATCTTCCATATTTTATTAAAACTATTTTGTACACGGTTATTCAGTAGCTAGATATTGCAATTTGTAACAAACTTAGAACAGGGAAAGGGTTAAGAATGAAGTTATTGTTTATAGTGTCATCATCTTAATGCCTTGTCGTGAATATTAATTAACTATGTACTGCTATTTCTATATTTTGTTGTATGGCAATGAGCAACCTTTGTTCACGCTGAATGAAAACAATGTAATTGAATTATAATATTTTTATTCAAATCAGTGGATTGTTTTTGGTATTACGAACAATGTGAAAGTGTTAATGGCACACTGTTGCCGTAAATTGCTCGTATAATGCACTTTGCATAACAAAGAATTTAATTTTGATAATCAAATGCAGTTCCGCATGCAAATATAACTTTTAGCATCCTAAACAAGTGTGGTAGATGCATAATACTGCATTTTAGCACTGCTTTATATCTATTCATTATATGATATGGCAATTAATCTTCTTGTTAGCATAAACCCGTGTTGTTTACAACACCCACGCACAATTGCATATACTTATTATTGCTCTTATCGCATCATTATATGCATTACATGCAGTAAAAATCCTGTAAACCGGAGGTTAAATAAAAATTCTTTTATAATATACTATATCAAGGAGGGGATCCATATAAGTTGCTACATTTCGATCCAATCCCTTCTCTCAATGCTGATGTAATTTCTGAATTGTATATAACTGAAAGAAATAAAATATGTTTAAACTAATAAAATGAACATTGAGGCACTGTTTAGGCACGTGACTCCTTAATGCAGGTTGAAGTCTTATAGAAAGCCCCCAAAGGACTTGTCTGCACTACCGGCACTGATATTGGTTTTGCCATCCGTTTTTGATTGGTTTTACTATATTTTCGAATGCAGATATTTCATAGACATGTTTCGGGACCAACTAGGTATATACTAAGCCTTATATCTAGTTCATGCTTTGAAATCAGTCAGGTATATAATAAGCCTTATATCTAGCTCATGCTCTGGAACCAGCCAGGTATATAACAGAACTTATATCCAGTCAAACATATAATAAACTTTATATCTACCCCATGTTTTGGAACCAGTTAGGTATATAATAAGCCTTACATCTAGCTCATGCTTGTTTTGGAACCAGCCATGTATATAATAAGCCTTGCATCTAACTCATGATTGGAAGGTTAGCATCCCATCTTGAGTCAGTTTAAGCAGGTGTTACTACTTAATTTAGCAAACTTTTTAACCATTTATCTTATGAATACGCGCTGTTGCACCTTTGCAAACAAAGTGGATCCAGATGAGACGAGTCTCTTCTGTTTGCTTAAATAAATAAAATAGATATATTTCTACCCTATCTGTCATAATTAAAAAAGCCGTTTGTTCAAAATGCCATTATAAAAATAGATTAACTGTCAGTATTTGGTATAATTATGAATATTTATAAGGTATGAAATTAAAATGTCGGTGTGTTAAACTTGGTTCGACATTGTTTGTTATATATAATGACACTATTTCCCAATGCACTAGTGGTATTCAGATACTTAGCAAATATACAGTATCTATCAAATGTATCAAATAAACTGAAGAAAATGTTTTCTTGCGCTTTCAAATAAATACTGTTACATCAATTTCGTATTTCAGTTTATGGTTTGAATTGTTGATGTTGTTAGGTAAATGTATTTACGTTTTGAATGACTGTAAACATGTTTTGTGTACATTTTGTATAGTATATTGTTTTTTAAAAATAGGAATTACAGGAGAAACTTTCTATTGACACAAACTGATAAGACGTTGAACTATTTTGATGGTCGGTTTAGAAATGATTTACTGTACAGTAATACCCCTCTAAACCGGACGACTAATTAACTTCAAGTATAAATTCCAGTCTTGGAGACAGGTGGCAGCCTAATGGAGGGTGAAAGTCATGCAGAAACTCCACTAGGAGTCTAAAACGTATCTAAATTCTTCTCATATCATCTAGATTTCCGGTTTAGAGATGTTTTACTGTTTTTGTAATAGGTAAAGAATACAATTTAAATGTCGGGTATTTCGGTGTCCACTCCCCTCTCTCTCCCTGGGCAGAAACAGACGTCAATCAACACAAACAAACAAAACAAATGTTAAAGTTTAGTGTTTTGCTATAATGATTTATTTGAATAGGTGTTTTGAAGGAAAATATTATTTCATGCATATGTCAATTATATTTCGGTAAATATTAAGCCTGTGTTGCATTCAACACATATTAATATTTCAAAGCTTTACAGACTGCACTTTATCAAATGCAAGGAACAACAGCTTATTCGTTTGACTTGTGCAAAGTGATTTTGAGGGACGATTTATAATTATCATATCCTACTTACCCTAAGTATTCGGGCAGACATATTTAGGCAAATGGTCCATAATGAGACTCAAATCAACCTGCCTAATTAAGTACAGTTTGATCAGGGTCCATACTATTTGCTACTATGTCAGAATATTTAAAAGTTACAAAATGCGTGCAAAATTACGCTAATTGGCTTTAAAAACCCATGGAGAGGGGCGATTGGTTGTCTTCATACGTCAATTGTTGCCAATTGTGGACAAATTGGATGCCCAAAAGAAAGGGGATCGGATACAAAGAAATCCGGGCACAATGTCCTACTCTTATTATCGATACAGTTTCTCTGGTTCTTTTAGATACACATTGTAAATTGCTGATACATGCACATCGGTTTATAGAGTCTCAAACTCGGGACCTCTGATATTGTAGACGAGTGAGTGGCGATTGGGTGTCCGAATAAATAGGACATTAGGGTATGCTACGAATCTAAGATAAACTTGATACATAATGTGCCAATACACTTACAATAACATGGTTGGAAATGCAAATATTTATCCAGCAGCAATTACGGTAGAGCGGTACATTTCACATAGAGTGGCTAATAGTCACTTTAAATGATTTACGATATTGTTGCAAAGTGCTTGCTATCATACTACAGATGTATGCCCACCTATACAAGTAAGCACGCATGAGATAGCAGATATTTGCGCATACGAATATTAAACTTATATGCAACATATAATCAAAGAACATATAGGAATAAAGAATAATGTTACAGTTAATTTTTGCAACATTTTGAACCATGGAAACAGAAAGGCATCTTACATCCTTTTTATCCTGAATATGCAAACTCTTGGATCCATGTAGTAATCACTGTCTCATCCATCCGTATCAAGGCTGTTTGCTTCTCGGTTGGAATGCTTATAAAGCCCTGACAAAAATGGACGAAAGTAAATTCAGCAAACGTATGATTTAAGCGCGATATGGATCAAAACAGGCAGCACCTGACGAGTCGTCGCATTAAAAAGCGTGTCTAAAGAGTCATAGTGAATTCTAAAGATAATGCAAATAGTTATGCTTACCTAATAGTGTTGACCCTGGTAGACCATTAGTTTGTACTGAACGAAAAGTGTCCATTTCTTGTATTTAAACATATTACGTTTTATTTATATAATACTCTGTCATTATGAATATAAATTAATTCATTTATTGTATTTAAACATTTTAAAGCGGAAAACGAGTCACTAATTTGCTTTGCGAACCGTGTACACCAAGATAAGAGATAGGGCTCCTCTAGGACTTAAGGGTCTGTACGGTTTGTCATGTTACACCTTTCTTCCGCGGTAAGCTATGTCGTTTTGGATTTTGCAATGATCTATTTGAGTCCAAATACAATGGCAATATATTGTCCATCTAAACATTATACAATGATAACATAGAAAACAACAGAACTTCCCTTGATCCGACAGTTCAAATAGGAGCTGTCTGATTTAGATCTCCATTGTTTCGTTTGGCATAAAAAGACAGTGTAATCAAGTGCAGGGGCAAATACTTTCCTCGTATATAAGAAAGATGTGAGAGAAGTTGCATTTAAAATAACTTAAAAAAAAAGAATTGTAATATATTGTGTTTGATTTAAATGCTTTGTTTATGAAGAATTAAACGGGATTCAAGTAATGCACACTAAAATAATAATTTCTTTATCTTCATTTAGATTAATAACACAATACAATCGATAATTTAGATAATCAAGTTGAAAACTGTTTCACATCAAACGAATTCTTTCAGAACGTTGTTTGTAATACAATATATATGATTATCAACTTGTTAACCAAGTCAGTTCTGATAACGAATGTGTGAGGAGTTTGCAAACAGCTTGCAAACAGCTTCGATCCAGATGAGGCACAAAGAAAATCCGTGTCTGATCAGGATCCGAACTGTTTGACACACCGGTCGTATTTCTCTAAAGGAATTCAAGTACTATTCATGTATTGATAACAATAGACAATGGTGTTTGTACAAGTCATGGACGATTCCGAGAGCAGAATGGGTCAAGATAACAACAGGCTATATGGCTGAAGCCAACATAAGATATGTAAATTAAACATGTTTAGGAATAGCTACTATATTTCTCCACCAAGCCCTATGATTCTAAAGAGTGGTCACAACAAAGGGCTTGGTGGAGAAATGAAGGAGCTATCCCTGTGTTACACTAAATATTTAGTAATGAAGAATTTATGTCTTTGTAGGCCGGTGGCTGCTTAATGCAGGATGAAAGTGATGCAGAAAGCTCCTCTAGGAGCTTTCTGCATCACCCTGTGTTAATGATCAGTCACGGTACATATTTGAGTGTTGGTAGTGTAGTATTTTTGCTGTATACATTTTGAATACAAACCATTATCTATTGCAATGGGCATAAGCAATTTTTCTTGAAAGGCAAAACATGGTATATTCTGTCTGAGTTTTTTTATTTTATTTACATGCTACTGCTAATTTGTACATTTGCCATTTTCTCTCTGATTTATTTATATCCTCTATCGTCCTAAAAATGCGCCAGTGCCAAAACTCCGCCGACTGGGGACGATATAATGATGTTATATAGTGCAATAGAGGTTTGCCATTTAGCCCTTACCCTGCTGTGAAAAAATAACGTCTTCTTAAATTTGGATCTGGCGAAATGTTGAATACTTTCAACTCAGTCAAACATTTGAGAAATTGATATCAAACAGCTTAGATCTCGATGCGACGCTATTTCTGAACCAAGCTGTTCACAAAAGCTAGTCGTGAGTAGCTTGATAATAGTTAAAAAGTGTGCATTGGATGGCAACACCGATGTAATATTTGACAAGTGCATTAATGTCTATATTGACAAAAAACTAGGCACCGCGTCTGTGGCATTTCCCGACATCTACCAGAGGAATGTTTTTGTAACGTGTTCACCTTTCATTCCTCGTCGGATACAAACACTTGACTGTCTCCTCTACATCTACTTCATCAGCCGTTGTTAAATCAGTTTGATAATAATGAAAATAAACAAATATCGACTAACAAAATAAAACGCTAGTTACATTTTAATACTCTTCAGGTCGCATGGTTGTTGATGATGATGATGATGATGATGACGGTGATGATGATCAGCCAAATTATAATTAATAAGATGTTAATAAAATGTACTTGTTAAAAATACATGTTATTTTCAGAACAGATAACAATTATCAAATGTGATGAATACAAATTCCCACAGAAAATAGTTGGCACACATCAGTCTTCTAAAAAGTTTTAAACATACACGGATATTTTCAAAATAATTCTACAGAAGGAGCAAAGTTAATTTGCATGATGTAAGTCTATGTTGAACTGTTGTCCACCATGACATCCACTTTACGCCAATATTCGTCAAAGGCTGCAAGTCAAAAGTCTTAATTCATAAGTCACACGTCCGAGATCAGTAGTGCCTTCCACTGCTTCAATATTCCGCTAAGGTTATTGACATTTCCAGAACATGAAAAATGTGTATTTTTCGAAATCGTTTATTCAAATAAAACAATTCAGCTGATTCATAAGTCGATGAAAGTGAATTTTTAATGTCGCATACTTCGTGTCTCGTTCGCGGTGCCTCCTCTGAACATAGGAAATGCTTAGAAGAGTGTTCAGTGCATAAACGATTTACTATATTATAAGGGTAAAACAATGACGACCTATCCCGGCGTCTCATTTGGCTCCAAATTGTTTGACAATCTGAATTTGGAAAGAAATGGAAGTTACATTGTTTTCAGAATTAAAGAAGGCGGTCATTTAATTAAAAAAGAGGGCCATTTTGCAAATGCTTATAGATACTAATATAAGTAATATAGTTATACTAATTATGCGTTGAACCCTCGATTGACACTTCATCATTTTCTCTGATTTATAAAATGGTAATGAAAGCCGTAGCATATTGTAACTGTAATTTCTCCCTTACCGTTCATTACGTGGTTTCCCTTGCGTGCAAGCTAATTCGGACTGGTGTTCTTATATACAACGCATGTCTTCCGCTTTACAAGATATGTTGTCAGTTAACAAGTTAACAAGTACATGGACTGTCTGTCTATCAGAGCTATTGGAAGACAAAGAAAATCAAATCAAATAGTCTCTGACAACACGTGAACAATTTAATCTGAGCGTTCGGTAATTGGAACACGGGTGCGCTGAATTCAATATTCATTTTTCATTGCTAACAATGCCTTACTTCTCTACTCAACACGATCGTGGTTTTGATCAATACCGGTTTTGTATTGGCAGACAGATAAAGTTGCAAGCTTAGAATAAAATCTTATAATACGAAAGCAATCTGGGAATAAGTTGTTTACTATATTCAAAGAAAAACATATACTATCGTGAGGTAAATACCTTGTCGACAGCTGGAACTGCTTAGTTGGTATGTTCAGTTTAATCACTAGAGTTGTTTATGACCTGTTAGAAATGGCATCTACATATATGTATTGGAACCTATTAGTTTGCATTTTACTTATCTACAGTTTAAAATTATATAAAAGTGAGACCAACAATATAAATCTACAGTAAAACCCATATAAACCGGACGATACATTTTGTATAAATATGTTTTGGAGATATGTGGCAGACTTTCACCCTGCATTAGTATATTCATTATTATCTGGTACCGGATGTTTAAGTATAGATATCGGTCATGGAGAACGGTAGTAGAATAATACAGGGTGAGGGTCGTGCAGAATGCCCCTCTAGGAATTGTTGCATGACTTCCACCCTGTATTAAGCAGCTGTCTGCCTAAAACTATCTAAATTCCTCTATACTATAATTCCGGTTTAGAGGGGTTTATTGTATTAGAATAAACAACGATGTAGTGAATGTTTGCTCTTAGGAATGCATAAACGTGGAACAGAAATAAGGCAGGTGATGCAACACGAAAGTCCATGGCAACATCAGATAAATAAATGAAGTGAACAAGCACATACACACACACACAACCTTCACAGACGTGTTCTTTGAATGCCCAAGAACGATAACGTATCTACGCAATACTCATATATAACAGATGCGACCAGAATATGTCGAAGTGCCGTAAAACCAAACCTCAAAGGAAATGAAGACAAGTCGTGACGTCATAAGTTCCACAAGCTAAGAAATGACGTAACGTCACAAAACTCCGTACTGAAACAGTATTGTATCAGTCGGCATTGGACCAGGGCATTGCGACTCTAAACTGGATAATCTGGGGTTTAGGGCACTGCGACATTGAAAAGGGCACGTAGATGTTGAATATATTAAGTAACTCTACAACCACCGAGTCGTAACAAATGAAGAGCGATCGCACATTTAGTTATATATATGTATCACATACACACACATGTTCAAAAGGTTGAAATGTACACGATACAAACATGCACATATCGACTTTGAACAGTTAACACAAACACCCCGTAGAAATACCCAAAGCAGATAATTACATGTATATACATATTAGTTTCTTATTACATGTACAGTAAAACCCCGCTAATGCGACCACCAAAAAGGGGCATAATTCTGGGTGGCAGAGCCAGGTGGTAGCTTAATGCAGGACGAAAGTTATGCAGAAAGCTCCTGTAGGAGCTTTCTGCATAACTTTCGTCCTGCATTAAGCAACCACCTGCTTTAGACGAGATCACTGGCTGTTTATTAAGTGGTCGCAATAGCGGGGTTTCACTGTATTTCATTTTAAGCGAGAGAAGTATCGAGGCTTTTAGCGCAGAACTATTGTACAATGTAACTACTATCTATGGGGCAAAACAGTGATCAACTTCAGGATCAAAACTGGTCGACACTCTATTCGATCATTTGGAAATAAATGGAAGACAATGTTGTTTTCAGAAATAAAGAAAATTACACTTTTGCAAATAATTACAGGTATTGATGAATGTTGTTATCACAGAAAACATTCGAAGTTATTTAGCAATTTTCCCCGTGGATACTCATATAAGAAATAATTGCATCCTGACTATTAATTGGATTGTTTGTTAAATTGACACAGGAATATTTGGCCAATGCAGAATCTGCCAAATCGTATCTATATTATATTATAATCATTATCCTTGCACCCACATTGCAGTCCTTCTCCCAATTACATTTTGCAACACAGCCGATGACTAGGAATACCTATTATTGCATAGTATTCCTTTCGACGCTGAATTGTACCTTCATGACACTTCCAAAAGTCCAAGCTTACCGTGAAGTCCCACTTCCAGAGGAACCCTCTCACCTGGCCTACATTGTTAGCAAATGACATGTGTGACTCGTTTCCCCGCACTGAGAGGGCTAAAGTAAAATAGTTTAGTTAAGCTCTAACAAACATGATGCTATTTAATTAACTAATACTTGCTGGCATCACTATAACGAACGTGTGCATTTAAACGTTTAATACGAGTTTGGATATAACATTCTAATCAGACACGATGTTCGTTTGTGTAAAGATAGAAGGGCATTGGGCAAATACATATATCCGCGAAATGAACCAAGTATCAACGTGCAGAATACCTTCATAACTGCCATGTGCAATAACAGGTTTGTTAGAACCGAACAGTTTGACTCCCTTGTACATGTTTCCCGTAGGGATTTGAAACGTACGCCATCATATCTTCTGTGATATATAACAATTAGTGTTTGGCCCTTGTGTGAAATTGGATGAGTGAATGAAACATAATTTCTACACTGCATCTTAAAACATGTTTGACAAAAGTCCCCGAAAACTCTTGGCAGATAATGACCAGAAGTATGTCTTAAAATTGTTAGCATATATCAAATCTTGCAACATTAACTCCGATGAATGCCTTTAAACCGATACATGTTAGAAAACATCCACAAAATAGTACGTAAATGGGTATTTAATATTAATTAGTCCTCATTGTAATTAGTCCAAATTGTATAAAGGTATGTGCATGAATGGTATTTTTATCCCAATGGTTTCAAAAATGACGTTTAGAGATGTGTCAAAAGGCATCAAGGGAATCGGTTAAACGACACTTACATGTAATAGGTCATATTGTGCCGGGCAGAAATGTATTCATTAGATAATTAACATTCGTTAGTGGTATCTTTGTAAGTTAGAATCTAGTCTGCGGAACACAATAAAGCATACCACTATTAATATGACAGTTTCCTCAACAGGTCTACATTGATAACGATATCATCCATAAATAGCTGTGAGTATAAATGATATCGTTCATTTGCAACGACACTAATTACATACGAAGTGGCTCAGATCCACACTGCTTGAAATGATAAAGTAGTAAAGTCAAGCAGGAAAAACCACACACAAAACGCCACCATCACCAAAACACCGACAGAAAGCAATTTATATAGCAATTTATACACATACACACACACATACAGGAGAGTGTCACATACCAGACGCAATCACCACCACCAAACACATGAGAAGAACACAGAAAACACCAACAAATACACAAGCACCAGAGACAAACATGAACAAAACACAAGCACAAAGACACAAGACAAGCAAAAGTAAGGGTGACAAAGAGAGAACCGCCTTGGCACAGTCAGTAGCAAAATCACCACTGGGGTTTAAACTGGTTTACCGACGTCCTAACCTCACACTTATCTCAATGTCACCCTAGCTAAACAAACATTGTAAATAAAAGTATCCCCGCCGGACTTCCCCACAACATAGAAGACAGTAATCACAGTACAAAATGTAAAACATAGCATAACAACTGTGAAAGTCCGTCAAATATGTACTCAATGACTTTGCTGAAGACAGGGCAACTGCAGGGAAGCCGTTAAGGGCACGACAGAGAAAAGGTAATACATGAGTCTGGTAAGCTCATCCCATTTCTGGGTTTAAGAGCGTTTGAATGTCGAATCCACTTTATAGGAAACGGTTATCTGCAGTGTGTCCTTATTACTAAGCAGATTCAAGGAAAAAATTGAGAGCCCGATGTTACTCATGGCAGTGGCGATTGATCAGGGCAGATGAAAGTGTTTTGTACAGATGAGAATTAACACATAGCTGTCAAAGGAACTTCGACATTAAATGTCATTTTGTGTAAGTGACAAACCATCATTATTAAAGAAACGCAATTATCAAATCTCCTGCGCTGAATGTGTCTGGCTTTGACATGTTTCGAGGAATAAAAAGTACAAAGCGCAACGGAAGGGAATTGCCAACGTAGCTTTTTTAACCGCATTTGAAAAGCAAAAAGCAATTCAAAACCTCACTGAGAAATAATGTCGTATTGTAGATTTGATTTGCTTATTAACTCGTTAAAATGCATCTAATTGAAGTGGTTCGCTAAATTTTGATATTTGAACCAATCTACTTGATGACTATAATTTATTTTGTACATGCTTGGTTAACGTTAATCAACACAAACAAACAAACAAACACACACACATGCTTGGTTCGGTAAAATGGTTTACAAACTAACCGTAAATTAACTGAAGACACAGTGCAGATCATGATCAGAATGGTCCACAGCAAACTCAAAATCTACACTGTTTGATCGTCATTTTATCAGGGCTCTAAAATTAAAGGAATATCAGTTATGTAATCGATATGCTTAACATAACGGAAATCAATCTTTTTGATTAATTAAAGCATAAACTGGACTTTTTACTTCAAGAAAATTATTAAAAAATTATAAATTATGTTGGCAGTGAGGTATAAACACAACATAAGCATCTTCAATCCTTAAAGTGCGGACACCGAGCACATTTGACAAATATGTAGATCAAGATCAAAGGGATTTCTCAGAGAAACACTTGTTCAGGATCTGCACAATTTGTCAAAAAATAAGTTTCTTCAGTGATCAAGTTTGATACAATGTATTGTTCGTCATACGGTCAATAGTTGTTCAAGGCTTGGGCGAATCGGACGTTAGTATAAAAAGTTCAGCAGATCAGAGTTTGAGCAGACATTAATTTTTTAAGGACTTTAGTTTAATCTACCCCACACATGCACACACACTCACCCCCCCCCCCCCCCACATACGCACTCACATACATCCTTATGCTTACTGTGTTTTGACCGGATTTTGCAAACAGCTTGAATTCAGTTGGGACGTCGAGTAGATCCCATTGTTTCATCAGGGTCCAAGCTGTGTGTCACTCGGCAATATAGTGTCTTAATCAATTAAACCAAATGAATGTTATTTAAATGATTGCAATGAAAGTCTCAGCTGACATCACTTTTGAGAAAGGGTTAACATACTACGAGCAAACCAATAATTATATTCACAGTTTCAATAATGAATATGACGCATTTCTCTTTGACTAAGCGGAACATATTCCTTATATCTGTATTTCTATGCGAAACAAGAATAATTCCAATTTTATAGCATGAATGCAAAGATACTGGTTTCTATTTTCCAATAAGCACATTACACAATTCGTATAATATGATGATCAAAAGTCTATCTAACAAAACATTATATATTTATGGCATTGCAAATGTAATTTCATTTTCAAACTGATTTAAATTTCATGCCTGAACCTCCATAAATTGTATATGAATATACATGATACTAGTAATATAATATATATACAGTAAAACCCCGCTAATGCGACCACTTAATAAACAGCCACTGGCGTCGTTTAAAGCAGGTGGTTGCTTAATGCAGGACGAAAGTTATGCAGAAAACTCCTATAGGAGCTTTCTGCATCACTTTCGTCCTGCATTAAGCTACCACCTGCCTCTGCCTCTGCCGCCCAGAATTATGCCCATTTTTGGTGGTCGCATTAGAGGGGTTTTACTGTATTATTCAAAGCAAGTTTTGCACGACAAAGCAAAACCTAATTGCTGTTCGCCTTTAATCCCATTCTTAACCCCTTACTCCATAAATACGCCTTTCTATGCATTTCCAAACAGAGCAGACCCAGATTATATGCCTCCTGTAAGATCCAATCAGGGTCTGTTCTGTTTGCTTATGATATAATATAGATTTGATGTTACAATTTCTGCCACGGCCAAACATTCCTGTTCCCATGTGCTATTATAACAATTGATCTAATTAATTGCCATGATGTCATTATTTCGTTCATGAATATTCATGGAATAAAGATCAGTCTTTAGATCAGGTAACAACCATAGCATTCACATTCAATGTTTCAGTATACCCCACCGTCACGCTCCTTGCGTGTTATAGCTATCTTCTACATTTGCACATGCTGAACAAATGAGAAACTACAACCCTGTTCTCGGATAGAAAAGTTAATACAATGTTCAACTTTTGTAATTAACATAGATTAATATGCATGTTTTCAACAAAATATATAAACTTATACACTGTCGTGCTATTTACAAAATGAAAGCAGTTTGTATATTGTACCTCTGTATAAGTTAAACTAATATAAACATGGACTATTGGATCATTAATTGCATGAATCGACAGGTAGAGTTGAAAGCAGTGTATTTAAACTGTATCACAGGATTGGACATTGTCGTGGATGATAATGATTCAATTTAATGTTTTAAAGCCAACCAACTGAACAGTCGTTCTGATGTTCTTGTTACCTTTTTTAATTACCTATTGACTGTCATTTGTAAATTGTTATGCTCTTATATCACCATGAAGTAGATACATGCAACCATTTTATCCCGCTGCTCCATAAATGATACTTAGGCAGACTGTGTAGGAGCCCTCTGATCAGGTTCTGCACTGTTTTCTGAACTAGCTGATATTAGTGATTTACACCAGTAAGGTGTAATTGAAAATAGTTTTCAATGTTAAATTTACTGATTATCGAGCAAAACAACCCTGTCTGAATTGGAAAGCGTAAAGGTACACAGGCATTTAATCCTTCTCATGTTGAGAATAATGTCTGCACAAACCTTCATCTCTTGAACGTTTTACTGATTTCCAATTCGTCAAAGCTTTGGACAAAATAACAGAATGGATTTCAAACAGCTTGTATCTTGATGAGACCCGGAGTTACTCGGCGTCTCATCTGGATTTAATCGTTTTGCAAATGTGAGTCTAATTGCGCTTAGCAAGGGAAGGAATAATATCAATCAGTTTAGCAATTTATGTTGTCATAACCTGAGAAGTTTATATGAATACTTAAGAAGATTGATGTAACACGTGTTAGACCACTTACACAAAGCAATTATTAGTTGTGAATATTATCGAGCAGCATTTAAGTTGAAACCAAGAACACTTGAAGTGTATTCATTTCAAAGTTGGGAGTGTCTGAAAAGTGTATACTAGTAGCAGATTGTCAGAAAGCCCAGTGGATTAAGGTTTTCTAACATACTCCTAACCCATTCCCTGTTCTGTGTTTATTCTAAATTTCAGTACCTACTGAATATTCATGGACATAATAGTTACAATGAAATATGGAAGGTGGAACATTGTAGTCATTTTAGAGAGTAGAGAAACAGATCTTTCAGATTCACGGAGCAAAAAGAGCAGATGCTAATCAGATGGTCCCTATAGGAGCCGTCTGATCTGGATGGATCTATGCGTGAAAACGCGTTTATACGAAGGAAGGGCTTTAGGTTTTCTAATACGCTGTTAAAGTTATACTCCGTCCATTGTTTCATATAAACCAATCAACACCAAATGTTGTATGCGTATTCATTTAAATAAATACGTATAGTCCGTTTTCTAAATGTTTATGTATATCCAGATAAATATTAACGGTATCTGAAATCTGCAACCACCGACTTAATGAGACGGAAAACTTCGTCGATTACATGGAAATCAGCGGACATGTTGGCCAAATGCCCGATTTCGGAACAACACTCTGAAAATTGTTTGGGTTTTCTCAACCATGGTTGACGTGTGTCAGTAGAAAGAATAGTAAACTGAAAAGAGAATGTCTATTGTATAATACTTTGTCTATTTGTACAGCTATTACGTCCAGTAAACATAATTGATTTCTACGATAGATTCGGGTCTGTTTCCGTAAGCGGTTGTTTCAGAAGTTGAAAAACCCTCTTATTTCTATACAAAACTCTTTCCTTTCACGCATCTGCTAATGAAATTTGAAAGGTATGTTTCTTTACTTTCGACACGGTTACACCTTCCATATTTTATTATAACTTTTTGTCCATGCATATTCAGTAGGTATTGAAATTTGGAATAAATATACAACAGGGAAAGGGTTAATATTTGGCTTTGGCACTTAGTTTCAAGTCACACATATTCCGATTGTCAAGCTGTTTTGTTACGCAACCCGGCAGATATATGAGCTGAGTACTCCTTTAACCCTTCGCTTGCTATATTCACGTCAAAATACCGATGCGCTAAATATTATTAATATACAGTTAACCCCCTCTAAACCGGATTTATAGTTGAGAAGAATTTGGATATTGTAGGCAGGTGGCTGCTTATGGCAGCGTGAAAGACATGCCGAAAGCTCCTAAAGGAGCTTTTTGCACGACTTTCATACTGCATTAAGCTACCACCTGTTTCAAAGACCGATATTTTCACTGAATTTAACGTCTGGGTTAGAGTGTTTTTACTGTACATCACTTCCTATATGTGGTGTTCCCTTTTATTATGGACGGCATACTACATGTGCTCACAGTAAAACAAGAAGAGTATGCCAGTATAGAGGCTTCTGGTGAGGCCAATAAGTCTGTATATTCACAGTCGTCGGTCTCTTCCGAGAAAAAAATCAACACATGGTGAAAGAATATAACACAAAGGCAGGCTTGATTAAAATACTAATGAAAAAGATGGATAGAACAGTTCTGAAATATAATTATCCTTCATTTACTTATCCGCAAAACTAAGACGCCGTGTTACTAAACGTCACACCAGGATCCAAGCTGTTTGACACTCGGTCAATATCTTATAAAACGCCTGTACCTTGACGCTTGGTCAAAATGCTTGATCGAATGGAAAGCAGTTAGAATTTCACCAGATACAAATTTGAGCGGACATGGTTTTTTACATAGGTGTAAGAGGTACAACACATTCACATGTTTGCTGCACGGGATTCTTAATTGCGATGTGCATGAACACCTGTCTACAGCGACAGTCAGAAGAGGTATAACCATTGGAATTCAAGACAGATTGTAGCTTAATACAAGATGAAAGCCTATGCAGTAGCTTAATACAGAAAGCTTACACAGTACATGTAGCTCAATACAAGACGAAAGTTATGCAGATTTTCGGCATGCATTAAGCAACCTCCTGCTCATATACACCCTATGTTCATTAGATTATATTGTATATATTTCAGAACGTTCAGAACACATTCACTGATTGTTTTTAGATAACTTGTTCATTAACATATATCAAAATTATCTGTGGAATTTAAAAGACACCGGGGACGTTTGCAAGCGGTGCAAGCTCATTTAAGTCAAATATGAAAACAGCCTCCTTAGATTTGAACGTCTTAATTTCCAAGGGACCTCCAAATACCAACACATAGTGTGCTGAAACGACGACAACGTGATAAATTCTACTAGCCTCCTTTTCTTTTATCAATTTCGGAGTGCAGTTTTTCAATTGACAAAGCTGATCTGTCTTGAAATTAACACACTTTCACAGCAACAGACCATTAATTCTTTCCTTCATATAAACGTGTTTTCACGCATTCGCAAACAGAGTAGACCCAGATCAGACGGCTCCTCAAGGTCTGCGCTGTTTGCTAATGAAATTCAATTGTTCTGTTTCTTTACTTTCTAAAATGCTTGCAATTTTCTGCCATTCCATATTTTATTATATTTTTTCCATGAATATTCAGTAGGTATTGAGAGTTGGACACATTATAGAACAGGGAAAGGGTTAAAAATAATGTTTGCTAAAATGTGAATCTAGCAAATGTTGACTACTTTTACGAAAATATAGACCGATTTTGGATCAGCCTGGATCCAGATGAGACGCAAACATATTCGGCGTCTCATCTGGATCCAGTTTCATGCAAATACGTGTAAGGTCGTGGGTAGCGTGATACGTGTTGATAAGTAATATGTATTGCGATTTGACTTTTTAACCATGTTTGTGTCAACTTTCCTGACTTAAATATATACTTAAACCTTTATTCAAGTATGCTAAAACGTTCGACATTTGAATGTTTATTGCCAACACATTTCTTCAGGATTTGAGTAGGTGACGCTTGAATATCGTTCAAATTAACCTAACTTGTGTTTTCAACCATGCAATGCATTCGTTAAACTTACAAAATCGTATTACAAAACATGTTTTTATAAAATCTTGTAGTCTTTTTTGGGAGCCTATAATTTAAAGTAACATTAAAATAAGGACCCTTGGAATACATTTGAGCTTAACGATCACAATTGCATCTCTGAAAATGCCTCTTTCTTTGGGCCTTTCATCAAACCAAACCGTACTTAATATTGCCTAATTACAAAATGTCTCGCTTAGAACATTGTAAAATGGGACAGCAGCATTAACCATTTATCCCATAAATACGCCTTTCTAAGCCTTTACAAACAGAATAGACCATGACCAGACTGCTCCATTAGGTACCGTCTAATCAGGGTCGGATATGTTTGCTTATGACATAATATATATATGATTCTCCAGTTTCTGCCATGGCCGAGATATTCTTGTCCATGAGCTATTATAGTAATCAATCTAATTCATATTCATGATGACATTACTTCTAACATTAATATTCATGGAGTAAAGGGTTAAGACTTCAATCGATATCTATATACGCCTTTTTACACCTTTGCAAACAGAGTGCATCCTGATCAGACAGCTTCTACAGGAACTGTCTGATCAGGGTAGGTCATGTTTGCTTATAAAGTATCTTAAATCTGATTCTAAACTGGTTGCCATAGCAATTATATTCACTTATTTAAACTATAAGACAATAGGTGAAACACTATTTATAATGGATTGCAGTGAATATTCTCCAGGTAAAGAACAATTGGCTGCTTCTTCAGGAAACACTTAGTGCGTGTGCTAGATGCAAGGTTGTGCGACAATAATGTGTACAGGGAGGAATGCGTGCCATGGTTAATCCTTCTCATGTTATAGCATAGTCCGCTAGTTAACACTATAGTTGCATTTGCAAACAGTGTAGACCCAGATGAGAGAGTTCCTATAGGAGCTCTGCTATCTGGGTCTGCACTGTTTGCCATTGAAAATCCATGCCTGCATGCTGTATGCTTTTGCCTAGGAGAATTGTTTCAACATATCCTGTATATTGTTTTGTAAAGACCTGCCTAATTAATATTCAAAGAGAGCAGAGTGATAAAGACTATGTGGCGGGCTAAGGGTTAAGCGCCATCTAACTGACATTTGCAAACAACTGGAATCCAGGGTCCATGCTTATAAAGCTTTTTTAGTTGAGTCTGAGTTCGTTCTCAAGCTTTTGATTGGTCAGATTTGAGTTCTCAAGCTTTTGATTGGTCAGATTTGAGCCAAAGGCTCAAATCTGACCAATCAAAAACTTGAGAACGAACTCGGACTCAACTAAAAGTTTTATAAGCATGGACCCAGATGAGATACGAAATACAAGGGCGTCTCTACATGATTCAAAATGCGCCACACTTGGTATGTAGTTTCTCAAAAGTTTAACGATACGAAAGTCAGCAGATCCGAATTAGAGCAGGCACTGATTTTGTCACGACCAGGATGAAGAGTGTTAACAACTACAGGCACATCCGCAATATAGCAATTGCACCAGTGAGAGAATGTTACAACTCGTACAGGATACCAGCCAAACAATAATGCCACATGTATGCCATACTCACTGTTGTAAACGTACCTGAAATAATATACACACTCACATTGTACGCCTTGCTAACAGATGTGAAATGGCAGTAGGTTTCATTGATAACTGTGAACCTGCAATAATATAATTAACAAGGGCTCGTTATTCCCACGTGAGAAGCCGTTGACATCTGGTGAATATTGTTTTGACAAGCATACGTTGAATACGTTGACATGAATTGAATCATCCGCTATATCATTTACCGGTGTGGCTTCTCGTTTATCTGTATTGTTTCTCGTTTACCTGTATTGTTTCTCGTTTACCCGCATTGTTTCTCGTTTAACTTAATTGTTTCGTATATTACTGTGTTATTCTGAAAATTAGGACACGCCATTGCCAAATAAAACTAACTGTAAGAGTTTTTGACGCAATGTCAAAATAATCAAATGATGGTTTAATAAAATTGGCACGTAAAACCCTTATTCTGTTATTCATGACTTGGGTTGCGTTTGCAAACAAAAAATTGAGACGTTGAGAGTAACGCGGTATCTCATCAGGATCTAAGCTGTTGGCCCTTGCTGAATAGTTTCCCAAAAGCTTTGCCATGGCACTTGGTAAAAAGCTTCTCTGAATCAGAAGTAGTTAGGATTGACGTTGGAGAAGACACTTTTTTGTAACGGGATAAGGGTAATATACACATTTCATGATGTGTTTTCATAAAAATATCAAACCATGGAGAACTGTTGTACCATTAACCCTTTCATCGACAATGTCGCAAAAATGCGCCACGACAAATAGTGCAGTCCCAGATCAGACGTCGCTTTTTCAAGGCGATGTCTGATCAGGGACTTCATTTTTTGTCTCAAACACTATTTCTATATATGTGCTTTATTCCTTTGAAATTTGCATTTATTTATCTCATTTTCCTTATTTGACAAAAGTGGTTTGTAGACGACAATAAGAAAGTTGGCGCAGAAAGGGTTAATGTAAGAAAAGGCATTCACATAGGCCCCCTCAAGCGCTATAAAGATAGACTAGTAATTGTGCTGGGGTAGTAGTCAGGTCGTAACTTCTTTTTCTCTTCACACTGTCTGTCTATCTTCTATAGAAAACTAAGTGTTTAAACTTCTCTGAAGCGAGCATTGAACTAGTATCGGTGTCGAACTTAAGGCATATGACAACTTAATGCACGATAAAAGTCACACTGCAACTTCCCAAAACGAGCATTCTATATGACGTTCATCTTGCTTAAATCCTCTGCTCCATACACACGGCGTTCTACCAAATTGAAAACAGAGTAGACCTAGATCAGACCCGGTAATAGCCGTATAATCAGGGTCTGCTCTGTTATCTTATTATATAATACAGATAATTCACGATTCTGTAGTTTCTGTAATTACCAACGTTTCGAGTGTCCGTGTGCTATTATAATAATTAATCTCATTAACCCTTACAGTGCGGGACACGAGCCACTAATGTCATTTTCAAACAGTATAGACCCATATGAGAGGGCTCCTAGAGGAGCCCTCTCATCAGGATCTATACTGTTTGTCATATTAAATTTCTTTTGTCGAAAAATCCCTTAATATTCACAATAAGCTTGACCTGTTTGAATTTTGGAATAGTCCATTTGAAAATTCAGCGTTGTAAGGGTTAAGATCCATAATGCATAAAACATGTAAATTATTTCTGTACTAAACGTCCAGGTTAGATAGGTTTACTGTACATAAACTGCATGTCTGGCATTGGACATTTGGCGCAGACAAATGTTTATACAATGTTAGCACTACATCGCTTTACAAAAGTAAAGCCTTTTAAATTTATCCGATCTCCGTTCTTGGTTGGCCTATATTAATTATCAGACAAGCACGGATAAATACCTTTAATCCATCCTCTTGAAAGTCCCTCTTATTCCAGCTGAGCTATTCGAATGCAGAATGTACTAATTTACCGCTTAACTCTTTTTGTTGTATATTCACTATTCAGTCGAAATTTCAGTATTTATGGACAATATAGTTATAATGACATATAGGAAGTGGATCATTGTAACCATTGTGGAAACTAAAGACACAGATCTATCAAATCCCCTTGGCAAACACAGCAGACCCTGATTAGACGGTTCATATAGGTTCAGACGGTTTAGGGGCGAACCTGAAGGACATACCACTCTAAAACTTAAAGCAGTCGACATTTGGTTGAAGAACTAATTTGGCGCCAAAAGAGTTAATAGTTCAGACTGTCCCTTGTATATATCTATTTGGAAATCTAACCTTGACTTGTTGTTGCTTTAAATGTTTCTGGAGTAAGTCTGAGGAAGATAACATGTTACGGGTTTTAGCATGGAACCCTAGTGACACCATGAATATCAATTTGATGATTTTTTATAATGACATACGAACACGGGGATGTTTGGTCATGGCAAACCTAAAGTATGTCTTAAACAAACAGACTAGACCCTGATCAGACGACTCGTGCAAGAACCATATTGATCTACTCTATTTGCAAACTCATAAAAAGGTGTCTCTATCAGGTAAACAACTAAGATTAACCCTTTCACCGCCAATGTAGCAAAAACGCACCACGACAAATAGTGCAGTCACAAATCAGACGCCGCCTTTTCAAGGTGGCGTCTGATCAGGGACTTCACTTTTTGTCTCAAACTTTATGTCTATATCTGTGCTTTATTCCTTTTGAAATTTGCATTTATCTATCTCATTTCCTTATTTTACCGAATGATTTAACAAAAATTATTTGCAGACGACAATTATAAATTTGGCGCCGACAGGGTTAAAACAAGGCTTGTTTCAGCATGTGTTCAATTGCTCGTCAAATGGATAACACTAACCGATAAGCTGGAATATTCATTCAAACCTCACTACATGTCATTCAAACTTTCGGGTTTCTTACGATCCAGTGCTTAACCCTTTCCATGTTCAGTATCCAGGTAAGAAATAATGACCCCATGCATTATTAATAGCTCAATTTTCCTAATATTAACTTTTCAAAAGATGTTTTCTGTTTGGACAATACTGTAGAATCAGATCTATATCATATAAAAAGCAAACAGAGCAGACCATGATCAAACGGTTTCTAGAGGAGCCGTCTGATATGGGTCTACTCTGTTTGCAATGCGTGGAAAGGCGTATTTGTAAGGGTTTACATTTTTCTTCATAAAAACGTTGTACACCCCGTTGCTAACAGTGAGATCTATATCAGTCGGCTCTTTGAATAGTCTGATCAGGGTCTACTCTGTTTGCTTATGGAATTAGAGTAGATCTGATTCTACAGTTTCTACCAATACTGAAACATCATGCGTACATACATGCCATTCAGCTAATATATACTAATGATGTCATTATTACAAGAACGATTAACAGGCGAAAGGTTAAACATCTTAAGGGCGATATAGGTTTTATTTTTCGTTTTATTTATAAAGCCGGGGATATATATAAATGAGGTTTAGATGGCGTTTGTATGATAGCATGAAGCCCATGGGGTGATACATTGTACATTAGTGGTTATACTTAGTACAATTTCATAATGAATACATGTATCATAGGCGTAACCAATAATCTTAATTAATCCATAGTTTTTTTTCTATAAAAGATATCAGAGTGTAATGGCATACCGCTCCTTCGGTATTTTATGCCACACAATGTAAGGAAATATTCGTCTTCAATCAAAATTCCAGACAGTTTTACTGAATTACTCTAACAGACGGTAAAGAGCACTACCGAATACAGTAAAACTCCTGTAAACCGGAATTCTAGAACAGAAGAATTAAGATGCTTTTATACAGGTGGCTGCTTAATGTAGGGTGAAAGTCAACAGAAAGCTCCTCTAGCTTTCTGCATGACTTTCATCCTGCATTAAGCTGCCTCATGTCCCCAAGACTGATATTTATACTAAATTTAACGTCCGGTTTAAAGGAGTTTACTGTATCAACATTTACTTCGCTGCTCAAATTAATTTTGTTTGATGCAATTATAAATAATCTCGTTTAGGTCAAGCCTTTGAGAAACTTTTGACAGACTGTCATATAGTTTGGATCCTGATGAGACGCCGAATTACTCGGACTCACGTCTCGATAAAAGCTTTTTTCGAATTTGTGCCAGGTCTCCAATAGCAGGATAGGTATTAAATATAGACAATGGAATAAGACATCGTTCGATGTTGATTTATACCAGTCATGCAACAGATCTGATTCCCTTTTCCATGTTCCATTTTATTGAATCTGTCCATGATTATTTACGAAGTAAATTTGACAGTAAAGGCAATTTAGTATGGAAGTGTAAACTTTGCTAACAAGAATTACAATCGTTTATCATTCTGTGCTGACCATGGTTAGAGGATCTTTTTAGACTCCTCTTGGACTCATACTTTTAGTGTACATTGCCTGAAACTGACAGGAAATCTTGCGTAATTAATGTGACTTGAAACTAACATAGTGCTGCGAACATAGTAAGGACAACTTTCTTTGTATAGAGCATAACTGCGGAAACTATTACACGGTAGACATTCTTTTCTATGTTACTTAACTCTGGATTGGCTTTTGTCAGCTTTTGTTGTGAACACATATTTAAAGCGTTCTTCCGATATCGATTTGAGAGTTAGTCGGAACTTCTACCAGTTCCGCAGGTTTCCTTTACTTCTAAAATCGGCGTTTTGTAAGGATTTAGCAGTATTCATATATCGGTAATATTTAGTTGAATACATATAAATACATTTGTACATATAAACAGTGGGAAAATGGACTGTAAACATTATTTAAATGATATGTATATGTGTAAAACTTTTGGTGCCAATTGATTTAAACTACAATTAGACAGAATACAATTTTATAGGAGTTCCGGGCATCTAGAAGTGTTTTGAAAACCACGTTATTTAATTACTCGTTTGTTGCGGTGATCGAGTTCACTGTAATTTGCAACAGAGCTGACCTCTGATCAGAGTCGGTGCTGTTTTCCATTCGAAAACCTCTCGCAAATATTACCCTTCCATACTGAATGAACTCTTTAAGTAAATAACGTTGGGTCATGCCACCTTTAGATATTCAGAATTCAGTTACAGTAAAGTCCCTGGACGTCCTGAGATCGAAAAAAAGACACTTTGGTGTTTTTGACAGAGTGCCCATCCATTTGAAAGAAACTGGTCTTAAAAAGTTTCAAACGTAAGGTTTTGTGCTAAATTACATGTTTTTGTTTTAAATCGATGAAAACCAAAGTAGGTTTAAATATAAAGAGAAAACGAAAGTAGGTTTATATATAGACTGTGAGTATGTTTATTTCTATATTTTCTTTCCTCTTAGGCGACGATTTCTTAGAGACAGTGCTCATCTCACCCCGGCTTCCAAGATATGCCTAAATGCATTGTTTGATATCGAGAGGCGCATGCGCGAAGTGTTTGCTATATTCGTAGCAAATAGTTATAAAGTACTCATGCATACTTCTTTGACCGCTTGAACAAAAAGTACAGCGCTATATATTTTAGAGTGTTATTGTTGTTTGTCAAGACAGTTTAAATGATATACTGAAATGTGCATTCAGCATATATTTATTGTTTTAATGCAAAGGCGTTCAGGGACTTTAAGAGAACAGTTGAACATTTAACGGTGTACCCATGAACTCATAAACTTTGTTTCACTCCTCATCAAGCTGTTGAATGCTTCATTGTCAAAGAGGAATGGTCAACCAGTGTTTAAGTAAACAATTTGTTCAATATGAACGGTTTGAATTTACCTGAGGACGTTCGATTACAAACAGTGCAGATCTGAATGAGAGGGCTCACGGAGGAGATCTCTAATCTGGGTATACAGCGTCTACAAATGTCACCGGACTCATTTCCCGCGCTAAAGCGGCCAAATAAGGATATGTTCTACATAACGTAACACATTGGAATATCATATTTCATTTCTACATTTATTTGTTCCTGGAAAGAAATAAACAGCAATAACAGACTAGCACATTTAAAACAACGTCTGGTACCGGAGTTTAACCCTTTCAACGCTGAATATTCAAATGAACTATTCCAAAATTCAAACTGGTCAAGCGCACCGTGAATATTCTTGGATTTTAAAGAAAAGCACAAACAGTGAAAACCCATATGATAGGGCTCCTCCAAGATCCCCCTCATATGGGTCTTCACTGTTTTCAATGCCATTAGTGACTCGTTTCCCGAAACGAAAGAGTTCAGTACGCGTGCATCGTTAATACCAGTAACAAGTGTTCTTCGTCCTCCTAAGAGTTTTATGAGCTATAAAAGTGTCTGAAGTTTCTTTTTATGGACATTCCTTAGGGGAAACGGGAATATACAGTACTGCAATCAATCAGAAACGCGACAGTTCAAGTAAATCGGCATTAGCTGTGCCTATACCTAATTCTCAAGGTCACAAGTTAGTTGACCAAGAAAACAAAGTCTAATATGTGTCTGAGTACATTATACATGTAACCATCCAGACTGACAGTTTGTCTTATTTTAAACAATAGTTCTGCCATTGGCCATCAATCTTTATTATACTGCAAAGTAAAATCCTCGATTTTTATTGGTCAATTAGCCATGCATAAAAGCCGTGTATCCCTCTAAAGTCTGATGTATATACGGAGTCATGAGCAACAATGGAATTTTCCCCCTCGAGGGCCTCGCTTCATTGCTACAATAAAATAAAAATGGCCGACCAGCTTCACTTCGTCGATTCGATCCAAACAACAGCTCTCAAACGAAATAACAAGAGTTTGGGACGGAACAAAGTTATCCATTGAGACACATTTTTTTTATAGTTGTTGTATAACAATGCAAATGAACCCGATACGTGGCGAAGGTCTTATTCTGCTCTGATACTGAAAATGTTGTCAAAGCGCTTGTGCAAAAACTGATTATGCCCTAAACCCCCGCATTTACAAAGACAATCCACACCCAATTCGATTCGGATTTTATTTATGCACATGCACAGTACACGTACCTGTAAATTGCAGTATAGCCGCTCCTTCCAACGCCCATTTTTGAATATTATAAAACCGTCACTTTGACGTCATCGAAATGACGTCGGAATAGCGCCAATCGCTCTGTTAAGTTTAACCGTTCTCATGCTGAAAAATAGTGTCTGCTTGACCGCTAATATGCTGAAAGTTTTACTTACGTCTGATTCTTTCAATCCTTTGAGAAACTAATGCACTTGGAAGACCCCTTTCTATCCACAAATGTAATGAGCTGGTTATTATACAGATATTTTAAATAAGCCCTTACCTTACAGTATGAGGCCCCTGAGGGGAAGCGAAACGATGCCTACATTAACAACGCTAATTAACTGCTACAAATATTAAACTTTGCAGTATTAATAAAATCGTTATACAGATCATTGGCGGGATATCTGACTTTTTATTCCCTGCTGAGGAAAATACATGTAGCCCTCGCCTAACGGCTCGGTCAACATGAATTTCCTCAGCAGGAAACAAAAAGTCAGATACCCCGCCAATGATCTGTATAACTAATAATATATTTTCTCTTGTCATGTCCAAATCCGCATCAACAGCTTGTTTAATTTCTTATACTTTGCATTTAGATTAAGATCTGAAAATGAAACTGGATGAGCATAATTATTTATGAAATGTAGAGAGAGCATTTCCACTTTCTCTGTAAACACGTATCATATACATATACGTGTATGTTTTATATTTAACAATGTCCCTTATTATCTAATGGGCTATGACTTTAAATGGGCTATTTCTTTATTTTACCATAGCGAGTAACCCTCTCAGTCGAGTAGTCCCATCTTGAACAAAAGCAAAGCGCAATGCGAAATAAATTCCTTTTATTTATGTTTTTTTTCTTTCAACAAAATAACACTTCAGACGAAGTTGCGTTTAAGTCAGCAAACCACTTTGATACTGATGAATGGCTTACACATTCTCATCACAGAACTGGTTGAATGACGAACACTAATTGAAATTCGCCGTTTGAATTTAATCAGATGAAATTAGTTTAAAACACTTTATTTAACTCTTATTTCGCTACTTGAGACTAAGGTCGCATTTGCAAACCAGCTCAGGGTCCGTTCTCAAGCTTTTGATTGGTCAGATTTGAGTTCTCAAGCTTTTGATTGGTCAGATTTGATCCAAAGGCTCAAATCTGACCAATCAAAAACTTGAGAACGATCTCAGACTCAACTAAAAGTTTTATAAGCATGGACCCAGATCTATATCAGACGCAGAGTAACAAGGCGTCTCGCCAGGATCGAAACTGTCAGCCAATTGATCAATATCATATTTCATGACAGTTTGATCCTGTTTTCCTCAGAAGCTTGGTCAAGTCAGCAGATATTACTTTTCACAGCGGATGGACTCTTTCGCACCCAATGTCTCATCTGTGATTACCAATGCAAACAGTTTGGAGACACCTAGAAACTCGGCGTCTCATGTTGTTTGCAGATTCAACGAAGAAACCCAAAACAAAGGGAAACTGTTGCACACAACAACGTTTACAGACGACATCATTTGGCAGTGAAATACTTAACCCTTTCCTCCATGGATATTTATGTAAGAAATAATGACGTCACGAATATTAATTAGATCAATTTGTTATAAGAGCACACGGACACAGGGACTCTTGGTAATGGCAGAAACTGTAAGATCATATATATATATATATATATATATATATATATATATATATATATCACACGACAACAGAGCAGACCCTGATCAAATGGCTCCTTAAGGAGCCATCTGATGTAGGTCTACTCTGTTTGTAAAGGCGCATAAAAGGCTAATGTATGGAGTTAAGGGTTAAGATTCGGCGGCTATGTAACATGTCATGTGACGTAAGGAAAGTGTTGTCTGTATCGAATATATAGAAAAAATGATTACCGCGGAAAGCAACATAAACGCGCTCGCAATTCACCAGAAAATATCGATGTACATGTTGGTAAACAATTACAAAGTAGGTGTTCTCATTCGCATTTTATTTTAAGGTTTGACTGACCTGTTGTGGCAGCACCTGTTTTGAACATCCACATTATATTCTAAGCGTTGTTCCGAAGTAGATTCGGAAATTCGCCGAGCAAGTCCGTTGCTTTCCGTAGGTTTCTGTCTTGTAAAAGGTCGGCTAATTTGTAAGGATTTGACACTTTCAGATATCTTAGGCATGCTTTTAAATGATCAGACAAGAAAGACTGCCATATTTCTTTTAAGGGCATTTTTCTTATGCGCAGATTCATATATGTGATGTAACATGAATGACGCCATTAACCGTATCCTTATGCATATCAATGACATTCATAATTTTTGATTTTTAATATAAGCCATGATATCATATCTATGTGAATATGTATATTTAAAGTAACCTTTTTGTAGGTGGCATGTAGGTCCATTGGCCGGGTGTTAATGCCTTTGTATATGTGTGTGTACGTATAAGAATATGATGTAACACGTGTCACTATACTAAACAATTTACTACTACTACTATCTGTAATATTTAGCTAAAACATGTATTCCGTTTGAAAAGGGGTCATAAGCATTATTTGTCACAATAGGACTATATGTGTAACCTTTGGTGTGCAGTGAGTTGTGTGAAATATAGGCCGAATATAATTTTTTTTAGTTAAATGATAAGTGTTATAACACAGTACAATAAGAGTCATCCATTTATTAGACTGGCGGAAGCCAGTCTTTAGTACCGTAAATAGGTATCAGCAATCGTTCCAATGCCACGTCCGATTTAACATTTTTGTGTATTATTGCGCCATAGACGGATCTATATGTCTTATCGCATAGTATCAATACAGCAAAACCATTTACTACCCTTTGAACCGGAACTGCCGATCCGCCCCTGTCCTGTGATGTGTCTGCAATTCTAGGTCAAATGCTAATGAGGAGTTAAGCGGTTAAAAAAATAGTGCCTTTTGAAATCTAACTCGTATCATCATGGAAGTGATCCGAAGAATTCCTATATATTTTGGGCAAGAAAAGTAAACTAAAATATTTTGAAACCATTACCAAAACGGGAAGAGAATACGAGCAAATTATAGCATTGAAGCGGTCACATGAATGACATGATCAAAGCGTTTGTAGAAGTCTCACACGCGCTTGAATTGACAGACCTTTCATCCAAAACGACGTAAGTATTTTGTCATATTTACACAATGTTTAAGTCTTTAAGCGTCGTCTGCAAATACTGTCATTGGTAGAATTGTCGTGTTTCTAGTAGGTGATTCCTTACAGTTGTGATGTGAAATACGGCACAAGGCTGACCGCATGGTCCAAACTTCACATAAATGACTTTTGATATTGAGTTCTATTAGAATTGCTAAAACATCGGATCCATGAAGAACTCTGGTTGCTATGGCAACAAAACGAAACATCTTGAGAAATCTTCTCCAAACCCATGGGTCAGATCTGAATGATACTTGACAGAAATAGTCTTCTGATAAATCTCTGCCAAAATTTCTAAAATGATGTTGATATCTCAAAAGACATGACTGCCAGGGGCGGGGCGGGGCTACTTTTTCGCAAGTCTTTCAACGATTTCAGTGCTTTGATTCATTCTACGTTGATCATCTTGCTTCTACTGATGTTTTGAATGTACGGCGACTGTATTGCTAAAGTTTTGAATCGTATTACTTTAATCACTGTTTCGTATTTAACCCTTATCCCACAAAGCGCGACACGACTGTAATTTTACAGCTAGCTTGAATCCAGATGAGACGCCGAGTAACTCGGCGTTTCATCTGGATCCAGGCTAGTTGTCAATAATTTCTCAACAACCTGGACGAATCTAAGAAATTACAAATTGCAGTCGATCAGATTTGAAGAAGATATCAACACGTGCAGCAGGATTGAGATCGTAATTGAATCAGATATGTTTATCTTCCAGGATTTCTAGTATTTTCCAAGCTGGTTCTTTCCAATGAAAACATAATGATATACTTTATAGGTCTTTGTAAACACAGTAGACCCAGTTCAGGCGGCTTCTGCAGATGATGACTGTTGTGTTTGACTATGGAATCATGACTATAATTACGTTTGTGATTTCTGAAATGAACATTCCTGTGTTCATATGTTGTCATAAGATAAGCTAATTAAAATTCTTCTTTTATCACATGCCTATTGAACCGGTTAATGGTTATTAGAAATGGGATCAACAATATTTAGTGAAAACAATTTATCAACGCGTCAACCACAACATCATGTTACCCGTGACACTCTGTGCAAATTAAACTTTCTTCCGCTTTCTAACAAAGCAAATTCTAAGCTATAATTATAATATTTACTGCCAAACAGCTTGGATCCTGATGAGATGCCGAGTAACTCGGGATACTATTAGCACCAGACTTGTTTGGAACGGCAATCAGCCGTGATTACTATGTAACAAATTACAGCCTTAGTAATAGTCTACCCGTGTATCGTATAAATAAATCTACACCAAATGTTGTACACACACAACTGTATCATGGAATATGCCTTCCACCAATATTAACCCTTTCGCTGCCAAACTCTGTCGTCTGCTAACTTTGTCGTCTGCTACAAATTTTCATATTTTTGATTTTCTTCATGTTTGTTTCAAAACATAGTAACAGTAATAAACAGTTTGTATCCTGATGAGACGCCGAGTTACTCGGCGTCTCATCTGGATCCAAACTGTTTGCATAGGTAATCACAGATCCGGTATTGGCATCGAAAGGGTTAAAACTATATACATGTATATTTATAAAATATTTTCGATTTTTAAATATTAATACTCTTCAAAGATGAGGGCTTAAACTACTTAAAAATTTACGGACATATTCGGCCAAACTCCGATTGATTCCTATTCGATTTCGGAACAACGGTGTTCACAACAGTGGCTGTCAATGGTCAGTAGAAAGTGAATTAAACGCCAAAAAGAACGTATGTTGTCACCGAATCCACGAAAACAGATTTTGGAGAATGACGAACGCGAATTTGGTGATTACCGTAGCAAACAATTTCGTTTTATACATACAAGCGCCTCTTTTATTAGTATGATCTTCAGAACTAAGTAAATTTCCAGTCACGTTGATTCCAATTACTAAGGTATTTGTTAAGCAAAACTGGCGGAGATACAAGCATAATACGTCTTTAAGCGATACTATAGATAGTTTATTCCATTTAATGCTGTCTATGTTACTTTTTCTTTCAAAGAGTCCGATATTCTGGAAATATTCAAGTAAACCGACACATACTCTATCACCAATATAAACCTTAAATTATACATTATTTCTACTCAAATTTAAGGCCATAGATAATATGCAATGCGAGCGTTTGTTTGAATAGAGAAATGTTATAGTGTGAATGAACGTTATTATATATTCCCTGTGGAATAAAACTCTACTGAAATTTATTAAAACCTCTACAGCAAAATGCCAAAACCAGTGCAGTGTAGTAATGCAAGCGTAAATCTAGTTAGCAGAGGCATTCATGGCGTTCGTTACGATAATGTCACGACTAATGAGGAGAGAAGAGCACGGACAAGAGCTGTAGATAAGAGGGGTACATGTATTTCAGAAATCTAGAAAAAAACATTTCTGTATATTTTCCCGCCATATCCTATTCTGCTGCCGCTCATTAGAATTGCCTCTCTAGTAAGATAGGTATTGGCTAAGAGAAAAATTGATAGTGTATATGTGTATAGTAAAATCCCTCTAAACCGAAGTTCTAGTGGAGAAGAATACAGACATTTTAGGCAGGTGGCTGCTTAATGTAGGGTGAATGTTATGCAGAAAGCTCCTCAATGAGTTTTCTGCATGACCTTCACCCTACATTAAGGTGCCACCGGTCTCCAATACCGATATTTACACTTATTTTAACGCCCGGTTTAGAGAGGTTTTACTTATCTAATCTACATCTCTTTCGAAGATGATAAGCATTGATCACCAAGATACCAACTGAAAAGCATCGTATGATCTGTCACCGTTGTTGTTAGTGATACATAGGAGACACCATGTGTACACTGGCATATATTATAACAGTGCATTTCCAAAACTAGAACTGACTTAGGTCTGCACTTATTGCATTTCAGATTTACGTTGATAACACTCAAATATCAATAAACATAACAGTATGGCAATATTTTTGTTCTTTTATTTACAAATATATATGTATATACACATTGACACCTCTATAAGATTACCCCTTAATTAATCATCATGCGTGACTTTATAATAAGGTGGCTGTTTCGTGTAGAATAAAAGTAATGTAAACAACTCTACATAATTATACAGCTGAACTTCGATATCAAAGGTCCATACAAATTACTTCGAGATAACAAGGTTCGTACTATCCGATTTGTTGTCTTAACAATTTCTCAAGTTAACAGCTTAATGTAGGACTAAGGTAATACTGAAAGCTCCTGTATGCGATTTCAGCATTGCGTTCCATCTGCATTAAGCTGTTACGCGTGTTTCTATACATGCGTAGAGGTACATTTTAGAACAATTCTGTATTGTAAATTTTGGGAGGACCGAATGTTTACATCGAGTTATCTCAAGCTTCGAGTTTTCCGAGTTCGAGATATCGAAGTTCAGATGTAGATCGTCCTGGATTAACCCATTTGCTCTCACGATCCCATATATGGGACGTATGCAAACAGTGTATACTCTGATCAGACGCCGCATAATGCGGCGTCTGATCAGAGTCTACACTGTATGCTGATTGGAATTTCAATATAAAACTAAAACGAAATTAAAAATTTAGGTCAGGCACCCCTTAGATAAAAAATGGACTAGTCCAATATATAAACATGGAATAATCCACTTGGAGCAAATGAGTTAATATGCCACATACATTAATCCTTTATCTAAAAAAAAACCCTTTTGACGCATTTGCAAACAGAGCAGATCCAGATCAGATGGTTCCTAAAGAAACCGTAAAAATTGGGTCTAAACTGTTTGCTTATGATTTTTAAAATTGTCATTCTACATTTTTTGCCATGGCCAAAAAAACCTGTATTCAAATACCAATTAAAAAATCGGCTAATATGGTATCAGGATGCAATTATTCCTCATATGAAAAGTCACTGGGCAAATAAATGACCAAATGGTATACGGCAAACCTCAATGTACACTCCTTAACCCTTTACTCCATAAATACGCCTTTCTACGCATTTGCAAACAGAGTAGACCCAGATCAGACGGCTCCTGTAGGAGCCGCCTAAACAGGGTCTGCTCTGTTTGCTTGGCTTATGAAATAATATAGTTTGTACTGTTTTACCATGGCCAAAGCTTTTCTTTTTTACATTTATGATTATAAATATTAAGATAATTAGGCAGGTGGCTGCTTAATGCAGGGTGAAAGTCATGCAGAAAGCTCTTAGATGAGCTTTCTGCGTGACTTTCACCCTGCATTAAGCTACCACCTGTCTCCAATACCGATATTTAAAGCAAATTTAACGTCTGTTTAGGAAGGTTTTACTCTATCGAAATTCTTCTGTACTAGAATACTGTATATTGTTTCTTTTTTCCCAATTAAATTTGACAATATTGGTTTGGTTTGTTTCTGAAAATGAAAACATGCCAACCATAATCCTCTCTTGCTACCTTAACCCTTTCCCAGTGTATTCCAGTGTATGTGTATTCCAGAGTTCAATGCCTACTGGATATTCATGGACAAAATAGTTATAATGATATATGGAAGGTGCAACATTGTATCCATTTTAGACAGTAAAGAAACAGATCTATCAAATTCTATAAGCAAACAGATCAGACCCTGATCAGACGGCTCCTACTCTGTTTGCAAATGCGTGAAAACGCGTATATATGAGGGAAAGGGTTAACCCCTACCCCGTTGTGAAAACAGAATGCTTCTTAAATCTAGATCTGGTTCAAGTTTCACAACTTCCTATTCGACCACGCTTTTGAGAAACTATTGACCACATTTCAAATAGCTTGGGTACTGTTGAGAGACGGGGTTATTTGGCGTCTCATGAAGATCCAAGCTTTTTGCAAATGCGATCCAGGTTACAATAGTGGGGTATAACTTAAGTAGCTGACGTAGCAGGAACTAGTGAAGATTCTGATCAGACGCCCCCTTTAGGAGCAGTATGATTTGCGTCGGACCAATTTGGCTATAGTTGTCTGCCCAAATACTCAAGGTGGTTTGAGTATGCAATAAAACCCCTCTAAACCCGACGTTCAATTTAATATAAATATTGGTCTTGGAGACAGGTGGCAGATTCATGCAGGGTGAACACCATGCAGAAAACTCCTCTATGAACTTTCTGCAAGAGTTCACCCTGCATTAAGCAGTCGCCCGTGTAACAGTATCTATATTCTTCTCTACAAGGAATCCGGTTTAGAAGGGTTTAAGTGTATAACATTTAGTCTTCATATTTTGGAAAATAGAGAATGTTCACTTGACTTCAATTCACAATTGCAAATAAATTATTTAATATTAAGCCTGCTGTGAAAGATGCCCTTTACAACATTGTTCCCAGTTTCAATTCTCTAATTCAACATGTCTTGTAATTCATTAAAAGAAAACACCTTTTGATCTTGACGAGAGGTCGAGTCTTTGGCTCATCTGAATGCATGCCATCTGCATTGGGCGTAGCGAATTTGTACGCGTAACGTGTTAATAAATAACCAATTTCCTACTAAGCACAATCAAACTGACAAATGCAAACAACTTGGGTCCAGATAAGACACCCGATACGAAAGGTTTAACAGTTTCCCTCATATAAATGCCTTTTTACGTATTTGCAAACAGAGTAGGCCCAGATAAGACAGCCGTCTGGTCAAGGTATGCTCTATTTGCCATTGACATGATATAGATCTGATTCTACAGTTTTTGTCAAAGCAAAAGCTTCCCTTGAAAAAGTTTGCATTAAAAAACTTCGAGCTAATAAATAGTCATGTTGTCATTAGTTCTTCCATAAATACTGAAAAGGGAATGGGTTAAACGAATCCAAACAAATGAAGAATTGCTCCCGGTCAGAACAGGAGCAGACATCATTTTTTTTTAAAGAGAGGAATGGTGTTAAACCGAACGTTAAATTTAGTAAACAATGTAAATATCAGTCTTGGAGACATTTGACAGCTAAATGCATGACTTTTATTTACCCTGCATTAAGCATCCATCTACCTAGTAGTACAGTAAAACCTCTCTAAACCGGAATTCTAGTAGAGTAGAATTTAGATTCTTTTTGGAAGGTGGCTGCTTAATGCATGGCGAAAGTCATGCAGAAAGCTCTTAGAAGAGTTTTCTGCACGACTTTTATCCTGCATTAAGCTGCCACCTATCTCCAAGACCTATATTTATAGTAAATTTAACTTCCATTTAGAGAGGTTTTACTGTATTGAAATTCTTCTGTACTAGAAATTCCGGTTTATAGGGATTCTGTTGTTTCTCTTTCCTCAACTAAATTTGTCAATGTTGGTTTGGTTTGTTTCTGAAAATGAAAGCATGGTCTTCTTCGGTTGTAATAATAATTACAAGTTAATGAGCATTATTAGTATTCCTATCCTAGGTGTCACTACCGGGTATTCTGTATTCTCTGGACATTAGGTCGTGAAACTGTTTGTGAGCTGGGCGATGTGGTTGTACCCTTCGTATACCATCACTGTTCACCTTTAACTCAATCCTCAGCCTTGGAAACAGCATGTTCATTTTCCCGTACATATCCTCGTCCGACGAGCAGGATGTCGGTTTTCGATGTGTGCAGCTTCTTAATGCTAGTCTTAACCCAGTTCGGAATTTTGGACTCATCCACAAGTAGATCAATGGGTTATAGCAACTATTGCTCATCGATAGCCAGTGAAAGCATAACCACAATATTGGAACGTAGACATTGTTATAAATACTTGGGTTGTATTCGCCGACAAGCGTTATTGTGTGTAAGGGCAGCCAGCACAAGGCGTAAAACAGCACAACTGTAATCATCATTTTGATCAGCTGAAATAGAAAAAAAATGAAGACAGTAATTTAAACCAAAGGCAACTGTTTATTCTCATCATAACAGCAATCTAGCTGTATACTAGATATATAAATATCTACTTACAAATATCCACGAATTCTAAATATATAACTAATGTTATTATATACTTATTTTCAATATTAAAGAATGAAGTTTATTGATATGAGACACGATATGTAACGTATGGTAAAACAGAACAGACCCAGATCAGACAGCTCTCATATACACATGTACATGTAGGAGTTGTCTGTTGTGGGTTTTCTTTGTATGCGAGGGCGTAACAGCGGGGGTTATAAAATACAGATTAACACTTTGAAAGCGTAAAGCGATTGCACTTTGTATTGCAAAAAGTGCGATCCAGATCCGAAGGCCCATATATCAGATCGGGGTCTGCACTGGTTTGTCAATGACATTTATGCTTTCATACTGTATGGATTCTATCCCAGAACAATCATGGATTTTTCCAATCCGAACAAACAGGGTTGAAAGGGTTAAAAGAAATCTATGTCGGGGTATTAAGACGTGTCGAAGTTTAACACTTTCACTTCTGGAATTTCAAAGTGGAATAGTCAATCGTGGTTTAACCCTTCTCAGAAGGATCCTCTACTAACCATCTGATCTGAGTTTACACTGTTTTCAAATGACAGTCCCCGTGTTTAGAGCATTTAAAGGGTTAAAATTGAATGACATTTACGGATAAAGTTCCTAGATACGTTTGCTGCATGCCGTACGTTCCCTATAAAGCACCCACCTTATTTTAAAGACAATCGAGTTTATTTATTAACCCTTTACCCAATAGCCTGTTTCTAGTTTTGAAGACATATGACCACTTAAAGCAGGTTGAAAGTAAAGCAGAATGCGCCTTAAGGCGCATTCTGCTTTACTTTCAGCCTGCTTTAAGCTACCATCTACTAGGATATAGAAAATATTTATTATGCAATATGTTCATGACTGTATGAATTTGAACTATTTTCTTCAGCGGAGGAATAAATCAAACACGCGAAAAGCCGCTTCTATCAGGTAAAGGATTAAGGAGCGCTACAGAGCTGTTTTATTGTACATTCAAAGATTGTCCCTGAAACACTAAGTTTTATTTAAAGAAAAACATTTTCTACAAGTGTACTACAGAAATAAACCGCTGCATGCTTATTATGCGTTTCATGTTTTAGCGTGCACATTAAAATACAAATTATTAAGCTCATAAACACGCATTTCTACGCCTTTGCAAACATAATAAACTCAGATCAAACGGCTCCTATAGGAGCCGTATGATCGGGGTCTGCTCTGTTTGCTTATGATATTACAAGTATATAAATATGATTCTACAGTTTCTGTCATGACCAAAAATGCACGTGTCTCTGTGATAGTATAATCATTTTATCTAATTAGTATTCATGATGTCATTATTTAATAAGTGAATATTCATGGAGGATTGAGTTCGATCATACTTCAAACTCCGTACTGCTTCAAAATGAACCAACAATAACAACATACTAGCAAATAAATTATACAGTTATTCTAAAAGACATTAGTGAATAGCGAAGACAAACCCATCACAATGGTCTGCGCAGTGTGTGTAATGTATTAGTTAAAACAGCTATTTCATTGAAAATAGAAATAAGGAAATATAAACATTGTTTTAATGTAATTACCCTCTTTGTAGCGAGTAACGTAAACAATGTTTTTTTTTCCATTTCAGATTTTATATGATAATCGTGTAGTATAATGACAATGAATATTGTGCAAATGGATTAAAATATGGATATGTATATTATGTCCATATCAAGCATACCTAAAATACACTGATCAGACGGCTTTTAAAGGAGATATCGGTCTACCCTGTTTTCCTATGAATTCAAAAGACAGCATGCCAAAGTAAATGCTATGCATGTCAATCCAAAAAAAGACCTGGCTGACCAGATACACAACATGTGATGAGAGTCTAGTCTGTATGCAAAAGTGAAGGTAAACAATACCATATACCCTGACGAAACACGATGAACATCCCTGGTCAATCAGGGCGTGCCCAACGCAGTGGCTGACTGGCCCTTTGACCAAGTCAATATGCTTTTCTGCCCTTGCTAGTAATCTTTAGCCTGCTAGAGATGCATTTTGGCGCCTTAAAATCAGATAATAAATCTTAGATGATGAACCATATACCGAGAAAGTGTAGTGTTCATTATGAGATACTGTGGAAATTGCTATAAATCAATGAATTCAAATCCAGTTTATTAAAATATGCAGTAAAACATGTCTTAAGAAGTGGCCAATCAATTATTTAACAGAGGAGTATTAATCAAAGTACTGACAGTACTGAAGGTTTCGGACATAATATATATTTATTATATTGATTGTTTGCTGTGGATTTTTCTGAAAATCATGTCAGTAGTTTGGAAGACATTTCAAGACTTGTTTTATGAACATGTCACACACAGTGCAATTCCAATAGCTCAACTTGCCACTTTGTGCCAATAGAGCCAAAATTGATGTTTAATGTAGTATAGAACCATCACTGCATTATTTGAAAGTAAGGGTCATACTTCTGCTACTATCTGGTGGACCATAACAGTAATTAGCAAGCATCATTCACTTATCCATATATACACTTCCACCAATTTTAGACATATTCCTTATGATTCTAAATACCCTACACAATAATTGCCAAATATACTGTGGGGTGATATTAACAATATGACAAATTATAAAGTAACAAATATATTTCAACTTAGCATGGCAGGATACAACAGGGAAAATAAAATTAACTAGAAAATTGTTTCTGATGCACCACTCCCCCTAACAATAGTGTCCTATATCAAGCACTTTTGACTATGTGTTATACAGTGAAGAAAATTTCAGAGTCCCATAACTCTGGTAAAATGGTCAGAGCAATAATTACATTCTTTAGGAAAATCTTCACATTAAGGTTGACAGCTTATCATGGGTGAAAATTTGAAGTAAAACCTCCCATTGGTATATGGGTTGTTAGACACATAATATTGTTTCACTTTATATTATATAGTGAAGACGATTTCAGGGCTCCATATCGGGTACAATTTGTCTGAGCAAAATAAGCCTTTCTGTGCTTTTGCAAACAGAAAAGACCCTTAATAGTTTATCCATGCCTATACCTTGTCTTTTTGTGTGATTGTGTTGTATTTTCTTACTTCTTCCTGAGGAGACTGCGAGTGTGAGTCTGTTCAGGGTCAATTTGTGAGTCTGTGCTGCAAACAATACATACCCCGATCAGTTACCACAACTGGCCAGGGTATTTGCTATTTGCAGCATCATACATGTAACAAGTATATCAATAAATGATATAATTAAAAATAAATTATAGTCATACATGCAAATTACAGTTAGTGCTGTAGTAAACACTACAGACCCTGATCAGTAACCGGCGTCATAGAAATAAATGATATGAATTAGAAATAAATTACATACATTACTATAAGATACTATAAGACACTATAAGATACTATAAGCCTGACACGTAAATCAATAAATGATGAAATGTATATAAATTAAAAGATAAGAAAGTGCTTTGTCTCATTTTGTTTGCCTTTCTCCTTTTTTTCATTTTAATGATTTTTCAATAATATAAAGGATACAAAAACCCTTGTTTCCTTTTAATAGTAATTGTTAATACTACCATCCAAGCTACTTAAACAATAAAGGCTGGCAAAGTGGGACACCCTGTTTGGATTCAGATCTAATACCAAGTAACTGTCTGACCAAAATCTAAACTGTGTACAACTTGTGACAATTTTGCCTTAGGTCAAAATGCCTAAAACTGATCTTTTAGAAATTCAAATGATGACAAACCTGAAGCAGGCGATATTACAGATTTCTACAGCTTGCTTAATCCTTATAATGCTGAGTGATGTTTCGTTTGCAACAATTGACGTCTGCTTCAATTCTTCAATAAACTTTCTTTCATTTTATGCAAAAATATGATCAAGATGACAAACAGTTTGGATCCCGATGAGACGCAGAATTATGTGGCCTCTCATCTGGATCCAAACTGTTTGCATAGGTAATCACAGTTTCGCCGCTAGCGTGCAAAGAGTTAAGCGTATGACCTCTAGAGATTTTAGCATGATGTAACAGTTGCCCTGCACTACTGACCACCAGTGCGCTGTAACCTTTATACTGTAAAGGACGTAAAGAACAGAAGAAGTCTATTTAACCCTTAATTTCCCCATATAAACTTGTTTTCATGCATCTGCAAATAGATTCGACCCAGATCAGACAGCTCGCTCCCATAGATTCAGGGTCTGCTCTGTTTGCTAATGGATCCACCTTCCATATTTCATTATAAATATTTTGTAAGATTCCGGAACCGGATTGTAAGCCAAGCACTGCACATGCGCGTATTCTCTTAGGGGGATTCCCGCTAGGTAGCGCTCGTGCAATAGGGTTTTCCGCCATAGTTTGAGTCGCAATCCATTTTATAAGGATTTCGGCAAAAGCCGAAACCCTAAAAAGCAGTGATTACTTACATTTGTAACATAGGGGCAAAAGTTACAGACCTTTCTGCATTAGCTCTGTCCTGCATTAAGCTTCCACTTGCCTTACTGACTCATTATTAACCCTTTCCCTGTTCTATCTTTATTACCAATTTTAATACCTACTGAATATTCATGGGCAAAAAAGTTATAACGAAATATGGAAGGTGGAACACTGTAGCCATTTTAGAAAGTAAAGAAACGGATATATATCAAGTTTCATTAGCAAACAGAGCAGACCTTGATCAGACGCCTCCTATAGTAGCCGTCTGATCTGGGTCTATTCTGTTTGCAATTGCTTGAAAACACGTTAATATGAGGGAAAGGGTTAAACCAGCATTTGATATTCTCGCTTGAGAGAAGGTACTATTGTAAATACGTTTGAACATACAGTCTAAAGATGTCCTTTCAAATATACATATGTCGTTAAGTTAGTTTGCTATTCTTAACCATAGGCAGAATTGGTAGTTTGTGTTTATTACTTTCGTATTCCGTTGAGGTATTTGCTCTCGAGATAATTAAGGTTGAATATTGTGTTGTATACACACTTCAAGCGAAGGCAATCGGAATATTAATTATTTCGCTTCTAAGTGTAGTGTTGTCTGCAAAATGTGTCGTCTACTATAGTGTACATAATTACAGAGTCAGACAGTCTTGGTCCCCATGAACCGCCGAGCTACTTGACGTTTCTTCAGAAGGCAGATTATTTTCAAATGTGATCACAGTTTCCTTGACACTGGCAGTGAAGAAGCCTTTCAGTGTCTATTGCAGGGTGTGATTGACTGTGTGTTGTGTCGACGGTCGGTGTATATATAACGTTAGGGGTAGGGTTTCACTAAATGAATTGCTGATATTGCAGTTTTAAATCTTAGTCCGTATAACCCTTTCGCTGCCAATGTCGGATCTGTGATTACCTATGCAAACAGTTTGGATCCAGATGAGACTCGGCGTCTCATCTGGATCCAAAATGTTTGTTACTGTTACATGTACTATGTTTTTGAAACAAAAATAAAGAAAATCAAAAAAATGAAAATTTGTAGCAGACGACAAAGTTAGCAGACGACAGAGTTGGTAGCGAAAGGGTTAATCATTAACCCTTTACTCCATGAATACTCATGTAAGAACTGTTCATTACATTTTATAATGGCATAAACAGACATGTAGTTTATCCATGCTCTCAAAGCTCTGATCAGGGTCTGCACTGTTTGTTTCACACATAATTACTTTGCATATGACTATTAAACACAATTATTTTTAAGAATATACTAATCTTATTCCGATTCCTCCTACAAAATGGCGGAAAGAAATGATGGACCATGTGAAAATAAGGTTAACGTTGATGAATTCCAATTTAAGACTGGCGTCCAATCGTTATTCTCTGCAAACTGCTTCAGACCTTAATTACGTCCTGTGCTCAAAGTTCTCTTCGAATGAAACCTAGTTTGTCAGAATAGACGAAATTGGATAAGACAAACTATATTTATATTGGGTGCTTGGTTAGGAAAAAGTAATCAACTGATAGAAACCGTTTGAAACTAGACAAGAAATTAAACTTTCAGAAATTGTTAGGAAAAGGTGCCTCAATATTCCACATAGTTATTCTTGTGCTGACATGTTTGTTTTATGTTAACACCCTTTTCTGCTACCATTTAACTGATTTCCGACTCGTTCAAGCCTGAGTCCGAGGATATAAACATCCCCAGTCTGAGTTTGAGATCATTCTCAAGTATCTCATTGGTCAGACTTTGAGCAAGCTCAAACTCTGATCAATCAGGATTTTGAGATTGAGCTCAGACTCAAGCAAAACGTTTTATAACTTCTGGGTCTTGGTCCTTATAAGGCGCATATTTACCTTGCATGTCATTTGGATCCACGCTGTTTTCAGAAATTGTTAGGAAAAGGTGCCTCAATATTCCACATAGTTATTCTTGTGCTGACATGTTTGTTTTATGTTAACACCCTTTTCTGCTACCATTTAACTGATTTCCGACTCGTTCAAGCCTGAGTCCGAGGATATAAACATCCCCAGTCTGAGTTTGAGATCATTCTCAAGTATCTCATTGGTCAGACTTTGAGCAAGCTCAAACTCTGATCAATCAGGATTTTGAGATTGAGCTCAGACTCAAGCAAAACGTTTTATAACTTCTGGGTCTTGGTCCTTATAAGGCGCATATTTACCTTGCATGTCATTTGGATCCACGCTGTTTGCAAATACCAATCAGGTTAGGCTTAGCAGCAGGACAAAGGCTGAGTACATTTGTATGTACCAAATGTATATAAAACAAATATGATTTTAATAGTAGTAATGCGGTTAATTGTAGAAAGTTTGAACACTAAAACATATATTTTATCGGTCTTTAAGACATGTTGCAGCTTAATGCAGGGCGAATGGCATGTAGAAAGCACCTCTAGGACCTTTCTGTGTGACGTTTAACCTGCATTAAGCAGCCAATTATCAAAAGTGCATCGATTCGCCATTACTAACATTTTAAAGTATCGAGATTTCATTGTCAATGTACTATATATGTATGGTACAACTGAAAAATAGATTCATCCGCGAGCTGGGGCCATGTTATGAGCATCTGATGCGAATTCAAAAACTCAGTTTATGATGGATCAGGAGTATATTGCTATACGTATGTTATACCGAAATTTATCGCTAATGTACGGTATCATAAATACTTTGCGTTCTACCTCAATTAGCGTTAGTAGCTGTAATCTGTGCATGGATTTAAAAACAGCTTGCGACTGCACTTTTTTTAAAGAGAACATTAGTTAAATGCAGTTATGTGCCATGTAATCATCTGTGTAATACCGTTAGCTTATTGCATGCATGTATGCGCCAGTATGATATTGATACTAAAATGTCTGGCAGGAGATGCCATGTGTAAATGAGCAGGACACGCACCTCATTGTTGTTTGTATGTAATATCACCCTAAACGTATAGACAAACTTAGGCAAATGGTACAGACCAAGTTCTAACGGCTTACAGGGAACCGTTTGATCAGGGTCTACACTATTTGCTACTAAATCAGTATACTAATCTAAAGTTATACAAATGAGGTCAGATTGAAATATGGCATTATGTGTCCGAATATATAGGGTAAGTTCAAATTAATTTTGCCCCTTTTCTAACTAGGGCATTAGTTATATACGCGTACTCATAAAGCATCTTTTGTGCGGGTGTTTCTATCGGAAATTCATATGTTAATGCATTGGCTGTACGTTATCGTAGTATGTGGTCCAGGAGCGGGCACAGTAAATATTACAATTATGACAAACGATGCGTTACGTTGATGTATGAAAGACGTATATTTCATAAAGTCTAATTGAAACAAAATACTACCACTGACTTATATTCGAAGTAGTGTTATTTTGTTTTCTTTTAATTAGACTGGAATGTTTATGAACAAGCTAACATATGTGATTGATCTAAGACAGCCGTAATGCAGCAGCGAATTGTTTCATAAAGATAGCGTTAAGAAGAAACTAACATACTTGTAAAAGCTGTGAAGGCAATTGAATAGTTTTCACACAATCATCTTTACGAGTGACAAAAAGAGAAAGAAAGAATAAGATGTTGATGAGTTTTTTTTAAACGTTTAGTAGTTTTTTAAGTTAATTAAGCATGTACAGGCGTCGTTCCTCATACAGTAAGACCTCTCTAAACCAGACGTTCAATTTAGCATACATATCGATCTTTGAAACAGGCTTCATGCAGGGTGAAAGTCGTGCAGAAAGCTCCCTTAGGAGCTTTCTACACGACTTTAACCCTGCATTAAGCAGCCACCTGCATAAATACATCTAAATTCTTCTCTTCTAGAATTCCGGTTTAGAGGGGTTTTACTGCATAGCTTTTTTAAACACTTATACCGCTGCCCGTTACTTGACTGGCACATTTGCAAAACAGCATTGATCCAGTCGACAGTCTAATCAAGATCCAGACTGTTTGACACTCGGCCAATATTTTCTATAAAGCTTGATTGAATCGAAAAAAGTCAACGTTGCAGAGGATTCAAATTTTAAAGGATACAGAGCTACAGATCACGATGTGTACTCAAATACTAAAATCCTTATTTCTCCACCAAACCCTATACTGTGACCTCTCTTTAGAATCGTCTCGAAGAGACGATTCTAAAGAGAGGTCACAGTATAGGGTTTGGTGGGGGAAATAAAGGTGCTATGCTAGAAAATGTCTAAATTTACGCATCTTATCTGGAGCACTGTCATCATATTTTATTTATCACAGCGGGATAAGGGTTAAGAATCTGCAAATGTCAGGTAATACATATACATGTAGTTCGCTGTAAGATGTAACAATGCAGCTCAGCTGTAACCCTCGATGTGCGGGAGCCGATTATATAAGACCTTTGTAAACAGCGTAGACCCAGATTAAAGAGTCCTTAAGGTAACATATTGGACAGGGTCTGCAATTTGTCATTTAAATCATTTTGTCAGTGATAACTATTAACACATGTAAATTTCTTTGTTAAATTAATATTCATAAAGGGTGGGTCCAGTTTTAATTATTCAGCAAATTAATGATTAACCCTTTCGGCGTCAAATTTCTAATGGTCATCTGCAATCCAATTTTGTTAAATAATTCGGTAAAATGAGGAAATAAGATAAATAAATCAAATTTCAAGGGAATATTGCACAAATATAGAAAAAAGTTTGAGACAAAAAGTGAGGTCCCCTGATCAGACGCTGCCTTTTTAAGGCGGCGTCTGATCTGGGTCTGCACTATTTGTCGTGATGCATTTTTGCGACACTGGGAGTGAAAGGGTTAAGCGTTAACTTTTGATTTGTTACTATTTTCACTTACTTTCGACTCGTTCAAACGTTTAAGAAACTATTGACCAAGTGTCAAACAGCTTGGGTCCTGGTGAGATATCGAGCCATTTGGCGTCTCATGTGGACCCAAACTGTTAGCAATTATCTTAACTCTCTTAAAATATCAGAAGGAAATATTGAACTATCCAAAACGATGAATGATAATAGCATGCCAATAAATCGATTAAAAATGATGATAAAATGATAATCATTCGGTGCATTCAATATAACATACTTAATGTCACAAATGATTTTACAAAATGTGTATATTAAGTGATTGCAAATACGAACGTCGTTTTCAGGACTTAGTGTTTAACATGAAAACAAGTATGTCTTTTTTATATTGATGGTTGTTTTTATTTTCCGCTTTCTCTTTCTTAATAAGCGATATATCTCATTTCGGGATGGCAGAGGTTTCATATAATAACCAGCAGAAGTCTATCCCTTTTGCAAGTATTCATGTGCAAGAATATCTCCCTATAACAGCAATCGTTTGAATAAACACAATGGTCGCTAATGCAAAATGTTGCTTAATACAGAAATCTTAAAAGAACACGTTGCATAACTTTTGTTCTACATTAAGCTACCACCTATCTTAACCCATTTCAGTTGATATATATATCGACTGAAAGGGAGCACTAACTAGAGAAAATGTATAAATTTTAGAATTGGATAGTTCTATTTATCACAATGGTTTAAAAAAAACACGGACTGTGGCAGACAAGTTAAACGGCGTCAGTATAAGGGAATGGGTTAACAATCCAAGACATGTCAAATGTAATGCAGAAATCTCCTTCATACTTTTGACCTGCATTTAGGTACCATCTGCGTTACAAACCCATAATTAGACCTATTTTTGATGGCCGCTTACTTCAGGTTGTACATAGAATTTACAGTTTAGTGTCATTCACGAAACATATTTATGCCCACGGTAATACAAAGAAAATGTATATGGATAAACGTAATATATCAAATAAATGTCTGTATGTATAGAAAATTCTGGTCAGCGACAGACATGAAGTAAAGAAACAGCCTACTTGGGTTACGAAAAGCCTTTCAGAACCTTTAAGGAGAATGATATATTAGATGCGTAACGCTCTGTGTCGTCTAGAAAATATGATAATGTGTGCGGTTACGTGACTGGTAAAGATATTGTGTTAAGATACGTTACTACGGAAGAATACATTGACCCCCTTAAGTACTTGTAACTGAACATGAAAACCAATATGTTGTATATATACACACTAAGCGAGCTTCGGAAATTGAAGTTATACGTATAATTTCTTTTTTACTATGCAGTTCTGATGTCCATTATATTATACAGATTACTAATTCTGCTTACATTAACAGGCTGCTATTTATATAAAGCACCAAATGTTAATTCAAACAAGACATCATATTGCAAACAAAAGTAAAAATAAATAAGTACTGCAACGATCACTTTAAACTGTTTTTAAACTGCCTTATGTAAAGTTGCCGGTCATTGTTTAACTATCCACAAATAGCGCACTGCACATCGTATCGTGTACTTAATTATATGCTTAACTTCATATATAATCGCTTATTCGGACGGGCGAGAACAAACTATGTATGAAAAAGGAGAAACGAGACAATACATGGATGACTTTGATACGGAGCATTTATTAAAATTTCGGAACAAACACTGACTGTAGAGGCTGCTGATTGGCTGAGGGAGAGTCACAGATCATATATATATATATGATTGGTTGCAGCTCCTAGCAGTCCCGGTGGATCGCTAAATTATTATAATGGGGTAAATACGGTTTACCCCATTATTCACTTTTCCATAACATAAATACTTTTTTATGTTTACTATAAAATTCATTCATGCTTTACTTTATATTGTCGCTTTTTTGAAGTGTGGAAATGAAATATGTATTGAAAACGGGAACCGAGAAAAGACATGAATGAGTTTGATAATGTACATTTATCAAATATGCAGGGAAAACCAATTTGAAAACTATAATATTAACATTTCAGTTACACATGTGAACAAAACATACGTAGTGTGTGATTTTCCATATCTGGGTGATGAATAAACCGCCACAGCATGAACAAGATGCCAAATCCAAAGTATGTAATGTATAAATGAAAAAAAGTCAAGCAGGAAAAGACACATACGAAACGCAACCAACACCAAAACACCAACAGAAAGCAAGCAACACATCCACACAACCAAACACACACACAAACACACACACATACACACACAAACACACGAGACAAAAAACATCAAACATGAACAAAAGCACAAACACAAAAGGCACAAAACCAACACAAAAGAAGGGTGACAAAGAGAGTATCGCCTTGGAACCGTCAGTGGCAAAACCACTACTTGGGGTTTTTAAACAGGCTGACAGTGTGCTTATATGCACGTATAAAAACGTTGTACAAAGAGCAGTTAAAGAATATTTAGTTGCTGATGCCCTTTGCTGTTCCACTTAGTACATAATATGAAATACCAAAGGTGAATCTAAAAACGTAGAAATTGTTCCCGATAGCATGTGTATGCGGTGTGCCATCTTGTTTGCTTGCATGTAAGTTATGTCATGTCCAGTTGTTTATTTGGTTAGCCTTTCTGTTGTCTACATAGTCTTTATTTTCTATTTTATGCTTGTGCCGTATGTCTGCAAGCAAATATATTTCTTAACTTAGAGCATGTACCTTTTCAACGTGTTTTATTTTTCTTAATGTAATTGTCAACCTTTTATTTTAGATCCTCTTAAGATTTCCTTTGACAGGTGTTTTACTACATAACTCTATGTATGCACACATCTTAATTTTGCTATATAGGTGTACTCTCTTTTAAGGTTTTTGTCTGTGTGTCAAACAAAAGCTTTTACGCAAATATTTATGGTTTGATTGTAACTTACTTTAAATGAAGACTAGCTTAAGTTTGACCTTGTATGAATATTTCGTACAGGACTTTCCTTTTTACAGGTATCTTTCTCTTTGTTTTTATTATTGAAATGTTAATGCTTTTGTTTAAATGTCGGCAAACAATTATATGCTAATGTTATTTATTGTTACAACCGGCGTAAAAAAGCTTCTTTTATCTTTTAGCAAGACTAAAGTGCATGATATAAAGTGATATAAAAAAAGTACGCTGATCAATTACTGGCAGAGATTTGTACACACCAATTTAGTCATCCTCGTTTGATTACTTAAAAAATGAATCGTTGCACGCACTGGCAGAAAATAGTTAATTATTAGCTCGAAAGAACTTTAACATACAAGGGGTCAATATACACTTCTGTACGTTCACATTATGTACAATTAAACAATACTGGTTAATTGTATTATTGCTGATGCCCTTTGCTGTTCCACCAAAAACATAATATGAAATACCAAAGGTGAATCTAAAAAGGTTGCAGTCTACAAGATGGCATTTTTCCCGATAGAAGGTGTATGCTGTGTGCCATGTCAGCAACTAGTGCTCATCTGTATCTGAAATTACACACAGTAAGACTATATTGATAAGAACACTATATTGTCTTGTCTTTTCGAGCGTGATTTATGACACTACATGACCTTGTCCTAAGCATTGGTAAGGCAAAACCAATTTTCAGTGATGAGTACACTAAGAAACTTTATATGTAAGATTTGTATGCATGTGTGCGCATGCGCGTGTTTCTGGGATTGCTTCGTGTTTTTGTGTAACGTCTCATGTTTAATTTGAATGGTCCATCATTGCTTAACTATAGAGCTCATTATGTATGAAGCGTTATCGAACATGATGACACAGCCAGAAATCACTGATATGTGCATATACTGTTTGTAAATGCCTTTTATCTGTCTTCCTGTTGTAAGATAGATACTAGTCAATTGTCAACCACAATGGAATTTGTTTCTAAATGCACTCAACAAACCGAAACGCACGCACAACAAATTACGTAACGACTTCAATGTCTCTCAATGTGTGAGAAAATACATCCCATGTGTACAATATTAAACAAACAAAATTACATCAAACCCTAAGACAAATACCTGATTATTTGCTGACCTTGCAAGATTTGCAGTTCTTTAACATTCTGCTTCAATTCTAAAACGACGTTTTTTTACATGTTTTTTTTTCAAACTAGTGTCAGAGTGACAAACAAAGCTGATCGTGATGTCTCAGCTGGATCCAAATGTTGTCAAAAGTCGCCAGTTGTGTTATTTAAAACAGTGGTTATAGTTATAAACGCTACAAAGCAATGTAAAATGTAGCCACTGCCAAGATTCAGTATATTTAATGTGGCAGTTTATCTTGGTCTACATTTTCTGAAATGGTTCCATCACCTCTTTAATATTTGGCAACATCCGTTGTGAACCAAACGGTATCATAATTCAATAGTAGATATATTGCTAATGCTTCTTAAAGCTGCACAGTGTATTTGAATGGTCTCAGAGTTTATAGGTCCATATAAGATGCGTCATTTTCAAAAATAACTCCTTTATTTCTCCACCAAACTCTATGTTGTGATTCTAAAGATGATTCTAAAGAGTGGTCACAACAGATTGTTTGATGGAAAAGTGACGATTTTAGCATTTGAGTACGCACATTTATATGTTGCTCTGAAACTCCCTGGGTCTATTCCAACCAAACTCTCATTAACTCTTATCACACTTTGAAACATACGTACTATCTGCTAAAATTTGAATATGGTGTATTTCTTGTACAGTAAACCTCTTAATAAGGGCCGCTAAATTGTTAATTAGTTGGTATTTAGGACAGGTGGCTGTTTAAAGCAAGGCGAAAGTAAAACAGAACGCTCCTATAGGAGCGTTCTGTTTTACTTTCACCTTGTTTTAAGCAGCCATCTGTCTTTAAGACAAACTACTTGGTGTAATTAAGTAGCCGTTATAGAGAGGTTTTACTGTATTTTCCCGATTTGATCATGATTTTGAAAAAACCCGATCGATTTTCAAACAGCTTGGCCCTGCTGAGACGTCGAGTTTCTCTATGTATCATCTGGATCCAAACTGTTTGTAATGTCATACCGCGGATAGTAGAATAAGAGATACCTTCTCGGCTGGATTATTTCACCTACATATCTTCACACTCTTATTTATTCTAATATACTTGAAAACCTTTGTATTTACCGACAAAAATCATTCCTTTGTGAAATATGTCTGGACTGTAAACTGAATTTCTTCAGATGTAAATGCCAAGCTTTCGTTTTTGTGGTTGATGTTAGAGAAAGTTCTGTCAGCCCTGTCTTGAAACATGGCTTACTTGCGATATATCGGTGTTCCAGGAAGCAGTCGTAATAAGCATTGAAGTAATGTACTTATCAATGAGCCTTTGTTCCATAAGGTATTTCTACTTTGAGTACTTATTCATGCCCTACTTTTTATAGGGTATTTTCCTTTCGCAAATCTAAGAAAATCCTAGGAGTCATTTCAATTATTGTGAGATTAGAAGTTTCTCCGATGATATAAAACAACATGTAAGACATAATGACATCATGAATATGTACTTGCTGAATATTTATCTTGCACACATAAAAAGGACCCATACTGTTTGCAAAAGTCTCTTAAAAAGGTGTCTCTTTCAGATTGAGTGTTATACAAACGAAATTCACGAAAGTATTTGAAAGCAGTGTACACTAGAACATGTTCATAGCGTCAATTCATCTAATGAACATACGAGGGGTGTTCCATAAATAATGTCATCTGTGCTTTATTTCGCGGAAATCGTGCAATTCATGCACAAAACCACCTCGTGTCGATTGAGTGATCACTGGCTCGTGACACAGGTAAATATCTCGTCCACACGTTCACTTGCCTCGGTACAGTGTACATCGTTTCATAGCCTATTCGTTAGACTATACACAAAATGACAGGAAAACGAGCTGAAAATGTTCTTGAAATTAGGGCCTATATAAAAGGTAGGTCATTACTCGGCATAAAGGCTGTAGATATTCACCGCGAGGTGTGTGACATTTATGGGGAGGGCCAAATGTCCCACAGGACTGTTTGTAGGTGGGTAGCTAAATTTAGTGCTGGGCAGCAGCAACTGAAAGATGCTGCTCGCCCAGGTCGTCCTGCAACAACTACGACCAAAGGTAACATAGAAAAAATCCGAAATATCCTCAAAACTGATGCTCGATTCACCGTAAGACAATTGGCTCGAATGACAAACTTGTCGTTAGCAAGAGTTCATGCAATTTTGAAGAAACACCTAAAAGTTAGAAAGATAAATGCAAGATGGATACCCCATTTGTTAACGGATGAGCAAAAGAAGACGCGTGTAACAATGGCAAAAAAACTTCTCAAAATGTACCCAAAATATAGTAAAAAGGCTTTTGATAATATAGTCACTGGTGATGAGACCTGGGTGTATTATTTTGAACCAAAGCGGAAGGTTTCCAACCGAATATGGGCCACTAAAAATGCCAGACGCCCAAGTATTGCCAAACGAATACGAACGGTAAACAAGGTTTTGTATGCTAATTTTTTCACTAATAAGGGTCCAGCTATTCAAATCCCGGTGCCAAAAGGCAGAACGGTCACAGGCGAGTTCTATAAAAACGTTGTTCTGAGAAAATTGAAGAACTACTACAAAAGTAGCCGCCCCAAAACAGGACTTAAGTATGTCCGACTTTTGCATGATAATGCACCCGCTCACAAGGCACGTATTGTGACTGACTTTTTGGAGTCAGAGAAGGTTACCGTCCTTCCGCACCCTCCGTATTCGCCAGACTTGGCCCCCTGCGACTATTTTCTCTTTCCAAAACTTAAATATCATTTATCTGGAAGGAGATACAATTCGAGAAATGCCCTTGGATCTGCTGTTTATCAGTGTCTGATGGGTGTCCCCATTGAAGAGTATGAAAAATGCTTCCAAAAATGGATTGACCGGCTAAAAAGGTGTATTCTGGCTGGCGGAGAGTATTTTGAAGGGCAGAGCAAATTAAAATGAGCAAAAGCACTTCCGCTATATGAGCACCGATGCAAGTGACATTATTTTTGGAACACCCCTCGTAGGAGCGATAAAAAGCAGATGGTTGCTTAATGCAGGACAAAAGTAGTGCAGAAAGTTCCTGTCTGATAACTGATAACATTTTGTTACACCCGAACATCTGTATAATTCTGTAATGGGAATGTGAAAGGTCTGTCATCGTTTAACAATAGTTTCCATTCAGTAAAACATAACTTGCAAGATCATGCCTGACGCCTGTTCTATATATTACGAGATGACAAATAGTACAGATCATGATCAGAAGGCACATTCAAGTGGATCTTTCTGATCTGGGTATATTCTGTTTACAAACGACAGCTATCTTGATTCTAGCATTCAAAGGATATGGGTAACAATGTATTATTTTCGGCTATGCATCTTTATTTCAGTTAACTCTCAGAAACATTTGGAAATGAAGCTAGAAATAGATTCGCAAATTAATGCAAACAACATATTGAGCAGTCACTGTAAAGTTAATAACTTTCAATCAACTGCAATCAAGAAACAAAATTAGAAATTGAAGTTTTGTAAGTTCTTGATTTTATGCACGACCAGCTTGAATTGCACACAACTTACTTGATCTATTACATGCCACTCTCTCTTATTAATCCCATTCTCTTTCCCTTTATTAGCCATATACATGTATGCCTTTTAACGCATTTTCAATCAGAATTGATCAGATTCCGACGGCCCCTGTATGAGCCGTCTGATCAGGGCCTGCTCTATTTACTTATGAAGTAAACTAAATGAGATACGTTCTGTCATTGGCAAACTTGACTTTGTTCGTAATGCCTTTATAATTGATATTCGTGATGTCTGACATATTCATACGGTAAAGAGTTTCTGTACTTTACTGCCAATTACTGTCAGTATACGGAAACATCCGCCAGTTCATTAAGTTTTCATGAAATATTTTTGGAACGTCAGTAGTCACTGTTTGCCAGTAATTCTCTCTCGTCTAGGATAATTTTGCATCCAGACAGTGCTACAAGTACATTTTGATACGGTAGAGTAGTCTGGGTAGGTATTTCGTTTGACGTCTAGTGTCTAGTCTAGTGTGGATATGCACTCACCAAGGATTGGTAGGGAATATAATTTGTACCTTCGATTCCGTCGAAAACATTTTGCACATCTATTTTGTTTGATGTTTTACGGAAACGAGTGGTACATGTACCGGTTAGGTTCTTCGGTTAAAACTGATAATCGGCGCACAAGTTAATACTTTCCTTCGTACAAACGCGTTTTCACGCAGTTGCAAATAGAGAAGACGAAAATCAGACGGCTCCTATTGGAGCCGTCTGATCAGGGTCTGTTCTGTTTACTCATAGAATTTGATTGATCTGTTTCTTTACTTTCTAAAATGGCTACAATATTTCACCTTCCCTTCTTCATTATAACAAGTATGTCCATGAATATTCAGTAGGTATGGAAATTTGGAATATAGGTACTATATCGTCATTTCTCCACCAAACCCTATACTGTGACCACTCTCTAGAATCGTCTCTTCGAGGCAATTCTAAAGAATGGTCACAATAAAGGGTTAGGTGGGAGATCAAGGAGCTATTCTTGAAAACGCTTAAATTTATGCATCTTATCTGGACCCTTGAATGTAAAATAGGGAAAGGGCTAAACAACCACTATTGGAATTAACCCTTTCCTCCATAAATACGCCTTTCTACGCCTCTGTAAAAGTCACTTTTTGAAACCATTGTGATAAATAGAACATTTGCTCCTAAGGAGCAAATGCTCTATTTATCACAATGGTTTCAGAACTACAAAATTCTAGAAGATTTACCTTTTCTCTAGTTAAGGCTCCTTTTCGGTAGATTTATTCAAAGAGGTTGGATCTTATAATAGCCTATGCTATGTAATGGGTTATAGTGTGTTGCCAACAGCTTCGAGCTGTTTTATACTGGTCACTACCCAGTAAAAACCGTAAATAAATCGATAGTAAATGTAACAGATCTGTGGTCAGACATGTTTCTTTAACCATCTCCTCCATATGTACGCTTTTCTAAGCCTTTGCAAACAGAGTAGACTCAGACACAGGGGTCTGGACCGCTTCATGGGGGTCTACATGTACTATATAATAACAAGGGTTCCAACTAGCAGAACGGATATCCGTGTACCACAAGTACAAATATGAATGTAACTCTTGCAATTTCAATTATAATTTTGTAATTCTTTCGACTATTTAAAGGCAATATATTTTACTATCAAATAAATATAATCTTCTCATGGTAACTTACGTGCATTTATCAATCCAACAACGATTTTCTCAAAATTTCACGTGTTTTCTGGGTCATTGACAAACGTTCGTTCACCCCGGTTTCACTATATCACAGCCATAACCTGGCGATTTTCAGTTCAAAAGATGGTGTGGTTCAATAAAACAACCCAATTATATCACCAATCTCCATTTGTTTTGTCCTCTAAATAAGTAAGCAACTAGCAACAGCGGCCTTTCTGTCTGTCGTTACGTTTCTATTTCGGATGCTGCCATTTTGCAACAAATTTGAATGGAGCCATTTCATTGGATGAGCGAAGGAAAAGTTGGGAAATCCGTGACGTCACGTACAATGGCTCCTTCCTCGACGATTTGAAGCAAACTGAAAAAACTCGCTAATTTTACATCATTCTTTTGATGCTGGGGACTAAACATTGGAGGTGGGGGATAGAATTGATTCGTTTTATTGAACCACGCCATTTTTTAAACTGCAAATTGCCAGGTTATTGCTGTGATATAGTGAAACCGGGGTGAACGAACGTTTGTCAATGACCCAAAAAAACACGTGAAATTTTGAGAAAATCATTGTTGGATTCATACTTGTTCATAAGTCACGGTTATAAAATTATATTCATTTGATAGAAAAATATATTAGCTTTCAATAGCCGAAAGACTTACGAAATTATCATTTAAATTGTAAGAGTTACAGTCACGTTTGTACTCGTGGTACACGGATATTCGTTCTGCTAGTTGGAACCCTTGTTATTATATAGTACATGTAGACCCCCATGAATCGGTCCAGACCCCTGTGGACTCAGATAGATTCCTATAGGAGCGGTCAGATCACGGTCTGCTCTGTTTGCATATAGAAAAAAAAACATAGATCCGATTCCATAGTTTCTACTTTCGCAAAAGAAAAGTGTGTGTTAATATGCCTTTTTGAAAATTAATCTAATTAATATTCATGATGTCCCCAATTCTTACACGAATATTCATGGATTAAAGAGTTAACTCGACAAAAAGGGTTAATTAGCAATACATGTATATGAGTTAGATAAATGATTACCGCTTACATTCATTCACTCAGCTTAATGTGTCGAGAAATAAATTGCTATTTAATAGATTTTTTAAATAATCATCTTGCAATTTCGCAACCAGACTCGCAATTGTAAACAGCTTGTATCCAGTCAAGACGCCGAGTTACTCGTCGTCTCATCAGGATCCAACATGTTTGACACTCGGCCAATAACTTATCAAAAGCTTGATGGAATCGGAAGTACATGTAGTCGAAATTGGACTAAATCCCAATTTGAGCGCATATTATGATGTTACAGCGTGGTAATGGTTAAAGTTTATTAGTTTCGCTATCCTTGACTGATGGGCTCAGATGTTGGTATTACTCACGGCAATAATACGTGCATAACATATGCTTGAAAGGAGTGGGCAAGTGAAAAATCATGTTTACGACTCATGGTACTTTTCTTAAACTTTTCCCTATTCTATGGTTAGTTCAAAGTTTAATACCTACTGTATATTGATGGACAAAATAGTTATAATGAAATATGGAAGGTGGCACATTGTAGCTGTTCTAGAAAGAAAAGAAACAGAAATTTCAAATTCCACTAGAAAACAGAGCAGACCCTGATCTTGGTCTACTCTGTTATCAAATGCACGAAATCACGTTTATATGAGGGAAAGGGTTAAACCTTCAGCTCGCTATAAAACAAGTGTCTTCTCAAATTTGGTTCCCGTGCAATTTTGGACTATATCCAGTCCGATTATGTTTTTAAGTTACTATTGACCAAGTGTAAGCACACAGGCCCTTTTAAGACGATATTGACCAAGTGTCAAGCAGCTTATCGATACTCGACGTCTCACCTGGATGGAAACTGTTGCAACTTAGAATCATGTTGTGGTTACCGGTATGAGGATTTATTTTTGACTGAAATATATTAATAAATTCAGAATGAAAAAATGCAAACTCCTAATACCACATAGCAAAAGTACAAATACGAGTCATGCAGGAAACATCACATGCAGAACAAACAGCCGCCCGAACAGCAACACAAGAAAATACAGCAAATGTACATAACTACCAACACATACATGTAAAGAGACGCACAAAGACAAACACACAAATATTAGGTGGAAGATGGAAGTACTGCCTTGGAACGGTCGGTGACAAAAGTCACCGGGATTTAAACCGGTTTAGGGGCGCACAACTTCACACTCACATCATCCCCCACCCTAAAAGACAAACAGTATATATAACTTATCTACAACAACCTCGATGACAAATACAGTGGTAAAGTCCATGTAAAACGAAACCATTTAAGTGAAACAAACAGTATCCACCTATCGCTAGTGTACTCAATGATTGAGCTGTAGAAATTAATAAAGGGTTAGCTTAAATCCATAAATTGGGTAAATTGAAGGAATCAGTACATCAAAGAAAGGGTTATTTAGGTTAAACATATCATCCAAATATCGAGAAGTTCCATTAAGGCTTTTATAACATCTTCGTGTGGTTGTGGATTCAAGCGTAAATTGAGCTCTCTCTCTCTCTCTCTCTCTCTCTCTCTCTCTCAGCAGTATAAAAACAAATCGGCGACCAGTGGTGCACAATTCGTACCCATAGGAATACCAATCATCTGACGGTATATAGCATTCCCATAACTTGCAAATATGTTATCCAGAAGAAAGGTTAGTGATTCGCAATCTTTTGAGCAAGCCCAATTGGTGTAATATTTGTTTCACTTGTTTAAGGCACTCGCAATACGAAATCAAAATGTACCATAAAAACAGCGTTACAATAACAAACACACACACACATCACACAAACACGCACACACACGCATATAGTCTTGAACACTGTGAAAGCATTTGAGTATTTCGCCTTCAGATATTAAAGAGAAAAACACTGATTTCTGTGCTCTTTTAGAATGTTGAAATGTCAGATAAGACACTTAGCACGCAGTAAATGGAATGCTGTAGGCCAGTTTGAACCCTTTACTTCATGAATACTATGTAAGAAGCAATGAAATTATGAGCATGTATTGTTATTTTCTTACAGTGTAAGATTTAGTCAGGTACATGGCGTTGATGTATTGTAGGATGACCTTGGTCTACACTGCTTGCAAACGCAATACTACCATTTTTCTCATAGAGCGGCCTAAGTGCTGTTCCGACCGCAGTTTGAACTGCAATACTATCGGTAGGAGATGCTTTTATCGGTATTAAATGATGTTAGAAATAATGACATCATGAACATTAATCATATTATTTTCTTATAACAGCACATGGACATAGAAAGTTTTGGCAATAACAGAAAATGTGGAACCATATCTGTAGTATGTCATAAGCAAATAGAGCAGACGGCACTGTCAGGTGTGTTCTGTTTCATCAAACATGTGAGTGCGAACACAAACGCTATTTTGAGAATTGAGTACTTACATGTACACATAAAAAAATGGCATCTTACATTCGACTTCCATATGAAATATGTCTCGTTGCATACAGTTGTATACGTATTTATAGAATATGTTTCAAACAAAGTTGACAGCAACTTGCTGCCTGTTATGCTGTATAAAATGTATGATTGTCTGTTTTGCAACTCTACGTTTTTTGCAAGTATTTCAAAGTATTAACCCTATCCTCTATGATTTATATAAGAACTAATGACGTCATGATTATTAATTAGATTAATTTGTTATAATAGCACATTAACACAGGATTTTAATCCATGGCAGAAACTGTTGAATCCCATAAGCAAACAGAGCAGACCCTGATCAGACTGCTCCTATAAGAGCCATTCGATCTGGGTCTGCTCTATTTGTAAAAGCAAAGTAAGGCGTATTTATGGAGTAAAGGGTTATTAATAATAAGCAATTTGTATTGTTTCCTTGCGATTGGGCCATTTTCGGCATATCCCCAGATGAACTACCTTGCTATATTCTACACCATTTGTCAATATTCAGCAATATGAGATATAGCAGAACGTCTTTGGTTCGACCATTAAATGAAGGACTCTAAAAGCAGATAGCTTCTTAATGCAGTACGAACGTAATACTAAATGCACCTATAGGATCTTTTTGCATAACTTTCGTCTTGCATTAAGAGACCTCCTATCAAAATTTAAATGTAGGTTGTAGCGAAATTCGGGCTTTATTTTTACCTCGATCACTGACTTTGATCTACACTGTTTGCAACGGTCTAAGTGTTTTTTCCACACTACATCATACTTTTATCGTTCATGTAGCATTATGTCATGATTCATCGATATATATGTATTCATCATTAAAGTTCCGTCTATTTCCATGTTTCCAAGTTAACAGTATTCAGAAAACATACAACTGTTTCAGTTTCTGGCAAATGCACAGTTTGCATTTTGTTTTATTTTAATCTCAATATAAATCTCACTTTACTTTAGACAGCGAACACGTCCTTGTATAGCGATACGTTCTCTGCGATATTTATTTTTTCTTGTGCTGAGTAGTTATCTATTACACGTGTGTGCAAAATACCAAGCGCCTACCTTGGGAATTTGGATCAAACATAAACAGATGTTTCACGTATTTGTGAGGCTTGCTATCAAGATTTTATCTGATCATTGATCAATCGCTGTTTAACTATTATTATATCTCTTTTATATTAGCAAATAATATAATACCATTGATTTTAGTACATGTAAGTCGCATCAGGAGATTAAGTACTTTATTGGATTGCGAAGATTACAAGGAGTTACAAACAATGAAAATCGATGTCAATTATGGCATTTCCAACGTTGCATCTGGTTAGAATATACATGGTTTCACACGCGCCTTTAACAAATACTGCAGTATATTCTTATCAAACAATGGTACACTGTGAGTATACTGACCAGTTATCTTATCCTTGACAACGTTTGAATGTCACCAATGGCATCATATGTTGTTTATATTAGTTCAATACTCAAACTTGCCATCCTATACATGTACGTGTAAATGATATGGTTACCTAACAGCCAGGTGGTTTGTAGAAGTACCCATATTACCAAAAGTAGTTTTGGACACCAAACCTCCTCGCCCCTCTCAACTGTTTGTAAGCTGAATTAGTCAGTTTGGCACTATTTGATAACATTTATTAGACTGATATTGTGGCAAATAGTGTATACCCTGATCAAACGACTCTTCAGGGAGATGTTTAACCAGCGTCTGTACAATTTACTTATATCCATCCGCCTATGTCTATGTCTGTTCGAATACTTAGAGTGATGAAATTTCATGTATTGGTTTTTAATATGAATATTGATTACTTTACGGTGATACTTGCTAAAGGTGACTTATTGATTATATTTGCAAACACTTTGATCTAGATGAGATGCAGAGTCATGCAACGTGTCTTTAGTATGCAACATGCTTGGCACTTCGATTATTGAAATTGAAAACACATCGTGTTGTGGTAATGAAATGGTACAAATATATTTGAACACGTTACTAAGTATGCTAAAGATTAAGTACACAAATTATACAAACATAATCTGAGAGCAAATGGTTGAGAATCAGGAAGTAAAGAAGATTTGGAATATTTTAATGCAATATTTCATATCTCTTTATCGAAAATCGTCTTTGGAGATAAAATTCTTAAATCACTAAAATCCTATCAACGCTGTAATATCTATTTAAAATAAATATATGAGTAATATTCTCCAGGTTGATATCTGAATTTCTAAATCAGGGAAATGAGCGTATTGGCAGTTGTAAATAGAGTCGAGATATACAGGATTCCTCTTATCAGGGTCTTCAAAATTCTCTCGCAAATGCATACCCTTTTATACTGAATGGACTTCAGCGTTAAACATTTATGGACATTTCCCAATCGAATATTTCGCATTGGGACAATAAAACATATTTTCTAGAGATGCACAATATAGACACAAGTGTCTGGACTGTACTGTAGAAGGCATCAGCTGACAACATTTTTAGCTTAACATTCTTCTACGACAGAATTGGAACCTGTACAGTAACTGTATGTTTTAGCCCCTGGGTGTTAAGAAAAGTTTCGATTTATTGATATTTGAGCCACTATGTATGCAAAGGGGTTTAACATTGTAGATATCGATAAACTGCAGCGCTTCCTGTGCGGTCTCTTGTCAGGGTCTGATCTGTTAGTCTCTTAACAACCCTTTACTCCATTACTATGGGTTTGTAAGAAATAATGATCGCATGAATAGTAAATAATATATGAATTTCTAAAAGCATAAAACATGGACACAATACATTTTGGCAGTGTCAGAAAATATAGAATCTGATCTATATCATTACAAAAGCAAACAGAACAGGCCTTGATCAGACAGGGGCCTTCTGATCTGGATCTGCCCTGTTTGCATAGGATTTATGAGGTTGCACTTGTTCCCTATATTTCCGTACATTACTAAATAATTATGTTCATACACGTTCATCATAGACGTATAATGTTTGATCTGGATCTACACTGTGTGTTATGCATTAACACCTCCTTTCTCAGAGAATGGATAGAACTTACGACTAAATGATTATATTTGCATGCACCACATTTCTTAAAGTGATACTCTCTACTTCCGACGCGTTTCAAAAGTGCCTAAAATTAAATAAAGCATTTGTTTACTAGTATATGCTGAAAAGAACTCAATCGAAAAAACGCTGAAGAAGACAATTTCGGAATTGTTCAACACAGACTGATAATATTTTGTTGTACGACAGAACTATATCAGTATTGACTGAAACGGCTTGTTTTGCATCACAGGGGTATTTATCGTAAATTCAAATTGACAACCTTCATAAGAATGATTGAACATAACAGATACCATGTTTATTGAAAATATGCGTTTAATGTATTGACTATTACTTTAATATGTACAAGACGATGTCAACGAGGACAAGCATTGTACTTCACAGTTAGGTAGTTGAGTAGTGTTTTCGCTCTCTCAACCTGTACCCTGTTACGTATTAAAAAGCATACCTTTATAACGAACATGAAAATTAAGTGTAAAATAGTTTCGATCCTAATGATACGACAAGTTACTTACTAGTGTTTCATCTGGATCCAAACAATAATAGCAATGGTATCGTGCTAAATGTTGTATCATTAAATATTCATGATATACAGTTTGATATCGATTGTCAATACAAGTATGGTTTGCATCTGCACTTAGCTATGAGTGGAATGCCTAGTTATACAGTAAACCCCATCTAACCTGGAGTTTTAATGAAGAAAAAATGATAGTTTTTATCTCTGACAGGTAGCTGTTTAATGCACGATGAAATTCACGCATAAAGCTCCGGTAGTAGTTTGTTTCATGAATGTCACGCTGCATGAACCCATTCCCTGATATTGACGACTCTGTAAACTTTGTGAAACAAATGAAGACTCTGCTACTTTGTGAAACCAATGTGATAAATAGAGCATTTGCTCCTATAGGGGAAAATGCTCTAGTTATCACAATGGTTTAAAATAAATTCTAAAATTTTCCTTTTCTCTAGTCAATGCTCCTTTTCGGTAGGTTTATTCAAAGAGGATGTATCTAAAACTAGCCTATGAGGTAATGGGTTAAGCTGTCACGTGTCTCACAGACCGGTATTGGTACTTATTTGAACGTCGTATTTAGAGGAGATTTACTGTATTTGCAAATACTTAAGATCAAGATGAAAGACCGAGTTATGTCACACGGGATACAAATGGTTTGATTCTCTTATGACAGTTTAGAAATAAAAATAAAACAGTGAGGAAATAAACAACTTCGGAAAATAAGAATTATTGAGCAGATAAAACGACTACTGCCCAGGATGGCACACCATGATAATAAAAACATTCATATTGATTTGGCCCAGGTTATGTTGATAGTTGTGACATTCAGTTTTATTTTACCAGTGCAACAGATACACGTGCGTACTCAAGTACTAAAATCGTCATTTCTCCACTCTTCGATACGATTCAGAAAGAGTGGTCACTACATAGGGTTTGATGGACAAATAAAGAAGGTATTCCTGAAAATAGTTTAATTTAAGCAATCTTGTCTGGACTTCTGTTTTACCCTTAAAGCAATAGACATTTGCCACCTGTAGGAGCCACCGGATCCGGTTTTCTCTCTGTTTGTGTATGAAGTAGTAGGTATCTGATTCTACAATTTTCTATTTCATAATTAGTTGTCATACAGGCATCAGATCTTACATCATTGTTAATAAAGCAAAGGGTTAAATGGCGTATAAATTGTATTCATTGAATGCATATCTATTTTTTTCAAATAATTTCTATTTCTTGTTGTATATTTATGCAGATGTATCGGTGAAATATAGAATGGTTTTACTAAATTAAACATACCATTGAACCTGTCTTAAGCAGCCGAATGTTTATTCAACATAGACGTATTAAAATGCGATTGCTTCATGCATTCATGCAGGGCAAAAGTGATACAGAAAGTTCTAGTAGCTTTCTTCATTACATTTGTCCTGCATTAGCTACCGACTGCCTACAAGACCCATAAATATATATGTTTTATGGTCGTTTAAGACAGGTTCTACTGTATTGTAAACTAAAACTGTGTTTGCGCCAGTTAGGTCACAGATACCTTAGCATACAATGTGGGTCCATTGGCCATTTTATGTAAGATCCTACGACAGAAAATACCGTAACATACAACGATCGTAACGTTCAAGTAAAACTAACGACATCATTTTCTGTCGTATGTAGTTTACCCAAATTGTCACATGCTAGAATATGTGATCATACCAGCTAACCCTTTCACCGCCAATGTCGCAAATGCACCACGACAAATAGTGCAGTCCCTTTTCAAGGCGGCGTCTGATCAGGGCCTTCACTTTTTGTCTCAAATCTATTTCTATATATGTGCTTTATTCCTTTGAAATTTGCATTTGTTTATCGTATTTCCTTATTTTACAATATGTCTTCAGCAAAGTCATCGAGTACATATTTGACGGACTTTCGCAGTTGTTATGCTATGTTTTACATGTTGTACTGTGATTAGTGTCTTCTTTGTTGTGTGGGAAAGTCCGGCGGGGATACCTTTATTTACAATGTTTGTTTAGCTAGGGTGACTTTGAGGTAAGTGTGAGGTTAGGACGTCCGTAAACCGCTTTAACCCCCCCCCCCCCAGTGGTGGTTTTGCTACTGATCGTGCAAAGGCGGTTCTGTCTTTGTCACCCTTACTTTTGTTTGTCTTGTGTCTTTGTGCTTGTGTTTTGTTCATGTTTGTCTCTGGTGCCTGTGTTTTTGGGTTTTTTCTGTGTTCTTCTCGTGTGTTTGCGTGTGTTTGGTTGTGTGCGTGTTTGTGTGTGTGACGTGCTGTCTATCGATGTGTTGGTGGTGATTGCATCTTGTATGTGACTTTCTCCTGTATGTGTGTATGTGTACAAATTGCTATATAAATTGCTTTCTGTCGGTGTTTTGGTGAAGGTGGGGTTTTGTGTTTGGCCTTTCCTGCTTGACTTTACTACATTTTCATTAACAAAATTGGATTGCAGACGACAATTAGAAATTTGTCGCCGAAAGGGTTAAGTTTGTGAATAGTAATGACTGCTGTTCATTTGAACGTACGATAGGTTTGGTCGTTCGATCTTTTGTAAAACAGTACTCAAGTTTTTAATGCTACAATGCGACTTATTTATCACCACAATATGATATCCCCAAGGTATTACGCGTAGAAAATATACATTCTTTATCTAATCTAATGCATATTCATAGTAAACTCCACTAAGTATGAATATTATGTTTCTAACATTGTTATATAATGAAACTGAACACATTGCTATGACAAACATTACAGTTTAAGATCTAAGATATTCAAAAGACGAACAATGCAGACCCTATTCTGATTACTAATACAGGATGTGTGATCTGTGTCTACCCTGTTTTAAAATGCATAAAACCGTCTCTGTCAGTTAACCTTTGTCGTCTGCTACAAATTTTCATTTTTTTTGTATGTAAAATTAAGATTAACCCTTTCGCTGCCAAACTCTGTCGTCTGCTAACTTTGTCGTCTGCTACAAATTTTCATTCTTTTGATTTTCTTCATTGTTGTTTCAAAAAACATAGTAACAGCAACAAGCAGTTTGGATCCTGATGAGACGCCGAGTTACTCGGCGTCTCATCTGGATCCAAACTGTTTGCATAGGTAATCACAGATCCGGCATTGGCAGCAAAAGGGTTAAAGAGTTAAAATGTTATCCTATATATTTCTATTGCCCCTACATAAAAATATGTCTAAATAAATAAATTTTACACGCATACGAATGTCATTCCAAAATATAAAACTTCAAATACTGAAATAAGTACAGCCGATCTCAAGGTACGGCCACTGAAAAGAGGCATACTTCTGGGTTTTGGAAATAGGTGGTAGCTTAATACAGGACAAAAGTTATGCAGAAAGCTCCTATTGTTAATGAATAGTATGAACGCATTAGTGAAACTTTACTATACAATCGATGCTTACCCTCTTTTTAGCGGCAGCCAGTTGAAGCTTTCTTTTATTCCTGTCATTGCCCTGTATATTCCTTCCCCATATGTTATATCCAATCTTGGTATATGAAAACAGCAATAATATCAATGGCCCGAAGTAATGTAGAACCATGAGCATCAATCCATACACGTATTTCTCCGTATTGTTACCCCATATTTCCAAACACTGGCCACTTGTATTTGAGTGATATATTATTCGTGATTTTAAAAGTGTAGGTAAGGGTATAGTCAAAGACAATATCCATATTCCGATGATAGTAATTACAGTTTGTCGGACAGTTATTCGAGGTTTAAACGGGTGGACTATGACGATATACCTGTCAATGCTCATTGCAACCAATGTATATGCACTGAGGAAAACGGCAACGACTTGTATATATGAAACGATAGGACACATCATTTCGCCGAATGGCCAGTAATTCAATATAAGATTTGCAACAAATGTGAACGGAATGCAGAATAATGCCATTATAATATCGCTGATGGCAAGGTTGACAATGAAGTAGTTAGGCACAGTGTGCATGCGTTTGTACGCGTACACCAGATAACATACGACGCTGTTGCCTCCGATGGCAATGATGATCACAACAGAATACATGAAAATAATCAGCACTTGCACATACTCAGAAATCTCAAAGGGCGAATCCGAATTGGCGTCCGAAGTTGCGTTCATGTCTCCTGCATCCAAACACGAACTTAGGAGTTTAAAAGAAAACACATTCCTTTCTCAGCTACATTTGAATTCGTGTATCATTTGTATACTGGCTAGAATTTGTCAAACCCGTCGTATAAATTAGAAACTACAAACGTTTACTCACATTATTTTGGTTTATGTTCCAAATGCTAAAAACTTTCAGTAATATTGGTGTCCAAAAGACTTTATCATTTAGTTTGCTAACATAACATATCCATTTAGGTTGGGAAATGTGTGTTTTGTACTCAATAAACCAAGCAATAATGTTCCACTGTTTCCTTCACATTTGAATTATCTGATATAAATACATCACCGAACGAAGTACACCGGGAGTTATTAACAGAAAAACAGACATCTTTCAGATAACTCTGATTAGCGGTGTTTATTGACGTTTGTTATTTCCGTTATCAAAGATCTGTTAGCACTGCAATTTCATATCTGAAAAAACACTTGTCTTCAGGCGCAACACGACTCGCTACTTCCTTCGTGAAGTGTTTTCCGATATTGGGTGGGATATTTCAAAACTCCGTATCTTAAACGTACGCTTCTGCACTTCATCGATAGCTTCAAGATGATGAATTAAATCCATCAGAAACCGGAATTGTTAGATGCGCTACATAAACCAGTTATACAAGGTCCCTGCGCCATTATCATCAACTTACAGGTAGCTTAGGTTTCGCTACACCATGTTCGTTTCGCGTAATTAACAGAGTTGGCACGATGTCTGTTATATTCTAGTTACTGAATGGACTCAAGATAAACCCTTCCTCGCAGTAAATATAGTCGGTTAAACCTTCAAACGTTCACTTTTTAAAATGGAATATTCCAATATTCAAACAGGTCAAGCTTATGGTAAATATTATGGGATTTTCTAAAGAAAAGTGTAATTTGACAAATAGTGCCGAACGTGATGAGATGGCTCCTCTAGGAGCCCTCTAATCTAGGTCTACAAAGTTTGCAAAGGACATTAGCGACTCGTGCCTCGCACTGTAAGGGCTAAACTCAATCACAGTTAAGATTCAGAATATACTGATATCTCCCCATAACTAAACCCGTCTTAACCCTTCGCTTGCTGAATTTTAAAATACATTTCTCCTTCTTAACCCATGCCCTGTTGTATAATTACATATATCTTCACTGTGTACACGTATTTCGCTGTGCAATCACTGTTGCGGAGTGCATTGGTTGCACAATCAACTTGTAAATAGTGCAGACCTTGATGAGACAGCTCCTGCAGGAGCTGTCTCATCTGGGTCTTCACTATTTACAGGTAGGTATATTGACGTGAATAGCAAGCGAAGGGTTAATTCTTAGTCTGCAAAAAATGAGGTATTCTCAAAATTCTTTGATCTGTTACATTTTACTTACTTTTAAAACGTTTTTGAATCTATTGAGTGACCGAGTATTAAGCAGCTTCAAACCATATGAGATCACGGGTTTGTAGGTATCTCATCTGGACTCAAGGTGTATGCAAATGCGAATCAGTTCGCGGTTGGCTTGTGAACGGTAAACCCTTTCGCCATAAAACCATTTTTGTCTGCTAAGATTATAGTTAGATTAAGGTTTCTAATTGGAACTGTCTTCAATGTTGTTTTTTCTTTTCTTTAATTAACCCATTTGCTCCCACGGTCCCATATATGGGACAAAAATGAAAATTTAGACCAGACATCCCGTAGATAAAAGATAGACTAATCCAATATATAAGCATGGAAGAATCCACTGGGAGCAAATGGGTTAAAAAGTATGATTGAAGTGACACATAGTTTGGATAATGGTGATTCACCGATACTCCTAGTGGAGTCACCTGCTAAAAAGGCGTGTCTACGAGGTAAAGGGTTAACACTGAGCAGATATTGCTCAGAGAATTAGTTTCCATTCCCGAATAATCTTTAGTTATGCTGACGTTACAAAATAATCTAACATGCAAACAAACAAAATATAAGATTGAGTTCAATTCTCAGATGTGTTTGATTTCTAGCGTATTCCTGCAAGTATCGAGATTTAGAGGTTGATATGCTTAAACAGCTTTGATTTACCAACACGCTACGCTTTACCGTAAATATATGTTATCGCCACATCATAACATTGCTGGAATAAATATTGTAAATATCAGACAGGTTTTGACATTTGATTTTGCTATTATGCATCAAACTTATGTCAAAAAAGTAATTTGAATTGTGTATACTTCGCCATACTCCTGTCCTTCTTGATGCACATCAACATGGCTAACGTCGCCAATGCCGGTATAATAATTATAAAAATGACTGTCAATATATGGACAAAAGAATGAAAACCATGAAGCTAAAAAACGCACTTGCTATATCAACCCTTACCGAGCTAAGACTGTGTCTGCTCAAACTCTGATCTATTGCATATCTTACTTCTGATTCATACAAGCGTTTGAGACACTTTTGGTCGAGTGTCAAACAGTTTGGATCCTGATGAGACGCCGTGTTGCTCGGTGTCTCATATAGATCAAATTTGTTTGAAAATGCTAGTCAGTTGGTGCTTAGCATAGTAAGGTTTACCGAAAAACACGGAATACAGTATTTGTTTTCCCCATTTTAACCAGCATGCGTATATACATGTACAGAGCTACATACAAACGTATATATCCAAATACTAAAATCGTCATTTCTTCACCAAACCCTATATTGGGACCACTCTTTAGAAACGCATCTTCGTGTGCGTGGCCACAATTGTTTACACAATGTCTTACATACGAAACAGAACAACATTACTTTAGATATCATTGCCCTTGTATTTTGTATTTTTCACCTCTGCCATTGAGGGTGCAAATGTATACATGTGTGTTCAATTAACCAATTCCGTCCTTATGATACTCTGTGATATCTTATACAGACAGTTTGGATCACTATGTAACGAGGAGTAAGTCGGCGTCTCATCAGGATCCAAACTGTTTGATTCTCCGATCGCTTTCTTTAAATAAATTAAAGAAGCACTGTATTTCAAAATGAAAATAGACAAATATATTTGTACATGCAATATTCTAAAAGTGCTAAATGGGCTACATGAGACGTACATGTATACGGTTTAGAAGCTAACCCTAATTTATCGTTTTATTTTCAGTCTGGAGCAAGCACTTAACAGACATAATTGGTCAGAATATAAAATGAACCACTACCACATACCTGTAAACTACAAACTTTTTGTTTTTTATTTAAAATCAAGCCAACACTGCATGCACTTTTTTCACTTGTTTAATCATTTAAACATAAACTAGAGTTATAAAACTGCTTTAATGTCACTGTGGATCAAACGATAAGGTAAACATAAGTTTCCCGTGGAAATAATTGAAGTTTGGCAGCACCCGTCTCAACATTACATCAAGCCTGTCATTTGGTTTCGTAAATAATACGCCCTGCTGCAATACAGAAAAAACCTAATTACTGTACGAGGTCAAGGTTTAGTTTAGAGATTAACGTGAAAAATACGGAAATAGTTCCTCTCAGAATAGTTTTGTGTTAAGTTTAGTGCACAAATTGACCGGTAGATATAAATACAAAATATTTAAAATATAGTATAGTGTTTCAATCAAACCTGTTTCAAATAGTCACTGTTATATGAAGAAAACGATGAGAGAAGAGAATATAATATAACTATTTATTATGAAAATTATTATGTGAAGTGCGGTTTTAAAAAATGTGTCTGTAGAGGAATATGGTTGTCTATAAAAGCAGGTGGTTGTTTAACACAGGACGAAAGTAATGCAGAACACTTCTATTGGAGCTTTCTGTATAGCGTCTGTCCTGCATTAAGTTACTGGCTGTATTTAAAGACCAATAATTAGACCTCTTTTGTGGTCGCTTTAGAGGGATGGACTCTATAGTTCAAACTATAAATATGATTTCTTTATCTGCATGGTTGACATTGAGTTTGAATACATAGTCGAATAGAACCATTAACAAAACATTATCCAACTGCTTTGTATTGCATTACATAGGTAACTTCATACACGTGTCTTTTTTCTTTACAGTTGTTCTCCAGATCATTTATCTCGCGTAAGAACTGTCAACACATACCGCCTGTCTGGTGATAGCCATTACGCAAGATTTAATACATTAAGAGTCGATAAGAATCAGAATAAGCTTTCGAATATCAGATCCTTTGTGTACGATTAACCTGTCAAAGTCACGTGATATACTAAGGCCCTTCGGTTCCTTTCTTTAGCGAGTTACAATTTATATTTAGAAAAGTAAACACGTGTTTAGGCCATGCTGGATTACTAGTATTCAGGATATCCTGGCCAAATTATTTTACTTTCATATAGTTACGTTTTACTTTTGGCCTTGTTAGTTTACTGTTGTGGATTACAACTGTTATACTTTATGAACTAGAATTCCAGGATACTTAATACTTTCATATAAACTACTATCGGAGCAGATTTTCATTCTATCAATTTCACAACATACAGACACTTCTACGTTCTATTCTTCAACGTCCTACATTCTATTAATGAGCGGTACCACTGTTAGATTCAGTAACATTATTTTAATGTTACTTGAACCTTTACTTCATGACTATTCAAGGACATTTTACGTTGGCAAAACCTGTAAAAATAGAATTACACGCATGTTATTTCATAAGCAAAGGGAGCAGATCCCGATCAGACGGCTCTTATAGGATCTGCTTGATCTTGAGATGCTTGATCTGGGTTAAATATGCAAAGGCAAATATATGGAGTAAAGCGTGCACTAAAGTTACAATTGACTCAGGAGCGGATCTAGACGGTGGTACAAAATTAATAAGCACCCGCTTAATCCGCAGGAAATAATCTCTACACTAAAGGCACATAATTACAGAGTTTTGCCAAACAAATTATTATGTCAAACGGCCGGGTTCAGTTTATTAGCACTGTATGTTAATAGTTCCCATGTTGTACATGCTTGTATTCGAGACGCAATTAAGATATTTCTGTGGATTTACAAAAATTCGCACATTTGTCTATGGATTGTTTTCATATGATTGCCAACTGGCTTTTTTGTACAGAGCATTCTGTATGATTTTCATCCTGCCACCTACCTAAAAGTATCTTAATTTTTCTCTACTCTTTGACATAAATTTAACTGGTACAACAAACAGGACAGACTCTTTCAAGAAATCTCTTATGATGTATTTGCTGCTCTCTCTATTGAAAAAGCCATCTGACCAAGGTCTGAACTGCTTGATTTTACCCAATTTAAGGTATCAACAGATTTAAAATGTTTCTACTCCTTCACATGGTAAATCATATTCGATCGCAGATAACATACTCGTAGGCGTTGCCATCACATTTCTGTGCAATGTTTTACTTCCTAATACCAAACAGATAATTATATAACGAATATCTCGTCCTGTCCACGACTTGACTAGTATTTGTAAAACGTCTTGGATCCTGGACAGACGTCGAGTAACACGGCATCTCGTTATGGTACATGCCATTGACACATGGTCAATGAATTCTCAAACAAATTTTAACCCTTCGCTTGCTGAATTTTAAAATACATGTCTCCATCTTTACCAATGCCTTGTTGTATAATTACATATATCTTCACTGTGTACAAGTAGTTCGCTGTGCAATCACTGCTGTGGGGTGCATTGGTTGCACAATCAACTTGTAAATAGTGCAGACCCTGATGAGACAGCTCCTGCAGGAGCTTTCTCATCTGGGTCTTCACTATTTACAGGTAGGTATATTGACGCGAATAGCAAGCGAAGGGTTAAAATCGGAAGAATTCAACATTGCACCAGCTCCAAATTTAAGCAGGCATTATTTTGTCACACATTGAAATAAGAGTTGAAATCAGTGACCGATTTAACCCTTTCGCTGCCAAACTCTGTCGTCTGCTAACTTTGTCGTCTGCTACAAATTTTCATTCTTTTGATTTTCTTCATTTTTGTTTCAAAAACATAGTAACAGTAACAAACAGTTTGGATCCTGATGAGACGCCGAGTTACTCGGTGTCTCATCTGGATCCAAACTGTATGCATAGGTAATCATAGATCCGGCATTGGCAGCGAAAGGGTTAAACCCTTTACTCCATGGATATTCATATAATGGCATCATGAATTTTTAATAGATTAATTACTATAATGACATATGGTCACATTGTGTTTTGATATTGGTATCTGGATCTACTCTGTTTGCAAATGTGTAGAAAGGTGCATTTATGGCGTAAAATGTTAAAGCTGCAATTTAACTTGCCCGTGACTGTTGAGTGAAGCACCACATACTCCTGTCTAGACGTAGAGCTGAGACTTGATTTCCGTCAACTGAGATTTCGCTAAATTATTATTAATTTTCCGATCCATTTAGATGCGCATGATGTTGCTTCTTGTGGTGTTAGGTGTAAAATAACAAGATGAAAGCTGCAAATATTTCAGCTCAGGAAATTACTTTGGTGTTAATGATATATTTGGACGGTTAACATATCAACATTAGATTAGGTAACTCACATCGAAAAACATTTGAACTTTCTCAAGATGTGATTTTTTCTCTCTGTGAAAATCAAGCACATAACAGTGTCTTTAACCCTTTCGCTCATACATGTATAAACGCCTATTCACTCATTTGCAAACAGAGCTCCAATAGTAGCCGTCTGATCAGGGTCTGTTCTGTTTGCTTTTCACATGATATAGATCTAATGCTAAACTTCTTGTCAAAAAACAAAATATCTCTAATTCTCGAATACTGAACAGGGAAAGGGTTGATGAAAAAAGAACTAAGGTTTAGAGATTCAACTTTGGAGCAATATAATGATTCTTGCTTTTATACTGTAAACTGTACATAACAAAACATGTAGTATTTGGAAACCGATCAGCCGAAATCTTGGGACAGTTTCTGACCACATTTCTGACAGTTTCTGACAGCTTCCTGTCACTTATCAGAGGCCATTTTGTTTGCTGCTGACATTAGCTGACACTTACAGTGTAACAAGTACAGTAAAACCTCTATATAACGACCACTAAATTGTGTTAATTAGTTGGTATTTAGGACAGGTGGCTGCGTAAAGCAAGGTGAAAGTAAAACAAAACGCTCCTATAGGAGCGTTCTGTTTTACTTTCACATTATTTAAAGCAGCCACCTGCCTTTAACACAAATTACTTGATGTAATTTAGTGGTCGTTATAGAGGGGTTTTACTATACATGCTGTGACAACCAGAGTGGAACCTGGTCAAATATCTATTAACATCTAGAAATTCAAACTTTAATCGTCGTTTAAAAATAAGTTACATAAAGCAATATTTTGACTCGATGTCTCACTAGGGCTTTTAACCCTTCGCTTGCTATTCACGTCAAACCTGTAAATAGTGAAGACCCAGATGAGACAGCTCCTGCAGGAGCTGTCTCATCAGGTTCTGCACTATTTACAAGTTGATTGTGCAACCAGTGCACTCAACAGCAGTGATTGCACAGAGAAATACTTGTACACAGTGAAGACATGTAATTATACAACAGGACATGGGTAAAGAAGGAGAAATGTATTTTAAAATTCAGCAAGCGAAGGGTTAAAAGCTGTTTGACACTCGATCAATAGTTTCGCAAACGTTTCATCTACAGAAGAAGCTGTCCTACAAGATACAAGGTACAAGAACTTTATTTTCAGTCGGGGTTACAACAAATACCATTAGCTATATCAGAAGTTATTTGTCGACTATTCGGCAATACAAATATGTTTATTTATGGGTCTGCAATGCAGTTGGTAACGCAATGCAGGTCAAGGGTAATGACGGAAGGTCCTATAGAAGTGTTCTGCATTACCCTTGACCTGCGTTAAGCTACATCCTGCTTTAAAAGATTCCTATGTTCAATTAATGAATGGCTGCTTAGGACAGGTTCTACTGTAATCAAAGATAATCCGCATTGCACCAGATCCAAGTTTGAGTAGACAGTTTTGTTTTCATAGCAGGATAGAGCTTAACAGTAACGCATCACATGTATACGTAACTCTTTCATTACTATTAACTATTGTCGTCTGCGACATTTGTCGTCTGCTACATGTACTATATTCGATTGTTGAATTTTCTATTGCTTTCTTTCAAAACCATTTCCATAGTAACAAACAGTTAGTATCCTAATGAGATGTCGAGTAACTCGGCGTCACATCTGGAGCCAAACTGTTTGCAAAAGTAATCACATATGCGGCATTGGTAGCGTAATTGTAAAATTAAGTACAGTAAACCCCCTCTAATGTGACCACCTAAAAGAGGTATAATTCTGGGTTGTAGAGTTAGGTGGTAGCTTAATGCAGGACAAAAGTAATGCAGAAAGCTCCTAGAGGAGCTTTCTGCATTACTTTTGTCCTTCATTAAGCAACCACCTGCTTATATAGACAGATAAATTTATTCATTAAGTGGTCGCATTAGAGGGATTCTACTGTAAATTCAATTTGTCCACCTGACCAACAGCAGCTATATACTCTCACCACAGTAAAGATTTATTTCTTTTCCTGGAAATGTGGACCTTTGCCTCGCTGTAAAAGTAATGTCTTCTAAAAATGTTTAACTGTTCAACTTGAACTACGTCCGATTCGATTAAGCTTTTGAAAAACCATTGGCCTAGTGTTAAACAGTTTGAATCCTGATGTAAAGCCGAGATACTCGGTATCTCATCTGGGTCCAAGGTGTTTGCAAATGCGCGTCAGAACGCGGATAGCTTGAGAGGGGTTAAACCTAACCATTCCCTCATATTGAAGAGTTTTGACGACTCTGTAAAAGTCACTTGTGAAACCATTGTGATAAATAGAGCATTTGCTCCTATTGGAGAAAATGCTCTGTTTATCTCAATGGTTTCAAACTACAAACTTCTCCTTTTCTCCAGTTAATGTTCCTTTTCGGTAGATTTATTCAAAGAGGTTGGATCTAAACATAGTCTATGAGTTAATGGGTTAATATCGACACAATCTCACAACAGAATAATTTAGGCCAGTTTGTAATTAATTACAGACAGAACCCCGCCACAATAGAATTTGTCCCAGACTGATTAACGTAGGGTAAACAGCTAGGGATGATAGTCAAATTTCTTTCACCTTCAAACAAGCTTAACCTTATTCTACTGAATAAATGAAGCCGAGGAAGCCTTGAAAAACATCAGAGTAGATCCAGATCAGACGTCCCATGTAGGAGCCTTCGGACCTGGGTCAGGTCTGCTTGCTTATGGACTAAAATATACCCGATTTTACAGTTTATATCATGGCCAGAAATTCCTGCGTTTATTATGTCAATATTAATATCAAAATAAAAAAGAACGTGGTGTTTACTGCCAGGAATGATGGTACAGTATAACCATCTAAACCGGAATTATAGTAGAGGAGGATTTAAATACCTTTTGTCAGTTGGCTGCTTAATGCAGGGTGAAAGTCATGCAGAAAACATCATGCATTAAGCTGCCACCGGTCTCCGAGATCGATATTTATACTAAATTGAACGCCAGGTTAAGTGGTTTTGTAATGTATTATCATGATGAATAAATACAGGACTGCTCTACTGTTCAAACACTGGTCTGGAACAGAGCTTTTGAAAAAAAATATTGACCGAATTACAAACAGTCTGGGTCCTGATGAGATGCCGAGTGACTCGGCGATTCACCTGGGTACATGCTGTTTCCAAATGCTATTCAGACAGGATAAAGGGTAAACAGAATGTATCGTCAATTGAGAATTGAACAAGAATAACACAACTGACTGCCTTTCAAAATATGCATACATATAGATACACACAGATGATATAACCGAGGAAATGGAAATAGAAGAAAACTTCACTGGTAAATGGGGATTAAAGGATCTTACTTAAAGAGGATAGTCCTAGAAAGTGGATTTATTTTGATACTGAGATAAGTAAACGGGATTTTGTTGTAATAAAAGCAGAATTGCAAAACTGATCTCATCCAACACATCACCGCACTGTACTCAAAACGTTACTTTGATACAGTTGCGTACATCACCGTGGGAACCACTTGCGTGAAACAATAATACCTGCCAAAAGTCTGATCTGTGTGAGTTTGACTACAGGCTCCGAGGTTATAAAGCTTTTCGCTTGAGTCTGAGGTCATTCTCAAGCATCTGACCAATCCGATACTTGAGAATGATCTCAGACTCAGAAGTTTTATAACCTTGGACCCTGGTTCGATCTAGCGTTTGAGGGCTTATTGGCTGAGTGTCAAACAGCTTGGTTACTGAATAGACGCCGAGTTACTAGGCGTCTCATCTGTATCCTATCTGTTTGTAAATGAGAGTCAGTTAGCGGATAAAGGGATATGGCTTAATGTATTTGTTATTGTTGTAACGAACACGTGCATGTGCAAAGGCATACCCGGTGATTTCACATCTTTATCAACTATTCGTAGTTTTTTAATCAATATTAGGCTTGATCTACTTAATTTAGGTTACAAATGCGCAGTACATTGTTTACCTAAAAAACAAACAAACAACAACAACAACAAAACAACAACAGAAGCTCAAAACTGTAATTCATGCTGCACGTTTATGATTAAGATACAGGTGCATTTTGCTATGTTTAGTTTTCGCCAACTAAGTCTTATTAACCCTTATACAACTAACCGAGACGAGGCGCATTGACAAACAACGTGGACACGTCAGGGTCCAAGCTATTTGACACTAGGTCATTAGTTTCTGAAAAGTTTGTGTTACGACACTTGATCAATTGTTTCTCAAACGTTTGGTTGAATCGAAAGTAGTCAAAACTGAACTTAGCAGACATGTTTTTTTCACAGAGGAGAAAGGGTTAATCCTATCCCTGTTCAATGTTTATTTCAAATTTCTACATCTACTGAATATTCATGGTCAAAAAAACTATAATGAAATATGGAAGGTGGAAAATTGTAGCTATTTTAGAAAGTGAACAAACAGAGCAGACCATTATCAGACGGTGCCCATTTGAGCCGTATGACCTGGGTCTACTCTGTTTACAATGCGTGAAAACAGGATTACATGTATATGAAGGAAAGGGCTTATCCTTGATATAAATTAATGTATCAGGTGTGTAAAACAGTGCTTTTGACAATTATCCAACTTTTGGAAAGTGAATGGGAAGATAAGAGCTGTAAATACAACCACAGAGCTTAATAATACGATTCAAATATATCCGCTTATATAACCAAGTGATAAACATGAGGGTAGGGAGAGGAAGGGCGAGAAGTTCAGTAACATTTATTGTGCTGAAATGTTTAAATGCAATTCCTATTTATTCAAAATTCATTCAGGCTTTTTCAGGAAATATTGAGTGAATGTTAAATAGATTTGCAAAGAGATTCGATCTAGATGAGACTCCGATTCTTTCGATATCTCATCAGGGTCCAAGATGTTTGCACGTGAAATTCAGATCGTTCAAAAGTAGTGGAAATATGAACAGAGTGCCAGGGGTCCAGATAAGATGCGTACATTTAAACATAAATTCAAGAATAACTCCTTTTATTTCTGCACCAAACTCTATACTGTGACCACGCTTTAGAATCGTCTCGAGACGATTCTAAAGCGTGGTCACAGTATAGGGTTTGATGGAGAAATTTGTGTGCGCATCTTTACTCGTAGCTCTGGAGTACAACTTTACATCCATTATTAGTCTTTAACTGCATACATACGCCGTGTAACTTTGTGTAAACAGAGAAGACCCATGCTAGACGGGTCTTACAAGAACCTTCTAATCTAGGTCTGCTCTTTTGCTTATGGAATAATATAGATCGGAATATACAGTTTCTTACATGGCCCAACCTTCTTGAGATTATAATGTAAACATGTCATCTAATGTAGTTAAGAGTTAATGAAGTGGCTCAAACTTACTAGTTTTATGATACCAGAACCATTACTGTGAAACTGTATTTACGCTCTCTTTGTTATTTTCTGGCCATGACACAATTGAAAACAAGGTCGAAATTATCCGACCTACAGTAAACCACTCGATACAACGAAATTTAAGTAATAAAGAATTGATGTCTATGTAGCCAGACTGCTGCTTAATGCAGAGTGAAAGTCATGCAGAAAGCTCCTCTAGGAGCTTTCTGCATGACTTTCACCCTGCATTAAGCTGCCTTAAAGATCGATAATGATACGTATTAATTTGAGTGTTCGCATAATCGAGATTTTACTGTCATTACTGTAATAAGCCGTTAACACAACGACACAAGACGACTGTTTGTATCTAAGTCGCAGTAACCAATCCTTTGCAAATATACTTAATCATTGATTTGACAAAGGCAACTTCTTTTTGTACCATATAAACTAACGAAATGAGAAAACCGTGTTAGCAAATAGGGAAAACTCAGTCGGAGGATTCTAAAGGGAACCCTCTGATCAGAGTCAGAAATATTTGTTATTTAAAATCCTCCTCCAAGTGTTACCCCTTCCATACTGTATGAACTCTACCAATAAACAATGGTGGATTATTCCACTCTGACAAATTAGCATTGAAAGGGTTATATTGAATACCAACGTTCTGTAATAAAGTGTTAGTATGTACTCCATTGCGTCTGTACTCATTTTACAATGTCCACAAGGTCAATTTATAATTATGCAGATAAATTTCCAGTACAGATCGTAAGTATAAGATAAAAACCTATACCCTGGGCATGAGAATGGCTTATTGATTAATTTATTGTTCAACCATTATACAGTCCTCGGAGAAAAAACATGAATAAATCTAGAAACGTTTTGTTGTTTTGCATTTACACTTATTTGCACAATTTGCAAACAGTTGGATCCAGACAAGATGCAGGATATATTGGTGTCTCATTAAGATCCAACCTGTTTGACAGTCGATCAATAGATTTTCAAGGCTTGAACGAATGGGCAGTACAGTAAACCCCCTCTAAATCGAACGTTTATTTTAGTTCAAATATCGGTATTGGAGACAGATGGCTGTTTAATGCAAAGTGAAAGTCATGCAGAAAGCTCCCACCTGTCTAAAAGTATCTAAATTCTTATCTACTAGAATTCCGGTGTAAAGGGTTGTTAATGTAATAACAATATATCCTATGCTACCGACCTGATACCAACAAATACCAACCTGACGTAAAATACGCAGCACGTATAGTAAAGTATGTATTTTTTTTTATATATTGGTGCAAATGCTGATGCGAATGGTTGCTTTATATGAAGTATTGGATCATCAACCAGCTAGTTAGTCTTATCTTCACTAGATAAAACAAAATATGGTTCCCTAAGGACACCATTTGTCTAACTATTAGTATTTGTTTAAACCTTTACTCTATAAATATGCTTTTCTACGCATTTGCAAACATAGTGGACCCATATCAGGAGCCATCTGATCTTGGTCTACTCTGTTTGCCTATGGTATATTATAGATCTGATTGTACAGTTTCTGAGCCAAAATGCCTTGTGTTTATATGCCATTAGAATATTCTAATTAATATGAATGTGCCCTTATTGATTACCTTAATATTGTTTATATGCCATTAGAATAGTCTAATTAATATGAATGTGCCCTTATTGATTACCTTAATATTGTTTATATGCCATTAGAATATTCTAATTAATATTAATGGTGCCCTTATTGGTTACCTTAATATTGTTTATATGTCATTAGAATATTCTAATTAATATTAATTGTGCCCTTATTGACAACCTTAATATTGTTTATAAGCCATTAGAATATTCTAATTAATATTACTGGTACCCTTATCGATTACCTTAATAGTGTTTATATGCCATTAGACTATTGTTACAGTAATTAATATTAATGGTGCACTTATTTGTTACCTTAATATTGTTTATATGCCATTAGAATATTCTAATAAATACCAATAGTGCCCTGATTTATTACCTTAATATTCAAGATAACAAAGAGAGTGTAAATACAAGGGAAAGGCATAAAGTCGTGCAAATATTTAAAGTCTTATCCTGTTGTAAAACAAGAATGTTAAAGGCGAGACCTTTATTATTGCTCTTAAAGAGAAATTAAAGAGCGAGTTTCGTTTCACTACTGCACGCGTGTTCGTTTTTTAAGTTAACCGTTCCTCTCAAAATACACAGTGCAGTAAATTCATTCTGAAACGGTCACTCAATTAATGTCCACTTCTGGATGCTGGATACAACTGGCAGTTTAACCCGTTACCTCATAGGCTATATATAGACCAAACCTTTTCAATAAATCTACCGAAAAGGAGTATTTATTAGAGAAAAGGAAACTTTTAGAACTGTGTAGTTGTGAAACCATTGTGATAAATGGAGCATTTGTTCCAAAGGAGCAAATGCTCTATTTATCACAACGATTTAAAAAGTGACTTTTGCAGAGGCATCAAAAGACGTCAATATGAGGGAATGGGTTAGAGTCGGACATAGGTGCTCTGTATTACGTTTGCCCTGCATTAATAAACCACATCATTTCATTTCTGTGTGAATACATTATGGAGACGCTTTAGCGAGGTTATATGTGGCCATTGCAGTATATGGTCGTATAAATGCTATCAGCCGTAGAAAGTTTAGACCGTACGGCCGCCGTGGCAAAATATGACTGAGACATTTCTATGCCACTGAAGTAGATTCACGAGAAAAAATCTTCCTCCTGAACTCATGTTTTGCATATAATATGAAGCTAAACAAGGCGATATATACCATATACAGTGTATGATTAATGTCTATACTTCTTTGCTTGTCTAGTTGGATGATGAACTAGTACAGATACTAGTATAAACGATGTTAATAATGTTGATTCTGCCAAATCTGGTATTGATATATGTATACTGTAGAATCTGTCTTAAGCGCTTAAGTATAGGTCTGTGAGGCAGGTGGCAGCTTAATGCAATTCAAAAGTAATACAGAAAGCTCATATAGGAGCCTTTTGCATTGTTTTTGCCCTGAATTAAACAACCAACTGTTTTTGAAGGCGCTTATGTTCAACAAATAAATGGCCGCTTAAGACAGGTTCTAATGTACACTTTACAAATATAGAACATGACTTCCACAATGCTTTACAATTTCCCATGAATGGAAAAGAAGCAGAGAGAGAGAGAGAAAAACAACATTGAAGCCGTCAAAAATTGTCTGTATATATGTATACGTATATGGCTTCTTACTTCGATTTTATTTCGATTTTATTAATTAAATTACGTACATGTATACCTTGTATGCAAATTAAAATGTGTCTTGATATATTCCATTCTGAGTATTGATCATTAGCCATGTGGATGCGGGGAACGAGTGTACTATTATTTGCACATAATGTAGACTCAGATGCGAAGGATCCTCATTGAGCCCTCCGATCAGGGATTACATTGTTTGTGATGCTAATAATTTAGCGTTGAGAGGGTTTAACAGGATTATACAGGATTATAGGAATGTTAATGAGGAATCATTGCACTGCAGTTGTGCGATTACGACATACAAACATCTCTCTTATACTACCACTTTATGAATGAACATACATGTCATTATAAACTTGATTACTTAATTCCGGAGTTTCCTGCATTACTTTTATCCTAAATTAAGCTTCCATCTTTAAGACCCACCATTAGGTATCTTTTCGGTGATCGTATTAAAGGATTTTTCTGTAAAAGGTTACTGTTTACTGTTAACCTTTGCGGGAAACGAGTTTGCTGTCCTTTGTAAAATCTGTAAATCCAGATAAGAAGGTTGCTTGAAACGCCCTTTGGTCAGATTTTGCTCTGTATGGTTTTTAAAAGCTATCTCATTAGGGTCTGCACTATTTACAAATTGATTGTGCAACCAGTGCATCCTACAGCAGTGATTGCACAGCGCAATACATGTACACAGTGAAGATGTATGTAATTATACAACAGGGCATGGGTAAAGAGGGAGACATTTATTTTAAAATTCAGCAAGAGAAGGGTTAACGCAAAAATGACGGTCCAGGTAAATGTTAATTTTAGAAATGAATGTGACGAGAACAGCCATCAATCTCCTCAATAGTGTTTAACCTACTTTTTGGGTCAATCAATTAGGGTTTATTAAGTGCGACGGCGTTTAAAATAACTAAATCCACAATTATTAGACACTAACTAATACATAGATGAATAATTGCCGTGTAACCAACCAATCCTGTTCCATTTTGCTGTTCTTTTTGCACATACGAGTATAACGTTTATTGTGTGATAAGAAAGGGCAGTAGATAAAACAAGTATTAAAGTAAGGCAAGTAACATATGTTTTGATATTTCTCTGCCATATCATGTTTCTAGTAAGTATGTTATTCTTATGAATGGCAGTAAGATATGTTTTAGATGTGAGACACGAGTTTTGTATAGACCAGTGCGCGTGTTAAAGTTCATGATAATGTATAAAGAAGTGCCATATTTGGATCATCTCGAATGTCTCCTAATTCATAATGACTGTCTAAAAGAGATGATGAACGAGAACAGACAAACTATACTTCCCTACGCCGCGCGGTATACAGGGAACTGATTTGATCGCAATCAATGACCTACTGAATGCAGTTATTATCGAAACTGTAACTACTTAATTCTTAGTCAACAGATGGCAACTTGGGTGACTCATGAATATAACAATGCTTTCCTACACAAACATGCATAAGGTCTACTTCATGTTCTTTCAGTATTTAACCCGAATATAGAGAACAGTCATTAGAAATGCCAGAATGAAGCATAATTATTCTTTTAATACGATACTAAAACATGCATGATTTACATATATTCATATGTGCTAATGCTAATGCTAATGCTTTATCAAACTGAATTTAGTCACAGGAAATCAGAAATGCAATGATATTTTATGATTAGCCGTTATCAATATTCTACAATTTCAAAAGTATGGAACAAAATGTGATTAAACGTCGTGGCGTTTTAATCAGTTCTATGTGGAGCTTTAAAACAAAATGACCTGCTTGAAATACTAAACATCTTCATTACCACTTTTAAAATGAATGTTATTGAAAATATGTAAGCTTTACAATTAATTCTTAATACTGCATATGCTAGCGGACATATGCTCTAGTTTGTACTAAACTGAGCCTAATAGTTCAAAAGCGCCTATTGCAAACCAAGCAATAATGCATGTAACGTCTTTTCCGCCAGGTTAGATATATTGTGGTCAATATTGCTCATTCTACTCATTCAAATGAGATAAATAGAACCCATTAATGTAAAGTGATTTTGAGTATTTTCTGATCTTATTTTTTAAGCCTTTGAAGAAGGTCATTGAAATATTATATAAATGTAATGGTACAATGTAGCGATATATAGCGATATTTCCAATACACTGTATATATTGGAGATTGCTGTCCAAATGCATGTATACATGTATGTCAAGTAGGTTTAGCGTGTCACTGAACCATACATAAACCTTTATCCCGCAAACACCGATCTGAGTCGGGTTGGAAACACCTTCGATCCAGATAAAACGCCCAGTAACTTGGTTAAGCTGTTTGGCACTTGATCAATAGCGTCTCGAAAGATTATGTCATGCCACTTGGATCGGTCAGTAGTTTCTTATAAGCTTAACCCTTCTCTTGCTGAATTTTAAAATATACGTCTCCGTCTTTACCCATGCCCTGTTAAATAATTACATATATCTTCACTGTGTACAAGTATCTTGCTGTGCAATCACTGATGTGAAGTACACTGGTTGCACAATCAACTTGTAAATAGTGCAGACCTTGATGAGACAGCTCCTGCAGGAGCTGTCTCATCTGGGTCTTCACTTTTACAGGTAGGTATATTGACGTCAATAGCAAGCGAATGGTTAATTTAATCGGAAGTTTTCAAAGTTGCACAACATCTAAATTTTAGTAGCCAATATTTTGTTACAGCGAGGAAGGGGTTAAATTGTTTCTTGAAGTTGGTACAATGACACAAAATACTCTCACCCAAGCGTTATTTGTTTGCCTTCCTGAAATGTTAAAACTGTCTGATATCGACCAACCCCTCATACGATCAGTTGGGGGAGATTGTTACAAACAGAACTAGATTGATGGAAAATATCGAAGTTACATCGGCAATGAAACAATGAGGGTTGTCTGCTAGGAGTGATCTTTTTCACGAAATCCTCATGAAATTTAGAGGATCATATGTCATCATATAGGAACTGAAATACAACTATTCAAAACTTGTAAATATTAGTGTAACAGTAAAATTGGACAATTAACCGAATGTTCGAACGCAAGACGTTAATAAATACTCCTCAAAGACATGACATGTAAACCAAACAAAGTCACTTAACACATTACCCCCTAGTGACGCATTTTTGCGCCTCTATAAAATTCATATTGTAAAACCATTATGATAAATAGAGCATTTGCTCCTATAGGAGCAAATGCTCTATTTACCACAATGGTTTCAAACTACAAAATTCAAAAACTTTCCTTTTCTCTAGTTAATGCTCCTTTTCGATAGATTAATTCAAAAAGGTTGGGTCTAAAATAGCCGAGGAGAGAATGAGTTAAATATATCATACTTTGCGCGATCTAACCGGCACTACTAAGTTTGTAAACATCTTGCATCTAAATGCCATTTACGTTGTGTCTCACCAGGGGCTGATTTGTTTGGCACGTTGTCAGTAGTATCTCAAAAGCATGACCGGATCGAAAAGTAAATCGTTCTTGCTCTAGATCAGAGTTTAATCCTTTTCTTATTTAGCTATGTTATTTCATAAGCAAACAAAGCAGAATCTGTTCAGATGGCTCATATAGCAGTTGTCTGATCTGGGTCTACCCTGTTTGCAAAGGCGAAGAAATGCGTATTTATGGAGTAAAGAGTTAAGCAGACATAAAATATAATAACATCATGATAGTGGTAACATTGTATGACGATATTGACGGAAATGCCCGATTGCGAACATCCCTTTAAATACTGCATATCCATGATGGAATAGCTCATCAGTGTTTTACCCTGGAGTATGAAATGCTTACCATTCAGTATGAAATACTTGAATTTCGTAGTTGGTCTTGGTAAAACTCAGTAATACAACAATTGCATGTGTTTTATTAACCCTTCGCTTGCTATTCACGTCAATATACGTACCTGTAAATAGTGAAGACCCAGATGAGACAGCCTTTGCGGCATGTAACTCGTTAATGCAGGATGATCTTGTTATGCAGGCCGGTAATGAAATTCCAGTGTAGGTAGGTGTAACTGTACTAAGATTAACCAGACAAGACGTAACTAATACGGTGGTTTTGCGAAACCAAACACAATAAACGAATATTTCTGCCAACTTACAGTAATGTCTCTCTATAGTGACCACGAAAATAAGGTATAATGCTTCGTTTTAACGACAGATGGTAGCGTAGTGCACAACGGGTGTTATGCTAATATCTCCTACAGGAGATTTCGTCATTACTTTCATCTTCCATTAAGCAACCACCTGTGTTTAATAGCAACCAATTTTTTTTAAAACCATCTATGTTTATTCATAAAGTGGTTAATTCAGTACTTAGTCGATTACTGTATTTAAACTGAACAAAACAATCATCAGATTAACGAACGAACTAACTTATTCTTCTATAACTATACCATTCGATAATTTATCTAGTCTGACTCAGTAGATTTATGTGTTATATGTACAATTAGTATTATTATAGTCATGGAGCAATATAATTATGCAGGATTGAGACTAAACGTCATATTTACTATTATATACAACTTATATTGAACTTTGAATTTCTCGAACTTCATGGGACCATAAATGTTACTTCGAGATAACAGTCCGGGTCATCCGATTTCTAATCTAGAAAATTTCCCAAGTTCACAGCTTCTGTAGGAGCTTTAACATTACGTTTGACCTATCACATGTGTTTCTAGATATGTATACTATACATTTTAGGACAATTCTGGGTTGTAAATTTTGGAAATTTTGCTTCGAGTTATTCCGAAATTCGAGCTGTCCGAGTCCGAGACATCGAAGTGCAACTGTATATAATATTGTTGCAGTAGAACAGAATTCGGACAGTAAACGTCACACAAAAGTCTTCTGCAAAACCGGAATGCAAAGGAATGGTGTGCACACATACATGCACAGACACAACCGTCAATGAACTGTACCTTGCCGGTTCAATACCAACAGCAAATAACCAAAGTAACCATTTGACACACTAACACATTAAGGGTATGGAAGGAAGAAACCGCATTGCATTATTTGAAGCTATTTCAGTAGTTTATGTATTGAAATTAAAATTTGGGATTAGTTGTGGCTGATATGGTTAGTAGGTTTGTTGTTATACAAATTCTATATTTAGCAACGTTCTAGTTATCGCTTGTCCCGGTGTTTTGACGTTTATTTAAGGGTTTTATGCCCGGTCCTTGACTGTATAGTTTTAGTTCCTGTGGTGATTTGCTTGAATAGTATTTGAATAGTTTCTGATGCTATTCACCTCCAAAAGCTGATTCAAAATGGAAAGCTACCAGTTGCGTTAAATGTACACGAGTACTAAGTCGTACCCTAAATACAGAGCTATAAACCAAACATGTAACAATGCTCTTATGAAAGGGTGTTAGAAAATTAATGGTCAAATTCCACTATAAATAATTATGTAAATCGCGACAATAACTAAAGTGCATTTTTCACATACCTAACTGTACAGTCATAATAAGTTACCGGCATTTCAAATTGACGAACCAATATTTTTTTATAATCAATATGACTTCGATCGAAATAAATAGATTTTGATAATGATATTAAAAGTGAGTTCTTACAGGGTCCAATCATACACCACTGATGGACCATACCACTCTGGTTATTCAGCATTCGAATGGTTAATAGTAATTTCGTAACACAAAGGCCTGCCAAGTGTTTAATTCAAAAGTATTTGGACATATACACTTATGCAAACATTGCAAACACAGTTAAACATCTCCTGAATTGACCAATTTAATCCACGTCTACACTATTTGCTGCTATGTCAGTCTAATTTAACGTTACCAAAATGGTGTTAACAGCTGGACTGGTAATATTGGGTGTCCGAATGTTTGGGATAGTTATGGTATTTTCATATAGTTTGTTCAAGTCTTAACGTTGTTTTTCAGACAAGTAACATTGCTTTCAACAGATAAACTAAGTTGCAGACTTAATTTCTCTTGAACACAATATATGGAATATAGTACTGAAAATACGAATTCTCGTAGGAGCAGGCTAATGCATTTGTTCCAAGCCGCTGGTAATTTAGAGGGGTTTCGAACAATAGCTGTTTATTATCAGTTGTACCTGCCAGAATATATATCGAAGGTTTTCTATCACGAGGCACCGTCTGAGTATAGAAAATGTCATTTGATAAAGCGAGTATTGGAATTGAATCGCCTGAAACGTCTTGTATATATATCCGTACCATGACGGTATACTGTAGCAATCAATGTCTTACTATGATCAACACTGTTTGCATTTATTATTAACGCATTTGTGCCGATTTTAACGTCTGTAAAATGTGATTGTATGCATATTTACGCTATAGTTAAATGTTTCTCAACAAAACAATCAGCTGATAACAAACCATAAGTAAACAATAAAACTTCTGAAAAACGACCAGAAAGAAGTTTCATAATGGCTGTTATGGATCTGCTAAATAAATGAAAATAACTCCTCCTTTTCTGAGTATCAATAATAATAAAACAAACAGTCGTATCAACATTTACCAGTAGAACAACGTATTTGTATGACAAACACTGCAGACCCTGATCGAAGAACTCATGTAATGACCATTTTATTCGGATATTAACTGCTTGCAAATGTATACTTGTTTCTAGCATATTAAGGATTGAATGTAGGATGTAGCTAGGTGATCGTTGTGAATAATGAGCTTTCATTAGTATAGCATATGCCCGCGGTTAACCCGTTCCTCCATCAATACGTCTTTCTACATCTTTGCAAACAGAGTAGAACTAGATCAGACGGCTCCTATAGGAGCCGTCTGATCTGGGTCTACTCTGTTTGCTTATGATATAAAACTGCAATTTCTTCCATGACTAACGATTTTTTGTCCATGTGCTATTATAACAATTAATCTAATTAAAAATTATGATGTCATTATTTCTTACATGCATTTTCATGGAGTAAAGGGTTAAGACAGCCATATAACTGACCCAACTACTAGTATGTACTTCTTAGACAGATTATCAGCACAAAATAGAATTGAATGCTTTCTAGAACACGGTCAAATGCAGAAATCATATACATTGGTGACACCATTTCCTGTGTAAACGATTTACACGGATAATGATAAACGTATGCACGTATTTCTCCTAATACTAGTCGGTGCCTTATCAAATTGGACAATTTCCATAATTATATATCTACCATTGATCAAAGATCAATACCGAATGTCTTGTTACTAAAACACCATTATTGGTATATGGATGTCACTTTTTTGGATCCCTTTGTTGAAGATATAGGTTTCTAAAACTAGAATAGAACTAGTGTGTTTCAAGAAATGGTTATAACAAGTTTGCAAATGTATTTTTGACATGTTGCACGCAGCATGCACACTGTTTAATTATACAATAGTTGTTTGGATAAACATACAGGAGACCGTCTGTTCGTCATTATGTCAATATAGTGTCCATTCAATATGAAAGGCTTAAACTTGCAAGAATGTTTTGAATGACAAACGGTGCAGATACCGATCAGAGGGTTGCTCTAAGATCCCTTTGATCAGGATCTAAATTGTTTGCAAAGGATCTGCACTGATACCGATGAATTTATCTTATTTCAGAAACTGTTGGAAAGTTTTATATGACACTTTTTTGTAAATATTAAATAGCATAAAGGAAATATATATAGACATCCTGTTCTATGTTTATCAACATTTAACCCACGTTTCTTGAGAGTAAAGCTAAATACATATACTGCAGGAGTATATGGTGAGATAGGGCGCTACCCATTATATATTTCGCGTTATTAGAATGATTAAATATTGGTGAAAACTTAAAAAATCTGATAATATAATATTAAAATCCGTATATGAACAAGGTTTGCTTGACTGCAGGAAGGGTTGTAAGAATTGGGTATCGAACTTCTCAGTGAATTTAGGTTTGCTTATGTATTTGATAATAGCTATATTTATAACCCTAATTTGGTTGTTAACGAGTTTAAAACTAGGTTAATTGATAACGTTAAACAAGAGTGGACCGTTGTACTGCATCGTAGTTCTGTGTTTAGTAGTTATAACTTTTATTAGACACAGTTTGTTATGAGGAATATTTAAGAATATTGCCTAGAAAATATAGATTTTATTTTTGTAGATTAAGGCTATCTGTACATCCATTGCGTATGCAAAATGGCCGTTATAGTAGAAATAGCATGCCACGTGACGAAATATATTGTCAGTGTTGTAATTCTTTTGATTTAGAAGACGAATACCACTTTGTGTGTATATGTCATTGTTTTGATGATATACGCAGTAAATATATAAGCAAATATTACTATACTAGACCATCTATGTATAAGTATTTAGAACTACTAAATACGCATAACAAATCGAATCTGATAAAAAATATCGCTCTTTGTCCTTACGAAATATTATGTTAAATTCCCGTTGAATTTCCATCTATAATATGTTCATCCTCGTTATCTGAATTCCAACTTTAAATACCGTCCTGAAACCAAACTTAAAATTGCTTTTTGTATATTTTCTATTGCCTGTAAATATTCACGGGTTATTAATATGATGTAAAATGTAAACTAGACGATATACATTATCTATAAGTCTTGAATAAAATATATGTTCTGTTCTGTTCTGTTATTGATTTAAGTGCACGGTGTGTTTCCACTAAGACCAATGTCTCTTTTGTTGTTTTCTATTTTCCTCTAATATTTTCCTCGTAATCTTTGAATGCAGTCGTGTCATTCGCGGCTTGGTAGTAGCTTTTGTTTGACTTTCTTTGAATGCAGTTGCAGTAGTTCTTTGGCATTTAGTGGACGATCTGTACAACTAGGGATTCCCATAGTAGAAACCGTTTATTTCTTCAAAATGAATCATTTTTGAGCATCACAATTTGTTTACTAGTGGTTCTAAACACTCTTTGAAAATAAATCAATCGTTTTAATTTTGCACAAAGAAAAGTAATACTTAACATAATGGGACTTCAAGGAGAATGATATGAAAACATGCGAACGACAATTAACTTAACTCGTTCCCTCCTAGACTATTTTAGACCTAAATCGAATAAATCTACCGAAAAGGAGTATTAATTAAAGGAAATGGGACTGTTAGAACTGTGTGATATTAAAACCATTGTGATAAATAGAGCATTTGCTTTCTACACCTGACTTTTACAGAGGCGTCGGAAGACATAAGTAGGAGAAAATGGGTTAACTGAAAAAGTTTTTTAATGTCATATTTACATAACTACTTTTTATGCATTAAAATATCCGCTGGTTTTACTGCCGCTTGAGAAAAAATCTTGAAAGAAATTCTCAGCGTAGAGTTTGTCATAAAACAAACATCAGCCGATACTCCAGGGAAACAATAATCTTACTTGTATGTCATACCAGTCTCGAAAAAATGATATTAACCCACTCCTTCATTTTTAACGCCGTTGCAAACAAAGTATGCTCCTACAATGTCTGCTATGTTTGCTTGTGACATAGTATAAATCTGACCTTAAAACTTAAACAATAGTCATACAATGCTTTTTTAAAACGTAATCAAAATAATATTCAAAATGACACTATATTTTACATGGATGTACATGTTTAATGCTATTGAAATTCAAGCTCATACACTATGAAACAAATGTGGTTGATCAATAGTATGCCTGACATATTTCATATTCAACTTTATCAACCATTAGTCTGCTGAAAAGAAAATATTGTCTGTTCAAACTCTGACCAGCTGTTGTTGTTACTTGATTCTGAAGAGTTATTGACCGAGTGCCAAACAGCTTGGATCCGGTGTTCAAGCTGTTTCAAACTGTCAATCAAGTCGCACTTAGCAGATAAGGGCAAGGGTTGAACCATACCAACAATCCGTTAGGAGATTACGTTAATCTGCATTGAAGCCAGTAACATCAATATAAACATTGTTCGTAAACAAATATTTCACAAATATGTGTTATATATTTAGCAGATCTATAAATAAAGGCGTGTATTCAAATACTAAACTCGTCATTTCTCCATTGTGATCATCTAGAAGCTGCAACAAATACCAGAACAGCAGAATCCTTCTAATGCGACCACTTAATGAATAAACATGGGTGTATTTATAAGCAGGTGGTTGCTTAATTCAGGACAAAAGTAATGCAGAAACCTCCTCTAGGAGCTTTCTGCATTACTTTTATCCTGAATTAAGATACCACCTGCATCTTGCAGCCAGAATTATACCTCTTCTAGATGGTGCTTCGCACAACATTTATTCACTATACTACAAAGTCACCACAGGCACTGTTGCAGCCCATGTTCATCCTGGCGCAACCCATCGTCTACTTAGACGGACGGAGGCCGACGACGCCACTATCAATGTTGGTGACAGGTGGCGGCTTAATGCATGGTAAAAGTCATGTCGAAAGCTCATCTACCTGTAGGAGCTTTCTGCATGACTTTCGCCCAAGAAGCATAATGCCCAACTGTAAAGGGATCGACCACCGAGCATGCAGTGCGCTACAGTATAGAAGAGTTACAGCCATTTTTAAAGAATTCTTTTGAAAGCAATGTTACTTCAGAGGACGGTTTAGAAGGAGTTTAAAATATAATAATGTAGAATACACACGAGCAAGTACATTTGGAATGAGTAATAATATAAAAAAGGAAAGAATTTGCAATAAAAACATAGCACACCCGATAGTTCACAGAAGTTTTGCTTTGTTTCAAGTGTGACAAAACACTACGCTAGCTCTTGTATAAAATGCAAAGATAATATTCCATTAAAGTATGCACAGCTTCTGATTGTGCAGCGCAATAATGTTGGCATGTTTTCATTTCTGACTGAAACAATGCTTAATGAGATATTTTCGGATATGAATCCCTACAAATATGCAATGTGTTCTATATTTACATCACAATGAGCAATTAAGATGTCAACTTATCATATCTGATGCATCACAGAAAACATAAGAATGAGCCGGACTTATGAAACGTTTTAGTATGTTTGGTGCCAAATATACAGTAAAACCCTCCAAATCGGAATTCTAATACAGAAACATTTATATACTTTTAGACAGGTGGCTACTTAGTGTAGAATGAAAGTCAAACAGCAAGCTCTACATTCAGCTACCACCTATCTTTTAAAGACATTTAGTAATTATACTAAATTGATGGTCCGGTTTAGAGGGAGTTGATGTATACGATTGTCTGTTGTGATTAAGGCGAACATCTTTACTCCATATAATACGTAATATAGTATATGAACTACACGGATAAAAAATACGTATTGTTATGTATGTAGACGTCATAACCTAGCTTTCGGTGGACAACCGCTGAACTGATGTTAGATTGGGGTGTAAGTAACGCCTAAACACTGCCTTATTCAGGCTAGTTAAAAACAACTAGTCTTCATTTCACCGTTAATCCATTCCCTCATATTGACGCCCGTTGGCCCATTCCCCCATGTTGACGCCTTTGATGCCTCTGTAAAGGTCACCTTTTGAATCATTGTGATAATAGAGCATTTTCTGCATATGAGCAAATGCTTTATTTATTACAATGGTTTCAAAACAACACAATTATAAAAGTTTCCTTTTCATAAGTAAGTGTTCCTTTGTGGTAGATTTCTTCAAAGAGGTACGGCCTAACAATAGCCTATGAGGTTATACTACTAAATGGGTTTAGAACGAACGTAGAACGCGTGGTGGATATTTATAGATTGTACCATTAATTGGCAGCTTTGTACCACAATGTGGTTTGCCTATGGGATTATATATGTATGATTCTACTGTTTCTACCACGGCCAGAACATCCTGTGTATTTATACCATTATAAAATTTCAGCTAATAACAGTTCTTGTCATCATTGTTTCTTACATGAATATTTACCAGGTTAAGGGTTAACGGATGGAAAGGAGGACGGCTTCGATTCGATACCATTTGTGGAATTGTCATCACCATCATCATCATCATCATAATTATCATCATCATCACCATCATCATCACCCTGTGTCAGCATCAGTTCATCAATCAGTCTCGCTATATGTACTATAAAGTGTCTACGTACCGTTAAAGTCAAATCACTATTTCACTCGCCATTATAAATAGCATCTTCACTTCCGTAGATAAATATGATCTGCTTGACATTTAGTCTCGAAAACAATATTTCGTCTGCCTACTTCAAATTCCAAATTGAAAGTTCGTCCATTTATACTAAAAAACTTTATCAGAATGCCAGAACGTTAGAATGCTACTGAGATACTCGGCGTCTCATCTGGATCTAAACTGCTTGCAAATGCTATTACGTATTAACCGTTTGCTATAGACGAATGTGCAAACTGAAATGACCAAGATAATCCTGCTACTGCACTATCCATTAGATCAGGATCTGTTCTGATTGCTGATGGAGTAATGTAGATCTGATTATCTAGTTGTTACTAAAGACAAAACATACTGTATCACAAGTCATTATACAAAGAACAGCTATCTATTACCCGTGCCGTTCTTATTTCTTACATTAATATTTATATTACCAGGTAAAGGGCCAACAGCAGATCTGTAAATATGTCAACTGTCTTCAGCTTAACATTTTACTCCATAAATACGTCTTTCTACGCCTTTCAAACAGAGTAGGCTCTGATTAGGGTCTGCTCTGTTTACTTTTGATATCATATAGATTTGATTCTCCGGTTTCTGTCAAGAAAAAAATGTTCATATTGTCATAAAAAACTAATCGACCTGATATTTATGATTAGATTATTTGTAATATGAACAGGCATAATAGTCATAGAGTAAAGGGTTTTAAACAGTACAATTATGATAGGTAAAAAAATATGTTACACAACATTGATATATTTTGAAGCTGAAGACAGTTCTTGCAAGGGCCCTAAACTATTTCAATTTTCTAAGACAGAATCAAACCTACGCTGTCGTATTCATCTAGGACAGAACGAAACAGAGTAACAAGGAGAGTTTCAAGTGGCATGGGTATTGGCTTACAGTAAAACCTCTCTAAATCACACGCTCAAATTAGTATCAATGCTACTCTGTTAGACAGGTGGCACCTTAACCCTTCGCTTGTTGAATTTTAAAATACATTTCTCCTTCTTTACCCATGCCCTGTTGTACAATTGCATATATCTTCACGGTGTACACGTATTTCGCTGTGTGATCACTGCTGTGGAGTGCACTGTTTGCACAATCAACTTTTAAATAGTGCAGACCCTGATGAGACAGCTCCTGCAGGAGCTGTCTCATCTGGGTCTTCACTATTTACAGGTACGTATATTGACGTGAATAGCAAGCGAAGGGTTAATGCATGGTGAAAGTCATGCAGAAAGTTCTAAAGGGAGCTTTCTGTATGATTTTAATCATGTATTAAGAAGACACCTGCCTTGAAAGATCAAACTTCTTCTTTATCAAAATTCCGGTTTGGAGGGTTTTACTGTATCTGCTGATTAATTCATCAATATAAAGTGTGATTAATGTCAAGGTCTAATCTAATCTAGGCAATAGACGTTTTATTCGCTTACCGTGGCAGTCCGGATTTAAACATAAGAAAATAATGTATATGGTTTCGTCACTAAAGTATTACGTATGCATATATATATATATAAAATTATGTAGTGTTTGTATATCAGTAGATAGGATGGCTGGTACATAATTCAGACAGTGCCTGTATCTGAACTTGAACCACATTTCTTATCATGTAAACAAAATGTCTGACCAAATACATGTACATGCATAAATATGGTGCAATTTCGGCTACTTTCGGCTACTTTTCGAAAATATTGACAAAGTGTCAAACAGCTTGAATTTTGAATTCGGTTGAGACATCGAGTTACTAGAAATCTTATCTGGATCCAAGCTGTTTGCAAATGCGAGTCAGGTCGCTGATAGCGAAATCATGGTTATGGTTTCTCAATACGTATTGTATTCAAGGGAACAAGGACCACAAAGGAAAAAAGGGGTCGTTTTCCATGTTTTGTATTATATTTGATATTGTTGATGTGGCCTACTTAATGCATTATTGGAGGGTGGATGGGTTTAACTGTACATTATATGTGAATCTACCCAGGCTTACAGACAAAACATGTCCGATAGCCCCTACTTACATTTCCTCCTGTAAAGATATGTCTGCTTTAATTTAAAATATCATATTTTCTGCCTACTCCCGATTCCTTTAAGATCTGATATTAAGAAATGTCAGAGTTATCCGGCGTCAGACCCGGATCCACGCTGTTTGCAAATGCCACGTAGGCTGCGCTTAACAAACAAAGAGGTAACTTAAACATATTCTGGTGATGAAAACCTATACAATTGTGTGTCTTAGAAAAGAACCCGAATAATGTGAAACATGTTCAAAAGGTGAAAGGATCATGTCGTACATAAGGACGCAGGTGAAACTGATGTAATGTAATATTCCTTTCTTTCAATTTTCACTAAAGTAACTTCTAATTGAGCGTTTGATGGAATATGGTCGAATTTAAACACAAACCACAAATAATTAGATATAGAATTAGTAAGGCAGATGCCTTAACAATGTTTAATTGGGATGGTGAAACATACTAAACGTTGTTTTCTATTTGTTACGAATTTTAAACAAGTTAGATTTTGTCAACAGTAATGAATAGACAACTGAATACATCTGTTGTCAACACTATCAGGCAATCGTTATTGTTAGTAAGGTATTTGGTTTACGACGAAGGTATATTAAAGCAAATAATTAGTGTGTGTGCGATTATCGTTGTATTGGGACCAGTTATTGTTGTATTGGGTTCAAGTATTGTCGTTGTGGTTCAGTTGTTGGTGTATTGGGATCGGTAAATTTGAATTAATTCTTGTTGTATTAGTTACATTATTGTTGTATTGGGTTCAGTTAGTGTTGCTTTGGACTCAGTTATCGTTGCAATCAAATTAGATGTTGTTGATTTGTAATTAGGTATTGCTCTGTTGTTTAATTTGGTACTGGTAATCAGACACCCGTGCATAAGGTAAACATCTAAAACGTTTTGATTAAAACACATCGTGCCATTTCATACCGTCACCTTTCAGCAAATACAGTTACTTGCCTTGTGGATATACGAATGGATAATTCAAATCTTTCTGTAATTTACTTATCTAGAACGTGTACCTATCCCTTAGAAACTTTGAAAAGCAGCAGAAGTAATTCTATTCTGTGATTTGTGGTTTATGAAGGCAATTTGCCGAGACGCGTGTGCCAAAACGGCATTTCTCTATGGACTTGAGCATCAATTTGAGACGGACAGAGCTGAATTAATCACAAGTGGTGCAGACACCATTGGAATATGTTTGCTCCTCGTAATTTAACTGCAGTACGCAGTACATTTTAAGACTTGATCACATTAATACAACTTATTAAAATAACCACGTGTATCACACAGGCAGTTACTCTGGGTAGTCTAAAAGCATAAGAAGTAATTAAATGTAGTTTTACGGTTTTTCCCACATTGCGTTTGTTTGTTCACACATACTGTACTTCTGGTTGTTCTTAAAACATAAGAAGTAATTAAGTGTAGTTTTACGGGGATTTCCCACAGTAAGTTTGATTTTTCGTTGCCGTGATCAGAGTCTGCTCTGTTTGCTTATAAAATAACACCAATCTGATCTTACAGTTATTGCAATGACCAAACATTACCCATGGTCCTAATTGTGTCATTATTAAAATAGAAACTAATACTCATGATGGTACTATTACTTAGATACATATTCATGGCGTAAAGAGTTAAAGGGAAGCCATACAACAAAGTAAATTAACGGAGCTCCTCGGTACACTCGGATGCAAAAAGGCAACAGCGATTATATTTCACGGGTCCATCCATGACCTTGTCCATTGTTTGACGTCACATGACTGCAAACGTTTCAGAATTAAGTTTCATCAAAGTGTCGAAAGAATTGTATTTAAATAGATAAAATGTTCTTATAATTGATATGCTTCATTGGTTCAAGTTGAAACGTCCAAATACGAGACGTGTAATCTGAATACATACTGCGTGCTAATCCGAGTTTTGGAGGCGAACAGCGGGATAAGGTCTGATTATATATTTGATGATTTCGTTGTATCCTGACGAACAGCCGAGTGTCATCTGGATAAGGTGGTTGTAAATGCGATTCTTGTGGCGAACAGCGGGATAAGAGTTTCTTATATCATCATCCATTAGGACTACATTTAACTTCTATATTTCGAACTTCAAAGGAACATACAACTTACTTCGAGATAACAGATGTTCGAGTCAAAACTGCTAACCCGTCATCTTGTGTTTTATCATATTGTAAGGGGTTGCAACAATATCTCAAATTCAATTTTGCGCAAAAGGTAACACTTGCCTTTCTCAGCCATTAGACAGATCTGTTTTTTGTGTAAATTTACTATATATATGCTGATAAAATGAGGACTGTGTGTAGTATATTTCTCTTTAAAATAGAAAGTTAAAAGTGGCGGTTTAGCAGTTTTACGTTGCAATTTTCATAGTTTCATAATACGTTTTGATCAATCTTTAGGCAGACCTTATACCGAAAGTATTCTTTCGTTGCAATACTCCTCATTTAGCTTCATTTTTTTGCATCCTAGGGTACCTCCATAGCCCAGCGATAATGGTCTTCGACCAACAATCACCGCTGTATTTCGGCGTTGGCATTTATGCGAGGCTTCTACATGTATATGGTATGTGGGTCTACCAGGATGTTGTTCCGTTCACGAAAAAAGATCTATGGATCTTCCTCAAATTGTACTTCGCTGCACGCTGCGATATAACTGAACTACTGTAACAGTAAAAACCCTCTTAAACGGAATTCTTGTAGAGAAGAATTTATATCCCTTAACACCCTGCATTAAGCTGCCCTGTCTCCATTACCGATATTTATACTAAATTCAACGTCTGATTTATAGGGGTTTTATGTTGCACTGTTAAAGCGACGTAAAACTGCAAAACAACGAACAATCTTTTGCATCTTAGTGTTTCGCCCTTGAGCTAATGGTATATTATTTATATGCTTAACTTTATATTTTGCAACGTCAGTTTGATACAGGTACATGTGGGAGGAAGTTTCATATTTGTTTATCTCAATTACCACAGTGACTATATAGATATTAGTGAAACCTTACGATACAGGTCTTCTTTTACCGTCAGTAGCACCTGCCACCCAATCTCATGTTACTCAGCTCAATCCGTAACGATCACTACTGATGTCAAAAGTGTACACCAGCATACTTATTATTTTGCTTCAGTGGATGTGTTCTAGTATTCAGTTCTACTACTACCACACCTATTATAGTTGTAATTGGATCTTAACATGCTGGGCAACAGCAAACAGAGAGTCAGCGATGTAGTTACAATGAGAGTCCATATTGAAAAACAAGTTTTGATGCAATATTAATTGACTTCAAAATGTTGAAATATGCTTTAGGAACAGTGTAAGAACAAATAAATGAATGAAAATAAACATAACAGTCCCGCTAGATCCCTTTGTTTTAGCATGCATGCTTTACAAAACTAAAGATGACCCCAATCATACCTTCTCACCTTAACCCATTCCCTCCTACTGACGCATTTTGACGCCTCTGTAAAAGTCATGTTTTTATACCATTGGGATAAAGAGAATATTTGCTCCATAGGAACAAATGCTCTATTTATCACAATGGTGTAAAAACTACACAATTCTAAAATGCTCATTTCCTCCAGTAAATGGTCCTTTTCGGTAGGTTCATTAAAAGAGGTTTGATCTAAATATAGCATATGAGTGAATGGGTTAACTAGCACTTATCCCTTCTGAGTGGTTCTCACATCAGAAAAATAGTTATTGTTTTCTCAGCATGAAAAGGGATTAATTTACTCACATATATTGGTGCATGTAACAACAGTCATTCAATTTATTAGGGAAACGAATGAAATATAGTATTTTCTCATGATATACAATAGAACCCCTAAAAACCGGAATTTTAAGATAGACGAATTTACGTTTTTAAGGCAGGCTGTGACTTAGTGCAGGATGAAAGTTATGCAGAAAGCTCCGTTGTGAGCTTTCTGCATGACTTTCACCATGCATTAAACTGGCATCTGTCATAAATACAGGAATTGATTATGATTTGAATGTCCGGTTTAGATGCTTTATACTTACCATGACTGTGGTGTTCAGACTGTTCATTATCATAGTTGGTAGTCGAATTCACTGTGGACTGGAAACACCTTGGATCCAGATGAGTCTTTGAGTAGCCCGGCTAAAATATACTGACTCAAAGAACCGAACGCATCGGACATAATTGTCTGATATCGGACTTTGAGCAGAAACAACGCTTTTCATGATAGGGTAACACGTTACTCCATGAACATTCACGTAGGAAGTAATATCATCAATCATATACATTAGCTTAAGTTTTATGATACGAATGTATTAAACACATGAATGTTTGGCCATGGCAGAAACTGTAGAATCAGTTCTATATTATTTCATAGATAAATAGAGCAGAACCTCGTCAGAAGGCTCCTACAGTAACAGTTTGCTCTGAGTCTATTCACTTTCCAATATCGTCAAAAGGGCATATTTATGGAGGTAAGGGCTACACATTCCGCACAGGTGTCCATTGATAGCAATAACTCAAGGGATATTAGCCAAATTGAAATTAAATATCTACAGATGTTTGTAAATGATATCTCTTTGTGCAAATTAATGCGAGATATAAGTGAACTATTAACATCCACAGCTGTCGGCCAAGGAACGGCTCGTACACTTGAAACGTGTTACTAATAAAATGCTCATAAAAGAAGCTAGTGCTTAGTATGGTGGTACAACCAAATATATTAGGTAATGTGGTACTAATCAATTTTAAAAAGATTTTATAAATCATGCACGTTATTTATTAAACCAATTTTAAAACATGATATCATGTAAATGAATTCCACTACGTTTGAACGTACGCTTTGTTAAAATACGCAAGCCAAAACACGTATTAAATATCGTAAATATTTCAATATCAAAATTGTTGTTCACGTTTCAACGAATCAAACAAAATAAAACGAAGCAAGATGCATTGCAACCTCTGTCCTGATACACGGTAATCAACCCTATACTTCATAAATACACCATTTAACACCCTTTAACACATTTTGCAAACGCAGTAGAACCAGATCAGGCGGCTCCTGTAGGAGCGGTTAAATCAAGGTCTGATCTGTTTGCTAATATAGATCTGGGTCCATGCTTATAAAGCTTTTAGTTACGTCTGAGTTTTATTCTCAAACTTTTGATTGGCTAGATTTGAGTTCTCAAGCTTTTGATTGGTCAGATTTGAGCCTTTGGCTCAAATCTGACCAATCAAAAACTTGAGAACAATCTCAGACTCAACTAAACGTTTTATAAGCATGGACCCAGATCCTATAGTTTTCGCAAGGGTAAAAACTTTCTGTGTTCATATTCCTTGTTAAAAACAATGAAATTAATAATTATGCTTTTCTTACATAAATATGCATTGAGTAATGAATTTTGAAAACGGTATGAATCAATATGAGATACTGGATAACCCGGAATAAGATTGTTTGGTACTTGGTCAATTGTTTCTCAAATATTTGAACAAATGGGAAGACAACATACAACAGATCGGGGTTAAGCTGGCTTCCGCATTTAAAGATCATGGTGTATTTATCTGAAATGTGGATTGTAGTAGAATACAACAGACAATGTTGTTCGAAAATAATATGAATTATTAACCGGTACCCGGAACTTCAAGTTTGCCTTGTATGAACGTTTTGCCGAAACGTTTTTATAAGTAACCAATGTCTGTCATGACCCCAATTAAACCATTATCACTTGTATGTCTTAGATGAAAACAAAATCACTATGTAGTAATAACTTAATTCTTCCAAGACTTGGAGAAAGTACTGCGTCAGCGTCAAACTGCTTAAATCCTGATGAGATGAGACACATAGTTATTCAGCGATTAATGTGGATCTTATATATTTGGCAGTCAATTTGTGATTGGAAATTTTAACTATATTCAAAGTTTTCACATACCTATGTGAACAGTCTTGATCCAGATGAGATGCCGAGTAAGTTGGCGTCTCGCCAGGATCCAATCTATCTGTTACCGTGTGTTTGAAAGAAAAGGGAAGAAAATAAAAATCAAACGGTAGCATTTACCTGTTTTGCTCATGCATATCTGGTGATGTAACATATTCCCGTTCGCTGCCAAATGTTGTCGTCGGCAACATTAGTCGTATGATCGGTTTTAACCCTTCGCTTGCTATTCATGTCAATATACGTACCTGTAAATAGTGAAGACCCAGATGAGACAGCTCCTGCAGGAGCTGTCTCATCAGGGTCTGCACTATTTACAAGTTGTTTGTCAACCAGCGCACTCCACAGCAGTGACTGCACAGCGAACTACTTGTACACGGTGAAGATATATGTAATTATACAACAGGGAATGGGTAAAGAAGGAGAAATGTATTTTAAAATTCAGCAAGCGAATGGTTAATATTTGAATATTTTCTTTGCTTTTGTTTGCAAACAGCATATGTACTACAGTAAAACTTCGATTATTCGAACACTAAAATACGTATTATTATCGATCTTTAAGACAGGTGGCAGCTTAATGCATGGTGAAAGTCATGCAGAAAGCTCCTCTAAATATTCGCCATATTCTTTTCACAGTATTGTGCTCAATTATCTTAGTTTTCAAGGTTCCATTAACCCTTCGCTTGCTGAATTTTAAAATACAATTATCCTTCTTTGCCCATGCCATGTTGTATATTTACATATATCTTCACCGTGTACACGTATTTCGCTGTGCAATGACTGCTGTGGAGTGCACTGGTTGCACAATCAACTTGTAAAATAGTGCAGACCCTGATGAGACAGCTCCTGCAGGAGCTGTCTAATCTGGGTCTTCACTATTTACAGGTAGGTATATTGACGTGAATAGTAAGCGAAGGGTTAAGTACGAAAATGTGACCAAACCGGTTGTGCACATCTAGCGTGTTTGTTTTCTACAATGATGCAAAACCCAAATATTTGTCTTCTATCATTGGGGCGGGTTAATATTTGCTTTACTGCGGCATATAGAATTACTTTGCGTCAAACTGTGATAACAGATATGGTGCAATATCTATTTTTAAAGAAAAACATATTTATGGCTATTGTATATCATTAACAAGATGAAACGATAGAGTCTTCAGACAATTTGTCTGTTCCCGGTGACATGCTTTGTTTGTACCACAAAATGTATACAGCTTTACGATATTATTAGATACGCATATCCAATTGCATAGACTGAATCCAAGATTGAGTAGACATTCTTGGCACACCGTCCCTCCATTTAAATAAACAAGTATGTAATTATACGAATCATGCGCCAAAGAATGTTATCAACTGCTGCTGAATATACTTTAAAAGTCGATTAAATCAGAATCTAAATAAAGCTCAACGTAGGTCTATTTAGGCAGATGGTTGCTAAATTCAGGTTGAAAGTCTTGCAGAAAGCCCCCCCCCCCCCCCTCCCAAAGGAGCTTTCTACATGACTTTCATCCTGCATTAAACATGCCTTTGTCGATAAAAGAATGTGTTCAGTATTTTTGAACAGTTTAGGGAATAAGAGGTTTGGGTGAAATTTATCGACGGTTACACAGTCCTTTTCATTAATTCAAATCTTAGAAAAATGTCATTTCGACCAACTTGCTTGTTTGCTATATTTCGTTCCAACCATTATCAAAACTATAGGCCAATGAGCTTTAACTTATTATACCCGGCAAACATGTTGGAGAGGGTATATTGAAATCACCTTGACCTACCGACCGCCGGACAGGTCGGCCCGTCCGCATTTGAACATTAGCAGTTGGTGTCGCGAACTCTTCTTTCAGATTGAAAGTCATTCAGTTTATATTTGGCATACATAATAACCATGAATATTAGATGTGGAAGACGCCATTTTCACGTGTTTAGTGACAAGCATTTATTGAATTGCTTCTTGCCATACATATCAACCACGAATAGTACATGACATATGCAAGACACAATTTTCCTGTGTTTAGTGGCAGGCATTACAGAATTATCCCCATTTAAACTTTGAGTATGTTGGGCATTTGGTCCTGTTACATGGGTGGCTTGTGTCTCAAACTTGCAAGTGAAATCAAGGCTTTTGTGTGTTGTTCTAGTTAAATATATACCATTCTTCAGCTCGTATATTGACATTACAGAAAATATATACAAACACTTAACAATGGCACTGTTTGTTGTAATTTTTAATACAAGCTTTTTATATAAAGCGTGACTGAGTTTATCTCCAGGAGGTCCTACTTCAGTCTGTGCTCTATCATTCTACGATCCCGCCAGACAGACGTTTAAGAGGATTAGATGTTCGTTCAGACAATTAAACGATATAAATGACGGATAATACAATGAAGCGCAGATAATGCGTAGTAGAGACATAGCGACAAGTGCTAATAACGTGATATATCGAATGGCGGAAATAGAAAGAGATATAGCGAAAAGCTTCAGACGGCTAACATCACATTACAAAGTGGGGTTTATAACAAGCATATCTGCTTCAAACACAACAAACGACTTGCACACCTGCAACAGTTGAAGTAAGAATTTACATATGTAACCATTTCCCTGTTTAATATTCATGTAAGAAATAATGACATCATGCATATTAGTTAAAAAAAAAATTATAATGCCAAATTAACATTGGACCTTTTGGCTCAAGAAAAAAAACTGTAGATCTATACTACACCATAAGCAGACCCTGATCATACAGCACCTGTAGAAAAGGCTGCAGAAGTTCAATTACCAGGAAATGTCGATTGACGAATGCCTTTCTCAACCTATGTACGAGTTCCAATGTTAACGAAATGTCGATAAACGATTGCATTTTTCTGTTCCAATTTAAGGAAACGTCGATTAACGAATGTCTATGTAAATTAAGCAGTAGTTCCAATACCAGGGCAATATCGAATAACGAAGGCCTTTCTAACTCTTTACATAGGTTCCGATGTTAACGCAATGTCGATGAACGAATGCCTTGATGACTCTAACGCATTAGTTCAAATGTTTAGGAAACATGTCGATTAACGTACATCTTTATGACCCTATGCAGTAGTTCCAATGTCAAGGCAATGTCGATTAACGATTGCTTTTCTGAACCTATGCATTGTAACAATGTAACCTGTATAACCCTATGAATCAGTTCTTATGTCAAGTACATTCGTATTCGCACAGGTATTGGCAATTGAGAGAAGAAATACTGTATCATTTGGCATATACATTTGTAAATACCGACATTGACATTGAACACAGTGGGTCAATGACATGCAACTTCGAAGCCAGATTCCATCGAGGTCCTCACTGCGTTACACACGTGCCACTCAGACTACTGGTCAAGAGTTCATCCGATTACCTCTGTTTGCATTCGGTCATGCTACATCCATTCAGACACCCTTGCCGCATCAGTCGTACATATTGTTCTATCCTCATCTAAACGACCAACACGCTAGTGACTTTGTCAAGTCTTATATTTCCGCTTTGAGAAATGAAGTCAGTGGTGCAATATTGAACAGATTCTTTTTCGGTGCACAAACTGGAAATTCTAACGGGATGAACACTGTGATATATATGGAAAATGGCTAAGGAAGGGTCTTTGTACTCGCTTACAAGAATTGCTTTGTTGTATGAATTATATTGTATTCAACTCTCGAAATGATTTATCTGCTAGACTGTAATAAACAGTTTTACAGGACGAGAATAGATTGCACCAATATAACTGATATTACACCGTCACACAGAATGAATTGGAAGGACAGGTGCATAACATCCGACAAATTGTCTGCATCTGATATAATCTATTGTTTCCACGACATTCTGCAATATTGGCACATAATATTGTATTATATATATTGCATCAGACAAAATTACAGCGTGAAAATAGAGTGCAGTAATCTAATATGCTATTTAGAGACATTCTTAAAGTGTTATATAGCAGCGAATGGAGTGGATACATTGCTCATGTTCCAAGATATACATGCTTCTTATGCAATGCGTTGCTTTTAACATTGAAGAAAACGTATTTGATCCAACTTTCTTTTTCAAAGAAGACACTGTTTAACATATGCCGTACTGTAAATGCGACACGTTTCTTTAACTGTCATAAATAATGCCTTGACGAATGTAAAGTACTAATTACTTATCTTTTTAAATGGCGTTATGAAAAGGTTTTTTTTGTCCATACAACGTCAAACGGGCGTATTTTCTATGAAATAAAGGGTTAATATTTTAACTGCTGGAAAGGAGTCACTGGTGTCATTTTCTAACAATGTAGACCCAGGCAAGAGGGTTCCTGAAGGAGCCCTCTCAGCACTGTTTGTCATTTTACACTTTCCTTTAAAGTGTCCCCAAAATGTTCATGGCACGCCTAAATTGTTTGATATTTAGACTAACCCATTTAAAATTCTCTGCTGAAAAGGTTAAGGCAAACAGTGGAAAATGACAACATAGAACATGTTAACGTTGTTAATATGTTCAAACCTTGATTCTACAGATGATGAAATATATCAATACATGTTAAAGTTATGTTAACATGTACATTAGACACACATGGACTGACGTTATATGGAACAGGTATAACGACCCAAGTGACCAGACTATAATCATAGTCATTATCCGCAATAACCGTTGATTCATCAAAGCTCTAATTTACACATGAGTAACTCTCACAACATAAATGAATAATCAAACCGGTAAGACGGTCGTAGATAGAGACATAAAGTCAGATTACCTCATTTGGCATAAATGCACAGTGATCTCGCAGACAGGCGTAGATGCAATGATCAAAGGTTGCAAGGTAGACCGTCACTGATAATTAGCCACATTAAGCGTGGGGAGAATTTTCGTCACATAATTGTAACATTTTACCCTATGTCTTAACAAATACAGAAATGGTTTTCAGAGGTCCAGATGCTAAAGCGTGGTCACGGTATAGGGTTTAGTGGAGACATAAACAATTTAGAATTTAGGTACTCACCTTTATCTGTAGCTCTGGTTATGAAAGCCCACTAAAACCAATACAATTCAGCGATCCAAGAGGTAGTTAACCATTTACTCGTTGTATACCCCGTTTACCGTTTGCTTATGCAATGATATAGATATAATACTGCAGTATCTACAGTGGCCAACCGTTTTTGTATTCCCATATCATTATACAAAATAATTTTATCAATATGTATGATGGCATTATTTCTCACATGCACGTTGCATATTCATGAAAGAAAGGGTCGAGATTGTGGTGTTCTTCTAACCCGTCTAACGATAGACATTACTTTATATTTGCCCAGTCTTGAAGGCACTTTTAACCATTTCAGGACTGAATTTCCAAATGGAATTACCCATCATTGACATTGTGTGAAATATCACTGTAAAACTTTTGTAAAAATATTCTCTGGCAGCGTTCAATTTCTGCACCGGTGCAATGATTGCGTGCTTCAGATTCGACCATGCGTTAGTTACTTGGCGTCTTATCCGGATCCAAGCTTTTGCAAATGTAATTCAAGTCGTAATTAGCTGAATAAAGGGGAATATAGACGACATTATGCTATTAATGCTAGACGATATTATTTTGTCACTTCCATTCGCATTCGACCAGGTAATAGTACAATCATTTCAAACTTCGTTTAAAATAGGGTAAGTGTTCTAAGCATTATGAGGTACCGATATATCTCGAAAAAATATAACTTAACCTATCTACAGAGACTACAAAAGGCAAGTCTACATCTGGGTTTTTGACAGATGGTTGCTTATTTCAGGGTAAAGCATATGCAAACAACTCCAATAGGAGCTTTCTGCATTACTTTCGTTATGCATTACTAGTAATTAAGCAATATCCCATCTCTGTAGGTCCTCATGTTTATGCATAATATGGTCTCTAAAGGCAGGTACTACTTTATACGATGTATAGGCCAGTTTGCCCTTATGCAAGTATTTAAGTCCATTGCCTATTCTATGTTTATTCAAAATTTCAATACAAAATAGTTCTTATGAAACGTGGAAGATGGATTATTGCAGCCATTTTAGAAACTAGGCTCCTATAGGAGCCGTCTGATCTGGGTCAACCGTGTTTGCAAATGTGTGAAAAGGGCGTTTTAATGAGGGAGGGGGTTAAACAGGTTGAGATCAGCTGATTGATAGCTAGCTATGTAACACGGACCGATGTTGTGGTCTACAGGTCTCGTGATGTGTGTATAAGAACAAACTGAGAATATTAAACAGTATAGTATTGTATTGATACTATGTCATCATCCAAATTTGTCTAATTAGGCAAATGGGCGTCCACAGCGTTTCTTTAACACTTTATCTAATGTTTATTCTGATTTTTATAATGGCAGACGAACAAAAACGTTTGGCCTTGGCAGACATGGTAGACTCATGTCTGTATTATTCCGTAAGGAAACACAGCCGGTCCTGATCAGATGGTTCGTATAGGAGCCGTGTGATCTAGATGTACTCTGAAAAAAGCGTGCAACTGTTTCTATATCAGGAAGCGGGTTAACTGAATCACTTATGCGTAATTTGTGCTTAACCCATACGCAGCGTCACGTTAACAATACACTTGGCATGCTAGTCTTGATGTATTCACTAGGTGGTAAGCGAGTAAGGGGTGGCATGGGTACCCGTGTAATTTGTAAAGTATTTGGTTTGCCTTGCAAGCTAATGTCTAACGACTATATCGAGGACACAGTATCATTTGTCAATATGCTGACTGACATTTCTTAGCTTGAAGATGCCCGTAATGGGGTGTCATTAAATGTTTTTATTTGCAAACGAGGAGCTTTTAAATTCTTTATTTCTGCTTGCTCGCTGACGGATTATATCGATTTAACAGTTTACTCCAACTTTTATACGAATGCCTAAGTTCTAATACTAGAAATATGTCATTTAAATATATGTAAACAAAGCACGCCATGTCATTTAGCCATTCATATACAGTAAGCAGTTTAGGCAGACTCCAAGTTGCAATAGATCACTTTGCTTTTTCAAATTCGGTCTATTGTGCCATGTTCATATACGATTGGCACAGTTTTGTACACATACCTTTACTAAATGAATGCACATTTTAATGAAAAGAAATACTGACGCTGTGGATCTCAATTTCTTAAAATGGAATACGAACAAGGGAACTGTGATCATGGCAGAAGTTATAACATCAGACTCATATTATTCAATAAACAAATGGAGCGTACCCTGATCAGACAGTTCCTGTATGGCACTGTCTTATCAATGTCTCCTCAGTTCGTAAATGCGTAAATAAGCTTATTCATCACGTAGATTTAGGATTATGTGAAATAATCATGAAACAAATATAAACGGCTAATATAAATATTAAGAGATAATAAATTCACCAGACAAACACTATGTGCATGGTGTATAACAATAGCCTCAAAATGACACGATGAATGATCACAATACACAGAACTCTGTACCTTGACGGACGAATGATTATGTCATCGATTTTGAGGATAATAAACAAACAATTTGTATTCATTTCCTTATCTCTACATCTAATATGATTTTCATTAGAAAATAGTAGGTTGAGCTTTTGGACCGATTTCCCAAATACTGTTGTCCTAAACATTATACACCCATCTCTCTGTAAAATAGCGGCGAATGCACGCAGTTTGAATTGAGGACTCGTTATGATCCAAACTGGTCGACATTGAATTTTGAAGGAGAAATAGAAATGAACGATGCTAATTATATGCATATCACCTTATTGGGGCATAAAACGTATCTTTGAGAATCATAGAAGGTTTTTGCAGAAGACAAGTACTTACTGTGCCAAGAGTTCTATCGTGACACTTATCGTGATATTGCTAAGCCAAGAAAGTGACATCTATCGTGATACCTATCGTGGTATTGCTAAGCCAAGAAAGATTGAATGTGTCACTCGAAACAGATGACAACGGCATAGTCCAAAGAAAGAGTGCACTTCACCGTGACCTTTCACGATAATTCAAGTAACAACAATTGTTTACACAGGCGATATTGTTCGTGTATTTTATTCACACATTCAGCTCTGGGAAAGTTTTTTCAACGAAACCAATGCCATCTTTGCTGATACAGTAAAAGCCCTCTAAACCGGAAATCTAATACAGAAGAGTTTATATGGATTTATAGCTGCTTAATGCAGGGTGAAAGTCATGCAGAAAGCTCCTCTAAGCTACACCTGTCACCAAGACATATGTATCAATACTAAATTTAAGGCCCGATTTAGAGGGGTTTTACTGTATAATCATAGTGTCACCCAAGTTACTCGGAGTCTTGTTTAGACACGTACTGTTTATTTCAGAAATGCATTATTTCTTTAAAATATTTACAATACGCAGCGTGTCACCTGTATTCCAACTGTTTGCATATGTAATCACAAAACCGTAACCAAAACAAAATTGGCTAAATTTTTACTATTAAACTTTATTGTGTTTCGTCTGGAATATTTTTTTCAATTTTTCTTTTTTCATGTTTGTTTAAAACAAGTCATAAAAACAAACAGTTTTGATCATGATAGGAGATAATGATAGATGCGACATTGGACGCAAAATAGTTGAAATAAAAAACGATCGCCTGCACACTTGAGCAAACAGATGCGTTTGCTGAAATTCTTAAAGAACACCCGTTTCATTGCATTCCAAAACAAACACAATGGCTGAATATCAAACAGTTTAGACGCCCTTTAATTCATCAGCATCTAACCAGTTTGCAAATGCCGTCATGTTAAAATTCTTTCGCTGCCATTTAGTTTCGTCTGCAAAATCTTTCGCTTGCTACACGTTTCGTTTGTTCAATGTTCTCCCCCTTTTTTAAAGAAAATAACCGCATTAACACCAATTTGGAGGCAGAACGTTTATCAGCTTCTGATTTGGAACCAAACTGTTATCAAAGGTTGTCACAAATCACTAATCAGTAAGGCTTGTTTTTGTTGTTGTAAGATGTCTAGACGCTAAAGTGTCACATGTATTGCATCTGTCTCAAGAGAACAAATAATTGGGTAAATTGCAAATTGGTCTCTGTGTGTTTTAAGAACGTATGTCCTGTCGTGTCTTTTATATGAACTCGTAGACAATAACTACACGTACCGCTAATCTAAAAGAGTAAATGACTGGTACAAACATCTGCCTGTCATATGTTATGAGTGTATGTGTATGACAAAGAGACAAATTATATAGTGCGGAACGTATTAGTTCTCATATTCTCGTATTTAATGTGTATATTGTGCGTTTATCCTATATCATACATTTCTACGACGTCAATATATCGTGCATTTATCTATATTGTACTTTTACAAATGACATTATGAATATCAATTATATGAATCTCTTAAATGGTTAAGCCTCAGTCCGCTGCACTAATGCTGCGCAAAGAGACAGCATAACGTTTTGCAACTTAGTCATATGACCCTAGACTGAGATACCAATTAGTCCCATTTACACCAAGATGTCGACCTATACAGTAACCCTTACCGATTACGCCATGTTACAAAGACACACATGTCAGCTTTGCGTAGGGATTGCACCATTATAAATAATATATCAATAAATTGCGCGATATTTATATACATGTATCTCATATACTTAACCATGTGTGCAATTTTATTCAGATTTTCCTGAACATTGTATTTTGAATCCTGCATATATTCTGTGCTTCGTAATAACCCAAACATTCTTCAAATTTGTTATCATTTTATTACTTTAAAGGTGTTTAAAATTTAATTCGATGTTTTAGGTTTTACTCGTGAAAGTTCTTCAATATGCCTGTTATATGCCCGACTACATGTCAGACAAATTTGTAATCCCAGTTTCTGCAAATATTTAGCTTAGTTTTACCAAAGTGTTATGACGTCACTTGTTTTACGATTTCAGTGTTTTATAGTTTCTTTGAATATTTTTTTGTCTTGAATCGTTATTAATGCTGTGGAGTTGTCTGGAGTGGGGTTACAATAGAAACAATATCATCATAGCATTTGTACCACTTGACATGCCCGGAGGAAAAAACGTCATGGACGCATATCTAGCCTTGATTTCAATTGTCACGAAAAACTATATCAATCATTTTGATTATCTAGTTTATTACGGATTCACGTTGAATATCTTTTCTGTCATCATTCACACATTTGCACTATTTGCCGACCTATTTCCCTCTGAGATGTTCATAAAATCTGCTTGTCAGTTTTTATTTGTATTTTTTTTACCAAATCTTGGAAATAAAAAACGAGGATTTTTAGAAAAACCGATGCATTCCATTGCATTCATTTTACATTTACAGTTTTTTTTATGTGAAACACAATCTTTTTTAACCATTTGCTTCGTGAAAATTCATGTACAATACACAGGTTGATTTATGTAAGATTAATATAACGTATACAAAACAAATGGATAATACACTATGAAATTATGTTTCATGGGGAAACAACGTTTTTGTAATTTGGTAACATCATTAGTTCGACCAGTGATAATAAGGCAAGTGTAACAAGATCAGTTTGTTGTTAATGATACTGATGTCAATTTTTCGCATTAGACAAATACACCATCTAGGAAAAGTAGCGGGTGTCTTTAAAATGGAGTTCCCAACATACTCATGCTTCTTGAAATGACAAAATCGACAGTTCATATACATCGTGTCACAAATTGTTGCTTTGTTACGTAAGTAATTGAGACAGGCTACTAGACAGTACAATATATCACAATACTCAATAATAAATACAAAGTTACTGGCATTTGGTGAATACAATAAAACCTCTCTAAACCGGAATTATAGTATAGAAGAATTTAGTTAAGATTGCTGCAGATGGCTGCTTAATACAGGGTGAAATTCATGCAGATAGCTCCTAGAGGGGTTTTCTCCATACCTTTTACCTTGCATTCAGCAGCCACCTGTCTCCAAGACCGATATTTACACTAGATTGACGTCCGGTTTAGAGAGGTTTTACTGTACTGTAGAACCCTTCTAAGGTGGCCATCTAAACAATAAGTCTGGGTTTTAAAGGCATGTGGTAGCTAAATACAGGAAGACCGATATGCAGGAAGCCGCTGCATAATACTTCATGTTTTGCTTTCGCCCTGCAGTAACCAATCACTCAAAACAAAAGCCCTTTAACCTCTTTTCAAACAGAACAGACCCAGATCAGACGGCTCAGGGGTTTGCAATGTTTGCTTGTGGAACTGAATATACTGTAAAACGCCTCTAAACCGGACGTTTGGTAAAAACAATTTCGGCCGTTTAAGGCAGATGACTGCTTAATGCAGGTGCAGAAAGCTCAAAGCATTAAGCTGCCATCTGTCTGAAAAACAGACAAATACCTCTTTATGCCCGGTTAGAGGAGTTTTACTGTATTTAATAAAAATGTAATGCAGAAATAATCAGAGACAACCGGGAAAATGTTAACTTTCTGGTTGCAAATATCAAGATTGCGAATGTGTTTTAGAATTAAATCTGTCCCGTAATGAAAAGAGGACGGTGTTTAATATTTGTCAAATAGTTGTTTTGCACAATCAACATAAATTGGAACAAATATTATTTAAACGTATTCATGCCGCTTTATAAACATTGGTTCTCGTACAACTAATGAGTATACAGAAATAATCGCCCATTTTCGTTGTTAGTATCTCGTTGTTATATACATTTAGTATAATACACTGACACGAAACAGGCACGCAATACTTTATTTCTGGTGAAATATTTCATCAATGTGAGGTCATATATATAAAACCAAGTACATGGATTAAATGGATGAGATTTCATGTTAACCTTTCCCTCGTAAAAACGTCTTTACAAGCATTTGAAAACAGAGTAGACCCAGTCATTGTATTTGTGAGACAGTTAATCTGGCCAATTGGGATATTGTCCCATTTCCCAGCAACGTCTGGTGTTGTTCGTCCAACGTTGACCATTGATATTGACCGTGGCGCAAAAGTCTATCGAAAACGTCCCATCAATCCTCTATATGGCTCAAGTCGGGACAATATGCAGGCCATTCTAAAATCTGAACGTTCTTTGGGACATGGACGTCCATGACGAGCCTGAGGTATGGCATTGCTCTGTTCGAATGTGATACAGTGTATCTGAACAAATGGAACAACGACTGGTTGCAGAATGATATTCTGCCTTCAGTAAACACAAACCTGTATATCATATGCCCGGTAACATATGCTGCCCGCACGATAACCCTACCTCCCCCATACCTGTCACAACGACGTCTAAATTCTCTTTGACACCCATCAGACATGTAAAGAAAATGTCTAGACACGTCGAAGAATAGTACTTCACGATATCGACGCATTGGAAAAGCATTTTGGCACGCGCCTGCTTGTCAAGTTACACATAGCCTGATGCCGTTGAGGGGTTAAATGCACCAACCGAATGCATGTCGCGGTTGTAGTACGCGGTTGTGTAACCTCGAGTATTCTGCACAGATTCTATAGCATTCTACTTAGAAACGATGACGTAAATGAGAGAGACGTGTGTATCTTGAGAGATTGCCTAAGTCGATCATACGGACGAGAAACTATATCGAGTTATCGAGCGACCGTCATTTGACTGCTTCCATTAAGCAGATCCTGAAAGCATCCCGACGTTGATGTTCAGTCAAACGTGACCTTCTGTGACTTTGAAAATGAAATTTAATGCAGTATAACTCCTTTTAACCGAACTTCTAGTAGAGAAGAAGTTCGATACTTTTAGACAGGTGGCTGCTAAATGTAGGCTGAATGTCATACAGAAAGCTTATAGAGGAGCGCTCTGTATGACTTTCATCCTGTATTAAGCTCCCACCTATCTCCAATACCGATATTTATACTAAATTTAATGTCCGGTTTAGATGCGTTCTATTGTATTACGTTGGTCTGGCTATATTCTGTTAAGGAAATGAACTGCTTTTCGAATAATGAAGTGTCCACGTATATGAGTGGTACCCACGCGCGGGAATTATTTTGCGTTACTGAGGCATACGACAGCAACGCCATTGCTCGATACAATAACCTTAGGAAGTGTGAATACCAGATGCGGCCCGTTTCCCTTGTACAAAAATGTAATGTATACATACACAATTTGTAATAACGAAAATTGTGTGTTTCGTATTCGTATTAGTATATTTGAATAGCGGTAAGGCTCAACTGGATAAACAATCAGGAGTAAAGAAATATCCAAATACGAGATTTGACGGAATAGCCGGATTTCAGAGTTTCACTTGTGGCTTAATTTTCTTTTGCCTTTGCAGTGTCTAGTCAAAACATTTAGTATCAAAGGGAACTTTGTGAATACATGTACACTGTCTTATACAATCACACATTGCGATCAGACAGTCTAATTTACTTATTGCCAACTAACGACGTTATATAAATGGCTAAACCCTTATCCCGCTATCCCCGACCTGACTCGCACTTACAAACAGTTTGGACCCAGATGAGACGCCATGTAACTCGGTGTCTCATCAGACTCAAAACTGTTTTGAAACTCGGTCAAAAGTTCCGCAAGCGCTTATTCAAATCGAAAGTAGTCAAAGTTTGAGCAGAAATTAACTTTAACAGCGCGATAGTAATTAATAAGACAAATGCGCTTGTCGTATTGGACCTGATGAGAATGCTGATGATGAAAGTGTATACTGTCTCATGGGAAATTATGCGTTGTATAACTCCACCTGTTACTATTCCCGTCAACATCAGAGTTGTATAGTATACATTAAATATTACCATAGTAATTGTGCTCAAATGTCTGATGGATTTCCCGTTGATTGTTTTGCATGCAAGATACACTTTAAGATATACTTTATCTAATACTAGTTTGTAATGCAAGTTTAGAATCAAATGCAATATGTTTTACTTAGCGAGTACAATAAAGTCGCTTTGACTAATGGTCTTCCTGCTATTTAGCGACAGTGTCTCTTCATCTGTCTCTTAACGTTTATTTCACGTTTTCATCCCCGTTCAAGCAGCCTAGTGCAATGACAGTTGTATAGTGCCACCAATGCCCATGCTTATACAACTTTTAGTTGAGTCTGAGTTCGTTCTCAAGTGTTTGATTGGTCAGAGTTGAGCCTTTGGCTCAAGTCTGACCAATCAAAAGTTTGAGAACTCAAATCTGACCAATCAAAAGCTTGAGAACGAACTCAGACTCAACTAAAAAGCTTTATAAGCACGGACCCTGTACACACAATAGACCATCGCTAAAGCGATCACATACTGTATTACCATAGGGATATTTAACCCTTTACTTCATGAATATTTATGAAATAATTAATGTATATATGAATACTAATTAGCTTAACATTTATCATAGCATAATAACAAGAACAGTTTTGACCGTGGCAGAAACTGTAGAATTAGATCTATATTATTCCATAAGCAAACGGAGCAGACCCTGATCAGACGGTTTCTAAAGGAGCCGTCTGATCTGGGTCTTCTCTGTTTGCAAAGACGTAGAACACCGCATTTATGGAGTAAATGGTTAAAAGCAGGTGTTGTTTAATGCAAAGCAAAAGTAATACAGAAATCCCCTAGAAAGCCACCTGCATTAAAACGCAGTTGGTTGTTTAATGCAGATATATAATGATGCATATAGGTCTTAAACCCACATGCATTTAAAAACTAAAACAAAATTCGTTTGAGTAGGAGACTTTTCGAACCTCTTTTCTTCCCGACTGAATTTCGACAAGAGTGTCACTGGGGTGTAAAATGTAAATAAATAGCCATCATGTTGTAACGACATTTCAAAGTTTAGAAGTCGAATGGGTGTTCTGGGTTAACAGTATATTATTATTATGTGTAGTGTATTACTAAACAATTTAGCATTTAATGTGCGAAAATCTTGCATAATACCTTTGCTATCAGTGTAAACCCAGTTCAAATAGTTCTGACCGTGGTCTGCACTGTTTATCATACAAATCATTTCCGTCAAAGATTTGTTCAATTACTGCTATTCAGTTTTAATCTTTAGCCTGATGCGGGCGGGTGAGTGATTACCTTTGCAAATAGATTGGATCAAGATGAGACGCCGAGTAACTCGGTGTCTCATCAGGATCCACACTGCTTGGTACCCTGACCGTGCTGTTGAAAAGAAATACAAGATAAAAAAAGTAGTGACAACTGAAATCGATGACATTTTTTACAGACAAAATTTTGCTCAGCAGGCTAAAGGTTTATTGTTTAGCAGATAAAGGGTTGACGGAAGCCTGTCAATGTTTCACTATACAGTAAAACCTCTCTCAACCGGAAATCAGTTTCAAGCATTTGATTGGTCAGCTTTGAGTTCTCAAGCTTTTGATTGGTCAGATTTGAGTTCTCAAGCTTTTGATTGGTCAGATTTGAGCCACAGGCTCAAATCTGACCAATCAAAAACTTGAGAACTAACTCAGACTCAACTAAAAGTTTTATAAGCATGGACTCTAGTAGAGAAGTAGAGAATAATTTAGATACTTTTAGGCTGAGGAACTTTCTGCATGACTTTCACAATGTGCTAAGATCCCACCTGTCTGAATGACAGGTATTTATATTAAATTTAACGTCCGGTTTAGTGGGATTTTGCTGTACATATATTCTTACCACTGACCCTGAGCGTCTCAGTACGTCGTTTAAATAGACACCGATCATTAACCGTGTAGTAATTTATTGTTCTCGTTTTCGATAATAATGGTATAAAATCCACCATGGAGACGACAATTACATCAAAGCGTCGGAATAAGTAGGAAGTCCGTCATGTGAAAGATAGTGGACTTATTGGGGCTCTAAGTGGTCTGGAAGTATGGTATTGAAGAATTACATTTGTCTCAAGTGTACAAGCTATGCTATGAATGTTACTTGGTGAATGACTATTGTGCCATTCACCTACTTGCGAAGTCACCATTTTGTTTAAAGTATACTTAATAGAAAATGATGCATGTAGTGAACAAAATTCGTTCTTCAACAACGATGTAAATTTTGTATAATACAGTAAACTCTCTCTAAACCGGAATTCTAGAAGAGAAGATTTTAGATGTTTCTTAGGCAGGTGGCTGCTTAATGCATGGTGAAAGTCATGCAGAAAGCTTCTCTAGGAGCATTCTGTATGACCCTGTATTAAGCTGTCACCTTTCTCCGAGACCCACATTTATACTTAATTGAATGCCCGGTTTAGAGGGCTTCTACTGTATACATGTAAGTATTAAAATAATGGATCATAATGAAGCATTGGGTTACAAGGCGTCTTATTGTTATTCAAACTGTAAATCATTAAAACGTAGCGTGCTAAATATTAATTAATACTATGTCTCTCTGGTATCTGTCCGTCCATGAAGACGGTGGATTGCACCCTGTTGATGTAGTAGAGCAACGTCTGTAAGAGCTGTGAAGACCAATCCTTGAGTGGCAGTCATTGTTGCAGACACCACAGAGGAAGACTGAACAGTCCTGGTGAGCCACTGCCAGGCATTTCTGACTCTTCTGTCTCTGCTGCTTGCAACGACGAGCTTCTGCCACCTTCGCTCCTTTGTGAACAGCAAGCCTCCATTACGAGCGTTTGTTGTGTACTCCCATGTGCAGGAGTCCTTATATCTGAGATAGAGTGACCTTGTTGTCGTGTGCCTATCTCTAGCTGTCTGTACAACATATATTTTGGCAAGCGACCTTCCTCCACGCGACGTACATGTACGTGTCCAAGCTAGGCGTCGTTTGGTGAGCATTGCAATCACAGAGGTAGATTTTACGATGTTGAGGACATCTGTGTTTGTAACCCTGTCCAATCAGGTGTGTGTGTGAAAGGCAGGGATATAAAGAGAGGGGGGAAATAGAGGGAGAGAGACAGGTACAAACAGATAGACAGACAGACAGAGAGGGAGAGAGAGAGAGGGGGGGAGAGAAAGAGATATGTGTGTGTTAGCAAAGTGGATGTGCGTGTTAGAGGTGGTATAAAGTCCTGCCGAATGCATTTCAGTTACACATAGATACTGTTTAACAAGTCAAGTAATTAAAAATTATCAACCATACCTATAAAGAATGAGTGGTTGTCTGAGAAACGAGCAACATGTGACAATATTGAAATTGATAATAATGCAAATTCCCTTGCATGTGATTTTCTGTTAATTACATACATGGACTTTATAAGAATAGACAAACAGATTCAAATATTACAGAAAATCTAATAAGCGCTTGATGTTCTTGAACATCAATATGGAAATGTTCGGAGATAAACATCTGGTGTGTTTTATGCGTTAAATGTTATTGTGATATTTCAGAATTATTAAACCTTGATGTAAGTAACTTGTTTATATTGATTACTTACTTGCATATTGGCCTCGGCTGAAATACTGCAAATACTATAATTACCAGTAATTGGGCGTGTGTGAGCGTGGTGTAACTGATCCTCGATTTCGTCTTATTTAAATCGTATTTACAATGAAGTAAATATTCCAAAATAGGGAATTAATATAATACATAAATACTTAAACTGCTCTGATCTAATATTTCGACCACTAAGGGCCTTTGTCAAAGATTATCATGTCAAAATACACGTCACATTTTTGTTACATGCATTCAGACATAAAATCAAAGAGAATAATGTTGATCCAGCGTCGTCATAATGACATTGGGTTGTTTTTTAAAATGTCATGACGTCATCAAAAATGACGTCATCAAATGACGTCATGGGTGCAACGACGTCATGCATGCATTAGCGCATTATCCTCTTTGATGTTACAGCCAAATGGTCTGTAGGTTCTCAGCCTCCATATCCAATCAGTTTCATGGATCTGTCTTTCAGTTCTACATGCATGGAACATCCGTTTCAAAACTACAAATCTCACATCATCACTGCTATGACCACCGATTCCAAAATGTCTATCTATTGGCTTCTCTCTCTCATGCCTCACATCACTCAAATGTTCTTTCATTCTCTCCCGAATTTCTCTCTCAGTTTCACCGACATACACCATTATATCGCATTTACTGCATTTAATTGCATATACTACATTTCTTTCTCTACAGTTAATATTAGTTGACACATTGTAAACTGATTGCCTATTTGTGTCACTTATACTTGACATTTCAAGAATACTGCAAGTAGCACAACCCTGTGAACAGACTGTATTGCTTGGTCTAACAATTCTGTTAGTTTTTGAATGCACCAGTGTGTCACATAGATTTTTATCACGCCTGAATGCTACGATTGGCAGTTGTTGGAATACTTCTTTAAGCCGGTCTGGATAAAGTGGGATATGCAGATGGATGCTAGTGAAAAGGAATTCGAGTGTTGTAGGAAAGTGAAGGAAGATGCTTCTTTAAAACTGATGGAAATTGTCAGAGAAGCATGTGAAAGGAAATCTTTGGAGATTGGATCGGAAGTGGAAAAGCTATCTAGTGTAATTGATTCTGTTTCTGGAGATGAGATCAATGCATGGAAGATAAGAGAAAAGGCGAGATTGGACGTTGTTAAGTAAAAAAATGGCATTCTTTGCAGGAACTCAATCATGCATCGACCTCAGAGCCAGGATACAGAGTTGTTAATATTGTGAAGGATGGCAATTGTTTTTATAGGTGTTTAAGTCAGTATTTCTATGGAACTCAGTTTCAACACGAGACCATCAGAAAGGAACTGAATAATTTCATGCATGTGAATAAGCAGTCATACAGACACTTGGTAGACGATGATATTGAAACTCATATCAGAAATCAGTTATTTACTGATGGCAGAGTATCATCGTGGGCTACTGAGGCAGAACTTCACGCTGCTACTGATTTATATTGCATACCTATCATCGTGACATATGATAGGAAATACAAAAATTGGCACAGGTTTGTAAGTGAGAAGTGTGAGAGTGGAAACAGAGGGGTAAGTCTTCTTCTTGAAAATCACCATTTTAGTTTAGTTGTTACCGATAGTTCTTTGACAAATGTTAATCCAATTGCAGGAAGGAACAACCCCAACATTTCAGTAGATTGGTTTGAAAATCCTACAGCTTCAGAAATTTCAGTTTTTGCAGGAAAAGGATATGATGTATTGGAGACAAAAAGCCAAACCACTATGCCACCGGAAATTTCTAGAATAAAAACAAGATTGGGCAAAAGGAAATTTTCTAGTGTCAAGAGTCGTTCTAAGTCTGATTACGCAACCAAAAACATTACAGAAAATAAAAGAAATAAGGATACATCAGTTATTAACATGTCTAGCTACCCACTTACTAATGCACAAGAATTACTTTTAGAAAAGGGTTTAAAATTTATACCATCTAGGACAAAAATAGACAAGGTAAAACTGTTATCAGATCTTTCTGAATGGGAAAGACAAATGAGACTGAAAGAGTATTTCTTTGAAAATGATAGTGTAGATCTACATGATGACGATAATGATCATATTCGTGATAAATTTAAAGTGAAGAAAGATAGAAACTTCACACCAAATTCAGGCAGGGACAGGCATCTTGACCTATATATAGAACTGGTTAAGAATGACATAGTCAATAGTTTGAAAAAGAATAGTCAGCTAAATATATCGAAAGATGAGAAAGAGGCTTTTTATGAACTTTTGCACAATGAAAACATAGTGATCAGACCTGCAGACAAGGGTTCAGGTATAGTTGTTTTAGATAAGGAAGTATACATAGAGTCAATGAAAAAAGAGGTTTTAACAAGTGATTCGTATGAGGCAACTAATAGTGACCGAACTGAAATAAGCCTGAAAGAAGTGAAAAAGCTAGTAAACAAAATGTTTAGGGAAGGTGCCATATCAAAAGAAATGAAACAGTATCTTATCCCAAAGTACTCCAGACCAGGTAAATTGAAAGGGAACCCTAAAATCCACAAACCAACTGCTCCTTTTAGAACAATAGTTAGTGGCATGGGTACTGCCACTGAGAGGTTAGCTGAAGTTGCTGAGCATGAACTTAGTGAATTTGTTGAAACTTCACCCAGCTACATCAGAGATACAACTGATTTTATTAACAAATTAAAAGAGATTAATGAACCACTTTCAGAAAATTGCATTTTGTTCTGTTTTGACGTAGCAAAGTTGTATCCATCAGTCCCAAAGAAAGAGGGACTAGATGCATGTATGGAAGGCCTTGCAAACAGAAGTGATCCGTTGATTGATACAGAAAATGTTCTTAAGATGATTCAAACAGTTTTAGACAACAACACATTTTCTTTTGGAGATAGCACTTTCATACAAAAAGATGGGGTGGCAATTGGTTCAAAATTAGGAAATAATTTTGCTTGTTCATATATGAGGAAATGGGATGAAGAATTGATGTCACACAAAAAAGTGCCAATGTTTTACAAGAGATTCATTGATGATGGTTTCGGGATCTGGGATGGTACAGTTCAAGAACTGGAAGATTTTGCGAAACATGCAAACAGTATTCACCCGAATATTAGTATAGAGCTTAGATATGGTTTGGATCAGATAGAATTTCTGGATACTCTAGTTAAAATAGACAATGGTCATATATACACAGATCTTTATGTAAAACCAACAGACAAACAGCTGTACCTTAATAATTCTTCCTGCCATCCTCCTAGTACAAAAAGGAGCATAGCATATGGTTTGGGACTAAGAATTAAGCGTATATGTGAAAGAGAATCGGACTATATTAGAGAAAGAAATAAACTCAAGGGTCAGTTAAGGAAGAGAGGATATAGTGGTAGGATGATAGAAAATCAGTTGGTAAGGGTGGATAAACTTGACAGATCTGTCACATTAGTAAAGAAACAAACAGTTAGATCTAACAGGAAAATGAATAGGGTCCCTTTAGTTTTGACGTATTCAAATCTGCTACCGAATATACATTACATTGTAAACAAACATTCAAAAGTTTTGCATCAATCAGACCGGCTTAAAGAAGTATTCCAACAACTGCCAATCGTAGCATTCAGGCGTGATAAAAATCTATGTGACACACTGGTGCATTCAAAAACTAACAGGATTGTTAGACCAAGCAATACAGTCTGTTCAGGGTTGTGCTACTTGCAGTATTCTTGAAATGTCAAGTATAAGTGACACAAATAGGCAATCAGTTTACAATGTGTCAACTAATATTAACTGTAGAGAAAGAAATGTAGTATATGCAATTAAATGCAGTAAATGCGATATAATGGTGTATGTCGGTGAAACTGAGAGAGAAATTCGGGAGAGAATGAAAGAACATTTGAGTGATGTGAGGCATGAGATAGAGAAGCCAATAAATAGACATTTTGGAATCGGTGGTCATAGCAGTGATGATGTGAGATTTGTAGTTTTGAAACGGATGTTCCATGCATGTAGAACTGAAAGACAGATCCATGAAACTGATTGGATATGGAGGCTGAGAACCTACAGACCATTTGGCTGTAACATCAAAGAGGATAATGCGCTAATGCATGCATGACGTCGTTGCACCCATGACGTCATTTGATGACGTCATTTTTGATGACGTCATGACATTTTAAAAAACAACCCAATGTCACCATGACGACGCTGGATCAACATTATTCTCTTTGATTTTATGGCTGAATGCATGTAACAAAAATGTGACGTGTATTTTGACATGATAATCTTTGACAAAGGCCCTTAGTGGTCGAAATATTAGATCAGAGCAGTTTAAGTATTTATATAAATCGTATTTGTCAAAGCATATATGAAACAATAATGTCCGACATAATAGGTTTGAAGCGCCTAATGCGTCAGTTAAAGAGGAAGTCCCTACAATGAACGCATATTTTCAATACTATCTTAAAAAACTTGGTATTTCTTATGCTCATTCATAATTATGAAGACTGTCAATTTGAACTTATATCGAAATATGTCCCTGTGATACGAAATAAACCGATTTCATCAATATTTGTAATTTTTGTTCAACAACAAAGTATTATCGGCATTTCCCGTTCAAAATCTCCGCGTTTTGCCGATGATCGCCCGATGCTCCGTTGTTTACGTAACAGCTTTTCTCGGAAGTGGTCGGAGAGACGTTAATAGCACGAACAGATACTAAACCAAAACACAACCCGAATAAAACTGAAACATCGGGGAATAAAATTGTGAGCGTCGATATCAAACACATGGATGTTTTGTCATTTTCAACGTTCATTTGATAGGTTTTCTTGCGATAAGCTACTTTTCAGCATATAAACAAATGAGTTTTGTATATTTTAGGTATTTTTGAAACGCGTCGAATGTAGGGACTTCCTCTTTAAATATGTAAAAACAACCGTACCGGCCTTTGTAAACAGTGTTGATCCAGATGAGACTCCAAGTATCTCGGCGCCTTATATAGATCCAAACTGTTTGACACTCAGTCAAAAGTTTCTTAAAGGTTTGAACGAATCTATTGTAAGTATAAATGGATCAGGAGTTAGCAGGCTTAATTTGTTTAGTATAAGAAAGATTAATATTCACATTTTTGCACTAGCCATAACTAAATCGACTTGTGATGGATCTATAAAGCAACAGTAATTCATTCAAACAATGTGATACCTTCGGTGCCAAATTTCTAATTTAAATGTCGTCTGCAAAGCACTGTTATTAAATTATTTTATAAAAAAGGGAAATGAAATAAATAAATCAAATTTCAAAGGAATAAAGCACATATATAGAAATAGGGTTTGAGACAAAAAGTGAAGTCCCTGATCAGCCACCGCCTTGAAAAGGCGGCGTCTGATCTGGGACTGCACTATTTGTCATGGTGTATTTATGCATTGGCGGTGAAATGGTTAATTTGTTTACTATAAGAAGGATTAATATTCACATTGTTGCACTGGTCGTTACTAAATCGACTTGCGATGGAGTTATGCAGAAAAGGTAATTTATTTAAACAGTGTGATACTCTTGAAACTACGAAACCAAACTAACGAATGAAATATATGTATAAGCAATGGATAAATGTGCGTACTCACACACTGAAATCGTCATTTGTCCAACAAACCCTTTGTTGTGATCACTCTGTAGAAGAGAGGATTCTAAAAAGTGATCGCAACACAGGATTTGGTGGAGAAATACAGGTATTATTCTTGAAAATTGTTTTATTTACGCACCTTACCTGGAGATGTATATTTAAAAACACTATAGATGCCTGAATAACGTAACACTATGCTCTAATATCCTGTTTTACATTAAGACATGTACATAAAACCAATTTGTTCATGGTAACCATTTACCTAAGATGATTCGTAGGCACCTAAAACATAAGACGCGTTCGTAAGCAGAGTAGACCCCGGTCAGAGATTGCCCTGTTTGTGTGGAAAAATAAGATCTGATTCTACAGTTTCAGACATGGCAAAATATAAAGTGTTCGTGTTACCTTATAGAAATCTCTCTAATTAACGTTCATGATACAACTATTCTTATATTCTTCTCAGATTATGACACTTTGCATCGCATAGAGTCGTAATGATAAAAGTAACAAAATAAAAGAGGTTAAGTTCAGCTCACATTTCAGAAAAATACCATATACATTATGACATATTCGAATACTAAATGAGCATAACATCTCGCCGATGAACAATTGTACTTTTGCAGAGTTTCAAATGTATTTTGTTAATTAAACAACCTGTATGTTTCTTTATCTCTCGCTGTTATTACATTGAGCGTATTCCAGGTTCTTACTCTGTATTGTACTATAAAACGAATCATAAAGAAACAAAAAGTAGTTTCATTACTTGATCACATGCTCTTTTAATTACAAATAAGAGTTTCTAACATTCACAAGAAAGGGAATGTCCTACAATTATCAACTTGCAATTATTATTTGTATAACAAAAGTGCACACGACATAATAGAATAAAGTAAAATTAGAACAGAAAAGAATATCACAAAACAGACTAAAAACAACAATTCAAAACAATACAAAAACAATACAATATAATAAAAACAATACAAAGTATAATACATAAATACTTGAAAAGCTCTGATCTGTGACGTGTATTTTGACATGGTCGAAATATTAGATCAGAGCTATTCAAGTATTTATGTATTACAATAATTCCCTTTTGGAATATTTTCTTAATTGCAAAGCTTAATACACAATATAATACACAATACAATATACAATACACAATACAATGCGCAATACAATACTCAATGTAATGAAAAACAATACACAATACAGTACAATACAATGTAATGTAATGCAATACAACAAACAATGCACAATGTAATAAAATAAAATGCAATACATACAATAATAACGATACACTGCAATACAATACAACGCAATGCAATTCAATGCAATGCAACACAAAACAATTAAATAAAATGTAATGTAATGCAATACACTAAAATGCAATTCAACTGTTTTATATCAATTCACTAGACAGAGTAATTCATGACGATGCAATTCTGCATCGAGTCCGAGAAGTTCGATAATTTCAAATATTAATAAATCATTAATTAATAAAATATCAATAAATCATTTTTTAATCAAGATGAATGTTTGAATAGAGAAATACATTGCTTTTGGGCGGTTTAGCTAAGTGGACTTGTTAAATTTGAATGTATTAGTTCGGAAGTGTTACAATTTATAAAGATGTGTTTTTCTATTTCTCATCTAGGATGCAAGTGGAGTGACCAGCAGTTTTGAGTCCAAAGTGTTTGAATAGGTTATAACGAACTCGCGCAAAACAGTTGGATCTCGGTGATAAGCCGATTTAGGTCGGCGTGTATATATGGTCCAAACTGTTTGACATGTGGTCAATAGTTTCTCAAAATATTGTGCCATGATACTTGGTCAATACCATAAAACCTCTCTATAACGGCCACTAAATTACATCAAGTATTTTGTATTTAAGGCAGGTGGCTGCTTAAAGCAAGGTGAAAGTAAAACAGGACGCTCCTATAGCAGCGTTCTGTTTTACTTTCAGCTTGCTTTAAGCTACCACCTGCCCTAAATACTAATTAACATAATTTGATGGCCGTTATAGAGAGGTTTTACTGTACTTTCTCAAATGCTTGATCGAATTGAATGAAGTACGAATTGCAAAAAAACTCCAAATTTGAGTGTTTTTACAGCGTTTTATACAAGATTGATGTGGGTAGATGATTATGAGTGCAGGCGTTGAACAATGTCCAATGTCCAATGTCCAAAACACAGCAGCTAATCTGGGTGCCATAAAACGGGCGTTAAATTTAGTATAGATATCGGCCTTGGATACAGGTGGTAATTAAAATGTTGGGTGAAAGTAATGTAGAAAGTCTCTAGGAGCTTTCTCCCTGTATTAACAGCCACCTACCTAAATCATCTACAAGTAAGTTCTTCTCTACTAGAATTCTGGTTTAGAGGGTTGTTTTTGTTCATGCCTGGTTACATCTTTCTACGTATATGTTTGTACAATTTGTTATGACATATGCGAACAAATTTGATCAAGATAAGACGCCATGAATGTATGCGTCTCTTCGGAGTCCAAACGATTCCGTACTCTGTTCACCAATATTAAAATGAAAGCAAAAGATATGCAAACAAAAGATACTTAGGTTTGAAATATTTTCAAAGATCAGATACATTTAAAGTATCTCATTTACGTACGAATTTGTTAAAATTTGTAAACTTCCCCGTTGTTATTTGGTACAGAATATAGAATAAACAGTAGGCTTTCCCTATGGCTTACAATAAACAGTAAAACATCTCTAAACCAGACGTTAAGTTTATTATGAATATCGGTCTTGGAGATATGTGACAGCTTAATGCAGGGTGGAAGTCATGCAGAAAGCTCCTCTAGGAGTTTTCTGTATGACTTTCACCCTGCATTAAGCAGCCACCTACCTAACAGTATCTTAATTTGTCTCTACTAGAATTCCGGTTTAGAGGGGTTTTACTGTAATCAAAACCTATATATGGTCACGAAAGGGTTTAACATATTCAGCAGTCGGCTGCGTACGGAGATGCTCGACATTAACACGTTATAACGAACGTGACATACGACTGTTGCCTCGATATCGCCCGGGTCTCCGATGGTATGTTTAGTCTTAAACATCCAGTAGGTTGCTCTGTTTACTTACTATCAATTCGTTCAAGCTCTTTAGAAGTATTGACCGAGTATTAAATAGCATGGATCACGTTTAGGCGCCGAGATACAGGGCTTCCTAGTTGTACTAAAATTGTAAATCACAGTAGAACCCCTCTAATGCGACCACTTAATAAATACATATCGGTGTCTTTATAAGCATGTGTTGCTTAATGCAGGACAAAAATAATAGGAGCTTTCTGCATTATGTTTGTCATGCATTAAGCTACCACCTGCCTCTATCACCCAGAATTATACCTATTTAAGTTGTCACATTAGAGTGGGTTTACTGGAGAGTGCTAAATATTAATTTATAATATGTATGCCATCAAGATAAGAAATTTACATATTTAGTAGGGTATAGACATTGTATCGAGATGTATTCTATATATCTTAGCTTGTCAATACATTTACACCCCGATAATCCGAACTTTAAGAAAAGACGAATTGAGACCCTTTTAGGCTGATGGCTGCTGAATGCAGGCTGAAAGTTCCCAGATGATAAAGCTGTAATTTCTCTTAAAGACCAATAATGATGCTTATTTCAGTGTTCGAATAATTGATGTTTTTCTGTGTTTAGCTGTATACATGTATGCTGACAATATCCACGTCTTAATGTAGTTAAAGGCGCTATTCAAACTAAACATGCCCCCGTTTTTGGTAAATAGCTATCATTATTTGTAAATTCGAAACATTATAGGTTGCTTAAGTATATATACTAAACTCAGTTTGAATATTGGCTCATTGTACAAGACTTAACGGTTATACGTTGTAAGAGCAGCTTAGATATATTTAAAGGCAGTCATTTGCGATTGATGTTGCAAAATTGTTCGATACATTACATTCAGGATACACATACTTATGGTAAAATATTACTATTGCTACTTTAAATTTGATACAGTACACTCTCTCTAAACCGGAATTCTAGTAGATACTTTTAGGCAGGTGACTGCTTAATGCATGGTGAATGTCATGCAAAGGAGCTTTCTGCATGACTTTCACTCTGTATTAGCTGCCACTTGTCTATAAGACTGCTATTTATACTAAATTTAACGTTAGAGAGGTTTTACTGTATATCTAAAATATAAGACTTTATAATCATCGACATATTATTGTTTGACTCGTCTTTATGGTTTGCCGTGGACAAAACTCCAAAGACGAAACATCTGGAGGGATAGTAGTTTATGGCCTATATAGTCAACCGCGAGTGTCTCGCAAAATGTATGACTTATTAACTTATAAACAAATATTAAAAGGTAAAACATTTTATAGGTCTATTATGAAAATTCATAATCGAATTGTGTAGGTAATATACATGTAGTAATGCTTTAGCATGCTGAAGTCTTTCATGGATGTAATTCATTCAGTAATGTTCTAACATCAAACTCCGAAGACTGTCATAAAATGGTTAAAATTTTCATTTAAATCAAACTTAATCTTAAGATTTATCAAAAAGAAGTTTAAACGAGTGGCAGATACACTAGATATTAGTTACTTCAAGATACAAATGTATGTCTTGGGTATATAGCACAATGTGTTATTATAGTTTGTTACTCGATAAATGGATGTGTACTTTTTAACTCACTGGTACCAAGTGTCCCTTTTACAGGACAAAGGCAGATCGTGAAGAAACATATCAAATGACCCCAAAAAGGAGCTCTCAGACCAGGGTTTACGCTGAACCCATCGATGTCAATTACTTATATCAGCAAATATTAGCTCTTCCCTTTTAACATGCAATTTGGATGGGTTCAAAAATAAGATCTGGACGGATTTTGCCTTAAATAATGTGGAAACTGATGATACGATCACAAAATAACCACCTCCAAATCCTAGACTGGCGTGAAAGGGGAATAACACTTATAACATAAGTTGTTCGTCATGGATAAAGTTAGAGATCTTATAGTGTATATCATGGTTTGTACACGATTACTCGTTTTTACTTGCAGAATGAATGGTGTTAGACCACATTTGTAACGGATCACATTCGTAACACGTGTTACAAATGTGATCACATTCGTAATATTCGTAACATGTTGTGACGAATGTGATCGAAGCCGATTATTTATGTGACATACGGACACATTTATAACATTCGCATGCCATACAGAAAAGGAGGCTAAAACGTGCATGTGTACAACTAATATTTGTCACAAAATGTGAGTAAGTACGTGATGTGTTATTTCTAGTCAGGTCATGATTAGTATTGGAATGAAACCATCACCACCCAATCACAACCACCACCACCATCATTATCATCACCATCATCATCTTCATCATTCATCACCTGTCACATATGTTATTATAATGTCAACTTCCATGTCGGACTCTCACATTTGTAACATATTTTACCTGTTACAAATGTGATCACATTCGTAACACATCTGTTACAGATGTGACCAGTTACGAATGTGGTCTAACATAGCTCTATATGAACAGACCGACAACAGCTCGAACAACTGTAAAGTAATGTAAAGTAGGGGAAAAGGCCGTTATGTTGAAGAACGTCATTGAAAAGCTATGTTGAAGAACAGTATTGAAAAACATGGAGAGAAGCTTTGATATACGCAGAACGGCATTGCAGATCATCGTTAAAAGCAACGTCGGATACTGCGTTGAAAAGCAATGTTGGGGAACAACACGTTAGAAAACAGCTTTGAAAAAGAAACACATTGTTGGCGAGCAGTATTGAAGAGCAACATTGTGAATCAGCACTGGCGAGTAACGCTAGGTAGCAGCGTTGAAAAGCAGTGTTGGAGAGAAGTGGCGGCGTTCAAAAACAGCATTACTGGAGAGCAGGTCTAGTAGAGCTATATTTGAGAGTTGCAGTGCAAAGCGGCGTTGAAGAGAAAACATTCATTAGGGAAAGCACTGGAGAGCAATGCTGGAGAGTAATTATGGTTTTAACATTGATTGTCTGTAACGTTAGAAAGAAAATTTACTCGCCTCAAGGCTGTTTATTGTGATGACTACAATGCTAAACAATGTAAAACACAGTCTCATTAGCCGTATTGACTACTTTCATTTCGATCAAAGGTTTCAGAAACTACTGACCAGGTGTCAAACACATCGGTGTCTCATCCAGATCAAAGTTGATTGCAAATGCAGATCAAGTCACAGACAGTGGTATAAGAGCTAAAAGGATCACTTTCGCTTCTGCAGTATTACATGGGAGAATACTCGTACGAAACGTTGTTGTCATACATATTGAATTACATCCCTTTACATGCTAATATTTCATTTAAATTTATGGACCTTATTAATGAATCTGCTATCATTACACCGTGGGTGAGTTTACTTTTAAAGGTTAAACAAATGCAATCTCTTCGCGACGTTAAACTTTTACGGATTAAAGCAAGTAAGGTTGACTGCGTTACAATGCACGTCCCATGACCCTGTATACAGATTAACAAAACACTTTGAGGCGTGACTATAACAGTATTGAACCTGTCCTCGAAATAGAGATGACAGGTGTTTACTTACATTTTAAGATAAAAAATTTAGACTCTTACATACGTTCCAGTCCGATTGACGTAGTCGGGTAGATCGAAGGCAAGCAATCGTAATTCTTTTCCAATGCGTCGCGGGTCATGCGTTCCAGCCCCGTCGGTGAAATAAGCGTGATTTTGAAGTATAAAATATTTTGTAAGGTGCATGACTGTGAAATAAAACGGATCTCGTATGGAAGTATAGCGAATATGCTAGAAAAGTAAATGAAAACGTTCATAAGTTCTGCATGGAGAAGAAGTAGTCTGGTCTAAAGATGTAATTAGAACGCATCATTGATCGGACTGAAGAAACAGTCACGGCAGATGTGTTCGAGGACGACATTTGAACTGAATTATTATACAATGTACATGTATAGTTATTATGAAATGAAATGATTTGAATAAAACGATTGAAATAAAAATATGAAAATAAACAAAATATATATTTAAAAAAACTGTTTTGAAACTCATAAATTTTACAATAGAAGATAGCAGCAAAATATTGATCAATAAAAATTATGAATACTGCAGGTCTAGAACTCGCCTTATCTAGATAATTTGCAAAGATTAGTGATCCGCTTTGATTATTAGTCATCCGCGCTACCCATAGAGCCTCTGTGAATTGTATACATATTGACGATAAAATCATAAATTTTAAACAATAATTTCTCACGAAAAATGTCACGCGTTCCGCATCAACCTTTTGAAATGGAATGATTCAAAGGTCATTACTCAGAGGTTAGTACACCTGTACTACATGCTGTACTTAATTCTTTACTCCAAAGATACGTTCGTTTAACGCATTTGCGTACAGAGTTAAAATCTTCTGACTAAATGCAATAGGCTAAATGCGTGTATGACACACGTATTTGTGGGCACAAGAAATGAAATACGCATATTTAAGATAATTACCTCTGATGTTAAACATTATTATTTCCCATTTAGTCTGTCATTTCCCAGAACACGATAATTACCTTGGTGCCAGCGTCATTGTCCGCGGCGTATTCGTGCAGTACTCTTAGCCTGCTAAAAACGACGTCTGCTCAACATTCGGTGCCTGTTTTAGTACTATTCGTACGACTGCAATTGTCAAGTTCCGAAATACGACGATCGCAACTTGAAGTTGCTATCGAAGTATAAAGTAACCCCCTCTAAACTGGACATTCGAATCAGTACAACTATCTGTCTTGGAGATAGGTGGCAGCTTAATACAGATCTAAAGTCATGAAGACAGCTCATATAGTTAAGCATTAAAAAGCCGCCTGCCTAAAAGTATCTAAAATCCCCTCTACTAGAATTCCCGTTTAGAGTAGTTTTACTGAATAAGAACTTGCAACAATTTCTGTCTTAATAGCTACTCATTGGACTGTCGATAATGATGGTCATACAAGTAGTGGCGATTGTCATAAATTATTACGTACGGTACATTTGGTCGTACGATCTTTTGTAAAACGGGAACATGACTGGCTACAAATTTTACTTTCACTTTCATTCGATTCGTGAAGTATGTTGTAGAAACGGTTGACGCAGTGCAGATTGGGTCCGTATGAAACGTCGAAATGCCCAAGCGTCTCATCTGGGTCAAAGCAGTTTACAACTTGCCATCTGCTCACATTTAGCAGGAAAGGGTTATTTTGGCTTCTTCGTATTCGACCTACACACAATTATTGTTCACCATACTACATGTATAAACAGCCGTGGGCACTGGACGGAACTCTGACCGTTACCCCTACCATGATAAACGCGACCTGACAGGAAATTTACAGCTAGATCAAGGAAGGTGTAATCCGTATCAAAGCTGTTTAACACGCGATCTTTAGCTTCTCAAACATTTAACTCTTTCCTTGTTCCATATTCTTGTCAGAAATAATGACACCATGGATATCTATTAGCTGATATTTCATGATGGACAAAGGAATGTTTTGGTATTGGTAGAAACTGCAAAGTCAGATATACAGTAAAACCCCCCTAATGCGACCACCTAAAATAGGTGTAATTCTGGGTGCTAGATGCAGGTGGTAGCTTAATGCAGGACAAAAGTAATGCAGAAAGCTCATAGAGGAGCTTTCTGCATTACTCTTGTCCTGCATTAAGCAACCACCTGCTAATAAAGACACTCACGTTTATTTATTAAGTGTTCGCATTAGAGGGGTTCTACTGTATTATAATTTCATAAGCAAACAGAGCAGACTCTGATTAGACAGGAGCCTCAGATTTGGTTTTATTCTGTTTGCAGACACGCGGAAAGGCGTTTATACGACGGAAAGGGTCAAACTAATCTGAAATAAGTAACAGTTGTTCCAGATAAGGGTCAACTGAGAGAATACACCGTTATACAGCAGGTTATCCCTTTACTCCATGAATATGGTTAAAGATGAAATTACATCAGGCATATTAATACATTATATATTTATGATAACATATGATCACAATAATTTTTGACCAAGACAAAATGTGTAGAATCAATTCTACATGATGCCACAAGCAAAGAGAGCAGATCCTTATCAGACGGCTCCTATTGGAGCCGTCTGGTCTTGACTGACTATGTTTGCAAATGCGTAGAAAGGAATATTTATGTGGAAAGGGGTTATGTTAGACAAAAATATTTACACACGTTTCGTGTAGTTTGTCAGTTGAAGTGCTTTCTTAAATGACGAATCTTTATCGCATTATAGAAAAAGTTTAAATATGGTTGCGTTGTAATCTAATGTACATGGTCATGTAAAGTTTCCACTGTGTAGATTCTGTGCCAAAATTGCTTTTCCCGAGCAGTTTTAAAACGATTAACCCTTTCCCTCATATAAACGTGTTTCTCGCATTTTCAAACAGAGTCGACCCAGATCAGACGGTTCCTATAGGAACCGTCTGTTCAGGGTCTGCTCTGTTTGGTAATGGAAATTGATAGATCTGTGTCTTTGCTTTCTTAAATGGCAACAATGGTCCACCTTCCATATTTCATTATAACTATTTTGTTCATGAATATTCAGTAGGTATTGAACATTGACATAAAAATAGAACAGGGAAGAGTGAAAGAAAAAATGTTTCCCGTACAGTAGAACCTGTTTTTAAGTGACATTATATTGCATGGACACGGGAATCTTACAAAGCAGGTTGTTGCTTAATGCGGGGTGAAAGTAATGCAGAGAACTCCTATGGGAGCTTTTTGCATTACTTTGGCATTCACTAAGCTACCTACTGCCTAACAGACCTATAATTAGATCAGGGTCCATGCTTATAAAGCTTTTAGTTGAGTCTGAGTTTCGTTCTCAAGCTTTTAATTGGTCAGATGTGAGTTCTCAAGCTGTTGATTGGTCAGATTTGAGCCAAAGGCTCAAATCTGACCAATCAAAATCTTGAGAACGAACTCAGACTCAGCTAAAAGTTTTATAAGCATGGACCCTGGTTTTGATGGTCGCTTTAGACAGGTTCTACTGTAAATGAAATTAAACAATTTACTACAAATTCATATATATACATTTTTGTATTCCTTTGCGAAAAGACCGACATTTGCAATCAGATTGGATCCATATGAGGCTGCGATTTACCGAATCCAAGCTGTTTGACACCCAGTCTATGATTTCTCGAATCGGAATTAATCAAAATAGCATCAAATCCAAATTTGAGCAAAGATTATTCCTTTACTGCGAAGTTAGTGATATTATAAAAAATAGGTAACCATGGATACCACGTTGCAATAATTCCTTCTTCGTTTTTAATAATAATCCATTACCATGTCGTTGCGAACTAATTTGGTATAATTACAGAAATTATTACAACAAAACAAACTTCGTGTTGATTATACACGGGAATTATTTTGAGCGGACACGCGTGCAGTCCCAGTGTGAATTTCAGCGCGCGTTCTTTTGTCTAAAACATACTCGCACTTGCTTGTTTGTGTATACAGTACAGTCTTAAACGGCCATCAAAAAGAGATCTTTTTATGGTCTTGTAAAGCAGATGGTAGCGCAATGCACGTCAAATGTAATGGTGGTAACGTTGAAATAATGACAATAATATGATAGTGTTTGTGTTAGATGGAAAAGGAAGTATTACAATACTTATGAAACTGTAACTGTCAGTACTCGTCTTCGGCAGTTAAAACTACTATGATTATTTCGCGTGCATTGCTTCTCTCTCTCTCTTTCTCTCTGTCTCGCATGCACTGCCCTTCTCTACCCACTCTCTTTCTTTCTTTCTCTCATCTCTGTCTCTCTGTCTCTTTCTTAGTATCTTTGTGTGTCTCTCTTTCCTGCCTCAGCATGTCTGTCTGTATGTATGTATGCATGTCTTTCCATTTCATCCCTCTTTGTCCCTGTGCCTCGCAGTCAATCACCGCTTCTCTGTCTCTTTCTCAGGCAAATAGCACAAGCTCAACTCAAAGCTAAAATTGATACGACCAAGCGTGTCTATCGCGTCAAATAGCATGTTTGAAATAGATACTAAACAAAGTCACAATTAACACCTTCCCTCACGTAAAAGCATGTTCACGCATTTGCAAACAGAGTAGACGCAGCTCAGACGCTATTGGAGCCGTCTGGTCAGGATCTGCTCTGTTTGCGTTTAGACATTTATAAATCAGATTATGCCGTTTGCAAACAAGGAGAAAAAACCTTTTCCGTGATTCAGATTATTGATTCTGTGCATGAATATTCACGAGGTGAAGACATTTGAATAGATATGAAACAGGGAAAGGGTTAAAACATTTAGTGTTAGGTCCATATAAAAGCAGAATACAGATGCGCAGATAGAGTCGAGGTGACACTGATTAGGGTTATAAAGCGTCGACGAAACATGAAATGAGCATAACATGTAAATACCATGACGAGGGTGATACACGCTACAAAGTAACAGATCGCACCAACCATTCTTTCGTTAGTTCTTGTCCGAGGGACCTAATGACAGTCTAGCCCTACATCCACGACATAGTAGGGAGAACAGTGATGGAAGAAGAGTACCCCCTCACCCGATGTGAAAAAACCCCAATGTCTGCTGAAGTTTGGATCCAGTGCATATTAGGGTTTATATGCGTTTAGTTTGGATCCAATCTGTTTGCTAAGGCGAGTCGGGATATAAGGGTTTACTGCCACTATGTCTGCCTCAGATAACGAAATGCACTATACTCAGAGTTACAGATAAAGGTACGTACTCAAATACTAAAATCGTTATTTCTCCATCTAACCGTATGTTGTGACCTCTTTAGAATCGTCTCTTCGAGACGATTCTAAAGAGTGGTCACAACATAGGGTTGGTGGAGAAATAAAGAAGTTATTCTCGAAAATAATTTAATTAACGCATTTTATCCGGACCTCTGATACCCATAATCAAAGTTCTAACTAAACGGAATATTGTATGATAAAGAAGAATATAATATTCTAAGAAACAGCACTAAACGATGGGATTCGATCATATTTCACTGAAAATTGAACAAACTCAATCTGATATCTTTGTATCGACAACCCTTCAAACAACGCAATTATCGTTATTTCCATCAGCGGTGTCTTTTAATCCTTTACTTGATAGGAATGCACTTTTTGTGCTGTTACGTTGGCAGAAATTGCAGATCTCCATAACACCATAAGAAGAAACAAAGTAGACCCATATCAGACGGCTCCTACAGGAACTGTCTGATCAGAGTCTGTTCTGTTTGTTAATGAAATAATATAGATCTGATTCTACAGTTTCCCATGGATGGCCAAACCTTAACTGTTCAAATACCATTATAAAACTTCAGCTAATTGTTTTTATGATGCCATTTTGTCTAAAATGAATCCTTTCAACCTGAGACCGTTACTTGCAAGTAGTATAGACCCTGATCAGAGAGCTCCTAGGAGTCCTCTGATCAGGGTCTGTATTACAGTAAAACCCCTCTAATGCGACCACTTAATGAACAAACATTACTGTCTTCATAAGCAGGTGGTTGCTTAATGCAGGACGAAAGATATGCAGAAAGCTCCTATATGAGCTTTCTGCATAACTTTCGTTCTGCATTAAGCTACCACCTGCCTTTGTCACTGTGATTTATGCCCCGTTTTGGTGGTCGCATTAGTGGAGTTTTACTGTATTTGCCATTACAAATCTTATAGCAAGTTGAAGTATTTCATACTGACTTAACTGTATAGTCAAAGAGTATTCCATTCGGATAAGTCAGGGTTGAAAGAGTTACGAAGAGATACATTATCTCATAATAATTAGTAATTCTTTCCGTAGATCATTTAATCTTCATTGCTTGCAAAATCGATCTTACACAAAATAATATCAGTGTAACAATAAAAACAGAACCATTAAAAGTAATTTGAGACTGAGCTTTAATGCAATGTTGTCAACATAGCCGTCTGGACACAATGGATAAGCTCGTTTATATGTTTTGATAATACGAGAGCCATTTTGTTCAGTTCATAGAAAAGGATGGTCTTTGCAATGCTGTTTGAAATATTTAATTTTTATTTATTTCAGCCCGTCACGATTTCATCTGCGTGCGCATCCAACGCTGAAAATGGTCAGTTTGCAGCCCAGTCACATAGCGCAAATTGCATGCAGGAAATAAGCATTCCTCTCAGGGGGGGAAAGGGTAGGGATAATGGCGCTGCCAAATATGGCCATGGTCATAATTCTACTCCATATATAAGCCGCCTCAAAAGAGAATGAGAGCCTGACTAAGTCCTTTGCTCTACAAGCAACTGTTTGCAAAAACATTCCACGCGAAGTAAAAAATGAGCCGTCTAACATTACAGGACGGAACAGGGATTTGGGTTAACCTACAGTGTCTGTCTATCTCAGTCCGCAACTATCACTCCAAGCTCCAAAACCCACTTCCACTCCAAGCTCCAAAGCCTACTTCATCTGAACAGCTTTGCAGAGTCCCAATGAGCAATGACACACCTCAGCAATGCATATACACTAAATTAGCCTCTGGTCAAGCAACTAAGCTGATTTTACTAGCTTAAAATATATCCAATACACCTGTTTGCTTGACCACTATACTCCATCAGAAATAAATAATTGTCACTGATCAGCAAAGGATAATATACAAAACTGATTAAAAAAGCAGGCTGCTACAAATGTGTGACAGAGCCCTTCAAAGAATGCCCCATCTGCTTCTTTACACATATTTTACATCGATCTATCTTGTATGCCATGAAGTGTAGACTCTGATATGTTCTTAAGAATACGTACATCGGGGGTAGTTTGTATTGTGACAGCTTGCATCCTGGGTAGACTACGAGTTAATCGGCATCTCATCTTGACAAAGTTGTTTTCAAACGCATGCCAGACGTGTCGCGCTTACAACATAAATACGCCTTTCTGCGCTTTTGCCTTCGCCTCCTATAGGAGCCGTCTGATCAGGGTATATGTGCTAATATAATAATTAGTGTAACTAATTTTAATGATGCCATCGTTTCTTACACGATTATTCATGGAGTAAAGGGTTAACCAACTGGCTCCCTCTTATGCAGCCTGTAAGCATCAATATTTATTCTCTCGGGTACGGAAGTGATCATGTGCTCTAAACGACATTTTGACGTCAGACTTATTAGAATAAACAAAACACACATCCCCTAATATCAACTCATTTATGAACATTTAGTGACCCACGCCCAGTTTTGACTTTAAAGTGATCAGAATTTTCAGGAATAAAACATAAAACATCCAACATCTGTTTTATAAGCTAATTTACTGTATGTGACTGACATGGCTTCATTGATTCAAATGCAAAAACGTTCTTGCAAACAACAAACGTCTTTTATAAACAGGTCACTGATTTGCAGGTAATGCTTTATGTCTAATTCATTAACTCAATAGATACGTTTTTTAAATAAAACATTTGCAAACATAGTAGACTATAGGAGGCGTTTGATCAGGGTTTGCTCTGGTTGCCAATGGAATTATATGAAGCTGATTCTATAATTAATGTCAACGAAATATGAAAGATGGAACCTTGTGGACATTTTTGAAAGCAAAGAAACAGATCTATCAAATTAGATTAGCAAACAGAGCAGATCCTGATCAGACGGCTCTAGTAGGGGCCGTCTGATCTGGGTCTACTCTGTTTACAAATGCGTGAAAACACGCTTATATGAGGGAAAGGATTAACACACAAAGCAATGAACCCACAGTTTTGACAAATTTATAAGCAGCCTTATGTTGGAATATACGTATTTACGAAAGCCCGGTGGTGACATTATAAATTCCTACTTCCAGCTTCCGTCTTCCAAGTTCTTACCTCTTACTTCCAAGATAATTTGTTATATGGTTATTGCATATTGTTTTACGCCAGAGTTTCAAGTTCCTACTTCTTAGTTCCGATTTCCAAGTTCCAAGTTCCGACTTCCAAATTCAAAGTTCCGACTTCCATGTTCCAACTTCCAACTTCCATGTTCAAAATTCCGACTCCAAAGTTCCAAGTTCCGACTTCCAAGTTTACACTTCTAAGTTCCAATTTCCGACTTCCATGTTCCAAGTTCTAAGTTCCAACTTCATGAGGTCTCTTTTCAACAATGTAGAAAAGTTGTAAATAGTGTAAACAATAAAAGGGAGGCAACTTTGTTTAGCATTTTAGATATTTATCTATTTTTAACTCTATTGTTTTGAGGTCAACTGATGGTTATTTTTTGTTGAAATCATTTTTCAACTGGCAAAAGTTGGATACAAAGCAGAGTTTTATAATGTAGTAACCAACCAATAAATTTCTCATCGTTTTTCTTATCTGGGAGGTCAAGCAACCTTAAACTTTTTAGACCAACTGGGGCACCTAGCATGTCAGCTGCATTGACATGCGTGAAGTAAAGGGCGCGAAAATATGACGTTACGAGAAAACTTAGAACTTTGAGGTCGGAAGGTGAAAGTTGGAAGTCGGAACTTTGAAGTCGGAACAAGGGGACTTTGAACTTGAAATCAGAACATGGAACTTGGAAGTCGGAACATAGATATCGGAACATGGAACTTGGAAGCAGGAACTCGAAACTTGGAACTCGGAACTATGAGGTAGGAACCGGGCTTTCGTATGCATCTACTGTCGTGTTGACTTCTAGATTATTTTAATTCTGAGGCTGTAACATGATATTAAATATGTTCGCGAGGAGACAATACTTAGAAAATTGTTCTTTATGTTCGCCCACTAGCAACCGCTCTTTAGTTATATGGAGAAACCAGAAATTAATGATCGTAATTATCTTTAATTACTCTATTAGTCTTCGTAATGAGAATGTTTGACGAATGGTAATTATGAGAGGAAGTAATAAGATCCATTTAACCCTTTACCCAATAGCCTGTTTCTAGTTTTGAAGACATATGACCACTTAAAGCAGGTTGAAAGTAAAGCAGAATGCGCCTTAAGGCGCATTCTGCTTTACTTTCAGCCTGCTTTAAGCTACCACCTACTAGGATATAGAAAATATTTATTATGCAATATGTTCATGACTGTATGAATTTGAACTATTTTCTTCTGCGGAGGAATAAATCAAACACGCTAAAAGCCGCTTCTATCAGGTAAAGGGTTAAGCTTGGTTTCGTTTCGCAGTCGCTTCTACACGGAAATCTGATATAAAACAGAGAAAAAAAACTTAAGCGCTGATGTTATGTCGTATGTCAGGTTTATATAAAACTCTGACAGACAATTGGTAAAAGTAAATGAAACTGTATACTAAGTATAGTATTTGAATTGTATGTTTATATTTGGAATTGCCAGTATAATTGTCCAATTAATTTGATTTGTAAACAGGTCTGTATATTAACATATGAAAAGGCTATAGTGGATTCCTTATAAAAATAATTACTTGAAAATGTATAAGCTGATCATTCGTTTATGTTGGTATGTGAACAAAGACACTGCAAAATCATATCTATAAGCCCATAAGGAAACAGTGTAGACCCTGGTCATACACCTTCTACAGACATCTACATCTGAACTCCGTCTATTACGATTGCAATGGTGTAAAACGATGTCAAGAGGCGATTCTATTAGAGAAAGAGTTATAAACTTAGAACCGACTGTTAAATTACATGTAATATCGTGATGTTTTGATTTCCAAAATGATTTTATTTCAGTAATCTGCCAGACTGTATAAATATGCTATTCTATTGTATTCTTTAACTTGATTATAAATATTTGAACTTGCAATATTGGAGCATGCTATTATACCTTCAATATGGAAAAATAGTCAAACAGGGAGAGCCACATACGAAATGACACCGCACCAAACACCATCCAAAAAAAACCCCGGTATAGCCACAAGACAAAACATAACAGGACGCATATCAAGACGAAAAACATCACATCATTGTGATAAATAGTGCATTTGCTCAATAGGAGCATATGCTGTATTTATCACAATGGTTTCAAAACTACACAACTCTGAAATTCTACTCCCGTATAGTTAATGCTCCTTTTCGGCGGATTAATTCAAAGAGATTGGGTCTTTGAGGGAATGATTTAATTAAAGCAATACCATAGTCATTTATTACTTTCAGTGTAGGAAACCAGATATTGATGCAAGTTGTAAACGGTGAGTATCAAGATGTGATGGATCTTAGAGGAGTATGCACTGTTTGTCAAGTTATATTTTTTCTTTAAAAAGTCCCTGAATATTCGTGGTTAGTTTGACCAGTTTGAGTTTTTCAAAACATGCTGTCCATTTTCAAATTCCGTGTTAAAAGGATTAAAACTGATTTCAAAAGGGACACATTTGCCAGACGATTGTGTAGGAATACGTGTAACGTTTCCCATGCCACAGTGGTGCTGTATAAATCAATACCTAAAATATATCTTTTTCCATAATTAATCTTACAAGACGTGACGGGGTTAATGACAATTCCATCATCGACGAGCAACAACAATTACGTGTTCAATTTTGTTGTCATTCAAACTCATTTGTTTTACATGGCAGGAACAAACAATGCATAGTGATCACAAGTAACTGTCACAATAGCTGACTAATAGAAAACTGACAGACACACGTTTAACACTTACACTCATATAAACACCTTTTGCATTTGCAAATAAAGTACAGTAAAACCTCTCTACAATGAGATGTTTGGTATTTTGTATTATAGGAGCGTTCTGTTTTACTTTCACCTTGCTTTAAGCATCCACCTGCCTTTGAAAACAAAATATACCAAAATAAGACGGTTCCTGTAGGCCCAATACCAAATGTGACATTATAAAAATAAGCAAATAAATATTAATAATATAATAATTTTTGCATGAATATTCAACAGGGGATTTCTTTAGTGTAAAAAATGTTTTCTTCCGATATAGGGTGTATCTCATGCATGGTTGAATGAGATGTTATAGTGTGACCAGGAGACACTTTAACTAAATCAACATAGATGTTACTAATAAACAAGTCTTACCCCCTTTCAGAATTTACTCATAGGGGTAACGTAAAGGCAAACAACGAAACAATATAAAAACAAGTTATTTGTTTCAGATGGAGCTACTTACTCAACCAGTTTGCTAAAATGAGTAATTTGTTAGGGAATAAAAGTTGCATGAATAATATTAGGTGCTCACCATAGTCGGAAAGGGAGGTGTGTAGACCAATCGTCTCATTTACAAACTGTCTGGAAGATGTTGTGAGTTACTTCTCGTTGTGGAGAATTTGAGCACAATGATACTTGACTGCTAAATGGCTAGCATGCATACTCCCCGACAATCTTGCTTTGATCACCCATTGTGAGAAAGACAACGATTGGTCACTCATTGATCGGCTAAAATTCAGCACATTATTGACATCTAATGTAAAAGCATAATCTAAAAATAGCATGCTAATTTCAAGGGATTAAGTTAACATTGTCTCATAATTACCATTTGCAATATATTTAACAGTAAATCCAACAATCGTGCACAAACCTGCCTTTCATTTAAAGCGTCGTCATATCCTTTATATACAATTCAATACGACATAGTCTTACTCATCTTACGACTTACTCAACTTAGTCTGCCAACATCCTCAGGATTGCATAGACTGGAAAGCATATTTAATAACCCATTGTGTGAACGACGAAACTGTTCTGCAAAACACTGTTATCAAGCAAATGCTGGCCTAGTATTGTTTTCTCAGCGTGTAATTGGACAAAAGCGGTATCCATACTGTATACGTAGTAGTTCACTGGGATGTTTTCAAAAACGTATTTCAAATGTTTTAATGTCAAACTTACAAACTTGAGAGTAGCACATAACAATGTCATGCTTAGTTTTACTACCTGTACATACTATTTTCTGACATGATTTTCACAGATAATTCTTGACTACACAATATACTTGAGTACACAATAAACAATTTATACATATATATCATGCCGTCCAGGAAGATGTTCTAGTGTAACCAAATATGGTACATAACATGGGATAAAAATCCAATGTTGCAGTACATTTAGTTACAGTAAAACATCTCTAAACCGAAGGTTGAATTTAGTAAAAAACATCGGACTTTGAGACAGGTGGCAGCCTAATGCAGGGCAAAAGTCACGCAGAAAGTTAATATATGAGCTTTCTGTATGACTTTCATCCTGCATTAAGCAGCCATTTGCCCAAACGTATCTAAATACTAGAATACTCTAATTAATTGTCAAAGAGGAAAAGGTGTGTCTTCCATGGTGACACTTGAGGCTAACCGGTTGGAAGAAACATATGGTAGGTATTGTACTTCCCGTCTTTAGCTGTAACAAAACCCTCATTCATTTCGTCTCTGCTTCCGACCTCTAAATACTGTTTTTGTTAGAAAAAGCATGTTCACATTCTTCAAATGATATCCGCGACGTAACATTAAAATACTCAGGAAATTGTTTACAATCATGCTTAACCCATTCCCTCATATGCTATTTTTACATCCAACCACTTTGAATAAATCTACCGACAAGGAGCATTAACTAGAGAAAAGGATAATTTTAGAATTTTGTAGTTTGAAACCATTGTGATATCTGGATCATTTGCTCCTATAGGAGCAAGTGCTCTGTTTATCACAATTGTTTCAATAGGTGATTTTTACAGAGGCGTAGATAGGCGTATTAATGGAGTAAAGGTTAAAAAAGAAATGTATGATTATGTTCTCTCCGTTATTAGAACACCCTTCATATGATCATACGCTATCGACTGAGACTAATGCACAATTTGAATCGATAGCTATTAACCGATTGCAGTTAACGTTAACCTTAATCTGATCATTCACAATGTGACCATTGGGGGGCTATCTATAAGCGCAACGAGCATATCCTGATCTGAGAGCTACTTCAGTTTATTAGTGCAATATTTATACGGACAATGTGCATATCCGGATCCGAGAGCTCCTACAGTTTATCAGTGCCATATTTATACGCACAGTGTGCATATCCGGATCCGAGAGCTCCTACAGTTTGTCAATGCAATATTTATACGCACAATGTGCATACCCTGAGCCGAGAGCTCCTACAGTTTATCAGTGCAATATTTATACGCACAATGTGCATATCCGGATCCGAGAGCACCTACAGTTTGTTAGTGCAATATTTATAGGTACAACGTGCATATGCTGATCTAAGAGCTCCTACAGTTTGTCAGTTCAATATTTAGGGTCAGCGGGTACAAGCATGTTTAGGACTGTTTTGTTGAATTAAGGAACCTTTTAACCATGTTTCTGCACATGGCTTGCACATTCAAACTACAACAAATTGCGTCTGATATTTCGGTAAATGATCTTAAAACATAAAGGCAAATCAAATATCATACGAAAACTTTGAACAGAAGTAATTTCTCGTGACAGGAAATAACCTCCCATAACGTTTTACTCCACGAATATTCGTGCTATAAATAGTGTATGTATGAATATTGATTATTTCAACATGTATATGGATATATAACGAGAAAAATGTTTTGGCATTGGTAAAAGCTGTAGAATCATATCTATAAAATAACATATTAGGCAAACATAGCATATCCTGATAATATTTTCGTATGCCATTTTAAATATGAAGCATACATTAATATACATGAAATTCATGAAATAAGTTAGGATATCTATGTGTAATATTACTCACAGATTGATAAAACATTATTTTTTGTTCTCTGTTTCAAAATTATTTGAATGCATGATAACATTAATACCTCTGTCGTTGTCGTCGAAATACATTGCTTTGAGTGATCAGTATCTCGGAATTCATCATAAGACGAAATATCGTTTACAAATCTGAAATTCATTTAACATTGACCTTTGACATCGATGTCAAATTTATGTACCCCAAACCATGTATCTATAATCATACCATGATTGATGTCCTTCATGTGATATTGACCTTTGAATTCGATGTTAAATTTATGTTTGAAAAGGAAACTACTGTCAGACCCAGTCTTTTAGTCTTTTGACCTACGCCTTACATATAAGTGTTATTATAACAATTATATAATTAATTTCGAAGAGGTCATTATTTCTTACCTATATATTCATGGATTAAAGGGTTATATCCAAAGGGACGGGGAAATATTTGTTTTAGTGGACTTACATAATTCTTACTAGTTGTAGCATTAGACTGATAGTTCAAGACAAACACGTATTGTATTGTATGAAACTCATTTTCAAATATTGTGGAATAACAACAAATATTCATTTGTTCTCGTATACTACGCTTCTTTTCTGTCTGTGTAGTACTCATGCGACGTCAGTGGTTAAATATAATGGGAAAATGGAATTAACTACATTAATCTAGATTAAGGTTTGGATTATATTACTTTAATTATGTAAAATCCGAAAGATGTTTAACCAGCAAATCTAACGACATTATATGTCTATATGCACACGGCAATAACCACTTTTGACACAACGTTTAACAGAACAGTTATCGATGTCGTCACGAGGATGGATGTCGTCAAAGAATGTCGTCACGATTATGGATGTCGTCAAAGGATTTCGCCACGAACATGGATGTCGTCAATGGATGTGGCCACAATCATGCCACTGCCTAACTCTTATATCGCTATCCGCAATCCGATTTGGTTTGTTTGCAAATCAGATGCCGGGTACCTCGGTGTCTCATCAAAATCCAGGCTAGATGACACTTGGTCAATAGTTCCTCCATAGCTTGATCGAATCATGTTAGTGGCCGTTGCGGGTAGAATCGACTGTAATTAGAAATCAACAAGAACAGTTATTACGGATGACTTCTGAAACAAAGATCATTAATAAAGAACAAAGTGTGCGGTAATGCACTCCTTTAAATTTGAATCTGATTGAAAAAAAGCGGATATCCTGAGGAATTTAATTTGGCTTTGATCACCAGGAACGCATTGTGGTACCCTCATTAGCTGAGAATAATTGAAATCAAGTAATGTCAAGTCATATCCTTAAAACAATCACATTAATAATCAAAAAATTACAACAGGTATACATAGATCAACGTTAACGAATAGAAAGCAAACGCCAAGGATGCTCGGTGTGTATATATCCTACAGTCGTTACTGCAATGGACATCCCTGATGGTAATATATATAAGCTTTCAGAGCGAACAGTATTGTTCCAATAACATCGTGTTTCCTTGTACAGTGCTCCCTCCCTACAGCGGCACTGTCAATAACGATTCCTCCTTACAACAACGCATGTCACTGTTTCCGAAACAACAAGGCTCCAGAAACAACATTTTTCCATCGCATTTTCATTATGCCTCCATCAAACCCTATGTTGTGACCACTCTTTAGAACCGTCACTTTGTGACGATTCTAAAGAGTGGTCACAATATAGGGTTTGATTGAGGCATAACGGTTTTAGTTCTCGAAATACACCTTATCTGGAGATCTACAACAAGCTAATTATGTATGATTTTCCCTCCCTATAACAACTCCCTCTGAACGACACATACAATCTTCGTATCCCAAAGGGTGTCGTTGTAGAGAGGGAGCACTGTAGCATTTTCTACATAATTCGTTTAGTAGTGTTTGCAGAAACATCGAACATCTTAACGTTTAGAAATTACACAAAGTTATTTAACTACACGTAAACGGAAACAATATATAAGGAATAATTTAGAATTTATCCAGGCGGAGTATTGGTAAACGTTTTTAAATTGTTTATTATATATCTTCCTTACAGAAAGTTTATAATCAAGCGAATCGAAAATTATCTGATTTGAGAAGAAACTGGAATCGAAATATAGTAAAAAATAAACAATTCAGTACTTTGCGGATCCGATCAAGGGTGTTATTAACAGAGAACAAAATAAAGAGAATACTTCAGATGTGAAAACAATCATGAGCTATTCAGTGTACTACATAATTGAGATATTGTAATCAGTAGCTATAGTTATGCAGTTTGTGGAAAAAGTAATCTCGTACACACTACTTCATGTGATATAAATACATTAATAGATAAAATACTATACAAAACATCGACCTATTATCATAGGTTCTCTCATAAAAATCTCACCCTTTTGGCATCTTGTAAAATTGGATCCAAGACATCCACTGTTAATTTTAATCTAGTTCAAGGAACCTTCATGACTGTAATTGGCTTCTCTTATTGCACTAATTATTGTACCTTGTATATCAAAAGATACGAAACACCAAACAACGTGATGAGAACTAATCATTAATATAATGATATAGAACAGAATATCCGCATGCTTTGTTGAATCCTAAACCTACGACGAGGATATATCCATCTTATAACACCATTTAGTTAGTGTGTGAAGAATGGAAATGCTTGGAAGAAATAATTTATCTCTTGAATATTCTTGGAGTCAGGTGGTAGCTTAATGCAGGGTGAAAGTCATGCAGAAAACTCCCAATGATCTTTCTGCAAGACTTTCAACCTACATTAAACAGCCATCTGTTCAAAATGATCTAAATTCCTTTCTACTATAATTCCGGTTTAGAGCGGGTTTACTGTACACATTCTCAGAGTAATAGGCGGTTGACTACAGTAGAGCATGTCTTAAGCGAACATTCATTTATTGAAGTCTTAAGACGCACATGTTGCTTATTGAAGAGCAAACGTAATGCAGACAGTTCCAATAGGAGATTCATATATCACTTTTGCGCTACATTAAGCTACCATCAGTCTGAGAGACCAACATTTAGACCTTATCAATGGTTACTGAGACAGGTTCGACTGTACATGTGATCCTCGTGTGTCAAGACTAATTTTAGTGAAATAGGGTTCACATTATCATCCATGGTATCTAACAAAATAGTCAAACTGATGTTACACCATGCAGATTAAGTGCGGTGTCGGTCTCATTTTCAAGTTTAAATAACATATTGCAACATCTAATTTCGCGAACAATTCTCAACGCAAAGTAGCAGAGCTCATTATATTATGCTTTGTTTCAGCAGTAGAAATGTGATTACAGAATCGAAATAAGCTGAGCTTCATTAGTGTTTCGAGATTTATCATTCCGTTGAAAAATAACTGGGTTCTTTTGAATTTACAAATTGTCCCATTTGTGAAAAGGTAGTAAATCAAAGTTTCAAAATAAGGAATATCTAAATTCAAAATATCGTCTAAATACCTTGAAGTTTTATTAAAAGCATTAACAATAACGGCCTGTGTATCAAGTTTCAAGCTAAGCATAAAATCACTCTCATAGCAATGCAATAACAAATCAGCAATAAGAGGGGCACAATTTGTACTCATGGGTATACCGACAACTTGACGATATATGGCATCCCAATAACGAACAAATATATAAGCTATATGAAAGTTAAGAGATATACAAACATTAAGGCAAGTCCACATTGTGTAATGTTCAACATCTGTATTCGAAAAGAATGAACGTTGAACATTACAAGCAAGGAACATTTTCTTTTCTCTGGCAAAAGTATTTTCTATTCATTTAATCAGTTTATCCTTCATAAGATGGTGAGGTAGAGTAGAATAGCGTGTAAAGAATTCATAAGAGCTCAGTGAAGAAATGTTATACTGTTCAATTTCAAGTTTAGTTAAAACATCATTTGAATTTTTTATGGACCAAAAATCATTAATACCAGAAGTTTCATATATTTTATCACAGTAACGTTAACATGTTCTTTGATCGTAGTAAGACAGGACGTCAAAAGTTTAGATATTTTATTAGTAGTGCAGCAACTAGAGGTGGCACAAAAACGCGCCTTATAATGGTTTTTATGTAGTAATGGAATCCAGATTACATTATTCGATGCCTTGTCAACAGGAGCAAGAACATAATCTGAATGACAATTAGAAACGTTTTTCTTCAAATAGCGAAGTGTAACTCTAGGCCGAGGTGGTAAAAGCTGGTAATTTGATTTGTAAAAAGCAATTCGCGTATCAATAACTGTGTTTAACTATAGAGTTCCCTCAGTATGAAAGCCTTATATTTTCTGCAGGATTTCAAATGACAAACAGTTCACTTTATCTCACTTTTAAAGTCCCTGGACGTCCTGAGATCGAAAAAAGACACTTTGGTGTTTTTTATTAAGTGCCCAATCATTTGAAAGAAATTGGTCTTCAAGTTTCAAACGTAAGGGTTTGTGTTAAATTACAAAGTTTTTTAAGCGAAGAAAACGACAGTAGGTTTAAATATAGAGAGAAAACGAAAGTATGTTTAAATATAGAGACTGTGAATATGTTTATTTCTACGTTTTCTTTCCTATTCGGCGATGATTTTTAAGAGACAGTGCTCATCTCACTTCGGCTTCCAAGAGACGCCTAAATGCATTGTTTGATATCGAGGGGCGCATGCGCGAAGTGTTAGCTATATCTATAGCGGCGAATATTTATAAAGTACTCTGTCGTATTTTTGTGACCGCTGGAACAAAAAGTACAGCGCGATATATTTTAGAGTTTTATTGTTGTTTCTCAACAGAAAACGATCAAATAAAATGCAAGACTATTTAAATGGCATACTTAAGGGTACATTCAGCATATCTTTTTAATGCAAAGGCGTTCAGAGACTTTAAAGATAATATCATAGTATACCATATTCTAACACCTATATACTCGTATCTGATTCCTTGAAGATATAACCATTTCAGGATGTGCAGGATATATCTAAACACTGATATACAGTATGCAAGTATTGTATAAATTACATTAATCCTCTAATTTGCGGAATCCGAATATATAAAATATTTTCGAGCAATGTATACCCAGGTCAAAAGGTTTCCGATGATGTTAAAGGTTTTCACTATTTGTAATATAAATAATTGATACAGTTTGATATTTTGTGTAATTAATATTCAGAAGGGGGTTAGTTACTCAGTAGAGAAAGGATTAATTCAATATAATATAAACAAGAAAAGTACTCATGTTGCATTGAAAGTCTAAAGTGTATGGGACACTGATAATACGATAGCGATATGAATAAAAATACTATAACTATTATGATATGAATAAAACTGTTCTCAGTCAATGCTAACTTGGTAGGTAGAAGCAACTTTTTATATTTTTGAACAAGCGTTACTGCGATAAAGCTTATGAGAATTCACTATAAGCACTCATGATTTTTCTACACTTTATACGTCACTTGTTTACCTCTAACGTTTATTTTCAAATCATTTTCATTTTGGCAGACATCGTTATGCATGTTGTGGAGTTGTCTGGAGGGGGAATTTTATTTACATTTTGACTTTGGTGAAAGTGGGATAAGGACGAGGTTGGGTACCCATAAACCAGGTTTAAATCCCCCAGTAGCTTATTTTGGTTGCTGGCCGTTCCAAGGCGGCACTCCTGCTTTCAGCCTACGTTCAATTTTGTTGTTTAATATGCTTAATGTTTATTGTGTTTCGTCTTGATATGCGTCCTGTTATGTTTTGTCTTGTGGTCTTACCGTTTCTTGTTAGATGGTGTTTGGTGTGGTGTCATTTCGTGTGTGACTCTCCCTGTTTGACTATTTTTCCATATTGTTTTTAGCAACATGTAATTTGACATCCTCCTAAATATTATAATATCCAGCTGGTTTCGTCAATCCCTACAGTGCAGATCCTGACCAAAGGGTTCATCGGGGTCGTCTGATAACGATCTATACTGTTTGCAAAATTCAGTATCGTTTCTCGCATTCAAGGGGTTAAAACATAGAGCCAACATAACCGCTGACATGGGGTTCATTGCTGTAAGGCATCAGTATTCGAGATGATGTTTCCTTTCTGAGCCCAGATTTTGCATCGAGATTTTACGAATGTACAACAAAGCATGCATCAGTCTACTATTATGTTCTGCTTTAAATGTTCATGGATAAATTCAAAGCAGCTATATCGTTAGTCCTCAGTTCATACTTTACCAAAGCAAGTAATTACAGTAATTGATGTTTTACCAGTATGTTCAAATTAACGGCATTAAAATCCCTTTATATTTTAGCATCACCTTTCGTTGTGAAAAGTTGAAAATATCTATTTTGTTCCATCAATGTTTTTATAGCACCTTCAAATAATTCTCGAATATGCGAGCACACAAGGTTGATACCAATTGAAATGAATACTATAATGTATCACATAGTGGTTAAAGGCAGACATTGGTGTTTGATGTTTTCTTTTTTCAAAATTTCTCATTTAATTTTTCTTTAATAGTAATGTTTTAACATGCTTATACATTTCGTGAATACCGTTTATTCAGTAATTGTGCAAATTCAAAGCCCGATATCTGCCTTTAACAAATGTCATTAATAATAAATACAAGGTCAAACGTAAAACTGTGCACTATAAAGGTTCTTATTCAAGTAAGGTATTGATTTAACATTGTATTTAAGAAGCAAACCTCTTTAACGCTCCATGTAATCCTTGTTCCTCGACATTCCAGGAAAATTATGGCTTAGGTCTCACCCAGGAGATGAAAGAAAGCGTTCGTTGATATAGTGGAACCCCTCTAAACCGGAATTTTAGTAATTAAGACTTTAAATCGCTTTAGGCAGGTTGCTGTTAAAGCAGGGTGAAAGTCATGCAGACAGTTCCTTTGGAGTTTTCTGTATATTTCACCTGCTTTAAGCTGTCTTCTGTATAACATACCGGCAATAATATTAATTTCAATGTCCGGTTTAGAATATGTCTAGTGTACCATTTAAACAGATATACGCAATTATAAATATTATAGAGAATATTAGCTAAACACGCCGCATGAACGTTTTGTTTTATTTATGTAAACAGTAGAACCTCTCGATAGAAAACAATATTACCAATACCTGTATCTCAGACAGGTCTCAGTTTAATGCATAGTGAAAAAACATGCATAAATCTCCTTTAGAATCCTTTGGATCTACATGACGTTCACTCAGTATTAAGCAGTCACCTACCTTACTAAAGATCAAAATATTTTTATTAAAATTCCGGTTTAAAGGGATTTTACTTTATCTCAAAACGGAAACATAAACATATACACTAGTTAAACAAAACAGCGTAACCATGTTTAACCCGTTGAATGCGGTGATTGGTCATGTTACACCTTTCTTTTGAACATCCACGTATATTTACAGTAAGCTCGATCTGTTTGAAGTTCGGAATAGACCATTTGATAATGCAGCGTTGAAAGGGTTAAGGCGAACTCTCATATAACAAAACCGTACGAGGAATATCAGTACACGGAGCTTCTTCATTCTGTATCTGAATATTTGGTTATTACGAAATATGGGTCCATGCTTATAAAACTTTTAGTTAAGTCTGAGTTCGTTCTCAAGTGTTTGATTGGTCAGATTTGTGCCTATGGCTCAAGTCTGACCAATCAAAAGCTTGAGAACTCAAATCTGACCAATCAAAAGCTTGAGAACGAACTCATACTCAACTAAAAAGCTTTATAAGCATGGGCCCTGGATACCATAGCAAAAAAGAGGATCCCCAACAACGGATATACAAACGTGTAACTAACATCAGTCATGCGACAACTTGTGCAACGCTTTGTAGACTAACTACCAGGTTTAGAAGAAATGCCACCAGCCTGCATAAGATTACAAATTCAACGAGAGCATTGAACATAGCATACTATAGAGTAGAACCATGTCTATTGTTGCGAACTGTCGCCAATAATTGCGGATGTTAGCCTTTGACCGCGACTATAAGCAGGGTTAAATCATTAATTGATTATGGTTCAGGAATATTGAAGAAATTAACATATTTCATGTGTGTCGGTTGCGTTTTGTGTGTGTCTTTTGCTGCTTGACTTTACTACTTTTTCATTTAATTTTCATTCATAAACTATATAACAGAGACCTATGCACGAGACATTTATACTGCATAAAAACATTGAAAGTAGTGCGTATATGTTCCGACAGTGCAACCGATGCATAAGTATCTCTGAAAACATTGACTGATTGGCAATATAAGTAAAACTGTTAGGTTAAAAAAATCATATGCAGATATATGTGAAGCGAGGTTAAATTCCGTATACTCTCTTCAGTCAGTCCCCGTTGTTTTAATTTTAATTGTACGCTGTCGATATAGTTGTCTTGTCAGGCATTGGCATGTTAAACGCCGCAACAATGTCACATTTTATGATTCAGAGTCTCTTCCTTCATTAAGGTTTATCCGTGATTTGATGGTCTCATTAGCCAACTACAGCATGCACAAAACTTGAGCATGGTTTTTGCGAAATTTTGCTAAGTGGTCAAAATGAATACTTTAAAAAAAACACAGTGTTAGTGTTATAAAGCTTTTATCACTCTCTTTCAAAACAAGCCATGGACTTAAATGAGAAATACACCCTTAGTCTACTAGGTAAAGAAAAGGCATATACATACTACACGCAGTTTGAACTCACGCCAATATTTTACACATAAACGGCTAGATATATGGAATGAATGTATTGATTATTATGTGTAATTACATAAATTGTTTAGTCTAATTCGAACGTATTTCAGACAAATGTTCTTTAATTGCCAATTAATGATCTGTGGAATACATATTACCTATCACATAGCATGCTATTCTTAATAAAAACAAACATGAACATATATTCATGTTTATGATAATATGTCTGAATTTACTTTACACATACCAACCAATACCCAATAAGGACAAATTTCTTTTAAATTTAATCCTACCTCATATCACATCAGGTAACACATTATAATATAATTGTACTCATGTTAATCTTCGTAAGGGTGAAACTAAACTGAAAATATTCCTTTCATTTTTAGATGTTGAATATTAATTTATATTCCCAGCACTAAAACATTTTGTTATAATATTTTGTTTTGTAAAATGAATAGCTGCTGTGAGTGGACGTAATTATCAAATCGCAGAGGTCCAGATAAATTAAAACATTTTCAATTTTTTTTTTATTTCTTCACCAGATCTCCACCAGATCCTATGTTGTAACCACTCTTTAGAATCGTATCGAAAAGACGATTATAAAGTGTGGTTACAACATAGGTTTTGTAGATTTTTGGAGGAATGACGATTTTAGCATCTGATCAAACCTTTGAGTTTAACTGTTTTATAATACGTACATCTGTATTCGTTGGAACCGATGTTTTTTTTATAAATAGTGATGCCATGAGTATCAAGAATATGTTTATAATGACATATGAACACACCGTAGTTTGGCCCAGGCAGAAACTGTAGAATCAGATCTATTTTATACTATAATAGAAATTGAGCAGACCCTGATCAGACAGTTCCTATAGGTGACGTCTGATGATCTGGATATACTCTGTTTGCAAGTGCGTATATATAGGCATAATTATGTATGAAGAAATGGTTAAAAAAGGCTTGCTTTAAACATGTTACTCTCATGCCATGTTTAATGACAATATTTTTAAAACAATCCTATTTAATTCATAGTGACACTGACAACTAAAGAAATATCCAAATTATTTAACAGAACACGCGTCTTTAATTCCATTGGTATTAAATTTGCCTCATTGCAGACAAATTTGACAATTTCTAAAGCAAGTTTACACCGATGGAGACCAAAGGAATCGATTTTAGAATGCCTTTAACTCGTGCGAAAGTTTGCAGAAAAAACTATCCAGACAGAGCAATGTAAAGATAATGTGGTTTTGCGATATCTGATAATGTGGTTTTCTGATATCTACTTACATCGCAATGTATTCTACGTTGTGCTAATACCATCGTCTGTAGTATGGGGTAAGTGCAATGAAGACAAAAGTATACAAACGTGTTTTAAGGCAACTACTATTAACCCTTCTCTTGCTGAATTTTAAAATACATTTCTCCTTCTTTACCCATGTCCTTTACATATATCTTCACTGTGTACAAATATTTCGCTGTGAAATCACTGCTGTGGAGTGCACTGGTTGCACAATCAACTTGTAAATAGTGCAGACCCTGATGAGACAGCTCCTGCAGGAGCTGTCTCATCTGGGTCCTCACTATTTACAGGTAGGTATATTGACGCGAATAGCAAGCGAAGGGTTAACTCTACTTCCGCTATATACACGACCTTATTCGCTTTGGCATACTGGCTGAATACAGATGAAACGCCGAGTAAACTATCGGACACTTTTATCAATACAGTAACACCCATCTCATTCGACCACTTAATGATTAAACATGTGTGTCTTTATAAGCAGGTGGTTGCTAAATGCAGGACAAACGTTCCTCTAGGAGCTTTCTGCATTACTTTTGTCCTTCATTAAGCTACCACCTGCCTCTATCACCCAAAATTATACCTCTTATAGGCGGTCGCATTAGAGGGGTTTTACTGTACTTATAATTTCCCAAAAGTATAAACAAATTGGAAGTGGTCAGTTGCATCAATTTTACAGTTGAGCTGACGTTAGATGTCCACCGCGGAGTAAGGGTTTAATTTGCTAAATTATTTCTTACATGAATGTTCAACAGGAACTGTGTTAACCCTTTACTCCATGAATATGCCTTTCTATGCCTCTGCAAGCAGAGTAAACCAAGATCAGACGGCTCTCATAGGAGACGTCTCATCAGGGTCTGCTCTGTTTGCTTATAAATAAAATACATCTGATTATACACTTTCTGCTTTGGAAAAATGCATGTTTTACATTTCATTTTAAAAATCGATCTAATTAGTTTTCATGGTGCCATCCTTTATTTCATGAATATTCATATAGCAAAAGGTAATTATGTATATAGCAATTGTAACAGTCATAATTGTCTTAACGTTCTTCTGAATGTAATGAACATGTCTGTTTATATAATAAACAATCATATTGTTAACATATTTCTATGTTTAGAATGCTCTGTACCATGTCATACATATGCTGCAATACAGAAACATGTTTTTAATCAAGTTAATCACATTTCAGAGTTCCAATCCTATTAGACTTGAAGCTAACGACACTATTTACAAAGCACAATAAAGAGTATTAATGGTTAATTGCTTAACATTATGAGTGAACTATCTCACTACTACAATAAAACTCCCCCAGACCCGACATTAAATTTAGTATAAATATCAGTCTTTTGGACAGATGGTACCTTATTGCAGGGTGTCAATCAGGCCGAACGCTCCTCTAGGAGCCTTCTGCATGAGTGTGACCCTGCAATAAGCAGCCATATGTCTTAAAGTAACTAAATTCTTCTCTACTAGAATTCCGATTTAGAGTGGTTTTACTGTACTTCATTCTTCTTGAAGCTTCTTTTGGCACTGTACATTGTTTTCTGCAAACAATTTCGTCTGCTTTACGTTTCAGTCTGGACTTTCGTTCAATTTCTTCTCTAAAACGTAGGTGATATACGTCAAACAGTTTGGATCCTGATGAGAGGCCGAGAATCTGGATTCGATCCTGACTGTTTTCAAAGAAAATCATGAAATCACGCATTGCAGCAAACCCTGTGTTTTGATCCTTGCCATGTGCGGTATACGCATGACAAGATATGTTGCACAATAAGAAGAAACTGTCAAGTGTCTGATACATGTGTGGCAATCGGAGAACATTAGTTAAGCATTTGAAACTAGAACCAGGACACCTGAGTGCGTACTCTCTTATTTCCAATAAAGGAAAAGCAAGGTATAACACAATGTGTGTTCAGTCCAACAACTGATATATCTAAATTAATTAAAAAAGCATTATCGTTCTGTTACAGCTTAACCACTATCACACTGAAGCCAATGATATATCTGGATTAATATATACTTACTTGCTATTCGTTCTGCTTTTGCTAACTTTTAAAGATAAACTACTGACCGGCCATCAAAAATCTTGGATCCTAATGAGACGCAGAATTAATCGGCCTCTCATCTGAATGCAAGTTTTGCAAATACTAGCCAGGTCGTACTTAGCTTGACAAGGGTAGGCTAACCCTTTCTCTCTTATAAACGCGTTTTCACGCTGTTTGCCAATAGAGAAGACCCAGATCAGACGGCTCCTATAGGAGTCTGCTCTGTTTGCTTATGACATACAGTCTGCACAAATGCCAAACGTTCTTGTCATCATATACCATTATATAGAGAATAATAGGTTAGTGCCGTAGATGGGACGCTTTATCCGACGAGGGGAGAAAACGTTGAGGCGAGGCTTGCCGAGCCTCAACTGTTTTCTCTCCGAGTCGGATAAAGGCGTTCCATCTACGGCACTAACCTATTATTCGATTTATCCAGTCAATATAGTTAAATGTCTTTTATAGACTCATAACACTCTTGAAATAATTTACATTGAAAATGCAGTTTTTCGATCAACGGATCCCTCCCTTTTCACTTCCATTTAGACGTAAATAGATCTAATGAGCTACCGCAGAAGAATATAGTTTCGATACTTGTATTACTAGAAGGGAAACGTGGTTGAATTTGAAAAATAAGATGATTTGAATCGAGGGTCGATAAGTTATTTCAAACAGACATGATTTATATTCTTTGGTAAAATTCGAGTTACGTAGTCTCGGTTTCTATTTTTAGATTCTACCTAACGTCACTCAGAAATCGATGGAACTGAACAGGCTATATTTAGGTTTATGACTATCACCGCCCCTGTAAGAGTTTATCAATCAAATAATCGTGAGAGTAATAAGAAAACATTTACTATTTATCTGTCAATCTTTGCTTCCAGGTTTGATTTTATGAAAAACGGGTTTTGCCAGCGGTGGATTAAATTAATAAAAGTGATAAATCAACGTCATTTTGTATGTGGCCTCAGTGGCGTAATCGGTAAGCGAGACGTCTCTAGAGAGATTAGAATTAGTTTTTGTAGGATCAGGCGCGGGTTCGAATCCAGCTGTAGCCAATTATTTTTATTTTTTCCCATTTGAATAATTCTTCTGGTGACCAAATAGATCTGTTAGATCTATTCCATCAACATGTTTATGAATATTTACAGAAAACTAAAATAGTTCCATGGTTATAGAATCATTACGCCCATCTACTAACCTAATAAACCTTTCACTACCGGAAGTAACCAAATAAACCTAAGTTTATTTGCACCCCCTTTATTATGTCACTAGAGAAGCCTGGTGACTGGATAAAAAAACATCAGGTAATAGATATTTGTGATATCATTATATCTGACATGAATGTGCAACAGGGAAAGGGTTAAACAACATTCTTGTCGATTAATTTAGTATAACATCTGACATGTATGATCAATATACAGGGAATATTACACAACGAGTGAGAATACCACGGACAAACAACCACGAATGTGATACAACCTTTCATAACCCATCATATCGTTACTCCATTTATTGTATACCTGTTTAAACAACATAACACAAAAGAACATCAATATCTCCTTTAATTCAGAAACAGAAAACATAGTACATTCATGAATGGCGTGTTGATTTGCAAATGCGGATCTTGTATTGCACGCTCTTGCAATACGGAAACAATATCTGAGAAGTCATGTTGCATAATCGAATACAATTGTATTTTACTGCAGAAACTAAAAGTCCTGATCACGTGTACATGAACCCTACTATACTGACTTACGGGGCCAGTGTATAGAAAAATAGGATTCAATTATGATTGAAATAATTATGACGCTTTAAACATATTTCAATGATTGTTTTGAACTGGGTTTGGCCACATGGTCTATTAACTTTAGACATATTCTAATCTGCCAACCTTTCTTTCAAAGAACATTAACGAAAATGTATCAAATGTTATTATTATTATTTTGATTATACCTCATTTATATAGCTCTCTTTTCACACAGGATACGTGCGTTCAAATGTGCTTCATATGGATGAAATCACTAACCGGAACGAACCGCTCCCCTCTTTGATTAGGAGGAGGAAATGAGTGTGAGTGAAATAATCCAGTTCCCCGATAAGCCAAAAAGGGGAGCTCAGGTTAACTTAAATGGAATCCCTGACGCTAGTTATGGCCGGGTCACAATGCGAACACAGTGTTGTCCTGATTTTCCGCAGGTAAACATAACATCCTCAATTTATAATGTTTATACATGTTGAAACGGAAATCAGTACCTGCTGACCCAATAATAAATATACGGCAAGTTCAAGACTTCCGTCTGAAGTACCAGATGCTCACGACAGGTTTACTTCTTAAAGTATCGATTGGAATCACCCAAGTGCATATAATTTTAACAAGTACAGAACTATAGATAAATGTGCGTACTCGGATACTAAAACCGTCCTTTCTCCACCGAACCCTATATTGTGGCCACTCTTTAGAATCGTACCAATGATATTATTCTAAAGAGTGGTCACAACACAGGGTTTGGTTTAGACATAGAAGAGTTATTCTTGAAAATGTTTTAATCTACACATCTTATCTGGATCTCTTAAAGTATAAGGACCATTTAACCAGTATCATATGAATATGGCAACAACAGTGATGGGCACATATACAAGTAAGTTTATAAATACATTTGTGCTAAGGAAGGATTATACTGAACCTATTCATACAGCATGACTGTCGTTGTATGAACACATCTACTTGATTTGGTCTGTTCGTTTGCACCTCTTTGATATACCATTGAGGACATATATTGAATTTCGCTTGTAGTTCAACAACAGCATACCGTGTTGGATCCACTTTTATGGTGCTGTTAATCGAGCATTACAATCATTTTGCTTAAATGTCAATTCTATGAACATTCATCGACGCTTTGCTAAGCTGTATTTATTCCAAATGTCGACAAGAAGTAGAGAAGCAACCCTTATCAAATAAATTGTATGAGTACTTCAGGCACTGACATTGTTTTGCTAAATTGTGATTTATAGATTTGTCGGGGTCAGCAAGGTTGAATATTAGATAGCACATGCATTTGCATTGCACTGTTGGTATGATACTGCTACCTATGGTTATATCAAAGCATTCTAACACTAAAAGAAACCCTTTGTTAAACATGTGTCATCACCAATCAATAAAACAATTTCGGGTACTTGACTATACAGTAAAACCTTTCTAAACCGGACGTTATATTTAGTATAATTATCGGTCTTGCTGACAGGTGACAGCTTATATGAACTGTATGCATGACTTTCATCCTGCAATAAGCAGCTTCCTGCCAAAACGTATCTAAATTCTTCTCTGCTAGAATTCCGGTTTAGAGGGATATGCCTGTCGATAACAGGACATTTTGTCACCATAATAACATTAAGCAATAGTGAACAAGACATAGTATGTCTTTATAGAAATGTTAGTTTGACTGATTCAATTATAGTGTTCACGTAACGAAAGTAGCTACATTGTAAAGTAAAAGGGGTGTACTCGATCATGAAAGACGGAATGACGTATATGCTAAATACGTACTATTTCCAAGAGTTGAACGAATATACGAACCATAAATGTGAAAGTAAATTAAAAAAATGAGCGAACATGACTTTCAAACAAAAAAGGTTGAACCAGACTAGCTAAAGTCTACAGAACGACAATTAAACTCAAACACATGCTCTTTACATATTGCATAAACATATTTCCATGCCGTTACCTTAATTCCTTAAAAACGTTTCGATTTGTTAATTGCCATTCTAGATATTGAAGAATATGCCATGCATTTTAAAAAGGATTATCATGCTGACACAACGCTGAACCTAATTTTCCTGAAAAAAGAAACATTCATAAATATAGAAAACGGCACATCAAAACCTGGATCATTCTTCATACAGTATGCAAGAGAAGGAGATATAAGGCTATATTAAATGACTTAACCCTTTCCTTGATATAAACGCAGTTGCAAACAGAATAGACCTAGATCTGGATCTGCTCTTGACATGATATATTTCTACAGTTTTTGTCAAGGTACAAAACACCGTTGAAACGATACCGCCATTAAATATTCACGGTGTCTTACATTGAACAGGGAAATGGTTAAAGGAATTTGTGCATAGTTCATATAACTTCTGTAAATGCCGAAATAATGACGATTATGACAAAAAGGTTTTGGAATTATCCCTCGCTACATTGCAGTGAATGGGACCAAACCATTAGTTTCCCTAAAGTGGAAATGGGATCAAACCATTAGTTTCCCTAAAGTTCTTGCCAGAGGGTATACTGTTTGTTCAATATAGTAAAACATGCATTATGACAATCCAGCCCCTCAAGATAGACATGATTTCTGTACAATACCGTGTTCATAAAAATTCAAAACTCTTTATATGACTTTATTGCAATGGAACTACACAATATTCAGACATTTAAGAGTTTTAAGGTTTACAAGCACGGTATTGGGCAGGGATTAACTTTTAGCGAATCATTTAGGTTTTATGATAATTTCACGTGACAAAATTACATGTGTTTGCCATAACAAATTACTATGAAGAACAACTCCATGACCCGTATTCGTAACGAGTTGATCATTGACAGTACCTTTTTGAGAACAACGATAAAACGTTGACTTTACACTAGATTCTTTGTAACCCTATTTTAAAGTAAATATTTTTGAGCATTTTGGTTATTGAAATATTTCCAGAACATTAGTATTACACTTTACTGGTGCTTATATTTGTTTACGACCCAGTACAAGCTTCACCTGATTTATATATAAATGTTATATTTTAGAGCCATACATGAATCGAATCATCCATATGTTTATGATGACTTCTAAAGACAACTTCAATTCAGATGCGAGGTCGAGTTACCCGACTTCTCTTCAGGATGCAAGGTAGATTACACTCAGTAACATGATCTCAAAAGCGTAAGTAAACCGGAAGCACAAACAAAATGCAACAAACATACCGGATATAAAAAAGACATCATGTAAACAGGACAAGGACTGTACTGACTTAGATGTTGATCTGGCAACGGTTGAAGTATTTTAACTTATAATTACAAAAACATGATACGTTTGTGCAGTAAAGAATATACTGGCTTATATCTAAACTGGTCTGCACACTGTCCGCCCAGAGCGAATACCAGTTTGAATGGATATAAATTATACTCTGCTCAAGTGGTTTTATCCATATTCTAATTGGTCTCTGTATGTTGAACGTAAAACCAATGCTCGTCAGCAACACCAACCAGTTGTATGTTTAAATTATAGATTAAACCATAGACTTGGTTATTAAAATCTCCTAGTTATTTTAAAGCTTTTCATTCTTTTCTCAACGACTTTTATTTCAAATTTTTGTACATTCCGCCATATATATTTATATGTACCATAGCAATGGACAAGATATGTTTATGTCAATAAAATACATGATCTGTTCTGTTCAAAACCATAGCACAAAACGGCATAACACAAAACCACACAGGCAAACACATGCACACACGCACGCACGCACGCACACACGCACGCACACACACACACACCCCCACACACACCCACACCCACACCCACACCCACACCCACACCCCCACACCCACACATACACACACACACACGTACACACACACACACACGTACACACACACACACACGCACGCACGCACGCACGGGCACTCGCATATATGTGTCAGGAGATGTACATTCACTGCAATTAAAATTTGGATTTTGTGCAATTTTGACTACCTCCGATTCGAACAAGCTTTTGAGAAACTATTAAAGGAGTGTCAAAGAGTTTTGATTCTGATGAGAGTCAGACCGCGGTGAACGGTATAAGTGTTTAATCGATCCCCCATATGCTAGTTTTAGATCTAACCACTTTGTATAAATCTACCGAAAAGGAGCATTAACTAGAGAAAGGGAAAATTTAAGAATTTTGTAGTATGAAACCGTTGTGATAAATAGAGCATTTGCTCCTATAGGAGCAAATGCTCTATTTATCACAATGATTACAACAGGTGACTTGCGGAGGCGTCAAATGCGTCAATATGAGGGAATGGGTTAAGATATATAGTATGTTGTACAATTTTACGAAAATTAGTTCGGTTGAAATATATTGAGTTCTGTATGGAGTATTAATGAATATAAGAACTAGACGGGTTTCCTTAAATAATGTGGAAATAAAATGGATTAAATAGTCCATACTATTCGGCAGTGGTGTTAAGATTCATTTTTGCAGTCTCGGTTCATACATTTGTGCTGCCAATATATTGTCTCTATAGCACAAACACATGGCAATTCGGAATATAATATCAAAAGCGTTCCAAACCAGACGCTGTTAGCGTGTAAAAGTATAATAAATTACATAAAAACACTCACTTAATCTCTCATTTGAACTTGAAATACGTCACACAGTTGGCATCTCTTCGGCGTCTGGATTGAAAAATTGAATGAAACAAAACTAGATTCAAACTGCATATGGTAAAGAAAGTCTCTCCGTGTGTAAACTTCTAAATGTTTGTCATGTTTGTCGGGAATTGTGATCTAGTAATGGTATTTGCATAAGAACAACATAAAGTTGTAATATCATACTGCCATTTCTGTGTAACATGTTTCCATTTAATCCTTTCTATGTAGAAAACGAGTCACTAATGTCCTTTGCAATTAGTATAGACCCAGATGAGGGGGAGCATAGATGATCCCCCTGATAAGGGTCTATACTGTTTGTCATGTTACACCAAAGAAATCCCAAAATATTCACTGTAAGATTGACACAAGCAAACATTTTGATGACGTACATTGGGTCCTAAAGCAACACAGTCATGTAAATAAATATATCGTTTATACTGTCTCAATTGTTGCAAAATTAGTGTGATATTAAAGTAATATAATACGTTTTAATATTCTCCATTTTACCTGATAAACACAACCGTCTACCCTCTAAGTTTTAGAGGCAGTACGATACTCATTCACTCGTATTAACTCTTTCGCCGCCAAATATTGTAGTATGCAAAATGTGTCGTTTTATTTTTAATGTTCTTCATTTTTGTTTAAAAAACATAAGCATAGCACTAAACAGTTTGGATCCCGAGTTATTCGGCGTCCCATCTGGGTCCAAACTGTTGGTTACCAACTGTATTGGTACTCAGAGATGTGACATTGGGAGCCAAAGCATCATGCTTTAAGACACCACGAGCCACTTTGCGAATACCATTGCAAACTGTTTGGATTTATATAGGAGCTGAGTAAATTATTAACTCTTTTGGCTTCAAATTTAAAAATCTCGTCTGCAGTAATAATTTCATATTAAATATAATTCTAAACTAAATAATAAAGGTATATTAATAAAACATTTGTTTTTAAAAACCTGTATGCTTGGGCTAAAATAATACAGAAAACAGTGAAGTGACTGCACTGTTTTCAATGGTGCCAACAGACGACATTGACGCCAAAAGAGTTAAAAGTATTGAACACTTAGATTTTTGGTGGAAAATATTAGTATATTTGTAGACAAATACAGTATGGGATAGCCATTTCCCCCATCAAGTCTGTTTACACATTAGCAAACATAGTAGACCAAAATCAGAGGCTCATGTAGAAGTCGTCTGATCAGGGTGTTCTCTACTTGCTTATGGAATTATTATAGCTGTGACTACAGTTTCTACCAATACCAAAACATCCGATGTACATACGCCATTATAAAAATCCAGCAAATAAATATTCATATTATCATTATTTCTTACATGAATATTCAATAGAAACTGCGTTAATATTTCCGAAATATGAACCAGTCCGACAGTCCCAATTTTGAGAGGGAACTATAGGCTAAAGATGAATCTAAGACTAAATTCTTGAATACACATTGTGCTTTCAATGTTCTCTTATCATTAACCCTTTCGGCGCTAATTTTATATATAGATATAGAAGTAGAGTTTGAGACAAAAAGTGAAGTCCCTGATCAAGGCGGCGTCTGATCTGGGACTGCACTATTTGCCGTGGTGCATTTTTGCGACATTGGCGGTGAAAGCGTTAACCCATTCCTTCACATTGACGCCTTCTGCCGCCTCTGTGAAATTCACCTTTTTAAACCACTGTGTTAAATAGAGCAAATGCTCTATTTATCACAACGGTTTAAAACTAAAATTCTAGAACTTTCCTTTTCTCTAGTAAATGTTCCTTTTCGGTAGATTTATTCAAAGAGGTTTGGTCTTAATTTAGCATATGAGGGAAAGGGTTAAACGGCTCTCATATAGCGCAGATATGCCGTCGAGGATGAGCAGGCAAGGAAAGGTACTGTGGAGGTTGTGTGTGTATGCTGTGTGCGCATCTCATTTATGCTTTTGGTGTTGCTGTGAATTTTCCTGTGACATTCCCTACCCGACGTCTATTCTAATTTTATATGTTTAACACTTTCACCGCCAATGTCGCAAAAATGACCACGACAAATAATGCATTCCCAGATCAAACGCTGCCTTTTCAAGGCGGCGTCTGATCAGGGACTTCACCTTTTGTCTCAAATTCTATTTCTAGATCGGTGCTTTATTCCTTTGAAATTTGCAATTATATTTATCTTAGTTCCTTATTTTACCAAATGATTTAACGCAATAGGATTGCAGACGATACTTAGAAATTTGGCGCCAAAAGGTTTAACCCAGTTCCATAGATCCGCCTCAACTCAAATGACTAATGTTTGATTCCATGAAAGTAATTTCTATGCATTTCGTTTTAAAATATACAGGCCGCTACCAATTTGTTATTGTCCTATAATTACGAGTGCCGGGGAAACGACGTAGTCGAATTTAATATCGTTGATGCCATTGTTCATTATTTTGAATAATCCACGTAACGAGAATATTTATCACCAGTGCCACACTGCGGTATAATTATGGGGGGTATACTGAAAATGATAAAAATACATGTATATAGCATATACCTTGCTGTAATGTTACGGTCGCACGGTAATTAATATCCTACAAATAAGCAAAGTGTTGGCACTCTGCTCTGCAAGGTCAGCAAAATTCTTCTATAAATTATATCAATTTTGACAAAATTCTTCCACCATGCATTTCAGCTATCGTTGTATTTGAACTAAATTCTTAATTATATTCACACACGAAGGATACGTAAAATATTTGTAAATTGTTCACTACCAATCAATATTATAGTTTATAAAGTATTCCTCACAGATTTTGATCCGTTGTGAATAAATAGATAGATAGATATATATCGATAGATAGATAGATAGATAGATAGATAGATAGATAGATAGATAGATAGATATAGATAGATAGATAGATAGATAGATAGATAGATAGATAGATAGATAGATAGATAGATAGATAGATAGATAGATAGATATAGACAGATAGATAGATATAGACAGACAGACAGACAGACAGACAGACAGATAGATAGATAGATAGATAGATAGATAGATAGATAGATAGATAGATAGATAGATAGATAGATAGATAGATAGATAGATGATAGATAGATAGATAGATAGATAGATAGATAGATAGATAGATAGATAGATAGATAGATAGATAGATAGATAGATAGATAGATAGATAGATAGATAAATAGATAGATAGATAGATACATGTAGATAGATTCGCTCCATCTTAGCAAAAATGCAGGAAAATAAGTAGTGTACCAGTCTACAGCATATATTAAACCTGAAATTCTACTGGAGAATGTATTATGCAGAACTCGGAATTAATTTTGTAAACCCACTCGGTGCAGCTAATTGCACAACTCCGACATATGCAGAAAGGCACTCAAAGAAATTAAAGCCCATTGATTTATAATTTGTAGTCAACACTCTCAAGGGCTCACATTATAATGTTGGCATTTTGAATAAGGTTAGCACCGGCATATAAATGACATTGTCCGGGGAATTGTTGTCTTCGTCTATTTTGTAACAAATATGCATTACATATTTATGTATTTGTCTGATAAATGCATTGTTTAAACGTTCATACCATATTGTCTAAGATAGCCTGTTTACACGTTGTAAGTCTGGTTCAACAGCGTGTGTAAAGTTTCCTATTTGCTCTACTACATGTAGCTGCAGCAGTGTTTTTGTTGCGATCCTATGTACCATATTGATGTCCTTAGCGACGTCATTCGATGTCCAGGCAAACGGGATCCGTCCAATCATTGTTTCATGGATTAACCTTTATCTCTCTGAAATAAATACATGTCTGTCAAAAATCTGATCTGTTGCATTGTTACCTACTTCGATTTGATAAGCTGTTCCCCGAGTGTCAAATATCTTGGATCCTCAAGACGTCAAGTTATTCGGCGTCTAATCGCAGAGGTTGACGTGGTGGTTGTGGTGTGGTGGTGGTGCAGATTGTGGTGCACGTGGTGATGCTGATAATGGTACATGTTTAAGGATGATTTCGGTGAAACGCATTTGTTTCCAAGTACGAGTATTTGGTAAAAACACCATCGTCGTGACATGATTTTCAAAGTTACAGTGCTCCCTCCCTACAACGGCCCTCTCATTAACGATTCCCTCCTTACAACAACGCATGTCACTGTTTCCGAAACAACAAGGCTCCAGAAACAAATTTTTTCCATCGTATTTTCTTTATGCCTCCATCAAACCCTATGTTGTGACCACTCTTTAGAATCGTCACAAAGTGACGATTCTAAAGAGTGGTCACAACATAGGATTTGATAGAGGCATAACGGTTTTAGTTCTCGAAATACACATTATCTGGGAATCTGCAAACAACCTAATTATGTTTGATTTTCCCTCCCTATAACAACTCCCTCTGAACAACACATACAATCTTCGTATCCCAAAGGGTGTCGTTGTAGAGAGGGAGCACTGTAATAATAACCGATTACGGTCTCCTCGTACGAAGCACGCAGTGTTGCACGTGTCATGCCTTTCTGATCCGTTTTTCAATCAAGTCGGGTGTTAGTCTGTATCATGTTGTACGCTCGTATGTCTGCTCGGGCCCCGTTGTGATGGTTACTTTAAGTTTAATAGTTATTGACCGAATGTCAAACAGCTTCGTTCCTCGTGCTTTACGCTGAGGTCGCACAAATTGATTAAACAAAACAAACCATTCCAATATATTTAGGGTAATGATGATATACAGTAAAACCTCTCTATAACGACCACTAAATTAAATAAAATATTTTGTGTTAAAGGCAGGTGGCTGCTTAAAGCAAGGTGAAAGTAAAACCGAACGCTCCTATGGGAGCGTTCTGTTTTACTTTCATCTTGTTTTAAGCAACCATCTGTTCTAAATACCAACTAATTAACACACTTTAGTGGCCGTTACAGAGAGGGTTTACTGTACATTAACGACATTCACTATTAAATAACTATGCTCCAAGAATACAGAACTTAATCTAATACAGTCTGATCCTAATTTAGTGAAACAGATTGTTTTTTACATTTCCCAAACGTTTTCATATAATCTTAAAAACAGTTATTGAATCGCACATCTGTTTCTAAATGCCCCTTGAACAGCTGATATTTGCATATCCAGCTGTGCAAATATCAAAATCGAGTGACCACTTAAGCTTCCTGGTGATATTAAGTCTGGTCACATTTCTTAAGAAGGATAAAATGTGTGCATCAGCAATTTTCTAAGAGATGGTCAATTACAGTGCAGTCAGTAAAGTGTCGATAAGGCAACCACATAATTTATTAACACGGGAGGTGGTGGTTGCTGTAAAGCAGGGCAAACGTAATGTCCAAAGGTCCTAAAGCAATTTTATGCATAAATTATGCCCTGTATTAAGCTACATGTAACACCCTATCTAAAATCCAGAATTATACTTAGTTTTAGTTTTTAGTGGTCATAAAGACGGGCACTTGCTGAAGGTCTACGTTGGCTGTATATAATGTTAATGGTCAAGTCTTGTTTTATCGAATGGGATGTTTCGCCATGCAATTTGAGTCATTTTAATGTGTGCCCTTTTTTAATTTAAAACACTTAATATATACAACATTCTAGCAATGGGTAACTTCTGGACTTTGAAAATCGATTAAACACAGACTTATCATAGCAATGGAGGACGTTGTATCTGTGCAATCTTTGCAGTGTTTGACAGTTACAAATGTGTTTTAACCCTTCGCTTGCTGAATTTTAAAATACATTTCTCCTTCTTTACCCATGCCCTGTTGTATAATTACATATATCTTCACTGTGTACAAGTATTTCGCTGTGCAATCACTGCTGTCGGGTGCATTGGTTGCACAATCAACTTGTAAATAGTGGAGACCCTGATGAGACAGCTCCTGCAGGAGCTGTCTCATCTGGGTCTTCACTATTTACAGGTAGGTATATTGACGTGAATAGCAAGCGAAGGGTTAAAACTTGCCCAGTCGCCGCGCAATACAATGCTGATTCGGCAGAGTGTTGTTTGCTCAGAGGATGTGAAATAGAGGGAATGTAATATTATAGCACAACAAATGAAGGTTTTGCTAGAGATGTGTTGTATCATAGTCATTATTCAGCGCAACACTGATTCTAAAATAGAGCAAATATTTAACAACAGATACACTCATATGTATTTCTACCAATAGTTTACAATATTATGCATAACTAATTATATATTATTTGAGCGTTGTCCATCCGTCCTTTTGTCTGTCCGCCTATCTGTCTGTCACCTTGTTCTGTAGAAGGAAATGTCCCAGAGCCACTTTAATACATTGAATGGATGAGTGGATGATATACGTCATGCTTAAATTCAATAATCAGTGACATCTATTCTTCATGTTCCTCATGGATACGTTCTTTAACACATTTGCAAACAAAGTAGACCCATATCAGATTGCAGCTGTATTAGCCGTCTAGTCCGGGTCTGCTCTGTTTTATAGAGTATTTTAGACCTGACCCTATGATCACTTGGCATAGCTATGTATTCACTTACTTTATATAACAGTATGAAATGATTAGCGTTTTATGTTGATAATCGCTTAGTTTAAACAATTATTATTGGAGTCTGTAGTTGATATTTATGGACAAACGGAATATATTGGAGCTTTCAAATCACATCATGGTCTGCAGAAATACTTGTTTTCATCAATTTCATCTTTCTAACTTTTGTTTGTTAATTAAAGTTTCTTTAAACAAAAGGTTATTGCATGTACACTAAATTCGTATAGGTCGCGATAACATACCAATTATCTCAGTGTCTTAAATACAATCAAATGCAACCAAAGGCAACCAAAGGCAATCATAAACCTGTATATTACTACTCTGAAAAAAAAACATCCGTTGAAAACATATTGGAAAATGAATGAACATACAGTAAAACCTCTCTATAATTGCCACTAATTTGTGTTAATCAGTTGGTATTTAGGGCAGGTGGCTGCGTAAAGCAAGGTGAAAGTAAAATAGAACGCTCCTATAGGAGCGTTCTGTTTTACTTTCACCTTGCTTTAAGCAACCACCAGCCTTTAACACAACATACTTTATGTAATTTAGTGGCCGTTATAGAGAGGTTTTACTGTACGTTCAATAGGGTACTAGTTTTGCACCCTGAGCAATTGCTGTCTGTAAATATTGTTGTCTGTTCCAATTCTAAAAGTACACGTTTCTTCAATTTATTTTTAGTACCCGTGTCAGAGCGACGAACGGTTCGGATCCTGCAGAGACGCTGAACTGTTAGCAATAGAGTGTTGAAGGCTAAGGGCTAATATGGCCTTCCCAAGGCTCGGTGGCTATAAACTATGAATCAATCAGATGCTTGAGACTGTACTCCGGCTTTAGCAAAAACTTTCATTACATTTGAACAAGATTTGACATCTCACAATATCTGAAATGTTTCCCATTACATTTTTATAATGTGACATATTTTACAATGTATTCTTTAGGCATAACATGAGACAGCGGGGTGTATATGATCAGCGTTTTGAATGTCATGTTAGAGAAATACCACACGTTGCTGTATGTGTGTCCAAAACTACTTTGTAACGATGTGTGATCAGCTGGTGAATCCTGCGGACTACCATTAACACTGGTCATTTCACCCCATTCCGATTAGTATATCACCAGTCAAAGTATTCCCCTTCGGCACTGAACATTGTTCAGAGTTTGTTCGTTATACCACTTTGATATTTTTATCGAGTTGCTTGCAAAATATTAGTTGGGAATTACCCTGTCAGATATTAATAGACAGTAGGGATATCCCCGAATCTGCTTGAAACCATCCAGACTCCGGTTCGAGGCAACACTGTGTGTCTCCATCAGTGTCAATTGGTCTGATATTACGATACTTTTTTGCCATTTTTGCATATTTGATGTATGTATCGGTTGTTTGTTTGTAAGTTTATATTGCATTGGTTAGTTTATATGAGTTAGCTACAAACTTGACCTATTCTGTTACCCCATTGCCACTACTTATGTAAGACAATATTCCATGTGTAGTGGTGTATACCATAAAAAACCTTAAGCCAGAGGGATCTGCGTCGTAACTGTATGACGTACTGACACTGTACATAGAATGTTAAAATACAAGTGAGCTGACACAATATAGTCACAGTGTGCGTTTATTTCCCTTGATTCAAGGGCATATTAACTTATTGATAGGGTAATTTTGTTTTAACTATGATTCTTTAAATCCATGTTTGATATTCTTATTGATATCTCTATCTTAAATATCATCTATTTTGAATATTCTATATGCATTATATATACTTAATTTTGAACATGTAATTTATACACGTGTAGCGTTTTTAAACGCACATATCCTGTGTGAAAAGAGCGCTATATAGATGTGGTATAATAATAATAATAATAATAATAATAATAATTAAAATGTATAATAATAATGATGATGGTAATAATAATTGTGGCTATGATAGCTACATGTATAATAAGAACGAAACATAAAATAACGGTACATTTGCACTACATCATGTTGAGGAACTAGTCACATTTATTTCGTAATACATTTAGTAAACCGGCAATTATTCTAACAATCAAGCGCTTATTACGGACCGTTATCGGTCCGTAAGAGATATAGCAGCTTAATGCAGGTTTCAAGCATGCCGAACTCTTGCATGGAAGTTTTAAGCATGACTTCAATCCTCAATTTAGTATTGACCTGCCAAAACGTTCTCAGTTCTTCTTTACTAATGGTTCGGTTAAGCCAGGTTTCAATGAACAGTAGCACCCCTCCAATGCGACCACTTAATGAATAAACATGGTTGTCTTTAATGGCAGGTGGTTGCTTAACGCATGACAAAAGTAATGCAGAAAGCTCCTCTAGGAGCTACATGTATCTGCATTACTTTTGTCCTGCATTAAGGTACCACCTGCATATAGCACTCAAACTTATACCTCTTTTAGGTGGTCGCATTAGCCAGATTTCAATGTATTTACAACAGAAAACTTACTTAGCGTTTACTAGCTGTAAATAGTATTTGATTCAAACAGCTAATATGCAAACAAATACACTTAACCTCTTACCTGAAGAATATTCATGTACGAAAAACACATTTATCACTATTTATTACTAGGTGCTTTTTATAATAGTATATGAACACATGATTCCTTTTTCTCTGCAATTTGATTATGGACACACATCTCTACCAACGCTATTGCGTTGGGATTAATGCTATCAGTTCACATGTATTAGTATACTGAAGTAATATTAACCCTTTCCCTGCCAATGCCGGATCTGTGATTACCTATGCAAACAGTTTGGATCCAGATGAGACGCCGAGTAACTCGGCATCTCATCAGGATCCAAACTGTTTGTTACTGTTACTATGTTTTTGAAACAAAAATGAAGAAAATAAAAATAATGAAAATAATAGCAGACGACAAAGTTAGCAGACGACAGATTTTGGCAGCGAAAGGGTTAAGGTCGAAAACACCGCAACAAAACTGATCGGAACTTTGATATCCGTACATAATTTCACATGTTAATACCGTTGTTGGGCTAATTAGATCTAATTTAGATTTAAGATTTACCTAATGTCAGTCGACATTGCATTGTAAGGCCGTCGTTCTCATATATACATGGCTCTTTTGGTGCAATTTAATCCGTATGAGTGTTTGTATTGTGGTGTTATATTCACGTCTTTAAATATTGGGTGGAACAAAGGGAATATCCGCATAGTCAATAGTACTATCTGGTATATGTGCTAGCTAGATTGACTTTGTGACACTCATATTGATACACTATCATAAATTCAAAATAGCACAAGACATCCATAAAACAAATATAGTATCCATACAAAGCCGTATACATGTATCCCAACATAAATATAATGTGTTATTTGAGTAAAAATAATAATTAATCAAGCATTAGTTTTGATTAGCACTATACATTGTTCTTACATGTATTATAGCATCATTTTCTTACAAACGTTATTATGTTTTCCATGAATTAATTAAAATAATACTACATGTTATAAATCATAAAACCCCTTAACGTTATCACCATCCGTGAACGAGAAATAGTCAATGTGGTACTTAGCAGTTTTGCTCTAAAATGAAATCAACGTCACACTATTTACGCGTTGTTAAAGTTTCCTAGATAAATCTACCTAGAGTTAAAACTTTACGAGAATGATCTACAATACTTGGCTTAACGTACGTGTCCCCATTTGCAGTAAACGTGTGACATTCCAATTCTGTAACAGAGTAATATTCATCTGGTTCCATCCGGAAATCTTACAACTGTGATAACTCAACATATACATGTATCTTATCTGGAAATGCGATACTTGGCATGTAGTTAGAAAGCAGTTGAGTTCAGATGTAATATTCATGATGAGATGTCTGATTAAGTTTTGATTGAACTCGTCCACTGTTTGTTTTCCATTTTTACAGGATTATCAGCCTTTGCTTGTCCTAATGAACAGTAAAGAAGAACTCCACTGATATCTCCTTCGGTCAACATATTTTTAAAGACAAGCATCGTCAATATGAACTCACAATCTGATAAAGCACCTTGAATACCACCAATCGTCATTCTAAACTACAGTACAAACTCGATTATACGAACACTCAAATACGTATCATTATCGATCTTTAAGACAGGTGGCAGCTTGGTGCAGGGTGAAAGTCACGCAGAAAGCTCCTGGACTACTTGACTTTATTCCAGCATTAAGCAGCCAGCTTTTACAGTATTCTATTTCCCGATTCGATTAAAATATTAGTGTCGCCATTTGCTGTCGTAAGCGGCTGTTAGCTGCATTAAACCTAATTGAAAACCAAAACAAAACGAATGTCTGCTCAAATTTGAATCGGTGAAATGTTGACTACTTCAGAATCAAGATTTTTTTGCGAATTCCGGGATAAGGGTTAAGTCGTTCTAGTTATCATACAATAAACATGTAGTAAATATATAACCTCTTCTGGTAGTGTCATTTTTATAGACATTATTGTGCAAAAAATATTATTGGAGCAAGATGATAACTGTTTTACCCTTTCGTTGCCAAATTTGCTCTCCTTCAACTTTCGTTGTCTGCTTCAATTTCTTTGTTTTCATTATTCTTCAGTTTTTGTTACAAAAACAAGTCACAGTAAACCGTTTGGATCCAGATCATTCGCCGGTTGTTGGTCCTGTCGTCTGAATCCAAACTGTTTGCAAAAGTAATCGCAGATATTCGCCATCGGTGGTGAAACAGTTTACTACATGTACGTGTCAAACTAATAAGATCAAAACATACCACTTAACTCTCACAACACTGAATTTTCAAATGGTCTATTCCCAAATTCTAACAGATCAAGGTTATGATGAATATGTAGGGATTTTTCTAAAGAAGAAAAGTGTAAGATAACAAACAGTGCGGACCCTGATGAGACGGTTCCTCTAGGAGCCCTCTCATCTCAGTCTACACTGTTTGCAAAGTACCTTAGTGACTCGTTTCCCGTACTGTAAGTGTTAATTGATACTTTGGAATATGAAGTATGTGACGTTATGAGTGGCCGTACGTCTACGCAGCATGCTAAATGTTAGCAATACCAGATGAAGGCAGACAATTTCCTTCAGAAGCATTTCCGTTTCTTTTCCATAAGTCTAGACTGTTGGTTCAGATGGGTGTCGTTGGTTTGATTTAGATATATTATAATTCTTTAAGCTTTTGATGCAGAGACACACACTTTTAAGGCATTTGCAAGTAGAACAGCCCCAGATCAGACGGCTCTGGTAGGCCTCGTCTGATCAGGGTCCGCTATGTTTGCTTATGGAATGATGTAGATATGATTATACAATTTCCGCCATGGCCAAGATGTTCTGTATCTTGCGACATTATAAAAAGTAATCTAATTAAATTCATGTTATCAATACTTTTTACATGAGTATTTATGTTTTAAACATCGCGATATAAATAGTTCAAAATGTCAAAAAAGTCATTAAAAGTATAAATCAGTTTAATCAATTACAGCAACACGCACACTTTTAAATCGGCAACAGCATTTCAACGGCTGTATTAATTCAGAAAAAAAAATCATTTTGGTCAATAAACAACATAATGGAAAAATGGAAATATTTCATAAAAACGAAAGGTAAATGCAATTCAGAAAAAAAACCATTTGGAACTCCGACTGAAATCAAAGTCACCGCCAGAGATAGGCGATACAGATTTGCAATATATCATACATGTACTAGGGAAAATGTAAATTCACAGCCATGAACCGTTATGCTTACGTGTATAAAGCGACGAATGAAACAATCGCCTATCTGTATAATAGTTTACAGTCTCTTGCTATAATTCGAATATGACCATTATCATCCGGTTAACTCTGTAGGTTCCAAAAGGTTCTGCCTGCAAACAATTTCGTCCGCTTTAAGTTTCAGAGTCGATATTACATCTTTACAACACAAGTGTGTAAATAGTTTGGATTCTGATATACTCGAGGTCTCGTCTGATTATAAACTGTTTTAATAGTAATCACAGTTTCACCAAATGCAGCAAACTCCGATAATCGCTTTCCGGCGTTTATTTGAAATATCTGGTTACTTTACAGTCTGGATTCACACTGCTCATCATCCGAATTTCTGAACGAACCAGTTGTTCACAATCTAGACATCGTGCAAAATGCTCATCTGCATCGTGCTGGGCGAGTTCAGGTAAAGAAAGACCAGATCGATTCGAAAACAAAAGAACAGTGCGCCTTGTTCACGCTCCGCTTTTAAGTCCTTATAGCAGAGAGTTAGCCTCACTGCTGAAGCTGAAGTAGCCAGCAACTGCGGAACTATACGGACAGTGTGTTCTATATTGGTTCATTATGGAATTGCTTTTATTCGGCTTATTAGAGTCATGTCATTGAAAATCAGGCCGGGGAGGATATGACTGGTTTTTAAAATGTCGTGCCTTTCCTGGAAATCACTCAACAAAGACATATTCAGGAGACGCGGAGGATTATAAAATGAGCTTTGAACAACCGAAGAACTTTATTTTAGTTTATGTTCAGGATAAAAGTACATTTTTGTGATATATGATGGCAGGATTATTATATGTTGGTCTAGGACTAGTGGCAATTTTGTGCATTGTAGAAACTACAAAGTTCGACGGGAAAATTAATGTTACAAATCTCACACTAGGATATTTAACGGTAGATAAAACAGAAAAGTTTATGCGAGGGAAACAAGGGCGCAAAATATCTGGAGCGATTTCGTACGCACTGGAATTAATAAATAATGATACAAGAATTCTGCCAAATCACAGGATAAATATGATTTGGGGAGATACTATGGCGAGCACCTTGGTTGGAACCCGGCTTCTGACCGACCAGTGGAAACAGGGTGCCGTTGCTTTTATCGGGTTTGAGGATAGTTGTAGTGTAGAGGCTAAGGTTGTAGCAGCCTGGGATCTCCCTCTGATATCATATGTAAGTACAGGTAACTGATTTAACCCTTTACCTGTTCTATATTTAATCCAAATTTCAATACCTACTGAATATTCAAGGACGAAATAGTTATATAAATGAAATATGGAAGGTGGAACATATTGGTCATCTAGAAAGTAAAGAAATAATATGTCAAATTCAATCAGCAAACAGAGCAGACACTGATCAGATCCTACAAGAGCCGTCTGATCTGGGTCATCTCTGCTTGCAAATGCGTGAAAATACGTTTATATGAAGGAAAGGGTTGAACGTACTGAATCAGCATAATCGCAGTTACCTATAGAGAATTACTGTTGAGTGTTTGTGAAGTGTCTTATTTGAGAGACAGACATTTCATTCTAAATGTGAGCTGCACTTGCTAAATATTTACTTGAATGTTTAACTAGTTACCGTCATTGCCTTGTAAATTCTGTAATCAAGATGTAAAACAGATTTATTCAGATTATTTAAGAATGCTCAGTTTATGTCCGTTTTTTACCATTCAATGATTCATTTGTAAAATTTTGGAAAGTGGTTGTCTTTATACGCACCTGTTTTGGACGTGTTTTCAGTATTATTACAATCTCAAGCTGTTTACCTATATTTCCTGCATTTATCCAGTGTTTGTGTAAATGGTTTATTTTATCGTAGTGTTTTGCCAGAAGGTTTGTTTTTATACGTAATATCACAGAAATATTGACAGCAAAATGAAATGTTTGAAATGTTGTTATAAAATAAATGGAATACTATACGGCATGTCGGAAGACCTAAACTAGACAAACCATAACATTGAGTTACATTTAGGTAGTCAGTAACATGGCTATCAATGTCTATGATACAGTAAAATCTGTCCCAAGCTGCCGTTCATTTATTGAACACACGAGTCTTAAAAAGCATGTGGTTGCTTAACTTAATGCAGGACAAACGTATTACAGAAAGCTCCTATAGGAGATGTATGCATTACTTTTGACCTGCATTATATTACAACCTGCCTTACAGACCCATAATTAGGCCTCTTTTGACAGATTCTGCTGTGCATTAATCGGTATGAATTGGTTTCATTCTGCTATTAATTACAAACTAAAATAAGCTAATGGGTATTCTTAATGTCATTATTTCTTATAGGAATATTCATGGAGAAAAGGATTAAGCGATAATTAAATAAATTTGCACTGCTTTTGATCCTGTCTTTTCCAGACCAAACTTATCCTAATATACTACAGTGACTATTATTCACATAATCCGAAATCACCCCAAGTTCTAGCATGGGACTATTTAAGTGAACTTTGTATGGCAGTAATTATGGTGCAGTAAAAACTCGATACTACTATTTTAGTAATGAAGAATATATGTCTTTGTAGGCAGGTGGCTTCTTAATGCAGGGTGAAAGTCATTCAGAAAGCTCATAGAGGAGCTCTCTGTATGACTTTCACCCTGCATTAAGCTGCTATCTGTGTTAAAGATCGATACTCGTACGTATTTGAGTGTTCGTAGTATCGTGTTTACTGTATGTTCTAATTTACCACGAACGCGACAGGAAATTGTCTGTCGTAAGATGTTTCATAGATGTTCCAGTTCAGTTATGGAACTTCCATGACCAATTACTGGTCGGAGCCCAGTTATAAACGTGTGGCATATGTTCAGTCACATCATATCATGTTTCCAACGATGAGTTTTGCAAAAATCGTTAAAATTAGTAGTAAAACACATAAAAACCTACATGTGACATTTTAAAAAAATATATAATATTGTACCGTAGCCATAATACATACAGCAGCAATAAAAGGGTTTCGCTTAAATCGTTGCTAAATCTTTATTCATCTTTATTTATTTTTGTTTTTAAAATAACGTATTAGCAAAACTATTTTTATTCATTCAAGTGCTCAGAATATTGTTTTCATTTTTGGGACCAAACGCATAGTGTTGATTCAATTCACTCGTTACAATTAAAAAAAAGAACAACTAAATTATCCATTTACGGTAACAGTAATTCAAAATAGCACTGATAAGTTACAATCCTTTATTTGAAACAAACGCATTCGCAACAGAGCCTGCACAGATCCGACGGTACCCACAAGAGCCGTCTAATCAGGGTCTGCTATGTTTGTTGTGCATGGTGTCACAGATAGTGTACTGTTTGCCATTGCAATAAATTTAATGTACATATCTTTCCAAAACGTGTAGAGATGACCATGAAAGTATGACCGTCATACATGTAGGTATTGACACTATATTCCATGCATATATCTAAGCGGGGTTATCCACCTCATAGAAGCGCCTTTAAGGCATCTGCGAGCAAAGTAGATCCAGATCAGATGGCTCCTATAGGAGCCGTCTGATTAGAGTCTGTCCTGTTTGCTTATTATATGAAGGTGTCTTTGATATTATCCCACCGCGTAAACAAATATTGTTTTCTCAAATTCGGATCTGGTGCAAGTTTGACTACTTCCGATTCGATCAAAGTTTTGGAAAGCTATTGATGGAGTGTCACACAGCTTGAATCTTGATGAGACGCTGAGTAACTCTGTGTCTCATCTGGATTCAAGCTGTTTGCAAATGTGAGTCAATTCGTGGTTAGCTGGATTAGCGTTAATGTGAACGTGACAAGTGCTGTAGTCGAGGCTGTTTATGATACAGTAAAACCCTCTATCCCGGACGTAAACATTTGTTTAAATCTTTCCCTCATTTAAACGTGTTTTCACGCATTTGCAAACAGAGTAGACCTAGATCAGACGGCTCCTAGAGGAGCCGTCTGATCAGGGTCTGCTTTGTTTGCTTATGAAATTAAATAGATCTGTTTCTTTACTTTGTAAAATGGCTACAATGTTCTACCTTTCATATTTCATTATAACAATTTTGGCCATGAATATTCAGTAGGTATTAAAATTTGAAATAAACTTAGAACAGGGAAAGGGTTAAAACCGGTCTTTCAGACAGGTGGCAGCTATATGCAAGTTGAAAGTCATGCAGAAAGCTCCAAAAGGAGCTTTCTGCTTGACGTTCTTCTTGCATTAAGCAGCCACTTCCTGAAAAGACCTAAGTTGTTATTTAATAAACTTTCCGGTTTAGAGGGGTTCTACTGTGTTTGTGTAATTCACCATGCCTGTATCGACTAAAGTCTCTGGTAAAAATATGTTACTGCAACCCAATAGGTTTATACTTGATTGCATCTGTACCTTATGTATTATCTGCGATATATTTATATATTTGTAATTTACTCTAGTAGATAAATATTCCAGACACGTACTCTCGTAGACCAAAGCACGTGATTCCCCACACCTACAACAGTATCAAGTATCATCCCGCTTTTATTGCATTGTATCGAGTGATACATCTTATAGATTCTCATCGGGAAATTAAATAATGTCGTTTATCTTCGTAAGAGCTGGTATATCCTCCTTACGGATACACAGCTTGGAAAATGTATATGTAGAACTGTAAAAAATGAAAAAAAACCAGCGCATTACGAACAGGCTATGGACCATGACTGAATAATAGTTGCCCAGATTATCTCTAGCAAATGCTGTACAATATCATCCAGGGTATTAAAATTCCATGCACTGCAAATCTGTTTCTTAAACTTTAGACGTTGACAGAATGAAATCATCCATGATAATTATTTAAAACGAAGGCTTAACTTTGCTAGAGAATTTCGAATGACAAACAGTGCGGACTCTTATGAGTTGAACGTGATCTGCACTGTTTTATCAACAGTACAATCGCTTACTGCTTACCAATGAATTAGCTGCAGTAATGTGGTACATTTTTGTACATTGAATAACTACTTTCTACACTTTATATACAAATACATCATATGCCCAGATGATATGCGCAAATTAAAACTGTCTCAAGAGAATAGCTCCTTTATTTCTCCACCAAACTCCATTGTGTGAACATTCTTTAGATTAGCCACTTCGATACGATTCTAAAGAATGCTCACACCATAGGGTCTGGTGGAGAAATAACGACCTTAGTATTTGAATACGCATCTTTATATGTTGCTATGATACATACTTATGTATAAACCATTACTATGTATCTGTGGTCCAGATAACATGCGTAAATTAAAGCATTTCCAAGTATAACTTCTTTATTTCTCCACCAAATCCTATGCTGTGACCACTCTTTAGAATCGTCTCGTTGAGACGATTCTAAAGAGTGGTCACAACATAGGGTTTAGAGGAGAAATAACGACCTTAGTATTTTGAATACGTGCCTTTATATGTTGCTTTGATATATACGTATGTAGATACCATTAACTCTTTCGCTGCCATATTTAGTCGTCCGCAAACATTGTCGTCTGCTACAATGTTGATTTCTTTAATTTCTTCATTTTATTGTTTTAAATAAACACGTCTGCTTTCTGATGACACCTCAGTGACTATACGCGTCATCTGGATCCAAACTGAAAGGTCTGATACGCACATACTATGGCATACTGTTTTAATAGTAATACACATTTCACCGATATGGATGCATTTCTATATTTTCGGCACAAGTACCATAAAGATATCAAGTTTCATTTGCTGCCAAGTATGAGGTGATTAACCCACTGATGTCTTATCTAATGGTGATAGATTCAGATGAGTACAATGATTAATTACAAATTCTAAATTACACCATGTCCCTGAAAAATCCCTTTACAAACAGAGTAGATCAAGACCAAACCGCTCCATTAGGGGCCGTCATATTGGGGTCTCCTGTGTTTGCTTCTCACACTAATAATATATAACATTCTGCAGTTTATATTAATACAAACATAGTCTATGTATAATTATATACAATTATAAAACTCCAGCTAATAAATATTTACGATATCATCAATTTCTTACAGGAATGTTCAATGGAGAAAGGGTTAATCTATTTCAAGTAGTTTTATTCGGTTTACACAATCAAAGAAACAACGAGAACTACTATCTCGTGTCTATATTTTATTACGTGACACTCCCGTCCCGTCGTTTTGCAATTACCTATAATTACATTTACGAATTGACAAGACTATGACAGTTCGACACTGTCTGACTGAGCCAATTATTTCAAAGTGGTTTGGTGCATCTCGTTATAGTGTCTGGTGTTATTGTTTCCATTAAAATGGATATATCGTTTAGAAATACAGTTGAATGTCGATATCTCGATCTTGGGTAACTTGAAAGTTGATATTTTGTTCTAAAATATATCACTACGCATATCTAGAAACACATGTGACAGCGTAATCCTGCATGAGCTCTCAGCATTACTTTTGACCTGTAGTAAGCTGTGAACTTGAGATAAATATTCCGGATTAGAAATCTGATGATTCGAACTTCTGTTATTCCGAAGTAATCTATATGATCCATTTAAGATGTCAACCACATGGAATGGTTCTACCACGGCTAAAAGGTCATATGCCAATACAGTAAACCCCCTCTAATGCGACCACCTAAAAGAGGTATAATTATGTGTGGTAGAGGCAGGTGATAGCTTAATGCAGGACAAAAGTAATGCAGAAAGCTAGAGGAGCTTTCTGCATTACTTTTGTCCTGCATTAAGCAACCACCTGCTTATAACGGCACCCATCTTTATTCATTAAATGGTCGCATTAGAGGGGGTCTACTGTATTTAATTGTGAACATTCATACAGTCATGGTTTTTTACATGAATATTCATGGAGTATTGGGTTAAGCCCATCAGTTCACGTTCTTAGTTTCCTTTATTTCAGTATTTCAATAAGACGTATATTCCTTCCACAACCATCTTCTGTCACGTTCTATATTTTGAAAATCAGATATTCAAAATATTCCGGATATTATCATAAGGAGTATACACCGACGGATGCAGTACATAATGTACATATACTGTATAACCACTCTAAAAAGACCGTCAAAAAGAGGTCTTGTTATAGGTCTTACTACCGGTCTTAAAGGCGGTTGGTAGCTTCAAGCAGGACGAAAGGACGAATGTTTTTTTTCTAAAATTACTTTCATCCTGTATTAAGCATCCACCAGCTTTTTAACCCTTCGCTTGCTGAATTTTAAAATCCATTTCTCCTTCTTTACCCATGCCCTGTTGTATAATTACATATATCTTCACTGTGTACAAGTATTTCGCTGTGCAATCACTGCTGTGGAGTGCACTGGTTGCACAATCAACTTGTAAATAGTGCAGACCCTGATGAGACAGCTCCTGCATGAGCTGTCTCATCTGGGTCTTCACTATTTACAGGTACGTATATTGACGTGCATAGCAAGCGAAGGGTTAAAACACCTATGTTGATATATAACGTGGTCGTAAAAGAGGGATGTTACAATATCACCATAAAAGATTAAAATACAGTAAAACCTCTCTAAACCGGAGTTCCAGCAGACAAGAATTAGGATACTTTTATAGCAGGTGGCTGGTTAATGCAGGGTGAACATCATACAGAAAGCTCCTATATGAGCTTTCTGCATGACATTCATCCTGCATTAAGCTGCCACCTGACTCTAGTACCGATATTCTTTCTAAACTGATCGTCCGGTTTAGAGAGGTTTTACTGTATTAGTATTTATCGAATCCCTATCAAGCTTAACCCTTCGCTTGCTGAATTTTAAAATACATTTCTCCTTCTTTACCCATGTCCTGTTGTATAATTATATATATATCTTCACTGTGTACAAGTATTGCGCTGTGCAATCACTGCTGTGGAGTGCACTGGTTGCACAATCAACTTGTAAATAGTGCAGACCCTGATGAGACAGCTCCTGCAGGAGCTGTCTCATCTGGGTCTTCACTATTTACAGGTAGGTATATTGACGCGATTAGCAAGCGAAGGGTTAATTTGACCTAACTTGCAATTACACATAGCTTGGACCCAGATGGGATATGGAGTAATTTGGTGTCTCAAGCGGATCCAAACTAATTGCTACTGCGGAAAATGTTTCTGAAAAGGTTGAAGGTAGCTGATGCTTCCTGGAAAATGCAACTTCTCAGACAAGCTTTTAACAAAAGTGAGTTGTGTATAGAACGAAATGTGTTTGCTAATGTCAATCGAAGAAAAATCCGTTTCAGCAATATTCACTGGAAACGTTGGTCTGATACGATAGCAGAATATTTCTTAATACAAATCTACTATATATTGCTATTTTAAAAAGTCATACAAACTTTCTGAAGCTACTGTAGGTTTTTTTTTATTATGTTTTCTTTTCTGAGATTTTGAACTCTTTCAACGCGGACAATATTTTAGCCGCCAAGTACTTACATTTGTACTTGTAACATAATATGACTAGTGAACTTTTCAAACTTCCGCCCTGAACTTTTCAGCTGCATTTCATTATACTATATCTGGAAAGCTCGAACGGTCGCCCTTTCACACATTACCCTATTCATTGTAATTGGACGCATACTGAAGCTATATACTAATTACTGGCTATATTCTGAAACAAAAGGGCACATGCCATTTTACATGTATTGATTACACCGAATTAGCTTAACCCTTTACTCCATAAATAAGCATTTATGCACCTTTGCAATCAGAGTAGATCCAGATCAGACGGCTGTTGTTTGCTTATGATATAATATAAATATGAGTGTATGGCCAAAACTTCATGTGACCATGTGCTATTATAACAATTAATCTAATTAGGCATAATAACCATGATGCCATTATGTTTTGTATGAATATTCATGGAGTAAAGGGTTAAGCAAGTACCCATTTCCCTGTTGAAAATTCATATTAGAATAATGATCACATGAATATTTACTAGCTTACATTTTATAAATGTACAGTAAAACCTCTCTATAACGGACACTAAATTGTGTTACTAAGTTGGTATTTAGGGCAGGTGTCTGCTTAAAGCAAGGTGAAAGTAAAACAGAACGCTCCTATAGGAGCGTTCTGTTTTACTTTCACCTTGCTTTAAGCAACCACCTGGCTTTAACACAGAATATTTGATGTAATTTATTGTCCGTTATAGAGAGGTTTTACTGTATAATATGTACTCATAAATGTTTGGTATTGTAAGATCATTGTAGAATAACATCGTTCATGATTTCATAAGTAAACTGAGCAGACCCTGATCCGACGGTCCCCTTAGGAGCCATCTGATCTGGGTCTACTCTGTTTACACATGCATGAAAAACATTTATATTAAGGAAAAGGAGAAATAAGCGTAATGGCAGGATAAATTACATTATGGTTATGGTGGAAATGTTCGAGCAATTTAGCATGTATTATTTTGACACTTTCTTTCCAATCCTTCTATATTCAGATGATTCGGAGATATAAAAAAAAAAACATCTCTCGTCTTTACTTAACCATATTGTTTTATCCATCTCTATCAATGTTACATGACATTAGCAACGCCGTGTGAAACAAGCAACATCACTAAGACGGTTCCGTTTCTTTTAAAGAGTCTAGACTGGATGTCGGTAAGGTGGTAAAAGTGATCTCTGTGACATTTCCATAAGACTTCTCCCGAAATTGGCCTCAACTAGATAGACGCCAAAGTAAAGTGTACAACGTTCAGTGACTTTGGGGGATTTAACTGTTACAAATTGTTGGAAATTACCATCAAATCAACATTTGTGTAACTACAGAAGGTCTAGAAGCACTGCAAATCCCCTCTTATAGCTGAATTACGTGAGCAGACGGTGGTCAATTCCTAATTTACCCCGCAATCCTATTTTGACGTTGGATAAATTTCTGACGACCATCTAGCAGGTGAAGAATATTGATAACGATTAGAATGTCTCGATCTATGTAATTCATATAGATCTGGAAAGTCAACGTGAAGTTATATTACTTTGCCTATACTGATCTAATTAGCATGATATAAAACTGGTCACCACTTTTCCAGAACTATGTGCCATACTAGTACAGTGAAACCTGTCTGCTGAGGCCACCAAAATGATATCTTCTAATATATCCTGGGTCTTAATGGTGGGCTGCATTTAGCATCGGTCTGTTTTTAAAGACATCTATTTTTATTCATAAAGTGGTCGATTTTCAGGGTTTTGTACTATATATATACATGTATTTAACCTCAGATGCACGGATAAGGCCAACTAAGCCAGTTCTAGTATTTTGTGAATACAGTAAAACCCCGCTAATGCGACCACCTAAAACAGGTATAATTCTGTGTACTAGATGCAGGTGGTAGTTTAATGCAGGACAAAAGTAATGCAGAAAGCTCCCAGAAGAGCTTTCTGCATTACCTTTGCCCTGCATTAAGCAACCACCTGCTTATAAAGCCACCAATGTTAATTCAATAAGTGGTCGCTTTAGAGAGGTTTGACTGTACGTGATTATTATTAGACATCTTTTTGATGGCCGCTAAACCCTTCGCCTATTAGGCGCGGCCTGTTAGGTATTTCAAACAGCTTGGATTAATATGAGGCACCGAGTAACTGGACATCTCACGAGGATTTAAGATGTTTTGTCATCAGGTCAATGTTCCTCAAACGTTTTAGTGAATCGAAAGGAAGCAAACTATGTTGCAGATACGAAAGACCGGCGGTGACATTTCCATTTCAAGATTTCACACAAAGCAATTCATGATTTCACGATTTCGCGATTTCACAATTTCACGATTTCTCGATTTCACGATTTCACTTCAAAATTTTACGATTTCACGATTTCACTTCAAAATTACATGATTTCACGATTTCACGATTTCACAATTTCACGATTTCACTTCAAAATTTCACGATTTCACAATTTCACAATTTCACAATTTCAGGATTTCAGGATTTCACTTCAAAATTTCACGATTTCACAATTTCACGATTTCACAATTTCACGATTTCACGATTTCACTTCAAAATTTCACGATTTCACGATTTCGCTTCAAAATTACATGATTTCACGATTTCAAGATTTCACAATTTCACGATTTCACATCAAAATTTCACGATTTCATAATTTCACATTTTCACAATTTCACGATTACACTTCAAAATTTCACGATTTCACAGTTTCACGATTTCACAATTTCACGATTTCACTTCAAAATTTCACGATTTCACAATTTCACGATTTCACAATTTCACGATTTCACTTCAAAATTTCACGATTTCACAATTTCACGATTTCACAATTTCACGATTTCATGATTTCATGATTTCAATTTGTCCATTTTAATTGTTATGACGTCATCAAAACGCGGGAAATCACAGTGTTGGAGTAAAAGCCACGGCGGAAAACCATGACAATCTTCCCTTCCAGAACTGTAGGGCCGAGGACCTTCATATTTGGCATGTAGCTTGTGCTCATGGTCCACAATCAATATTGTTTAACCCTTTCCTCCATGAATATTCATGTATGAGAATTGCCAATCATGTGTTTTTTATGTTAAATCATTGTCTTATGTTTGTATGACACTGTATTGGAGGAGAATTTAATTAATAGTAAACTGTAAGAAATAATGACATCATGGACTTTAATTAAGATTAAATCCTATAGGAGTCGTCTAATCTGGGTCTACTCTGTTTGCAAAGGCGTAGAGACATGTATTTATGGATCACCAATCGCCATCCTGATTTCAAGGGTGAGAGTAACTCTGTTGCCTTATTTACGTCAAGCGTGTCACGTGACTAAAATATTTTACATGAAGTTGAAATTGCGAAATTGAGAAAATGTGAAATCATGAAATCGTGAAATTGTGAAATTTTGAAGTGAAATGGTGAAATCATGAAATCGTGAAATTGTGAAATCGTGAAATTGTGAAATTGTGAAATCGTGAAATCGTGAAATTATGAATTGTATTGTGTGAAATCTTGAAGTGGAAATGTCACCGCCGGTCTTTCGAATGCAGATCAAACTTTGAGCAAACTTCATGTTTTGCAGAAGGCTAAGAGTTAATTGATCGAAGACTTTGCCCCTTTACCGTCAGTCTGGATTCACTCGTCCAGGTATCAAGCACATTCTTAATCAGTTGTTTGAGTCCGACAATAGATCAGTAATTGAATAATAGACGTGGTATATGAAAACACTAGAAGGGAGTGTGTCATGTTATATATTATTACATGTACCACATACATAGTATAACCACAACCAATGTAGATTAATGTTTTTTTTAATATTTTCTTCAATGTTTTATTTAATCAAAGATCGCATTATTCTCTATTCATTTTGAAGACCAAAGCTATAAAACAATAAAATGTGATGTTAACCCTTCGCTTGCTGAATTTTAAAATACATGTCTCCTTCTTTACCCATGCCCTGTTGTATAATTACGAGTACATATATCTTCACTATGTACAAGCATATCGCTATGCAATCACTGTTGTTGAGCGCAATGGATGCATAATCAACTTGTAAATAGTGCAGACCCTGATGAGACAGCTCCTGCAGGAGCTGTCTCATCTGGGTATTCACTATTTACAGGTAGGTATATTGGCGTGAATAGCAAGCGAAGGGTTAAGCGACTTGGACACCTTTGCAAACAGATTTGACCCAGATGATACGCCAAGTAACTCGGCTTCTCATCAGGCTCCAAATTGTTTTGTCACTACAACAAGCACTTCCTAATTGCATTACGGAATTGGGGATAAGTGAAAATGCAACATATCGGAGTTTGAAGAAAGAATATTCCTTCAGAAGGATAAGGGTTAATCTTTAGTCTGCTGAGCAAATTATTTTTACAGAATTTTTCACCTACAACATTTTCAAAATGTAAGCTATAATCAATTTTTCTACCAAAATGCAATCAGGGTGTCAAACAGTTTGGATTATCGATGAGGCGCCGAGTTACTCGGCGTCTCATCTGGATCCAAACTGTTTGCATAGATATCCATCCATCTGGCCATAGCAGACTAAAGGTTAAACAGAGAGACGCAATCAAATTTGAATGATAGGGATCGCTTAGAAATGTTCAGCAATCTCCGTTTTGTACCATGTAAGTCTTTATCGTACGAAGTTTTTTATTGCGGAAATAATTGAAGGATAAAAATGCATTAGGCTTCACGCGACAAGCAAGTGTTTGAACAGCTGTTGTAGTGTCCATCTTTTTTAGTTTTGTAAGAACACAAATACACCAGGTTGACACTGTTATAGTTATTATCCTATCGCATCGAAGGTGTTGAGGAGATATATCCTACTAATACGATACATTTCAGTAAGGCGCTAAATTACTTTAAGTCGCGCGTTACTCTTGTCTTGAGTTTTCGATAACTGTGATTGTGTCACAGGGACGGTCGTACATGTATTGCACCGTTGTGTTTTCATCGGTGATTAGTAGGCATTTAAGATTATATGAAGATTGTACTTCTTGTGTGTCTTTTTCATGTGGTATTCTCCTGCCTGACTTCCATTCATCTTTATGATCCGACATCAACAGAAACGAGTGTATTGCGTTTAATGACTCTGTTTCAATTCCTTGTTAGTTATTCATGCTGTATTGTCTATATAGATGTTTTATGACATGAACACGTTACCTAATAATTTCCTAAACATAGTATGCATGTGTATGCTGTATGTTACATCCATTCATGCAACGCATAACCTGTTGTTATGCCATATGTTGTGATCACTCTTTAGAATCGTCTCGAAGTGGTCACACCATAGGGTTTGGTGGAGGGTAGTATTTGAGTGTGCACCTTTATATGTTGCTCTGGTGTACATGTTAATGCATATGGTAAATTAGTGTTAATTATCGTTAATTCAGATTCATAACAATTGATTTTGGCCAAAGCCCAGATCAAGTTATGTACCAGCTAAATCATAATGCTACACGCTAATTTCATAATGTATTTTAATTAGGTCGTAAAATTATTATCGAGTCATTGCATGGTTTAAAGTTAATCGGAATCTATTAAAGTTGCAACTTAGGAAGTACTACATACTATTGAGAGTGTGAGTGTGATGGGAGTCGTTGATTGAACTAAATGACCTTAGATTTTATGATTGAGCCGAGTCAGCAAAATGGTTCTCCGGAGTCAATTCTGAAATGAGATTTAGATTTCTAAAAAATACAGTGTCAACCAGATACGCCCAAATGTTAGGAACTTACCTTACGTAATTGTATCAGCCTTGTTATGTAACACTGACATTGACCATATCCACCTAGGTCGTGTGAGTGACACATACGTCCAATATTTGCTCAACGATTGTGTGGATCTCTTTTAAACCTGACGAAACATGGTATAGAGTTATAGGACGGAAACAATATTGCAATATACTACTGATTCGACTATTTCGTTGCCTTGACCATATCAACATAGGACAGGTCCACAATCCGGTATGGTTAAAACTTGAGTGAAATCTGCCAAGGCATGGTAGGGTATGGAGTGCAAACAAAGTGCATTTATATGGATAGCTACACCTGTCATGACCATGGCTTTGAGTATATCGGCCAACATCGTGTCCACCTTACTAGTTATTGTTAACATTATTGCGAAATTGTTTGAAAACTGAATTAACACGTTACTCTATAAATATGCCTTTGTAAACAGAGAAGACATCAGACCAATTTCTGATATGTATGCCTATGTACTTACATAGATCTGATTATACAATTTATGTCATGGTCAAACTCGCCTTAGTTCATTTGTCGTTATAATAATACTCTAATTGATATTCACGATGTCATCAATTTTACATACATATCATGGATTAAATGGTTAACCCTTTACTCCATGAAAATGTATGTAAGAAATAATGGTGTCATACATATTGATTAGATTCATATTTATAGCGACATTTAAACACATTATAGTTTGGCCATGGCAAAAACTATAGAATCAGATCCATATTATATTATAAACAAACACAACATACCCTGATCAGACGGCATCTTTATGAGCCGTCTGATCTTGGTCTACTCTGTTTGCAAAGGCTTCGAAAAGCGTATCTATGGAGTGAAGGGTTAAACGTATTAACAGTATATAACTTGATAAACCCATTTGCTGTAGCATTGGCTTTGGTGATGCCAGTCTTTGGATATGTCTATGTCTATGAACACACTGACGGACACAATACATTGAGGGACAGACTTATCAAAATATGGCGAATGCCGATGTAAGGACCTAAAGCACTGTTATTATAAGATCGAATAATAGAATTTAAAAGCGTTATAACTGAATAAAGAATATATACAGTGTGGAATTCAATTGGCATTATATACAACCAATACAAGCAAGGTTTTACGCAAGCGTTAATTGGCTGCCTAGCATATCTTTAAGCAGGATAGAGGAAAAAGAGAGACACTATTGTTTAGTACGTTACGTCACATATCAATGGTATGCACTTGCTGCAACGCACTGACGTAGAAACCATTATCACATCGCATTATGAATTAGGATATATCACAAAGCTTCTAGCACCATACGAAAATCACCACTAATTTCATCCAGCACTTCACATAACTATTGTTAAATATGCAAACAAACTCTCATACTTACAGCAAAGAAAAAATGCTCCAGGCCTGGGGTTCGAACTCGCGACCCATACAACGTATAACACGTGCTCTACCGAACAAGCTATTGCCGCATATATTTACACGCGTACCCGCTATACAGGTGGCTCGTACCAGCGATAAAGGTCTACAACTAAACAAACGATTATCCAAGACTACATTTAGTCTCAGAACTAAACAACAGATTCTTTAAGACTACCTTTAGTTTACATAGAATTATTCAAATAGGTCGACTCAACGCCCATTAACTTTTTCACTAACATTGCCCCATAAGTATAAGTTATACATTTAGATGGGAAACAATGCACGATGGTGAAATATGCAAAACGGATCACCTGAAAAAAATACCTCGAATAATAGGTCTCAGCTAAATAACTTGGCAAAAGCCGAAATATAAACAAAGGACTATATATTTTTATGTACAAAATGGATTTAAACCAAAAACACGTAAACTAATGGTGCTAAGAAAACATGTGAGATAAACGGAAAGAAAAATGATACTGACTTCTACTAAAGATCGAACCCACGAACTCAGGTTACCTAAGCAAACGCTTCAACCGTTGTACCACGCTGAACACAACGCTTTTTGCTATAATTTGTGTGTGTGTGTGTGTGCGTGTGCGTTTGGGTGTGTGGTTGTGTGTGTGTGTGTGTCATGCTGTCTATCGGTGTTTTGGTGGTGGTTGCGTCTTGCATGTGGCTTTGCCTGCTTGACTTTACTACTTTTCCATTAATATACCTAACTCCCTAGCATTCCCTATTCAGCAGTTGAAAAGGGGTCGTGGCAAAAAAGAATAGTTTTAACCCCGCCGCTGGGGAAAATATATAACAATACAGTAAATACATATAAATAGTATTCGGATTATTTTATCATCACAAGTTTTAAACAAACACTAGTCTTGCAGTAAATCATGGTCATTCTGGTTTTCTGTAAAAGAGTGGCTTTTATAGAAAAACAGAACTGCAGTAAATCATGCGCTAAATTAAAAATCGTATACGATTGGGCTGCCGAATAAATTGCTGTGTCGTTTATTATACGCTGGTGTCATTACACTGTTTCTCGGAGACTGTTTATTGGAGACAAATATTTCAGCCGCAAAGAACTAAACCCGTTATTCCTCACGCCTACTACTGCTTGTGTTGCATCCATCTGCTAGTGTGTGCAGTGATTTGCAACACATTTTAAGAACTTTGCATTTAGAACTTTGCATCACATTTTCCTTTACGAGTGTGTCGGTATTTGCAAGACAGGGTAAATCCAGATCGGAATGCTATTTTATTCAAAATCATTTTTCAAAATATCGCCTTTCGTAGTGAATGGACTCTGCTGCTAGACAATTCCGCTGGAAATTCAGCTTCCAAAGGCTTCAGTCATTTAACACTAGAAACAGCTGTTATTGCTTTTCCCATGTCATGGTCAAAACGATATCCCACAGTACCGAGTCCCGCCCTTAACCCATTCCCTTATATTGACGCCTTGTGGCGTCTCTGTAAAAATAGCTTATTGAAACCATTGTGATAAATAGAGCATTTGCTCCATAAGAGCAAATGTTCAATTTATCACACTGGTTTTAAAGCTGCACAATTCTAAAAAAACATCGTTTTCTAGTAAATGCTCCGTTTCAGTATATTTATTCAAAGAGTTGGGTCTAAAATGGCCTATGAGGTAATGCGTTAAGTATTGACTTCACCTTCGATAGTTTATAAATCTTCTAACTTAATCATATGAGTGCGGGAAACAGGTATACACGCATTTGTAAAACTGGAGACCAAGAGGAATGATCCGACCAGGATCTACATTGTCTGTCTATCAATGTTCATACTGAATGCTCGACCATTCCATTGTGAGTACTCAGGATTCAAAGAGTCATTGTTAATGTCTATGCAATTTAGACTCACCACTGCAGTTTGTCGTCGCAGTTCGTAGTTTCCATCGAAAACCGACCCTGTGTCTATATTCTACTCGACGTCTCCATTGGATCCGAACTGTTTTCAAATATTATCACAAAGTCTCCCATCAGGAAAGCTTGAGCCAATTAGTGCCAGTCTAGCGCAGAACATTGATTTATTGTAATATACACAATTGCATTGGTTGTTGAAAAGTAAATAACGTTCAATATAGGAACCGTCACCCTAATTATTCTTAATATTCGGGAGTGACATGCAAATAATGCAGACCTAGTGTGATATAGTGGAGTATAACAGCAACTCGATTTTCCGGTTCAGCTTTATTTCAGAGACCTAGCAATATGGAAGCTAACAGCCTTCACTCCGTCTTCTAAACCCAGACTCAAGTCAGTTCCGAAGCCTAACTCCAGCCAGTCTCCTCTTAGCTAGAATATAGCTCTATGTCTATACAGTAAATAAACCAGGAACTGTTAACCACATTGTATAATCGAGTTTTAGCTTGTATATCAGTCGATACACTTTAGATGGTCAATTCCTCTTCAAAGGCCGTGTACCCTTAATCTGCTGCCAATTTCCATATTTACATGACAATATTACACTAGATCGAACAGCTCTTGACGAAGCAAGACCAGATTACTTGTTTCCCGCATTTAAAGAACTGAACTCTAACTGTATCTCATTGTAAGATTAAATTTCAGCAAAGATGTACATTAAAACCCCTCTAAACTGGAGTTCTAGAAGAGAAGAAAGTAGATACTTTCAGGCAAGTGGTTGCATTAAGATGCCACTTGTCTCCAAGACCGATATTTATACAAAAAAGTTCGGTTTAGAGGGATTTTACTGTAGTTGGAAACGACAGGGGCACCAAGCAACCAGTTCGTTAGTTAATATGCAATTTGTAGGAGAAGAGGAAAAACAAAGCTCGATTTCAATACAAAGAAGGTTCAAACACGATGTCGGTCTATAAATGGAATATTCCAGTTTGAATACCCAACATTCAAAGGGTTAGGGTTATTTGAAATTAATGAATTAATCTGTCGTTCTATGTTTAACAGTTGATTCTAAACTTTTCAAACCGTTTGTCGATCAACTAGATCTAGTCATTTCTCTTTTAATCCATGTTTGTTTCAATAAAATGTATGAAAAGAAACTTCAATGAGTGAATGCATAAATGAATGAATGAATGAATGAATAAATAAACTACAGTTGAACCTCTCTAAAACCGAGATTTAATGAATTGGTATCGTGATATGTAAACCCATGTAGATGCCTAACCGTTTACTTGTTGAATATTCATGTAAGATACGATGACGTCATAATTAGATGAATTGTTATAATGTCATATGTACACAGAATATTTGGTATTGGTAGAAACTGTAGAGACAAATATATTATGATTTCATAAACAGGCAGAACAAACTGATCAGACGGCCCCTTCACAAGCCGACTTATATTAGTTTACCGTGTTTGCAAGGCATGCAATTGCGTTTATAGGAAAGCGTTATTATGCAGAAAGGCCCTATAAAGGTTTTCTGTATAATATTCATTCTGCAGTAATCCTTTATCTGGCAAGTATTCATGTCAGACCTTATTATGGGCTTTTAATATGTCTTATATTACAAATATGGCCATCATTGTAATGATACACAGTCGATATATTAAATATATTAATCAAACGGAGCATACCTTGATCAGACAGTTCCTGTGTCAGCTTTCTGATCTGGGTTTACTCTGTTTGTAAATGCGTGGATAGGCGTGACGATCACATACAAGGGTAAGCTACATTTCTTCTGAAATACCCACAATTGTAACTCTTTGCTCGCTAGCGGCAAAACCATGATTGCCTATACAAACAGCTTGGATGCGGATGAGACATCATATAAATTGGTGTCTCACCAGGATCTTAACAGTTGACACTCTAACTACATCTCTGAAAAGAAATGAGAGAAATTAAATTTTAAGAATTGAAAAAGATGACCATTGTTGCAGTCAATTGCTTTGACGTTACGTACGTTACGAAAATGTAATGTGGGCCGTCCGTATTGTAGCTGTTATTTAGGTTTCGTTCGGTAATTATTCTGGACTCATTTTCAGAAAAAAGAATATTCATTACATGTAACAGCATTAAGAAAAGTGTATGACCTTTCTTTTTATATATAACACTATTGCCGTAGAATAAAAGGTGTACTGGACTGGCATATTTTCAAAAGTGGCACGGGGTTTTGACGTAATGTCTTAACCCATTACCTCATAGGCTATCTTTAGACGCAGAATCCTTGAATAAATTACCAAAAAGGAGTATTTGTTAGCAAAAAGGACAATTTAAGAATTGTGTTGCTTTGAAACAATGTGATAAACAGCATTTGCTCCTATGGAGCAAATGCTCTATTTATCACAATGGTTTCAAAACGTGACTCTTAAAGTCAATATGGGGACATGGGTTAAGTCGTATGAATCACCACTATAGAGAAAATTTACTGTATTGTTTCAAACAATACTCAATTAAGCTCGACCCAGCTAGAAAGATGTTGTCCAATTGATCTGCTTACGCTTAGAGATGGCGTTATCACGATAAGATATAACAGATGGGAAATTATCATTATCGTCAAGTGTATGGACTACTTTAGCTATTTCGCTGCCAATGTCACATCTTTAATTACCCGATGCAAACAGTTTGGACCCAGATGAGACTCCGAGTAACTCAGTGTCTCATCAGGATCCAAACTGCTTGTTATTGAGGTAATGGTTTTGAAAGAAAGGGGGATAAAATTAAACGAACGGAGATTGTAGCAGGCGGCAAAGTGTTCCGAAGACAGTATTTGAAAGAGAAAGAATTAAATCGAACACTCCAAGCACGATTTGTTGGGTGTTTGAGTACATGTAGGTCATTCTTGATTAAAAGACAGTTACACCTATCTACAATGGCATGTCAAAGGAAGCTTTATTCTAGCGTATTGAGACTAGTGGTGGCTTTATGCATTAAGAAATCCCCCATAGGAATATTGCTTTATTTTTTCTTGATGCAGTAAAACCTCCCTTATCCGAACAATCAGACAAATAGCATTGACGGTCTTAAGGATAGGTGGGAGCCTAATGCGTCGTGAAAGTCAGAAAGCTCCCCTGTGAGCTTAATTGGACGTCGTTCGACATGCATTAGGCAATTACCGGCATAGACGTTTTGATTAGGTCCAATATTCTTTAACAAAAGTTAAGAGTAGCGAGGTTTAACTTGTGTACCGATGTTTACTCATTACGTAATCATTATATAGACTGATAAGGGAGACCTGTATTTAGGACAGAATAATTAACGTTTAAAATATACAGTAGAACTAGTCTTGAGCTGTTATTAAAAAGAGGTCTAATTATGGGTATGCTAGGTCAAATGCAATGCAGAAGGCTCCTATAGGAGCTTTCTGCATTAATTTTGCCCTGCATTACGCAACCGCTTTCTTTGTTAGATTGCCATGTTCAACAATTGTATGGCCGCTTAAGACAAGCTCTTCTGTATAGCAAGCTGTCGTCTTCTAGAAATATAGTTCTTTATCCGGTTTTCAAAGCACAGCCTGTGGGTCGTCCAAACTGGGTCTTGGTAACACTGATGAGACAGAAAGAGGTCAGATGGAGTGTTATCTTTGTCCGCTTATGTGAAGTTCAACCCTTTGAATGCAGAATATTAAACGTTGCATGGTCCATAATTGGTTAACTACAGACTGTACAGAGCCTATTCAGTATGAATATTTTGAATGACAAACAGTCCAGACCCTAATCAAAGGGCTGCTTTAGGAGTCATCTGATATTGGTATATATTGTTTGCAAATGCATTCATTTCCGATGCCAGGCGGTTCATAATTATACTAGATATGATGCAGCAGAAGTTCGTTCTGGTTTAATCTCTGACCCATAGAGATAAATGGCACACTTGTTGCAAATGCTCCATTGCCACTCGGACATTGATCTCCGTTGATTTGGATGAAGAGATTGAAGAATTATAACAACCCTTACTTTGCAGCATAACCTCGTGTGGATCATTGCCTTTGGTACAAGTATTTCAATTCGGTTTCATTATTTTAAGTAAAGTGCCTTGGTGTCAAACAGTTTTGGCCCCCATAGCGCCTAGTTAATCGATCTCTAATTTGGATCAAAACTATTTTTAAACCTTCTCAGTGCTTTGCAATTGCTATGGGAACGTGTTTCATTTTCTCTCCCGTAGGCGATCCTGTAATAACCCCTTCACTCCAGATGAATCCAAAATGTGCAGCACTTCGATTATATTTTATGAAAAAAAATGGAGAAAACTCCATTTCAAAACCTGTAGCAGACAAAATCATAGCAGACAGAATCTAAACGGCGGATAAAGATTTACTATCAGCATATCTTAATGGACTGTTTAAATCATAAAATAACATGAATGTTCATTTTAATATCCAACTGCGTTTAAGGTTTAGCTTGACGTAAACAAGTTTAAGTAAAAACAGAATAATTTCAGACAGTTGGTTGCTTATTGTAATGTAAAAGTCATGCATAAAGCTCCCTCGAAGAGCTTTCTGCATGACTTTCACCTTGCATTTATCTGTAGAATGTCTTAACCCCTTACCTTATAGGCTATTTTAGATACAACCTCTTTGAATAAATCTACCAAAAGGAGCATGCACTAGAGAAAAGGAAAACTTTAGAATTTTGTAGTTTGAAACCATTGTGATATCATAATGGTTTCACAAAGTGACTTTTACGGAGTCGTCAAAAGTCGTCAATATGAGGGAACAGGTTAAAGGTTGGCTTCAATACCGGTTTGAACTTCAGGTTCGGTGGGATTTAACCCTGTTCCTGCTCTGTGTTTCAATATCTACTGTATATCCATGACATAAATAGTTACAGTAAAACCCCGCTAATGCGACCACTTAATAAACAACCACTGATGTCGTTTAAAGCAGGTGGTTGCTTAATGCAGGACGAAAGTTATGCAGAAAGCTCCTATAGGAGCTTTCTGCATAACTTTCGCCCTGCATTAAGCTACCACCTGCCTCTGCCACCCAGAATTATGCCCCTTTTTGGTGGTCGTATTAGCGGGGTTTTACTGTATAATGAAATATATGGACGTTGGAACAGCGTAGTCATTATTAAAACTAAAGAAACAGAACTATCAAATTACATAACAAACAGAGCAGACCCTGCTTAGACAGCTTCTATGGGAGTCGTCTGATCTGAGTCTACTGTAACTGTGTTTGCATATCCGTGAAAACACGTTTATATTGGGGAAATGGCTAACTGTACCATTTTTATGCTAAGCGTTTTTTTTGGAAACAGCTTGAATCAAGATGAGACCCCTGGTAACTGTGCGTCCAATCATTACCCAAACTGTTGGCACTCGGATAGCAGTGTCTCATCATTACCCAAACTGTTGGCACTCGGATAGCAGTGTCTTATCATTACCCAAACTGTTGGCACTCGGATAGCAGTGTCTTATCATTACCCAAACTGTTGGCACTCGGATACCAGTGTCTTATCATTACCCAAACTGTTGGCACTCGGATAGCAGTGTCTTATCATTACCCAAACTTTTGACACTCGGATAGCAGTGGCTTATCATTACCAAAACTGTTGGCACTCGGATAGCAGTGTCTTATCATTACCCAAACTTTTGACACTCGGATAGCAATGGCTTATCATTACCCAAACTGTTGGCACTCGGATAGCAATGGCTTATCATTACCCAAACTGTTGGCACTCGGATAGCAGTGGCTTATCATTACCCAAACTTTTGACACTCGGATAGCAGTGGCTTCTCATTACCAAAACTGTTGGCACTCGGATAGCAGTGTGTGATCATTACCCAAACTGTTGACACTCGAATAGCAGTGTCTTATCATTACCCAAACTGTTGGCACTCGGATAGCAGTTTCTTAACCATTTCTCTCATATAAACGCATTTTCACATTTGTAAAAAGAGTAGACCAAGATTAGACGGCTCCTATAGGAGCCGTCTGTTCAGGGTCTGCTCTGTTTGCTAATGGAAGTTGATAGATCTGTTTCTTTGCTTCCTAAAATGACTACCATGTTCCACCTTCCATATTTCATTATATTTATTCGTGAATATTCAGTAGGTATTGAAATTTGGAATAAATATAGAACAGGGATGGATGATTAAAAGGCTGATAATTAAATTTGTAATTGAGACTCTATATCTTAAAGACAATGCAATCAGATTCTGATGATATGCAAATAGTGCAGACACTGAGTATACGTCATGTTCGAAACCTGGCGCTTGGTCTAGATCTAAACTGTTTGCGACAGCTAGTCTGTGTGCACTGTGTTAACGGTGTTTGGTCTGGGTCTGCATCGTTGGCACGGTTTGTCTAGGTGTATATTGTTTGCAATGCAGTAAGATCTTTATATTACCCATAGTGAACGCAAGATGACAGCTCAGTTCTATTACGATCTACAACAGCGTATAGCTAATATCTAGAGTAGGGAATGCATTTTAACTCCTTCCCGTTGTCCCATTTTTTGCAAAATTGCAGATGGTTTTCATTGCCCTGCAGGTATTCGATGCGAACGAATCACTCGGAACCCCTCAGTGGTATCAACAAAGCCACACCTAACTCGATCTGCAATTAAAAACTATGGATGCCCCTACGAGTGTGGTCACGGTGCGACTATTTGTAGAATTATATATGTCATCCCGCTGTGACATGTGTTAACTGTTTCCACTACAAATGTGGTTCAACTATTAAACGCCGTTATGTACAGTAAGTAAACTCCTCTAAACTGGAAGTATCATATAGGAAATAGACAGGTGATTGCTTAATGCAGAAAGTTCCTCTATGAGGTTTCTGCACGACTTTCACCCTGCATTAAGCTTCCATGTGTCTCCAAGAACGATATTTATACTAAATCTGGTTTGGAGAGGTTTGACTGTATATTTACCTAAGATTATGCTACTTTTAAAAACACTCTATGCGATTTATTAACTGGCGTATTTTTACTCCGGCGAAGATAATGTTAAAACTTGTCAAAATACATAAAATGTCGGCCTGCCTTATAATAAAATTATTATACGAGAATTTCCGATTGCTGAATGAAGCTGCATTGTCGAGTGCACAAACGGCGTGTTTGCATTTTATATAAACCAATCCTAACTTGTAAGAAAAATATGTTTGCACAGCAATCCTGTAACTTGAAAGGTTTCAGAGGATTTTATTTGTACGTGAGGTTTCGTTGCACTTTCTGTGAAACATAATTATTATATATATCTAATTCCAATAACAACATCATGGCTTTAACTGTAGATAAGTACTGTATTTGTACGAGGTCTGAAAGCAGCATTGAAAACTGACTCGATAAACAGTGTTTATGTTCATGACAAGCATGGGCTGACTGGCATTTGTAAACAGATTGGACCCATATCAGACGCCGAGTTACTCGGTAACTCATCAGGATCCAATGTGTTTGTAAATACGAGTCAAGTTCCGCTTAGGAAACGACCGGTTAGAGTGTTTGGTTGGATGCCTTATCACGCTCAGAAACATTCTGGTACATACAGGCGTAACGTCAAAACCCTGCGCCACTCTTGAAAATATGCTAGTCCATCACATTTATCTGCATAGAGTAAAACACCTGTTATTCTAATGTAGTTTGGTTATAGTTGCGGTAGTAGTAGTAATAGTACAATTCTACTTTAAATTTGTATTACTCTTTGGTGACGTTAAATCATAACTATTGAGTATTCAATGGGGCATGTTGCCATTTCTTGTAACGAATGGGGCATGTTGCCATTTCTTGTAATGTCTTGTAATTTCACTGTAATCACTATATTTGTAAAATTGACCTTAATCTTGTTAATTTGTATTTCGACAATTTATATTTAAAATGTCACTAGAACTGGCATGTCTGTGCTCAACACATGTATGTATTATCAGATGTTTCACAGATTGGTACAGCGGCCGCTTTGACCCTTTTGCTGCCAATATCGCATATGTGATTACAGGTGCAAACAGTATGGATCCAGATAAGACGCCGAGTAACTCGGCGTCTCATCAGGATCCAAACTGTTTCATATTGTATTTTGGAACAAAACTGAACAAATGTAGCAGAAAGCAAAGTCTGCCGAGGACAAACTTTGGCAGCGAGAGAGTTAACCCTTTGTTCTAAAAAAAACTCGTCTATGTGTAAATTGGGAATTACATTTGATGGGGGTTTCTGCAATCATTCATTTGCGGATTTGACCGTTGGAAAATAATTTGTAAAGCAAACCTTGCGCCTATGAGTTATAAACCCTGATCCTATATGCCGTTCTTGTATAGGTGTACCGTTTGCCAACAGCCCTAATGACATGTTGAGTGTTAGGTACGAGTGCACTGACTTACCTAACACTTTAACCCATTACCTCATAGGCTATTTTTAGATCCAAACTCTTTTCAATAAATCTACCGAAAAGGAGCATTAACTAGAGAAAAGAAAAAAAAATAGAATTTTGTAGTTTGAAACCATTGTGATAAATAGAAGATTTGCCCTTATAGGAGTAAATGCCCTATTTCTCACAATGGTTTTACAAAGTGACTTTTACAGAGATGTCACTATGAGGAAATGGGTTAACTGTTGAATATTCAAGTGAGAAATAATGACACCATGAACATCTATTAGCTGGTTAGTTATAATGGCATATGCATACTTGAGTCTTGGTATTAGTAGATAATGTAGAGTCAGTTCTATTATAATTTCATAAGCAAACAGAGTAGACCCTGATCAAACGGCTCTTACAGGAACCATCTGATCATGGTTAGACGGAGTTTATATGAAGAAAGGCGTTCAACAAGGTAGATCCAGACCAGGGGGTTCCTAAAGGATCCATGTAAATAGGACCCCTCCCTCTCCCCCGAGCAAGGTCTGTACTGTTTGTAATTTAACTCGTTTATACTGAATGGACCGTATTTTTAAACAATGATGGACTATAATACTTTAGCAAGATATCTTGAGCAATTACACATTATTGGACCTACCGGACATACTATAGTGCGTAGTGGCATATCTTCCTTGTGCACTGTAGGCAGACCGTAAAACCTTGGGAGTGTTTCTGTCTTTTGATACAGTTCTCCACTAATGTGAAGACTGTTACCGTTTTATTGTCTTTCAATGTCAGATTATGGTCTTGAGAGCTATTCTGGGAGCATACCACATTTTGCATCGAAACAGAACGGGTAAGGGGGATTTGAATGTTTGAATCACGATACCATATTTGAAAGGTACATCTGACCATCTGTTGCGCATTTTAAAAAACCCACAAACTTTAGACCATATGAAATACTCAGGCGAATGTTAGTTCACCGAAAGACAAGGAAATAAAAACAGAAATAAGGAATGTGACAAATACTATATTGGATAGACAGAACGGATATCCAAGGCAAGATTTATGGAGCACAGGAATACTAAGGTGTCACGTCATATACATGTTAGCTTCATGTCAGTTTTCAAATTGTCTATGCATGTGTGTAACTTATAAGTTTAGCTCTTGATTATATGATACAGCCACACAGATGCGTTTCCATCAGCATGTTTTGCATGGTGACCATATAGTATCTAAAGAAACATTCTGCATTAGTTCTAGCCTTGATCTAGCATACACAAATAAAAATAAAAACGTGCAAATACTATTTTCCTTGAACGATAACGGAAGAACCTGTTGATTTTTACCCACCATCTGCATTTCTATTGCCAGAAGATAATGCATTAATGTTATTAATCCTTACAATGCGGGAAATAAGTCAAGCTTTGAGAAACTAATGTTCATGTTAAATGATACGCACAGCCTGACTGGTATTTGCAGACAGTTTGAATCCAGATGAGGTGTCTGGTAATGCAGCATTTAACCCATTCCCTCATAGGCTATTTTTAGATCCAATCTCTTTAAATACACCTACCGAAAAGGAGCATTAACTAGAGAAAAGGAAAAAAATAGTATTTTGAAACCAGTGTGATAAATAGAGCATTTGCTCCTATAGGAGCAAATGCTCTATTTATCACAATGGTTTCACAAAGTGACTTTTACAGAGTCGTCAAATGTCGTCAATATGAGGGAATGGGTTAACACTCTTATCGTTTCTTTGATATGACAACAATTGTAGCTTTCACTGTATAACAGCTATTCCGCATGAATAAGATAAAATGCATTATGGAATACCATTAAATCTGAACAAAGACGACAGGTTTGCAGTTTACATTAGTCAATCCTAAGTTGTAAAAATATGTTTGCACAGCAGTCTTGTAATTTAAAAGGTTTCAGAGGATTTTTATTTATACGAGAGGTCTCGTTGCATTCCCTGTGCTACATATATCTGTTCAATTCCAATAACAACAAGACAACGAAAGCGTCAAATAAATCGGGCCGAATGATTGTTTGAATGATAAAGCGTGTATTTTGTTGATTGGATTGAAAAGAACACTATAGATGATCTAAAGAAATCATGTTAAGACATTTTGGAGAGAAAATATTTTGAAGTAAATATGAACAAGTTGTGTTATTGTTTCTTGACTATGGACAATCATATTTTTTAAAGTTAGATATGTACTGAACGAGTGTGGCTTAAAGTCTCACTATAGCTTTGTTTTGGGCTAGTTTCATACCTGAAACTGTATTTGTGTGCAGGAATAGTGATCTCTGCAGACAGGTGATACAACAAGATAGTAGTACAGAACGTTTGCAGACATATTAATGATATTCTACTTTAGAGGGGTATTATTGTAGTGTAAACAAAATATTGTTTTGCTGTTAAAATCAAATCATGGAAGCACGTTTAATAACAAACTGATTTTTAATGCCCCAAGTCTAGTCTTTAATGTCCCAGCCAATTATAGGGTGTGAACTCGCTATCTGAGTTGTGTTGTGACCATGAAATCAACACAAGTCGACTGCGTGTTCATTCCGCATATTATATGTATCAAACACATAGACCATTCCCCAACAAAAATAGTCCTTCAAAATAATAAGACATCGATGCCATGCTTTTATAATTGCGTATGCAAGTTTTGTTTGATACCGCAGGTTGAGTAGAAATGGATCTAGACTAGATCTGTAACGGTATATAAGCAAGCAGAATCTTTATTAGACAGTGTTCGCAAAAACGTGAATGGGAATATAATTATATTGTTGAAAATGGTTGATATAGGCGCTGCTACGTGAAACATATCGGATTCACAAGTTAAACAACATACTTCCAAACGGCATAAATACTGATATTCTGTATATTATCCGGGTACATTTTTGAATAAAACCGTAGGGTATTGTTCTTGCAAAACACTGCAGACAAAGACATATTAGCTCGTACTTAGGCTGTCTGTGATGGGTTTTACACAGTTTGTAATCTGGGTTTGCATATTTATGTACAAAAGTGAGCACATCTAAAATTGGTTTCATTTGTCTAATAAAACATATTATTACACAATATTTATTTTTCACTTATACACTTATAGATATCTGCAAAATATAAATATGTTTATATTGCTTAATTTTCGTGTTTGATATTTCGTTTTACCTCTACATCTGTTTTATTTTTTATATATATAAAATGAACCCTATGAATTACCTGCCTAGAACGGCCCTTGCGTCATTTAGACCCTACTTGTCTAGTATAAATAAGTATTTTTTTTATTTATATGAAATGTATGTATATGGTTTTAAGTCGACCTCATGATCATCAGAAGCCGCAATTTTCTGCATTTTTTATAACATTTTGTGCCGTCATATCCATAGAGACCAGTTGCGTTTTATTCGCCGGAACCCTCACTAAACTATGCGGCACTTCTTGCACTAAAATACAGTTTTTAACGTTGTTAAATGTGTTACTGTGTTTTATCTGGAAAATTCAACTAACTACGTTAAACACCTTCCCCGGCGCAGTCACCGGAATACGACTCACAGACTACATGATTATCTTTGCAAACAGTTGTGATCCGGATAAGAAGCCGATTAACTCGCGGTCTAATCAGGATACAAACTGATTGAGCCATCCTTTCGTTCCAGAGAAGACATTGAAGGAAATTACAAGTTTGAAACTTAACCTAATATATTCTGGACTATTTTTAGACCTAACCGTTGAATAGACCTACCGAAAGGAGGCATTTACTATAGAAAAGGAAACATTTAGAAGTGTGTAATTTTGAAATTATTGTTATAAATACAGTAAAACCTCTCTATAACGGCAACTAAATTACATCAAGTACTTTGTGTTAAACGCAGGTGGCTGCTTAAAGGAAGGTGAAAGTGAAACAGAACGCTCCTATAGGAGCGTTCTGTTTTACTTTCACCTTGCTTTAAGCGGTTACTTGCTCTAAATACCAAATAATTAACATACTTTAGTGGTCGTTATAGAGAGGTTTTACTGTACAACATTTCTCATTTGTAGCAAATATTTTAATGCTTTTTTTTTATCGCAATAGTTTCAAAAAACATATTTTTACAGAGGCGTCAAAAGGTATCAGTAGGAGGTAAAGAGCTAAAGCAAACATTTTGTGCAGACCAAACAGGATGTCAACAACATTCTCCGAGTCTTTGAGTGTCACCCCGAACCATATATCCCGCTATCCGAGACATAACTTGCGTTTGTAAATATATTTCGAGTAAATCGGCGTCTCATAAGGATCCAAATTGTTTGGCCGTCGGTCGATAATTTTTTTAAAAGCCTTTCGAAAAGTAGTTAATACGGAGCGGACATGCTTTACCTTAGCGAGATAAGGGTTAAGACTATGTAACCGTACATATGCATATGTCGTTTTTTGTTTTCCTGTTGCTGTTTTTTACAGAGCCTCAAATAAGCGCATTTATTTAGTTCCAATGTGGAGATGGAATTATGACAAGACAGGTCTGCATAATGCACCAAGTAACCCATAAATTAATGATAATGAAGTTTTTAAAGCATTTGTTTTCATTATTATAAGTCTTTAACTGTTTTCTTACTTCTGTAATATGTAATTCCAAAGACCAAAACGTGTGAACTGTAAAACAGTCTAATTGAATATTATGTAGCCGGCAAATGACATTGAACATCTTTTATGTTCATCAAGAACATAATATTGGTTTACAGCGAACTGTAAAACGAGAGTAAATATAGATAATTTGTGTCGGAGATAATTTGTTTGGTGCCGGAGAGAATTCCGTTAGAGAGAATACCAGTAGGTTTTAACCCTTTTCCTGTTCTATGTTCATTCCAAACTTCAATAACTAATAAATATTTATAGACAAAATAGTTATAATTAAATATATGGAAGGTGGAACGTTGTAGCTATATTAGGATCTAAAGAAACAGATCTTTCTAGTTCCATTTGCAAATAGAACAGATCCTGATCAGACGGCTCCTCTAGGAGCTATCTGATATGAGTCTACTCTGTTTGCAAATGCGTGGAAACGCGTTTATATGAAGGAAAGGGATACACCTTCTCCTGCTAAGCATCACTTGACTTGCATTTGCTAACAGTTCTGATCCAAATAAGATGTCGAGTAACTCGGCATGTTATCAGGATCCAAGCTGCATGATACTCGGTCTTTATGGGCCACAGCACCAGCACACAATTTCAGCAGGCGTCATTTATGACCCTTTCCGTCATACAAATGCCTTTTCTTGTCTTTGTATACAGAGTGGAACCGGATCAGACGGAATTGCTGGAGATATCTGAATATGCTCTACCCTTTTGGTTTATGAACTTATAATAGATCTGACTCTACTGTTTCTTACAATACCAAATCTTCCTGTGTACGTATGGCATTATAATAATGCAGCTAGTAAAATTCATGATGTCAGTATTATTGCCACGACTATTTAAACGCAAAAGGATTGAGTGCTGTAAAGATTGTCCTTGGAGATTATCATCACCATGCATACGTTATCGTCCAAGCGATGAAGAAGCAATTTTAAATTCTGATGGCCATTTTATCTCTCAACACTTTACATCTCTTAAGTCAGTACCCAGACAATTTTATATTCAGAGTCTTCCACGAAGATGCAGACTTTATATCAGCATATTTTATATCTGTATACGTTCAAGTTAATTAGATAAATGTTTCTTGACGATACTTATGAAGCACTTCTCAATTCATATTTCTTGCAATAAAGTATTCTAAAATGTCTTTTGATAGCGATAACATAGATAGATAAATGAGTAAATAGATAGATAAAAACATTTGCTCTGATTTCAGCAAAGTCATTGAGTACACATTTGACGGACTTTCACATTTGTTTTATGCTATGGTTTACATATTGTCCTCTGTTGGCCGTCTTCTATGTTGTGGGGAAGTCTGGCGGGGACAACTTTATTTACACTGTCCGTTTAATTAGGGACTAATCAGATGATTAAGAATCAACTCAGAATCAGAATCAGAGTTTTATAACCTAGGACCAGAATCATCATTGCTGCAATGACACCATGCTCAAAGAAATGGACTTAAGTGAATCTAATTGTTTACAAGTGTTGTGGGAATGGTATTCCAGTGGTAGGACGTTTGACTTGGGATCGAAGGGTCCCCGGTTCGAATCCTGCCATCGGACTTTCAGAATTTTTCTGAGCAAACAATGCATCTCATGTTTGCTTCTCTCTACCAAGGTGTATAAATGGGTACCTGTGAGGGAAATAAGTCAATGTGCCATGGCTGCCTTGGGCGCCGAGTGTTAATGGCCGACTGAAAGACATTTTCAAGAAAAGTTACTTCTCAAACAAACCCTATGTTGTGACCACCCAGTAGAATCGTCTCGATGAGACGATTATATAGAGTGGTCACAACATAGAGTTTGGTAGAGAAATGGCAAAATTAGGTTTCGAGTACGCACCTTTATATGTGGCTCTGTATAATATATAGTATTAAAAGTAAAAAGTATAGTGTCTAGTTATAGTCTTCTTTCAGTCTGAATGACCGCTCAGCCGACTGTACATTGTTAGTTTACCTCTCTAGTCCTAACCTTTAGTAAAGAAGAATTTTGCACGTTTTAGACAGATGACTGCTTATGCTTGACACAGGCATGCATATAGCTCCCAGGAGATATTTCTGCATGTTATTCACATTGCATTAAGCTGCAAACTGTCTTTATACCCCGATAGTGAAACTTAACCCATTTGCTCCCACGATCCCATATATGGGACGTAGGCAAACAGTGTAGACTCTGATCAGACGCCGCATTATGCGGCGTCTGATCAGAGTCTACACTGTTTGCTGATAGGAAATTCAATATAAAACAAAACAAAAATGAAAATTTAGACCAGTCATCCCTGACTGTTCTTTACAACAGGGTTAGGGTTAAACTAAAATAATACAAATACAAGAGATATTTGAGTCGCGCCATTTCTTCGAGACAAGCATGCTAATTGTGCGCAAATAGCATGCCAACATACATGTTTTATAATCTATAAATAGGTAGAGATAATTTTAAACGCACGAACTAATAGAATGAACATAAAACATACAACCTTTTAATATACAAGTACATATCTTTATTTGAATTCCTCAAAATAAAATCGAGCAAAAGATTGTGCAACAATAACCTTGCTGATTCTACTAATGATTATCGACTAAACCAGGTCACATTTACAAAATAAATTATCATCACTGTCATATCATACTGACTTAACCCTTTGATGAAAATCTAAGAAATAATGACATCATAAATAGTTACATGTGTCAGCTGAAATCGTATCATGGTAATACATGTACAAAAATAGTTCCGACACTAGCCGAACGTTTTCAAAGCCGTCAAAATGCATCTCTATCGGAGCAAAGCTGAAACAATATGTTGTTGTTGTTATAAATACGTTGATTTATTTACAATACCATAACAGTGTCACGGGTAAAAGGGGCCAAGATGAAACTCAGTTTAACTGGACGTCTCATCTGGATCCAAGCTGTGTGACTACGGCCAATATGTTCTCGGAAGCTTAAATTCATTTGACGAAAGTAAACCTGGCGAATAGATCGCTGGTTACGCAGATACCCTTTTTACAGGCTTAAACAGGCTTCCGCTTCTAAAGACAAATATGTTGTTATAAAAAGAGTTTCTATTGTGCCATTATTGTACGTGTATAATGAATATTAATTAGATTAATCGTTATTATAACACATGGACACAAGAATATTTGACCATGGTAGAAACTGTAGAATCATACTTATATTATGTCCTAAGCAAACAATGTAGACCCTGATCAGATGGCTCCTACAGGAGCCGTCTGATCTGGGTCTACTCGTTTTGCGAAGGCACAGAAAGTCGTATTTATGGAGTAAAGGGTTAAGCAGTTTTCAGCTTCTAAAAACACACCATTTTTTATCAAAAAAGAGAGGTTCTACTGTGCAATAATTGTAGGAGGATAATATCGAAGTCGGTCATGTACACGATTGGCCTGTTGATGGATATCTCATATAGAATATACCATTTCTGTACGCAGTCAAGTACCAAGGTGAGCCTTATCATGTATTAACAGCTGCCCGTTAGAGGCTTTGTAACCTAAATTCAGCTGATATGATTTTTTCTTCATTCATATTCACATTCGACGCAACTTCGTCCAATTTCTTTCCATAGTCATAATCGTGTAGTTTGTCCAATATATTTGGTCATTCTTAGACGCCGAGTTATTTGACGTCAGATTTGGATCCAGAATGTTTACATACTAAATTCTGCCCATATTCAGTTGATCATTTCCCTGATAGAAATATCAGTTCATGCCTTTGCAAACAGTAGCTAGGAGAAGGAGTCATCTGCTTTGGGCATGCATGCACGGTTTTCTTTTGGAATAATATACACGTGATTGTACAGTTTCTGCCAAGCATAGAATCCTTGTTTTATGCAACATTATACAAAAGCCGTTAAAATATGTAAAATGTCATTATTTCCAACATACATATTCACGAGGGAAAGGGTGAAGCGGTAATGCCCATATGATTCTTCGGTGTTTGATTTTATTCAGAGAATTATATTTGTATCTCGTGTGATATCTCATATCAACAGTCTGAAATGAAATATTGATATAATGTCAATATTGGTTTAGCACTATTGCGCTGTAGGATATTAATTTGCTGGACAGTTCATGGGCAAGTATATATGGTTCTTGACCTGTTAGTATTTCCATTGATTTTCGTATCCGAAGAATGAGTTTTACCACCTCGACCTAGAGTTACATTTCGCTGTTTGAAGAAAAAAACATTTCTAATTTTCATTCAAATAATGTAATCATTTTTTGAAGATTGTATTATGTTGCTGCTTTAAAGAAGGAGCTAACTGATTCACAAACTTATATAACAGTTCATACACCTGAAAAAGATATAGTCTCGGAAAATGTAAAAATGTGCAATAATTTTAAGTCTGGTCCTAACATAAAGCAACATAAACTTTCTACTTTGTACTGGATTCCGAAACTACATAAAAACCCTTATAAGGCGCGTTTTATTGCCAAATCTATCTGTTGTACCACTACTAAAATATCTAAACTATTGACGTCCTGTCTTACTACGATCAAAGAACATGTAAAACGTTACTGTGATAAAATATATGAAAATTCTGGTATTAATGTTTTTTGGTCCATAAAAAATTCAAATGATGTTTTAACGAAACTTGAAAATGAACAGTATAACATTTCTTCACTGAGCTCTTATGATTTCTCTACACTTTATACTACTCTACCTCACCATCTTATAAAGGATAAACTGATTAAATTAATAGAAAAAAACCTTTGCCAGAGAAAACAAAATGATCATTGCTTGGAATGTTCAACGTTCATTCTTTTCGAATTCAGAAGTAGAACATTACACAATGTGGACTTGCCTTGATGTTTGTAGATCTCTTACCTTTCTTTTAGATAATATATTTGTGCGTTATGGGGGTACCATATATCGTCAAGTTGTTGGTATACCCATGGGTACAAATTGTGCACCTCTTGTTGCAAGTTTGTTTTTGTATTGCTATGAGAGGGATTTTATGCTTAGCTTAAAACCTGATACACAGACCGATATTATTAATGCTTTTAATAAAACTTCAAGGTATTTAGACGATATTTTGAATTTAGATAATACTTATTTTGAAACTGATTTCTTCAATTTACCCAAAAGAACTGTCTTTAAACAAAGCGAATCAATCTGACATTATAGCTTTATTTTTAGATTTGAATCTTTCAATTACAAATGATAAAGTTTCGTCCAAAATATACGATAAAAGAGAAGATTTTAATTTTAAAATTGTTAATTATCCTTTTCAAGATGGAGATGTGTCCCGTTCTACATCTTATGGGGTTTATATTTCTCAACTGATTCGGTTTGCCCGAGCCTGTTCTTTGCTTGAAGATTTTAACAGTCGTAATTTAGTTATAACTGATAAACTTCTTAAGCAAGGTTACAGATATCACAAACTTCGGAAAATATTTTTTTATCGAAATTTACCACTCATTAGTAAATATAATTGCAATCTACGGACGTTACTGAAACAAGGCATTTCTCAACCAGACTTTTATGGGGATGTTATCTACAAACTTAGGAAAATTCGGGGTCATGTCCATTTTCATGATTTGTTTATAAAACGCATTAAAACATTTAAGAAGAAAGGTTATGATCCCATTATATTGCAACGCACTGCATGTTTGGTTATCGACCCTTTTACAGTCGGTTGCTACGCTTCCCTCTTTGCTTTCGCGATGACAGGCCGAGGGTAGTACTCTATGATGGTATACTCTTAAACTCAGATACGGGATGGGCTTACCAGACTCATGTATTACCTTTTCCCTGTCGTGCCCTTAACGGCTTCCCTGCAGGTGCTCTGACTTCAGCAAAGTCATTGAGTACATATTTGACGGATTGTCACAGCTATTATGCTATGTTTCACATGTTGTCCTGTATTCACCGTCGTCTATGTTGTCGGTAAGTCCGGCGGGGATACCTTTATTTACACTATTTGTAAAACTAGTTTGTCTCTAGTTCGTGTGTGTCTGTTGGTGTTTTCTGTGTTCATCTCGTGTGTGAGTGTGCGTTAGGGTGTGTGGTTGTGTGTGTGTATGTGTGTGTGTGATGCTATCTATCGGTGTTTTGGTGGTGGCTATATCTTGTATGTGGCTTTGCCTGCTTAACCTTACTACTTTTCCTTGTAAAAATGCGGGATGATAATAAATGAAGCAAACACGCTTGTTCCCTATTAAGTTTGATAAAATGTATACACACGAGCCGCACCATGATACAACTACCAACCGTTATAACATGCTAACAGTGTTTACCTAGATTAAACTATCATCTACACTCTATTGTTTCTAAAAAACTTAAAAGAATCGGACACGCGATAATTGCAACAGATATAGTTTACACTAGGATCAGGGTTAACTTATCGACCTACCCAATTGATGACGTCGAAAACTCTTTATCTACTGTATATTCGAAACAGACATAATGATATCATTAATAATTACTAAATGAAATCGTTACGATGGCATACGGGCACTGGAGAGTTTGGCGATGACAGAACATAACACATATAGCAGACGCTACACAGAATCCGTCTGGGCTTTTGGTCTATTCTATTTGCAAGTGCTGTCCTATCTGGTAAATGGTTAAGATATATCTCATTATTGTCATAAAATTGTCAAAGCTGGTGTTTTAACCATTTCCTCTATAAATACGCATTTCTACGCCTCTATAATAACCACTTCCTGAAACCATTGTGATAAATAGAGCATTTGCTCCTATAGGAGCAAATGCTCTATTTATCACAATGTTTCCAAACTACAAAATTCTAAAATGTTCATTTTCCCTAATTAATTGTAGTTAATTCATCCAAAGAGGTTGGGTCTAAAAATATCATATAGAGGAAAGGGTTACGGTTTATGTTGGGAAATGATATCTTTGTGTCTCGTATCTCTGTTCAGTTGCCTATTTACCCGCCTACCACACAACCGTCCGCCCAAGTTCATAGTATCGAACTCGTTCAACAGATCGCCAAACTCATAGTCAAGGGTCGAAGTAAGTCGTCCATTAACGTTCACATTGGGCAGTCTCTGTCACGAAATACATTGTACACAAATTTCAGCTCACATGCAAATGTTGTGTTTATAGACAATTTCAAACTCGCTGGCCCTCTTTAAAAACGAAACATTAGTTGCATGCGTAGTGAAACGATGATGGCGATTCGACACCTTTCAGATGGGACCCAGGTCACTAGTATCCTTTGCAAATCGGACAGACCCAGGTGAGATGGATAACAGAGGAACCTTCTCTTCATGATCCGCGGTGTTTGTCAAGTTACAATTTTCTCAAAATACATTCCTGAATATTCGCGGTAAGCTGGAACTTGTCTAAATGTAGAATAGTCCATTTGATAATTCAGACTTGAAGGAGTTAAAACTGATTCCTATCATCCAAATGCTCATTCCCCAATGGGACTGGTCATTCCCTTTTCAGTTTTAGCTATAGCATTGACTAGAAAAGAAAATACCATAGATTGTCTAATGTAGGTCTTATTTAGGTTCAGTTTGTAACCATGGTCAACGATATTTGATGACGTATTTTATATATGGGATACACGTACTATAAAAGGATGAGTAGTTCTACATTTTAATGATACCATCTATTTTAGATTGTTGACGTATATTACATTTGTTGTGCACCATAACTTCACGTAAAGTTGTAACATGCTTTTAAGACGAAATGGTATACACTACTACGAACTTTAACTCAGCTTATGAAGTTTATTTCGGACAATGTAATTAGTGAAGGCTTAGAACAGCCACCATGCAGAACAATGAATACATTTACTGGTCGCTGCGTTAGATATGAGCCTACACTACAAATAGGTTTCTCGTGTCTCCCAGGGATTGTGATCGTGATATTTATTACTATTGATAGAGTCGAGTCGTCACACATACCATTTAAATATCAAAGACTTAAATGCTATGGGAACACTGCTCTATATTACACTGCTCAAAGTTTCATTTCAAATATTTCAAATAAGCTTAGACATATGTCTTCTGTCTACCAAGACATCACAATGAAATCTCAATAAATTACAACTGATCCACTCCATTATTCCCCAGAAACATATATTTGCTTTCTTTCTATCCAGTCAATACAGACAGGTTATGCAAAGAAGAGAAATGTCTTGGCTGAACCCTTTATTCGTTGCTCACTGAATGAATACAGATGATTTTCGTCCTAAAACCAAAAATACCATAATACCATACCTAAGCCATGCGTAATCTTACTTCTGTTTCCCCATACCTTAGCCATGGTAATCGTAGTCTTACTTCTGTTTCCCCATACCTTAGCCATGGTAATCGTAGTCTTACTTCTGTTTCCCCTTTGGCAGTCGCTCTTTTCAAGCATGTAACGAATTATATTCTCAAATTAAGTTCGAGGACATACATGCACAATGCTTAAACAGGCACAGGATACGTTACGGATGTCCGATACCCATCCTGTGTCATTTGTTATATACATGTGTCTAAACAGACGCTCCATCCGTATTAGTAAAAACGGCCGGAATACATGTTGATAAGAGGATTACCATTCTCATTCTAAGCGCGACATTTTCCGAATGTGCAAAAGGCTTGGATCCAGATGAGACGAAGAGTAACTCGGCGTCTCGCAAGGATGAAAGCTATTTGACCTTATGTTAGTAGCAGAGCTACAGATAAAGGTGCGTGTCCGCTTACTAAACTATTCGAGACGATTCTAAAGCGTGATCACAGTATAGTGTTCAGTGGAGAAATAAATTAACCCTTCTCTTGCTGAATTTAAATCAGATTTCCCCTTCTTTACCCATGCCCTGTTGTATAATTACATATATCTTCACTGTCTACAAGTATATCGCTGTGCAGTCACTGCTTTGGAGTGCACTGGTTGTACAATCAACTTGTAAATTGTGCAGACCCTGATGAGACAGCTCCTGGAGGAGCTGTCTCATCTGGGTCTTCACTATTTACAGGTAGGTATATTGACGTGAACAGCAAGCGAAGGGTTAATGCATCTTATCTTGACCTCTGAATACATGGTTACTGACACCTTTGAACGAATTGGATGTATATCAATATTGTAACAGATAAGGGAAATTAGCAGTTTTATTAGTTCAGCTTTAGAAGGGTTAAATTAGTTGACCAAACATTGCCATTCATATGCCATGTCAGATCGCACATGACTACCCTTGATCAGTATCGAGCACAAGCACGACACCGATACAAGCAGCTGCAATACCATATTAACTATTTCACTGCCAACTTTGTCGTCTGCAAGCTTTGTTGTCTGCTACGCTACAAGCTTGCATTTTTGTTTTAAAAAAAATCTTCATTTATTTCTATTAAACAACAGTCACAGTAACAAACAGTTTGGATCCTGATGACACGCCGAGTTACTCATCTGGACCCATGCTGTTTGCAAAAGGAATCACAGATGCGACATTGGCATCGAAAGAGGTAAGCAGCTTATTTCAATACTTTATCAACTTGCTTGGAAAAAGTATTTTTGCATTGGAAGCAGTGTAGACCAAGGTCAGTTGACTTGCCATCTGATCAGTGACTGTACTCTTTGTTCATCATCAAAAGATCTAGTAATATGTTCTCTAGCTTTCTATACAGCATAAAATGTATCTGATATCTCACCATAGAGCGATGTATGATCTGGGTCTACATTATTGCCAATACAGTGCGATGTAATTTTACAAACAATATAGAATATGTAAATTAAATGTTTGATCAGTGATGTAAAGATACTGCGACTGAAATACTGAAGCGTTTCATAAACTATACATCCCAACTACCCAAGGTATTCAGATGCCAAATAACCTTGTCAATGGTCTTATAAATTGGAATACGGTAGAGCATGTCTTAAGTTGCCATTCATTTATTGGATAAAGGCGTCTTAAAAAGCAGGTGGTTGCTTAATGCTGGGCTTAATGCTTAATGCACGGCACACGTAATACAGAAAGCTCTTTCTGCATTACTTTCGACCTGCATTAAGCCACCACCTGCTTTACAGACCCATACATGGACCTCCTTTAAATGTCCACCTAGGGCAGGTTCTACTGTAGGCCAAATTGGCATAAGTTTGACATTTTTTGCAAGTATAGTAGCAAATGGTGTAGACCTAAATCACACTGCTCCCTCAGAACTCCCTCAACTCACGCACTCTCATTCAGGAGCAATTTGATCTGAGTCTATTTATTTATGTGTGTCTCTCTGAATACTATGGGTAATTGGGATATACCGAATTAAATGTAAAACGCTAGTGAAACATGGGGAATATAAGACCTGTTCTTAGGTTCATTCGTAAAATGAAAGATGTCAAAGACTGGTGACGCCCCGAGACATCCGACTCTCTTGTCCCTAATTAGCTCGAGCAGTGTCAGTAATAATTCTGATGTTTAAACCAGAAGACAGCCACAAGGCATCATTGACAGGAAATACAACCTACATAACTCACATGAATGGCGACGAAAAAATATTTTGATGTAGACCAGTGTCTTAGCAAGTAATACGCATAAAGAAATCGCAAGCAAAATTTCATTTTCACTCATTATAGCACATACAAAATGTTTTCTTGCTATCATTGATTATATATGAATTGTAATATAAAAGGAGCAGCTACGGAACATGATCTTCTAGATTATGACCCAGAGAAACCTATTGTCTTACATATGTTATATTTTAACATTCATTTTGATAATTTAAGAGTATTTCTGTTGCACCATCATTTTAAGTATGCATGTCGCACATTTGATTCAAATTCAAACTGTTATGATTCTGAGTTGTTCTTTATTATTAACTAGTACAGTAGGTTAAACATTCAATATCTTCCATAATCTAAGAAGAACTGGCGAAATATTTCATTATGGATTAAGTATGAATCAAGGATCAACATTAACTAGCACATAATTATATACAAAACGTTGATATAATTGATTGCTGGACGAACATTATCATTTGCAGACCGTTGCCCACTTAGTATTTATAAGGCTGGTATGCTGTTCATATTAAATGCTTTAATCCCAGCTCGTTTTACAACAATGGCATATGTCTTAAGCCCCCAAAGGACAATTGTCCTCTATTGAGCAACCATATTTAACACTAAATATTTGATGTAATTTAGTGACCGTTATATAGAGAGGTAATACTCTAAAATATTGTACATTTTGTATATTGTAAATGGCAAAATCTGAATAAATTTTATCGACGTATGTTATTACATGTACAAAAATAAATAATCACATTTATAAACTATCTGGTATTTGCAATATATTGAGACAGACGACAGAACATGAAGTTTTTGTCTTGTAAATATGACCAAGCACTCCTTTTCTCGATATATGATGTATGTTTTCTGTTGTGTTGGTTTCGTATCTCCTGTTGAGATAAAGATAGAAGTTGTATTGATAATTCATTCAACATAGTGACGGAAGTTTGCGTCTAGTACAGCGTGACAAATACATCCTGTACCAACTTGATCTGTTCGCCATTGGTCAAGAAAATTACATATTGTGTGTCAGTTTATCCGTAATTACATGGAATAATCTAGAATGAGCTTTCAATTCCTTGCAACAGGTAGCGTGTTGAAGGAAATGAACTGTCAGTAAATGAAGTAGCGGTCAATTGTTTACGATTGTTGTGAACGTCACTGTAAAAATAAAAGAATATTTCAACTGACGACTGCTTCAATTTAAAACGATAATAAGACAAATATGAACATATACTTGCCTCTTCCTTTTGCCTGCGTCCGGTTTGGAGAGATTTTACTGTAACATGTATCGTGCATCACCATTGGGTTTTGGGCATTGTTTCATTCTTAGCAAGCTAGTTTCGGATTCTCCAGCCATTTATGACCTATGCAAACAGTTTTGACCAAACGGGGGCCTAAACCGAGATCTGAACTATTAGAGACTAAGGCTCAAGCAGCTCCAAAACAACCAGAATGAATATTAATACTTTTTAAAATGTTGCAGGCGACAACCGATCGGACGACAAGATAACTTAGCGTGCAAAATATTAATGTTTCTTGGTGTTCAAGCTCACATCAAATAATGTCAACAAAATATCACATAACATCGAGAACAAGGGTTGTGATTTTTCTGTTGAGTTACATGTCTTGCTTGTTTTGTTTTCCAAAGTTCGCATAAAATGACACAGTGTAACGTTCTTGCCTTGCATATCCCATTAAAGTGTCATTTCTCGTGTTGAGTGTCATGTTTCATTTCTGATAAAGGCATAAAATGAGCACGACCTTTGATGTTCCTGGTTGATGTATTCTGGCCGTTTCTCTTCATGAAAAAAACATCACCAAGTGAAATTATATTGTTTTGCTGGTACTTTTAAGGAAACCTTAGATATTTGAAACAGAACAATGATGTGTATTTGCCAAAAAAGATATAATACAAACATCTATTAGACACACGGAAACATGTTTCTATTAGACACATGTTTCACTATGGATTACATATTTGAACTTGTTGCATGATGCAAAGACAAAATACATTGTTTGAAAATTAAACGGCTTTCAAGAGAAACGAACAATACCCTATTTAATGAAATGCATTTATTTAACATTTTACTTCATGGATATTTACGTAAGGAAGAACGGCATTATGAATATTTTCACATGCAGACAGCAAATGTTGACCATGAGTCGTCGTCTGAATTAGCCCTATTTGCGAACTCGTTAAAAGGCGTATCTTTTGAGTAAATGGTTATATCTTAATTTTTAGTACAGCGAGCAAGAAGCAGTTTACATTGAATGTTTCGTCTTTAATTATCAAATCAAATAATCCACAGGAATGAGCGAGGGTATTTGTATACTTAAGCCTCTGTGGTCGAGTGGTTATGGTCTTTGACTGACAATTACAGCCCCTCATCGCTGTGTTTCGAATCCCGGTATTTGATTTAATCATAAGAAGAGGAAGGCCCCTTTCAGTTAGCTTGCGGTGGTTCGATGGTCCAACCTGGTTGTACTTTTATGCAAGAAACAATGCCGTTTTTTGCCATGCACATATATACCTCTCGGGTCTTTTTACACCTGTTCTTAATTAGACGTCGTGATAAGACAGCGACGTAAAACCGTACACAAAGTTATATTCTGATATTATTACCATACATATATTTAATCCTTTCCTGGTTCCTTTGGGAACACGTGTTTATATATACCCATCTGCACAATAATGTTACCATGGTATTATTTATTATTATTATTATTATACCACATTTATATAGCGCTCTTTTCATACAGGATATGTGCGTTCAAAAGCGCTTCACAAAGATATATTTACTGTACAATAATGCGTAAATTACAGAACATTTAAAATAAAATAAATTTAATACTTATATATAGATAAGAATAATAATAAAATAGAATTTATTTAGAACATTGGTAAATAAGCTAATCTTTTCCGTAAGTTTATCTGTCTGTGTTATGTTCTATTATAGTGTGTCAACGCACTCAGATTATAAAAAAACAAAACTTGAATGCAACATTCTATGCGCAGTGCCAGTACGTCCAATAATTTTGACCCAGACTCAACAGACTTGGGTACATTCGTTTAACATACAACACTGCACATAAAATATTGCCGGAAAATTGGGTAACAGAACAGATCAATTTGAAGTTCATGCATATAAACTAAGCAATACAAATACACAACTGTTATATACGCGCACTATGCAACCCCTACAGTCAAACACTATTCGACCCGCTATGGCAATGAGGGAGTACACAGCGTATCATATTTTAATAGAGTTGTAATTGGGTATATCCAAAGTTTAATTACAGAATAAAATGTCTTATTATGGGACCCCCCCCCCAAAAAAAAAAAAAGCCCAGCCAAGTAGAGCTAAAGAAGGTATCACGTATACTGTTCCTGCAACATATCCCACCGGCTGCAATGGCAAAGGAATCACATCGGACAAATCGAGACTGACTGAGACACGCGATGCTGCATTAGACCGTACAGGCTTAATTTGCCCGCTGCCCATATATTACACGACCCAGTTCACTGGTAAGCAAAAATACGGAAACTGGGTCAGCTTAACAGGAATCCCTGGCACTGGTTAAGGGCAGGGTAGCAAGTCATGCCAGCAAGACTCCCAATGTACCAGCGCGGAATTATACCGTAGAGGGATGCCCTGTTCCACTACGGTGCTCCCTCCGGCATTGGAACTGGAGTTACCAGAGGTACCAAGCATATAGGGATGCCCCGTTTGACAACAGCACTCCCTCGGCCACCGCAACAACTCAGGTATCCACAACACTTTTACCGTTTACCTAGATATGGCATTTAAACAAAAACAATAACACCACACTGCAAATCTATACAAAGAGGAAACTAGTTTAGAGGACGGGAATATAACCATAAATGAAAACGTAGATCTTAAAGTCAAGCAGGCAAAGCCATATACAAGACGCAACCACAACCAAAAACATCGATAAATAGCATGTCACATACAGACAACTACACACCCAAACACACGCACATACACAAGATGAACACAGAACACATTAACAAACACACAAGTACTAGAGATAAAGATTCCAAACATGAACAAAAGCACAAGTAAAAACACACAAGATAAACAGAAGTAAGAGTAAGGAGTACCGCCTTGGAACGGTCAGTGGCAAAATCACCACTGGGCTATAAAGACAGCTAGGCAGGCTTATCCGAATATACGAACCCTACACGCGCAATGGGATACAATGAAAAGATACAATGAAAGGGAAACATTGCAAAACTATTTTGATATAAACATATAGCGGAATGCTAAGTGGTTAGTTAATGTCATTTTGGTGTATTATATGTTCGATCGAAGGATCTCATTTTGTTATTAAATGATTGTAGTGCTCGGGTGTATCATGTGCAAAGGCCTTAATTGGCACACACGCTGTCTAACTTTGTACCCGTATGTATTGAGCGATAAACTGTAATACACATTTTTTGTGACTGCTTTATTCATTGATAACTGTTTCGTTTTACATTGAAAGTGTTAATTGCATGGAACGTACGTTTAAAACACATGAGCATTCGTGTAACGTCGTTTTCGAATGCTTTCATCTGGCATGAAAGTGTCTATAAATTGCTTGTTACTTAATTTTGTAGTTGATCCTCATAGCAAAACAAACTATTTTATTTATTGTTTTGTAATTTTCAAAATAATTCCACCAATGACTGCGATTGGCTTCCACTAGTGACGGCGATCGGGTATCACAAATCCTTCCTATCGAAAACTCGTCATTTATTATATATATTCGAGTCGAGGTAGCCTGACTTAATTTGATGATGGATTAATATGCTATATATTGTAATGAAAGGTACATGTATAACTGAAGATGACAATATGAACAAAAACATGTGTGACGTCATCAAAAGGCATGGAACGTGACGTCATGCATGATGTAATCAATACTTATGTTTGTCTATATTAGAGAAAAATTAGTTTGGATCCATATCGCTGTATTTCTAAAAATGAAATAATGCTGTAATTTTTATCAGTATACAGATGAATGTTATTGGTGTTATACTCATTTTTGGGAATCTGAAATAATACTTTTCTGGAATAAGGAGCCTGGATACTCAATGGTTTCTATGAGAGGACCTACAAACCGCTAGGAATATCTTGGCAAATCTTAATGTATAATGTCGCGAGAAGTATAAAAGTTAACACGCGCAGCAGACGGGATCTTTACTCTATTGGATATCGGCCGGACAACATCTAAACATTCCTTCATCAGAAACTCTATCTAGCCCCACTGAAGAAATAAATCTTCTAAGAACTAAAGAAAACTTTATAAACTCAAGCAGCGGTTGACATCACTTAAAAGACGCAGACCATTGCGGAAATGTAAATATTACCTTTACTAGTCGTATAAGGAGACACAAGAACTTACACAAACATTCATAATACATGTAAGAAACCAATCCGAAATAGATCTATAAGAGACTGAGGCACTTTATTAACTTATTAGAATCATAAGTCTCTATTTCATCATTGATAATAAATAAATTCTGTTCGTTATAATTTGATATGTCGTTTTTGTGCCAGTAAGTCGTTCGCCCACGAAACCCCGTTTCTGCCGTCCTGTTACAATATTATTCATTATAGATATTACCCCTGGAACTCCAGTATTATATAAGGTAATCTCGTTGGAAATGAAATTACGGGACTAATTCAGTTTGGTGACGGTTCCCTGCAAAATTAGTACAGTAAAATCTTGATTATTCGAATGTTCTGTATAGAAGAATCTAGACCCTTTTGGGCAGGTGGATGCTTAATCATATAAAATGTTCCCAGAAAAGCTTTCTGCATGAATTCCACAATGCATCAGGCTGCCGCTTGTCTTAAAGATCGATAATATATATAATAGGTATTTTAGTGTTCGAATAATCGCGATTTTACTGTATAAAAATTATGCTAGTGAACGCATGCTAGTGAACGCACTGGGCATGGGTTGATACAGAAAACAGTGCAGACCTTTTCTTTTCTGTGTAATATAAACAATATCATATTCAAGCAATGACATGAACAAAGGTACCCATTCAGAAACAGATATGTTATGATTATTTGAAAAGGCTTATAGTTAGACTGGATGTACTGTGTTTATCTAAACACATACATAAAGAGTAGTTTGTTGTGCAGATAAACAAACAAGCAAGTGTATGATTTTGATGTTGTCAAACATCAAAGTATTCTGTCCTTATCAATAGCGTTACCATTTGAAAGAATGAGTGGGTTGGGTAGCGTCGTAACAGCAAACAATAGCACGAACAAAAACTAAATCATGTTTTACTAGATGTCACTACGAAGATCACGACTAAAAATATCTTTTTGAAGATCCTCGCAAAAGTTTCCTAACATACATTGAGTGCCTGACATGTTCTGGTCTATCTCTGGTTTCAAGGCCAGGCTCCATACGGTGCATTGTAGTTATGCTCGTTAGCATATGTTAATAACTTCAAAGAGGAATTTAGAAATAAATTGTCATTTATATATCTCTTTAGTCCATGTGGTGGGATTATAGGTTTGTTCATGTCCTTCCATAAGTCCGTATTCTAGCCTCAATAAACAGGGCTGCATTGATCTTTTACTAATAGATTTGAAGATATGAAACTGTATACAAATATTTAATAGGGAGAAAAGGGTTAAAGTAATAATTCAATTTATAATACAGTCATATACTCGATTGAAATGAGCTTCACAGAAACTTGTCTTCTCATCTGCAGCGTAGCTCTTTGCAAATGAAATTTACCACAGAAACTAATTAGAACTAGCCGAATGCTACCCCCCCCCCCACACACACACACACACATCGGTTACTAATTCGTAAATGAGATGAGGTTATAAATATAGTCCAGTCTTATTGACAAGCACAGATCAGAATTCCCCGTGCTAGTCAGGCTGCCCATGACAACTACTTACTGTCCCAAGGAATGCAATTTTTCGAAGTTCACAAAAGCCCATATGCCTTATAACATGCAGGTAAGAAATATTGCTCTTGCACTTCATAATCAATATATGATCGTACACAACTGCATCAAATTACAAGCCGATAGCTTTGTTAATTATGAAGCAACTTTGACTTACGCACAAAGGACCATCACTCCTATAAAATGTCAGACGTATGACTCTAACGTGATCTACGTATCATGGTGGATAGCTGTTCCAAGCCAATACCTCTAATAGTTTTGAAGAAAATTGGACTTAACTACAATACCTTCTGCAGTAAATGACATACCATGATAATAACATTTGTTGATGTACATGTTCCTATGATTGAAATGATTACTGTTAAGATTAACAAGAGCCGCGAGCGGTGACAACGTTCGTCTTATTTGGTGCGTGTCCAGCTAAATTGTTTAAAAAAGGGCCATAACTCCAACAGTCTGAAATCAAGAGCTATGGTTCTTACGTAGGGGTCTGTCCTTTAATGATATCTACTAACCTCTGAAGTTCGTGTTGATACCTCTTATACTTGAGTAATGAGCTACATTAAAGGTTTTGCACGCCGTCGACGACGATGACAACGACGCCTACGATCCATTGATCACAATAGCTAGATTTTTCTTCGAAAGAGACGAGCTAAAATTGGTGAACAATTGTAAAAGAAGAGCGGAAGAAAATTTACTTATTCGGGAGGATTTCAGTAACGTTTGAGCAAATCTTGTGGCAAATTGTAAAGGAAAAGAGGAGGCAAAAGTGTGTTTACGGATGGAGGTGGGCAGACGGACCGTCGGACAGATAGAGAGACGAAGTTCTTACATATGGACACTTGTTGGGTATTTCCTTTGTTTACAAATACCCAACAGTACCAACGGAATGCATATATTTTACAGTTATCTATTGTTCTCCGTATTCAACAAGTGGCCATATGTTCGCCCGGACAAACGGACAGACAGACGGACAGATAGACAACCTGGTTCCAGTATATTTCCCATACATTCGTTGAGGGGGCGTTGTTAAATGAAATGCTTTAATGTAAAATACCGTTGTTGAAGCTGAGAGGAGGACATATCTATTAACCTGAAAAGCGACCACCTCTTGCATTAAAAACGGTGTGATTTGGTCAATATACATTGTTTGGTGCTACTACAATGAGGTTTGTCTAAAATCAAATACTCATTTTCTATGACTTAATGAACTTTAGATTGTATTTAATTGGAATATCATAATTACTCGAATAAATCGGAAAGACAAACTTAGGAAAATAATGCAGATTCAGATCAAACTGACCCAGAAGGAGCAGTTGTAACATGGGATACACTTTTGCTATTATGTCAGTATAATAAGTTGTCAAACTAGTGTCAAACTGACTTATACAGCTTTGCAAACTCATGGAGAGGAGAGACTTCGTGTCGAAAATTCTTAGAGTAATGAGAATAATCTAGAGTTGACATTATTGTTAAGTGTAGGTAGTATACGTCATCAAATGTAAGGATTGGCGCATCAGCAAAAACAGTTCTATGAGAAATTGCTGATTGCAGATATGACAATGTATCCCATTTCAGTATTTGTCATTTTCATCCTTTCCGATTAAGAAGGAAATAGAATAGATAATATGCTGATGAAGGAAGCTTAAGTCTAGTTCAACCTGACAGATACATCCTGTGCCCAAATTGATCAGTTTCTCTAGGGCAAATAAATTACATACTGTTTGTCAGTATATTCGTAATTACATAGCATGCGCTAGAGTGGGCATCCAATTCCTTGTAACGGGTAACGTGTTGCTGGAAATGAAATGTCACGTTCTATAGCTGTGGTCAATAATTTACAACCATCATCGTGAAAGCAACGGAACTCTTCAGTTGTTTACTACATTGAAACAAAAAAATATTTATTTGATAAATGACCATTTCGAAAGGTATGTTTTACTTGCTAGAAATCCGATGAAAGTTCGTCAATGTATTTCCTACTTTTTTCTCCATACGCTTTGAAACGATTTGCAAATAGAGTAGATCCAGAGAAGACATGGCGGCTTCTGTAGGAGCCATCTGATCAAGGTCTGCTCTGTTTGCTTGTTTGCTTACGAAATATGTTTCTGATTCTACAGATTTGGTTGTGATAAATAATTCCATTGTTTATAGTGCCATTATAAAAATTCAGCTACTTAATATTCATACAATAATAGTTTCTTAATGAGTATTCATGGAATAAATGGTTACATAATACATATCAATGATGTTATTGACGACATAAAGAAACATCATAATAGATTGCTGCAATCTTGCAAAACCAAAGCAGTATTTCCTTTAGGGAATTCTCATTCAACAATTACCAGTCTGAGAGCAGGCCGTGCTACAACATAGTTTCCTTATCTTATTTATAAACCTTATCTGGAATCATATGTTTAACTATACTATTTCTGCTTTAAGATGCGTAAACAAATCTTGGTCCATGCTTATAAAACTTTTAGTTGAGTCTGAGTTCGTTCTCAAGTTTTTGATTGGTCAGATTTGAGCCAAAGCTCAAATCTGACCAATCAAAAGCTCGAGAACTCAAATCTGACCAATCAAAAGCTTGAGAACGAACTCAGACTCAACTAAAAAGCTTTATAAGCATGAACCCTTGTTTAGAGAGAAATATATATCGCCCTCATGGTGAACTGCCTGGCTGATTCATGTATAGTAGTCTTTTTCTGTGATAAGTGTACATCCATTTATATATAAGCGAATTGTATGACATTAACAATTTAATCTGAAATTTGCATTTTGCGATTATAGTTTATTTTATCTACTCACTAATTCAAGAGTCAAGACTTTATTAATTCGCAGTTAGTGGCAGTGAGCATTTTTCCATATTTCAAGACAAATAAATTTCAACAAGGATGGGTGATATTTATTTATTCACATGCAAGGACTCAAAACAATCAAGAAATATAACACATTTGCGTTGGAGTATTGTTCTTATTTCCCCATAAATAGAAAATGAAAGGCTTGCATGAAATGCCACACAACAAAAAACACTGCAGCCACAACCGATATATTGAAATGTTCTACACGTCACACAGCCATTAAAATGTCTGACTCAACGTAAACGTATCCTTCTGTCCGTGCTAGATTGTGATACATGTCAATATGCAGATAAGTTTCCACAGTTAAGTCGTTTCTTTTTTCATGGAGTGTTAACACTTTAGTATGCTGTTTTCATATTAAGACGACGGACTCATCCACGTGGCAATTATGTATGAAACAATAACCCTTTACTCCTTAAGCACGTATTTCTATGTATTTGCAAAGAGGGTAAAATTGAGTCATTGGTGTTTGAGTATGTTATGTGGATATTGTTATGTGAAATAAATATAAGCAAAACGAGACTAACTGACTGTAACAACAGCAGCGGCATTACTTGTCCTTTACAAGTACAAGTACGGTTGAACTTCGACATCTCGATCTTCAAGGAACTATCCAATTTAGTTTGAGATAACAGGAGATCGAGTAATCTAAACAATTTCTCGAGTGTAATACAGCTTTATACAGGGTCCATGCTTATAAAACTTTTAGTTGACTCTGAGAACGTTCTCAAGCTTTTGATTGGTCAGATTTGAGCCTTTGGCTCAAATCTGACCAATCAAAAGCTTGAGAACTCAAATCTGACCAATCAAAAGCTTGAGAACGAAACTCAGACTCAACTAAAAGCTTTATAAGCATGGACCCAGGTCTAAAGTCGAAGTTCAACTGTACTTGAAATACTCGCACACATTTCGACATTATGTTTGTTTCTTGTTTAATTTAAGAAAATTAGCATATGTGTTTGTGTATTTCGTGTCCGATGTAATTTTGAAACTGCATTGCAGATGGGGTGTAATTAGCAACTGTATCAGCTTCCAGAGTGCCTGAACCCTTTCAAAGATGAACTTTCGAATTGATTATTCCAACATTCAAGCAGGTGAAACTTATACCGAATGTTCAGCGATTATTTTTTATAAAAAATGTAACATAACAAAGAGTGCAGACCCTGATAAGTAGGTTCCTCAATGAGACCTCTCATCTGGGTATACATGTGCAATGTTGGCATAGGACATTTAGTGACTCGTTTCCCGCACTAAAGGGTTAAAGTTACATTCTGCATATCAAGCATAGGGAACAAAAACATTCACGCGAGAGTCTGATACACATGTTGTATTGGAAGCAAATGGCAAATTGAAAAATGTGATATTTCAGCAGAAAAGGCTTTAAGATGAAACTCTTTGTTATATCTCCCTCTGGGATTCTGGAAAATGCAATCTCCTGCAATGCTACACACGTTTACAAAATCAGCAGATGTTGTATATCTTTCTCATCAATGTAATATTTCACTGTCCATTGGGGAGTAAAGCTATTTCATAACGACGTTTAGCACTGCGAACAGTTTGTTGCCAACAATAAACACCTTCTAGATAAATTCTTCAACCCTTTACTCCATGAATATTCATGTAAGAAATAATGACATCATGAATGTTTATTAGGTTTTATTTTATAATAACGCTGCAGTTTTATAGTTTTGGTCATGGCAGAAACTATAGTATCACATCAATACTACAGTAAAACCCATCTAAACCGGACGTTCAATTTAGTACAAATATCTGTCTTGGAGACAGTTGGCAGCTTAATGCAGGATGAAGGTCAAGTAGAATGTTACCCGGCATTAATCATCCACCTGCCTAAAAGTATCTAAATTCTTCTCAATTAACATCCCGGTTTAGAGTGGTTTTACTGTATATCATAAGCAGACAGAACAGACCCTGGGCAGACGGTTTCTACAGTATCCGTCTTGTATGACAACTGTACAACTTATGCGACAACCGTGACATGGGCACTAAACAAAATGGAGACAGAATTAAACTAGCCCTGCGTTCTGTTAACAGTAGCCGTTATGCAGCTGTTTGCGCACTTTAAGGTCGAAATGTTGCAATAATTGCAACACGTCTGTCTTACACAGTTGCATAAAACCGTAACAGTTACACTGTTAGCTCAACACGGCCCTGATCTCTGCCAATGACAGAGGATGGTTTCTGTTTAATTTTCCAAAATGAACACGAATGTTGTATGTCACCTAATATATTGGTGTATTTTAGTGCTGTGGCACGAGGTATATGAACGTTTAATTGACGACGTAAAATAGTATTATCAACAAGCTGTGACTGGGACAAATACTTAATTAATAAATAGTAAATAAAGATACAGATACAGATATTTATGCTGACACAAGTTTAGTAACGCAGTATGCTTGGTGTCCGATAAACATCAGTAGCACATGTGACAAAACATCGCAAACGCTTTCATAAACCTGAAACCTACTTTACAGTATATTTCTGCTCACTATGTCCGTACGATCGTAACTGGCCATTCCGAATTGCCCCATAAATAGAGGTTCGGTTTCGGAGTGGGGGTTTGATTACTGGTCATGTTTACATGCTATCTAGACCTTTAGCTACAGTAAAACCTCTCTATAACGGCCACTAAATTACATCAAATATTTTGTTTGAAAGGCAGGCGACTGCTTAAAGCAAGGTGAAAGTAAAACAGACTATAGCAGCGTTCTGCTTTTCTTTCACCATGTTTTAAGCGGCCACCTGTCCTAAATACCAACTAATAAACACAATTAAGTGGCCGTTATAGAGAGGTTTTACTGTATCATACGCCGTCGCTTTCCAACTATCACATTAGTTTTAGGATAATTCAAAGCCATGCACATCATCCTGTCCTTGGCCCATTTAGCACTGAAAACCGTAAGAATTTATATACCGAGTTGACAGCGCTAGAAACTTTGAAAGCACACACTCGATTAAATTGTGTCTGCTAATATGCGTCAAATCATCTTATATGTTTTGTTTGCGTGTTTAACATATCACTTATAACCGTGCGACTGTGCATTTAAATAAACAGCGTAGAATGACACGCGTCGATTAGTTTCTAAAATTGGTATTACAGTAAAACCTCTCTATAACGGTCACTAAATTATGTTAAATAGTTGATATTTACGGCAGGTGTCTGCTTAAAGCAAGATGAAAGTAAAACAGATTGCTCCTATAGTAGCGCTCTGTATTACTTTAACCTTACTTTAAGCAGCCATCTGCCTCTAGAACAAAATACTTTATGTAATTTAGTGGCCGTTATAGAGAGGTTTTACTGTAGATGTCTTTCAGCCTCGCCTACTTTAACAGTCTCCGATTTGGACATCAATGCAAACTGTCACGTAAAGGGGATTTGTAAAAGACAATAAACTGTTTGTTGACAAGATAAACGGAATACCAGGTCAATGCCATATATGGAAACATTTATCTGAGTCGTCTTCGGAAAAAGATGAATTCATCCGATGCGTTTTTAAACGACTCGATAACTATATACAGTAGAACTTGGTTTTATGCGGCCACTAAAAAGAAACCTAAATCTGGATTTCTAAAGCAGGTGGTAGCTTAATGCAGGGCAAAAGTGATACAGAAAGCTCCTAAATGAGTTTTCTGTATCACTTTTACCTTGTATTAAGCAAGCACCATCTACAGTAAAACCTCTCTATAACGGACACTTAATTACATTAAATATTTTGTGTTAAAGGCAGGTGGCTGCTTAAAGCAAGATGAAAGTAAAACAGAACGCTCCTATAGGAGCGTTCTGTTTTACTTACACCTTGCTTTAAGCAGCCACTTGCCCTAAATACCAACCAATTTACATATTTTATTGTCCGTTATAGAGAGGTTTTACTGTATTTAAGACTCTCGTGCCCAATAAATAAGTGGCATGCTACAGACAGGTACTCCAGCAGATATGGTATGTATGGTGTATTGAGAGACGATGCTATCGGTCTAAAGCAAATTATTAAAACTCATATTTACAAATACTCTGAACGTGATTCCGAACGGAGAATGTGGCACGACTAACCTGTTTCAACATAGAATAGGGTTAACACCATGACACTTACTGTCAGTTTGCCAAAGTGAAGAATGTTTGTCAAAAGAAAAAATGGCACAATTTTGGGAGGTCCTTCTATTGTGGCCTCGCTGGCTGTAATATTCGGTGCAATGTCTCCGGATTATGCAGTGATGCCTGAAAACATCACAAGGGCTTTCATAAACATAGAAACTACTACAGTAAGTTTCTACTTACGATACCCGTACGATCGAAACTGACCTATCCGGATATCCCCCACCCACCCCCTTAACCGTTATTTTTATTATTATTATTATTATTATTATTATTATACCACATTTATATAGCGCTCTTTTCATACAGGATATGTGCGCTCAAATGCGCTTCAAAAAGATACATTTCATATACAATAATGCGTAAATTATAGACCATTTAAAATAAAATGTTCTGAGGAGGAAACGAAGAAACTACCTCTGACAAGTGTAGCAAACGACAACTGCTGTTGACTACACATACTTACAGTGTGCCTATTCATGTTATAATAGCTCATGGACTCCGGATTGTTTGACCATGGCTGAAACTGTATAATTATATCTATACTATATCATTAGCAAACAGAGCAAACCCTGATAATACGACTCCTATAGGCTTATAGGCGAAGAAAGGTGTAATGATGGAGTTAATTCTTTTCTAGTCACTTGAACTTTTATCCCGCTATTGTTACTCTTATCCGGCTACACAAAAAGATGTGTACTCAAATCTTACCGTGTGTAATTTTACTGAATTCCAATCCGTTCCAGCTTTTGAGAAACTATTAACTGAGTGTTAAATAGCTTTGGTCCTGATGAGACGACGAGTTGCAAATGCCAGGAAGGTAGCGCTTTGTGGGATGATGGTTAAGAGCATGTCAGCCTTATTGATTGTAATTGTAAATAGTTAATTGTGTTAATTACACTTTCTGTCTAGTCTGGTATTTTCGAAGGCTTTTATCGGCTCCTTATTTTACAGTTGATATAAGCGCCTTTATGAACACGCTAACACAGCCAATGACAACTACTCTCTGAGAGGTTCTTAGTAAGTAATTACAGTTCCTGGTTGCATCTCAATTTCCTTCTTTCAAATGACTATGGCGAACTATATCAGTCCTTTACCTGATGAGTATTTACGCATGAAATAAAGATATGAATATTTATTAGCTGATTGATTTATACTGGCATTTAACCCATTCCCTCATATTGACGACTTTTGACGACTCTGTAAAAGTCACTTTTTGAAACCATTGTGATAAATAGAGCATTTGCTCCTATAGGAGCAAATGCTCTATTTATCACAATGGTTTCAAACTACAAAATTCTAAACAATTCAGTTTTTCTAGTTAATGCTCCTTTTCGGTAGATTTATTCAAAGAGGTTGTATCTAAAATAGCCTATGAGGTAATGGGTTAAACACAGGAATGTCTAACCATAGCATGAATTGTAGAATCAGAACGTTATTATTTCATAAACAAACAACTGTAGGGATCCTGGTCAGACGGCTGCAACAGGAGTTGATTTGGGTCGATTCTGTTTGCAAAGGCGAAAAAGGTAGTTGTGTGTGTGGTAAAGTGATGATGGAGTTACGGATACTGAAACATTTGTTATTGCTCAACTGCCGTTTACAAGTGATAAATTTAGAATCTAAAACAAATTAAATGGAACGTCAAATTCTTACACCTCTGTAATGCTTTTGTAGTCATGTGTATGCACTCGAGGTTATGAAATGTAAGCAAACATATTATGCCTAACATGGCCGATGTCTCGTTTATTACCCTATAAAGTATTTGCACTGCTCAGATAGGAATACCGAATATTTAATGAATACACATATATGTCCTATATAAGACGTATGGTTGCTTAACCCTTTCCCTCATATAAACGCGTTTTCACGCAATTGCAAGCAGAGCAGATCCAGATCAGACGGCTCCTTTAGGAGCCGTCTGATCAGGGTCTGCTCTGTTTGCTCATATAATTTGATATATATGTTTCTTTAGTTTCTAAAATGGCTATATTGTTCCATCTACCATACTTCGCTATAACTATTTTGTTCATGAATATTCAGTAGGTATTGAAATTTGGAATAAACATGAACAGGGAAAGGGTTAATACAGGATGGAAGTTATGCAAAGCGTTACTGTAGGAGCTTTCGGCATAGCATCTGTCCTGCATTTAGCACATTTCCTCCTAGACTATTTTAGACCAAACTATTTGAAAAGATCTATCGAAAAGGAGCATTTACTAGAGAAAATGTAAATTTTAGAATTGTGGAGTTTTAAACCATTGTGATAAATATAATATTTGCTCCTATGGAGAAGAGGATAGATTAAATATCACTTGCTTGTTAGACCCAATACCAAATGTTAACAGATATCCACTAGACAGGACATTGTGCGTACAACATGCGATATTGAAAGCTCTATTTTGCAAATACAGTAGACTAAGAAACCTACTTATGGGTCTGAAAGGCAGGCGGTAGCTTAATGTAGGTCAAAAGTAATGCTCTTTTTATCACAATGGTTTCAAAACTACACAATTCTAAAATTCTCCTTTTCTATAGTTATTGCCCCCTTATTCAAAGAGGTTAGGTCTTAAACTAGTCTAGGAGGGAATGAATTAACTCACTTCGGATACGTTCAAGCTTTTCAAAAACTACCGACTTGTTTCCAAACAGTTCTGATCCTGAGTTGGTTCAAATACCAGTCTAAACTCTATGTATGACATTGTGATGACCTCTGCTAACAGGTTGGATACAGACGAGACGCCTAGTACTTTGGTGTGTCAACACGATCGAAACTATTTAAAACACTGCCTCTGATTTTGAATAGAAATAGACCGAATAAAAGAATCATATGAAAGTATTTGCAGACGACAAATGCTCAGAGTGGAAAAGGATAATGTCATTTGGAACCCTCCGATATTGTTTAAATGAGATTCACTTTTATTGAACAAATTTACTTCGTTTCTGTTCATACATGCGTGTAAACCTGAAAAAGAAAACAGATCATTGCCATCAAAGAGCCATTTATACCTAACAATATAGAAAACAGACCATTGCCATGAAAGAGCCATTTATACCTAACAATATAGAAAACAGATCATTGCCATGAAAGAGCCATTTATACCTAACAATATAGAAAACAGATCATTGCCATGAAAGAGCCATTTATACCTAACAATATAGAAAACAGACCATTGCCATGAAAGAGCCATTTATACCTAACAATATAGAAAACAGATCATTGCCATGAAAGAGCCATTTATACCTAACAATATAGAAAACAGACCATTGACATGAAAGAGCCATTGAAACCTAACAATATAGAAAACAGACCATTGACATGAAAGAGCCATTGAAACCTAACAATATAGAAAACAGACCATTGCCATGAAAGAGCCATTTATACCTAACAATATAGAAAACAGACCATTGCCATGAAAGAGCCATTGAAACCTAACAATACATGAAACATATCATTGTCATGGGAGAACCATTGATACCTAACAATATATATTCTTACTCCGCACTAAATATAATGTTTATTTAAGTTTGGGTCTGGTGCATGTTTGACTACCTCCTAACCGACCAAGCATTTTATAAATCGAATGTCAACCTGTTTGGATCCTGATGAGATGCCGAGTCACCCGGCGTCTCATCTGGACCCAAGCCATTTGTATAGTCAGGTCGCAGTAAATTGAATAAGGTTTAACCCTTTACTCCCCAAATACGCCTTTCTACACCTTTGCTAACAGAGTAGACCAAGATCAGACGACTCCTATAGGAGCTGTATGATCAGGGGACTCCTGTTCGCTTATGGAATAATACAGACCTGATTTTACACTTGCCGCCATGGTACTCAAAGTTTTCTGTGTCCATTAGCCATTATAAAATATCCTAATTATTATTCAAGATGTCATTATTTCTTACATGAGTATTCATGGAGTAAAAGGTTAACATTTGCACTTATTTGTCATTATAGTAAGATTTACAGGTCAGATGGTAAAATAATGATACAAGCGGAATAAAGTTACAATAACACAAGTGCATGATGGCATATTCAACACAATGGTCCAAACAGTTTGGATCCTGATGAGACGCCTAAGGTTATGCACATGTTATCACATATTCGACTGCAGCAAGCTAAGTCTTATTTGGTATTGACATCTTATATAAATACAGTAAAAAAAACTCTAAACCGGAATTCTAATAGAGAAGAATGACTACACTTTTAGGCAGGTGGCTGTTTAAAGCAAAGTAAAGGTCATGCAGAAAACTCCAAGAGGAGCAGTATGATAAGGTTTATTAACCAGTAACATGTATCAATGTTTATTCAGAAAAAAAGGTTCAAGTTTGCTTGAGGATTTTGAATTACGAGCCGTGCAAACCCTGACCAGAAACCTCTTTTAGGAGTCTCTGAGTTTGTTCTACTGTTCTACTATATGTATATGAACATTTCAATACTCTTTATTCCGTAATTTCTCAATTCTCAGTCAGATGAAATTCAAAACATTCGGCGTGAATCAAGTTTGATCGTTCATTATATGTTAAATGAAAAAGTAGTAAAGTCAAGCAGGAAAAGCCACACACAAAACGCAATCATCACCAAAATACCTACAGAAAGCATAGCAATTTATACTCATACACACACATACAGTAGAAAGTCACATACAAGACGTAATCACCACCAACACATCAATAGACAGCATGTCACACACACACACACACAACAAAACACATGCAAACACACGAGAAGAACACAGAAAACACCAACAGATACGCGAGCACCAGAGACAAACATGAACAAAACACAAGCACAAAGACACAAGACAAACAAAAGTAAGGGTGACAAAGAGAGAACCGCCTTGGCACGGTCAGTAGCAAAATCACCACTGGGGGTTTAAACCGGTTTACGGACGTCCTAACCTAACACTTATCTCAAAGTCACCCTTGCTAAACAAACATTGTAAATAAAGGTATCCCCGCCGGATTTCCCTACAACATAGAAGACAGTAATCACATTACAAAATGTAAAACATAGCATAACAACTGTGAAAGTCCGTCAAATATGTACTCAATGACTTTGCTGAATACAGAGCACCTGCAGTGAAGCCGTTAAGGGCACGACAGAGCAAAGGCTATGCATGTGTCTGGTAAGCTCATCCCATTTCTGGGTTTAAGAGTATACCATCATAGAGTACTACCCTCGGCCTGTCATCGTGCAAGCAAAGAGGAAAGCGTAGCGACCGACTGTAAAGGTGTCGATAACCAAACATGCAGTGTGTTGCAATATAATAGGGTCATAACCTTTCTTACTAAACGTTTTAATGCGTTTAATAAAAAATCGTGAAAATGGATATGACCACGACTTTTCCTAAGTTTGTAGATAACATCACCATAGAAATCTGTTGTTTACTTAACCCTTTACTGTAGAATCGGATCTATATTATTCCATAAGCAAACAGAGCAGACTCTGGGTCTACTCTGTTTGTTTATGCTATTCGCGTCTTTGCAAACATAGGCGACCCCCTAATCCTGTAGGAATCGTCTAATCAAAGTCTAATGTATTTCCTAATATAATATAATATGTGTACATATGTCATTATAAAACGTCCGCTTATAAATATCCGGGATGACATGATTTCGCAACAGGAAAAATGGTTAAACTAGAAAGAAATTGGTGCTTAAAACTGTGCTAGGGGCGTAAGTAGTGTTGCGCTTTTGGTTGCTACTCATGGACAGACTCGGTGAAACGGAGTTTGCAATTTTCTCTTTTTGCATTGCTACTTTTGCTTTCGAAGGATCTCCCACTTTCAGGATATTCTTAAGTCCTCGGGGAAAATCCATTGCGATCGTTTAAACCACTTACTAGTTATTAACGAAATTTCACGCATGACTGTAATTAATCATTGGAAATGATATAACCGTAACAGTAATTTACTGTACCCAGGACCCGTAACAGATGTCATGTCTAATCGGGCGCTATACATTTTGTTTATGGTAAACCCTCTGAACCGGACATTCAAGTTAGTATAAATATCGGTCTTGGAGACTGGTGGCAGCTTAATGCAGGATGAAAGTCATACAGAAAGCTCCTATGCATTTAGCAGCCACCAGCCTTAATTAAGCGTCTTACTTCGAATTCTTATCTATTATAATTCCGGTTTAGAGGGGTTTTACTGTAGTAGGAAAAATTCAATGTAGTTACAACTATACACGTTGATCTAATACCAAAATGGTTGGATGGACAATTGAATGAATAGTGACACTAACTAGAGCATACAGAATCCCCGACGAAAGATAAAATAATGCCACAAGGGAGTTTAACTCTTGACTTTATAAATACGTTTGTTAACACCTTCACAAACAGAGAACAGCCATATCAGACGGTCCCGTCCTGGTCGGCTCTGTTTGATTAATACGTAATATATATCTCAGTCTACAGTTTCGTGCACTGCCAAAACATCCTGATAACATATACAATTTTACTTACATGAGTATCCATCAGATAAGATGTTAAATATACTGTCAAACTGATTGCATATCAGCTGTTTGGCAAATATTTAAATAAAACACGGGCTATTGCTACCATTTACCTTATTTACAGTGACTTTTCTTCCTGTTCACTTACTGAAAGTACATTACTGTAGAACGTGTAATGCAGGTCAAAAGTAATACAGAAAACTCCTACAGGAGCTATCTGTACTACTTTTTCCCTCCATTAAGTAACCACTTGTTTTTAAGACTCCTATGAACAATAAATAAATGGCCGATTAAGAGAGATTCTACTGTATTTAAATGAAAACTTATTGTTCTAGGCGATGTGCCATTGTATGTAAGACATATACATCTAACAAAATTTAATACTTCTAAATTAAATATTTCAAATTAGATTTAAACTGGTGAAACCGATCAATTGCGGGTTTGAAATCAATTTAAAACTGTGAAACAATATAATCTACCATGTCATTCACGTTCTAGCTTCTACGATCTGATGAACCCGTGCCATACATCTTTCTAAACGACTATGTACAGCAACATTTATAGTTGTCCAGGTCATTTTATGAGAAGTTAATTAATCAGCGATATGTTTATTGTAAACACATTGACTTCACAAGTTCCAAACAAAGATAGCACACTGGAACAAGATTCTGCGCCATTCATTCCTTTTTTCTATCAATTATGACAACAGTTATATTTCAAATGTATTGTTTCTAGCTTGTTGGGTTTGTAGATATCTTACAGAAACCAATTACTCTTTTGATCGCGTTGATGAATGTCGTAAACAACAGACCGTCGACAGAGTGAATTGACATTTCATTTCCCACCTTACGGCACCTGCTACAGGTGATTGAAACACACTCTGAATTATGCCTTGTAATCACCGATATAGTAATTTATGATATGCAATTAGCATGGTCTAGAGGAACAGATCAGTCATACACTGAATACATTTGTTACACTGAATGACTTATCCCATATTACATATATTGTTCCAAACTGAAAGTACTTCGTTAATACGATACACATTAGCCTATAATCTATATTAACATCTAATGAAATGCGCCTATAGTATTTTGAATATCACCCTATGTATTTATAGCTTCGAAACAGTTCGATATTCATATGACTAAAGGCAAATGGTCAAGTATTACTCGTCCATGATATGGGTCCATACTGACTGTATTAACCCACTACCTCATATTTACGCCTTTTGACGCCTCTGCAAACGTCACCTGTTGAAACCATTGTGATAAATAGAGCATTTGCTCCTACATGTACAAGAGCAAATGCTCTATTTATCACAATTGTTTCAAACTACTAATTCTAAAAATGCCATTTTCTCTTGTTAATGCTCCTTTTCGGCAGATTTATTCAAAGAGATTTATCTAAAAATAGCCTACGGAGGAACGGGTTAATACCTACAGTAGAACATATCCTAAGCTGTCATTCATTTATTGAATATAATAGTCTTTAAAAGCAGGTGGTTGCTTAATACAGGACAACAATAATGCAGAAAACTCCTATAGGAGCGTTCTGTATTACTCTGACCTGCATTAAGCTATTACCTGTCTTACAGGCCCATAATTAGACGTAGTTTTGATGGTCGCTTAAGACAGGTTCTATCATACTTTATATACTTGTTGGACCATTCGTTACTCATAGCTCCAACTGACAAATGGAGAGAGCTACTTGGCCCGGAATTACTCATATAAGCTTTGAATCGACAATGATTTAGGTACACGGTGTCTTTAATGTCGATCATAAGATTAGTTATGATTTCGGCTTTCATATACAGTTGAACTTCGATATCTCGAACTCGGATAACTCGAACTTCGGGATAACTCGAACTAAAAGTTCAGTCGTTCAAAAATCTCACAGTACAGAATTGCAATAAAATGTATCACTACGCATTTCTAGAAACACATTTTACTGCTAAATGCAGGTCTACAGTAATGCTGAAAGTTCCTACAGGAGCTTTCAGCATTACTGTAGACCTGCATTTAACTGTGAACTTGAGAAATTGTCCATATTAGAAATCGAATAACTCGAACTTCTGTTATGTCGAACTAATTTTTCTCACATACCTTCTCTTATCCCCGAGTTAGAATAACGGGTTAAGATTTCCTTATCTGTAACACGTGTAAGGTCACTTTAGAACATATATGACGTCATACATCATATATATGACGTCAAACCATAGAATCCGACGTTTACATGTCATTTAAATGGCGAAAATGCACTTTTTTGATATGTGAGAAAAAGAATCTGATGCTCGTTGTCTTTTAAGATCACATGTTCCTAAACTCACCAAGAAAATGTTATTAAGCTCGCCAAGGCTCGCTTAATGACATTTTCTAAGGCTCGTTTAGGAACATGTGATCTTAAAAAACAACTCGCAACAGATCCTCTATATATAGTCCCTTGAAGTTCGAGATATCGATGTTCAACTGTATATGACTGTAAAGGATCATGGATCACGGATAGAAACTTCAAATCTTCGAGTATATGGATGTACGGTGTTTTATATATCACCACTGTGCACTGTCAGCATGTTTTGACAGTGTTATTCGTATAGCTTTTGAACAGACTATAATATTGTCCTACATTTTCTTTAAATACTTTTTCAGTGAGCGTTAAGCTAGTTTTGATCAATTTCAAATTTGAACATCGATCTATGAACAGTTGAGAATAGCGAAACTGACTGAATTTGTTTATATCAACTCAGAACAAGTGTTGCCCTACATCATATTGTTAGGGTGTCAACATTTTCTTCTTCGTTTGACGAATTGGGAATGAATTACTTGGACTTAGAAACCCACATGTCGATGAAACAGTATATTATTATACCACATTTATATAGGGCTCTTTTCACACAGGCTATGTGCGTTCAATTTTTTTTATTTACGTTAACGTGTGTTCTGTTCTGCTCTGTTAAAAACTGTTTAAACCCCTTTCCCCATAAATTCGCCATTTAACGGCTTTGCAAACAGAGTAGATCCAGATCAGACGACCCCTACTGGAACCGTCTAATCAGTGTCTGCTTTGTTTGATGATGTAATAATATAGACCCGATTCTACAGCTTCTCTACTTGCAGGTACATGTGCTATCATAACATATCATCTACTAAATATGCATGGTGTCATTAGTTGTTAAATGAACATTCATGGGGTAAAGATTTAAAGTGCGTTTTGATGCTCCGATTTTCTTTCTGTATAATTTTGTTCCATATCAAAGTGTAAAAAAAACTCAGGAAATGATCAGAATATCGCTTGTAATATGACAGCCTATATACAATTAATGAATACATACTTTTCTAGAATATAATATCCTGTAATTGAAATAGGCACAACTGAATAGTTTTATTATTTTCAAATTTGCAGTTCGCGCGCTGCAAATGTCAAATCGAGCAAAACATGTACCAGATATATAGAATGGATCATAATATACAAATCTATGATTGCTTTATAAGAAATAATTGGTTGACATTTTGTAACGAAACTATACAAACTACATATGAATTACCCTCTGAATAGGTTCATCAGGATCGAAAAGTTAATTCTTTTGAGTAGGTTTCTTCGTTTCATATCCAAAATTTTGTTTACTTTGTGATAGTTACAACCGTCGGCGATTAGATGTAAAAATCATTCGAAATCAAATCTCTCCGCCCTGTGGCAATGATTTTGATAAATTCTGTGTAAGGTGAGCTTAAGAAACAAAGAATAAAACTTGCCCTGTGGCAAATTAACGACAGCATATTAATCAAAAGCTTTGCGCGGTTGTAAATTTCCCGTCAGCCTTCTCTTTAATAATTTATCGTGAAAACTCGAGAAACTAATATACCTTCACTGTGCGCAAAATAGATAAATCTTGAAATGGGAAACACGGTGTTAAGGGAATATAGAGAGATAAACACATTGAACCAATATCGAACACAATAGAATGACAATATCTCTACCTCAATCCTTCAGCCTTTCCCTGTTCTATATTCATTCCAAATTTCAATACCTACTGAATATTCATGGACAATATAGTCATAATGAAATACGGAAGGTGGAACATTGTAACCATTTTAGAAACTAAAGAAACAGATCTAGCATTAGCAAACAGATCAGACCCTGGTCAGACAGTTCCTATAGGAGCCGTCTGACCAGACTCTACACTGTTTACAAATGCGTGAAAATGCGTTCATTTGAAGGAGATGGTTAACATCTATGTACGAGCAGACTGGCAGTGGCAAATAGCATGGGTCCAGATGAGACGATGATATGTTCTCAAAAGCTTGCTCGAATTGGAAGTAAGAAACAAGTTGACAACATATGTGTTTTAGCAAACACCATTTTTAACAGCGGGATAGGAGCTGATAATTAGACGAAGTAGAGAAATCAAAACTGAGACATGCCACGAGAAAATCTGTTTTCGTGGATTTACAAAATAGTGTAGAAGCCGATCAGCAGCCGCGTGGAGACACATACATGTATCTAGGTATATACTGTTTTTCTACGACAGTCGGTCCATGCTGCCTGCATGATGAATTAATTTATACTACTGTCTGCACTGAACACTAACCCCATCTTTAGAAAGATTTGAAACCGAAACACCTTTTGTGTCATGGTGGAATATTTAGACGCACGCTCCAAATGTTTATTTACTCATACTTCTGAAATCATATAAAAACATTTTTCTTCTTGACGCAAAAATTAATATTGAAAGAAACTGGTACAGAATTACTGTAGGCAATGCCTACTATAACGATAGTATAAGGGGGTATATAAGAGCAGGTATTTTATTAATGCAGAGAAGCTTTCTGTATGACGTTCGGTCTGCGTTAAGCTACCGCTTGGCTTTAATACTTATTTCGGATGGTTGCTGTAGACAGGTTACTGTATTAGCGAATCAGGGTCCATGCTTATAAAGCTTTTAGTGGAGTCGGAGTTTTGTTCTCAAGCTTTTGATTGGTTAGATTTGAGTTCTCAAGCTTTTGATTGGTCAGATTTGAGCCTTTGGCTCAAATCTGACCAATCAAAAACTTGAGAACGATCTCAGACTCAACTAAAAGTTTTATAAGCATGGACCCAGAACTGCTATATACGTACTACTTCCAGCTGTATGGAAATCGGTTAATGTAAAAATATATATATATTTTAGTTCTTGGTGCATTTCTCAAACTAATAAATGTTTTCGAGTTTGGAGTTTGTTTGTTTTACACTCCATTAACGAGTTAGTCTAAATGTCCCTTTCCAACGCTACTGTAGGAGACATCTGACCCGGGTCTGCTCTGTTTGCTTTTGAAATAATATAGTTCTGATTCTAAAGTTTCTGCCTTGGCCAAATTGTCCTTTCAACATTGGGCATTATAACATTTCAGGTAATGGATATTTACGAATTCATGAATTATTGTACACATATTCACGAAGTACACGGTAATACATTTTATACCATTGCATGTAGGTGGCACCGTAATAATATCTGAAGCAGCTTTACTAACTAACTAAATGTAATAACGAAGTGTAATGCCTACTACAGACCGGGAAGTATCCTATTAGTGTACGTTAAGAAACTAAGTAAACGTTTACAACTGATTGTTACGTAGATGTACTAACGAATGTGTAAGTACACACCGAGAAGCGTTATTTGAATATATTAATTATGTAGCTGTAATAATTAGCAGAAATGGGTCTTGGAGCAAATCCATGCGATAGCTAGATAAGCAACTTCGACTCCTTATGATATAATACCTGATTCTACAGTGTATGCCATGGTCAAAGATTATTGTGTCCACGTGTCATAAGATATTCAGCTAATCAATATTCACTATGTTATTATGTATAAAAGGAAAATTCATGGAGTAAATGATTAAATCGTTAAAAATGTTTTTATTTGAAATGTCTGGGATGTTTGATTTATAAGATTATTCCTATATCCAATTTATGGACATCGTACAATTTTATCACTTGCCCAATGCTTAGATTGCATACTGTTTTTGTCCCTACTTAACTGGATTCAATACTCTACTCTACATAAGTATTGTCATTAATACTAACATCGATATGCTATGATGGACGTAAAACTATATAAATTGTGAATGTATGTTCACTGTTGTCTCATGGAAAAGACGTTTACGCGTGTACAATGCTAAGGTTTCCTACTGCATTGTCCCTACTTATTATAACTGGATTCTATACCTAGTAAGTTAAACCTTATTAAATACATAAAATATAAACTCTAACAATACTCTTGAAATATTTAGATGCTTATCTTTGGACCTAGGAAACATTTCACAAAATATATCGTTCTATATATTAAGTTTGTATTTATTTGAATTGCTCTATTATATGTATTTTCCCGTTGCTTATCAGTACAACTTTACTTGCTGATACAATAAGTAAGCTTCTATATCCCCTGCTGACACGCTACCTGCTATATGTGATTGAAAAACCACTTCAGCCTATGACACGTTATTACCGATACACTGGCTTGCAATATGTAATTTACTTGACCTAGAGCAAACAGATCAATTGTACACAAGATGCGACTGTCACGCTGAACTAGACCTAAGCTTCCGTCTAATACGGTTTATCCAATTAAACCTAATTACCCTAAGTATTCCGAAAGCCGAACATAAGGAACAGTTTGGTCAGAATCTACTCTACTTGCCTCTAGCAGTTAGCAAACCGACACCAAAATTAATTAGACAGCTTTACATATAGGTGGAGAGGAGAGCTTGGCTGTCAAAATGTTAAAATCTGTCGAAATATTGACAATGAGCAGAGTAGTTTGTAATATTCAACTAGGTTAAGTGGATAAAAACACCAAACCGACCCATATCCCATTCTTATCAGATGCTAGATGCTTTCATGTCCAATACATTAAACACGCAACAAGCTTTTTCCTAGCTACAGTAAACCTTCTCTATAGCGACCTCTGAATGAATACACAAGTAATAAGGAGTAATGAAGAAAGCTCCAATGGAAGCTTTCTGCACAACTTATGCCATGTATTATGCTACCACCTGCCTTTAAGAGTCAGAATTAGACTTCTTTAGTGTTGGTCGCTTTAATGGCGTTAACGGCAATTATTAATAACAACGATATGCTATAATGGACGTATACCTGCATTAAATCATATAAATTGTGAATGTGTCTATCTATGTTCATGCTTGTTTCATGGAAAGGCATCTACGCGTTAACTCTTTCACACTTACACACTTTCGAAGTCACCGTAGTCATTGTTATGGAGATCCAATTAATATCCACAATGTTCCAAAATCGGAGATTGGCCTAACGTGCCCGCTGGTTTCCGAGTAATTGACGAACATTCTGAAAGTGGGATATACTTCCAAAGCAAAAGTAGCAATGCGAAAAGATTTCAGACTCGGTTTTGACTAACTACTTTTTCATTTATTGAGTCTGTTCATGAGTAGTGCAACATTTCTGTCTCCTAAATTGTCGGCGGTTTTCTAAGGATTTATGAGTATTCAGATATCGTTTTGATACTGATTGATTTATATGAAAACATCGGACAGAATATAATTTTAATGGTTCACATGTATAAACTCACAACCTATGAAATGTATATAATTTCATAAGAACTGAGAAGAACTAAACGTCAATATACATGTCATTGCTTCTCCTATATGAAAACGGATTATGATTACAAGTTTTTATCAATTCAGTTTTATGCGATATCTGACTTATGTTTAACCCTTTCCTTCATATAAACGCCTTTTCAAGCATCTGCAAACAGAGTAGACTCCGATCAGACGGCTCTTTTATGAGCCGTCTAATCGGGGTCTGCTCTGTTTGCTGCTGGAAATTGATAGATATGTTTCTTTTACTATCTAAACTTGCTACAATGTTCCACCTTCAATATTTCATTATAACTAGTCTGTCTATGAATATTCAGTAGGTACATGTACTGACATTTGGACTGAATATAGAACAGGGAAAGGGTCAAACCCGAGATAAACAGTCAGTGTATACATATGGCTTGGGTTTCTTGTATAACACCCGGATATGACCCTAGTGTAACAACTTCTCTAACGACTGAATAGAGATGAGTTTGAATATTTAAATCCAAATTTGTCTGGCAGGTAATTTGCAACAAAACGATAACCAATATTGCATGCCTGATATAATCTATACTTCACCATTCTTCAAACACACGCCTTTATTAGTTGATTGAGGGATATTTGTATCTTATACACAGTAAATGAGCACCCCTCTAGTGTAACCACGAAACAAGTTGTCTTATTCTAGCTCGTAGAGGTAGGGATTGCTAAATGCAGGATGAAAGTTATGCAGGAAGCTCCAACAGATGTTACTTTCGTCATGCACTAAAGTACCACCTTCCCATAGTTACACACATGTTCATTCATTAACCCATTCCCTCCTAATGATTTATTTTGACATCTATGTGAAATTCATACTTTGAAACAATTGTGATAAATAGAGCAATTGTCCCATATGAGAAAATACTCTATTTATCACAATGGTTTCAAAACTACACAAATCTAAACTTGTTCTTTTATGTAGCAAATACTCCTTTTCGGTAGTTTTATTAAAATTGGTTCGGCCTAAAAATAGTCTAGGAGGGAATGAGTTAAGTGGTTGAAGTTGTTCGATTCTAATGTAATTAATATTCTAAAGAAATAAAAATAAACATTTGCCAACCGTTTGACTCTGTGTCTCATCAGGATGCAATCTGTTTGACATTCAGCAAGTAATGTCTCGAAAGCTTCAAAGAATCGAAGTAGGTAAAAGTTACTCTAGACCAAAGTTTAAGCATGCATAAAATGGAACCCTTTACTTCATAAATATTCAGGAAAGAAATAATGACATCATGAATATTTATTAACTGAATATTTATAACGGCACTATGGGCAAAAGAAAATGGCATGGCAGAAACTGTAGAATCCGATCTATATTATATCATAAGCAAACAGAGCAGACCATGATCAGAGGTTCCTATAAGAGCCGTCTGATCTGGGTCTACTCTGTTTGCAAAGGCGTAGAAAGGCGTATTTATGGAGTAAAGGTTCAACTCTTACCTCGCTAAGTAAAGGTGTCGGCTCAGATTTGCTCAATGGTCAATTTTGACTTCTTTTCAAACGTTCACGCTTTTATTAAACTATTGAGCGAGTGTCAAACAGCGTTTGTCCTGATGAGATGAAGCCAGCGAGGTCGTGCTTAGCAATCAACGGGTTAATTGAGAGTTTAGTACATATTTTTAAAGCGGGACAAGTCGTCTCAGTCAGGGAAAGATTTAGACCAATGGTAAAATAAGTGACAAAGTCCAACCAAATTACACCGAAGTATTCGGACACACATTTTATTTCCCCTCTTTACCGACCTGTGAGGCTGTAGTAGTAGTAGTTGTAGAAGAAGAAGTAGTTGAAGTAGAAGTGATAGTAGTAGTAGAGGTAGAAGTAGTAGCAGCAGCAGTAGTAATTTAGTATTAGTAACAGAAGTAGTAGTATCAGTAGTAGTAGTAGTAGTAGCAGTAGTAGTAATAGTAGTAGTAGCAGTAGTAGTAGTAACAGTAGTAGTAATAATAATAGTAGTAGTAGTAGTAGTTGTTATTGTAGTAGTAGAAGTGGTAGTAGAGGTAGAAGTAGGAGTAGTAGTAGTTGTTGTTGTTGTAGTGATGGTGGCAGTATTAGTATTAGTACATTTATTTTTTTACCTTAATTGTATTAACTCGGTGCAGATTTTCTCCACATTTGCTCCACATTTCTCCAGGAAAATTGAAATACATGTGTATAAATCTCCAAATCGTTGCTGTATGGGTTCATTCTGAAGCTGGTGATATTGATAAAAGAGGTTTACCATCGTAAATGGGTTTGTGATATCTTGTCTCCGCAAATATATGTCAAAGTTGGTAAACGAATACTGCTGGTTTCCAACGCAATGTGAGTCATGTGTAAACAATCGTGTTAAGAGGATTGGGTATTTCCTGAAAGAGTATGTATTTTTAACTTGTAAGCAAAAATTGTAATATGGAAAAACAATATACATTGCATATATACAAATCGATGGCACGGTATAATTTCCAACATTAGATATTTTAATAACATTCATGTCCAAAAAGATCCGGTAGCGTTTTAGCACGTGTTTTATCCATAATACACCGGTACTCAAAACGTCACTCACATATACAGAACCATCGTAAAACTTCTCCGCACTTTTATGACTAAAATATGTTCAGATTTTTTTAACATCATCAAAAATTCTCAATTCCAATTACAAATTGTATCTTTGAAATAGTAGGCTTCCCTTTCTAGAAACATTATTTACGTGGAAACGTATCGCCATCTTTAAACAAAAAGTTACAGAAACCTGTTGGCTCGTGCTGGAGTTGCACTGTCTAAGAACATCAGCATGCTAACCTGCCAAAACAAACTGTTTTATCAAACTGTCGAAGTGACAAACAACTTTGATCCTGACCGAGGCGTCGCATCTGGATCCAAAATGTTTGCAATGTGACCAAGTCGTGTTTGGCAGGATAAATGTTAAGATCAATGAAATAAAACTATCATATACAGCAGGGGAATTTAACGCGGGTTGTCTCAATAACTACACAGAACATTTACACGTGAAAGGGTCCATGCTGAGTTGCTAATTTAAAACATATATTTTCCCGAATTTAATGCATTGCTTTACAAAACGTATATCCATTCTGTTGCCACAATCAGTACAGAAATATAAAATAAGTAGAACCTCTCTAAACCGGAGTTCTAGAGGAGCTTTCTGTATGACTTTCACTCTGCATTAAGCTGTCACCTGTCTCCACGGCCGAGATTTATACTAATTTTAACTTCCGGTTTAGAGGGGTTCAACTATAGTAGGACCAGTAACGGTTACAAGGTCACACACTAGTTTATGTAAATACATCAGATATCTTATTTCAATTTAATCACTGTTAACAACAACCCATTCCACATGATCAGTCCAAATGATTGCCTACATTAGGTACAATATCCTCGGCAGTGATGGCCATTCATACGAACGACTTATCCAGCTTTAGCTGAAATCTGAATACATAGAGAACGCGGATGCGTGTCCTTGACCCATTTTCACTAACATTTTGAATTTGATTTAATATTAACGTAAAATATAACGGTAATAGTATTGAATAAATGATAAAAATAATAGATTGTTTATAATGGCATATGGGCACAACAATTATTTTGCCATAGCAGGCACGGAAGATCTGTTTTATTCCATAAGTAAACACGAGCCGTCTGATTTGTGTCTACACTTGTTGCAATGCGTCTCTGACAAGCAACTGATTACTTGATGCCCGTTCTACCTAATAAATATTCATAAGCCCATTCTCTCCTACTGTTCTCTTTTCTCTACTGTAAAAGTCATTTTGGAAACCACTGTGATACATAGAGTAAATGCTCTAGTTATCACAATGTTTTCAAAACTATATAATTCTAAACTTCTCATTTTCTATAGTTAATGCTCCTTTTCGATAGATTTATTCAAAGAGGTTCAGTTTAAAAATAGTCTAGGAGGAAATAAGTAAACGTCTTGCCAGGCAGTATTCTTTCCATTCGTCAACAAACATTTGAGAAGTAAAACCTAGTTAATACATGTATAGAGTGTGCGTCATATAGCACGTCACTATTCTTGCAATACTGGGTACATTTAAGCACTCAATGTGAATGAAGAAAATAGTATAGATCGTTTCTAAGAGAGAAGGCTAGATGCTCGATTACAGAATTCGTTATGTTCATTCCATTACTAGAATATTTCCGCTGGAGATATATATATATTCTGAAAATGGGTGATCCTTCGAAAGCAAAAGTAGAAATGCAAAAAAGAAAACAATGCAGACTCGGTTTTATTGAGTCTGTTCATGAGTATTAATTAAAAGTGCAGCACTACTCACGCCACCTAGCACCGGCTTAAGCAGTATTCAAATTTCAAAACTAATAACATAAAAACTAATGATCTCGAAGGACCAGAAAATATAACAACACTGAGAATGAAGTACGGTGCGATTTTTACGACCGCCACACAAGCACTTAACACCTGCTGTTGTGAAGTACATATATTCTGAAGTTCATATTCAGTTTGCGATATATATTGTGAACGTACCTGCAAAATAAACGTTTGCTTTTCCCCTAAACACTTGCGACATTTGGCATCTATGTTGCAACGTTATGCACAAGCTATTCTTAAACTACGTCACTTGTTTGCGACACTTGACGAACGGTACTGCAAATGGCGAATCACAACAAACCAGTTTACCAGTTTATTTCATTGTTTGCATAGTCCCGCGTTACGCGTGAAACATAAACAATACATTTACATGTGTATATTACGTCACAGTGAAGGAAGACGGCTATTTAAAAATCTATATAAACACTAGAGTTTACAGAAGTTCAGTTTTAGTATGTTTTACATGTATATTGTTACCGTATGTTAATCAACTTAAACATTATATTCAGTTGTTTTTAACAGCTACACGTGTTCAGTAAGAACACAACCCGTCCGTATATACCGGTAATATAAAAGCAGTTACAGTACATCACATACACACATACAAGCAGAATATGTAATAACATATTATATTACGTAGGTCCTGGGTCCACGTTGTATAATGACAATTTATAATATTATGAAGTAATTGGAAGTTACATTGTTATAGCTCGTCATATTTCGTCTGATATCACGTACATATAGATATATACAAATAACGTGTTTGCCTCATGATTCTTTATATACAAATGGAAATGTAATCAATATACATGTACACTGTATGCACGTCTACTTTTTTTGAGACTATTTGTAAGTAATTGTTAACATTATACACATCTTACTGTACAACCTATAACATTTAACATTCCTCCATCGAAACGAAACATGGAAAAGAAAAACAGGTAACATGATATAGACGCAGAGATATAAAGATTAGATAGATGCATTACAGAGCGGAAGAAAGATGTAGTTAGATTTCAATAGATCAGTTACTATAGGACAATATTAATTCAACAACATATATAGACGTATACATGTAATATATACAAAGTATACGTGTATATATGCAATATATTCCACGTAGGTCTTAAGACTAAGCTATATAATGGCATTTTATAATATTATCAAGTAAATGATCGATATGTTGTTATAGCTAGTCATACTTTCATCTGATATCACGTAAATATAGATATATACAAATACAGTAAAACCTCTCTATAACGGCCACTAAATTGTGTTAATTAGTTGGTGTTGCTTAAAGCAAGGTGAAAGTAAAACAGAACGCTCATATAGGAGCGTTCTGTTTTACTTTCACCTTGCTTTAAGCAGCCATCTGCGTTAAACAAAAATACTTGATGTAATTTAGTGGCCCTTATAGAGAGGTTTTACTGTAGCTTGTTTTCCTAGTGATCCTTTATATATCAGTGGCAATGTAATCAATACATATGTACATTGTATGCACATCTATTTCCGTTTTGAGAATATTTGTAAGTAATTGCAAACATTATTCAAGCGGTTTTGAACGCACATATCCAGTGTGAAAAGAGCGCTATATAAATGTGGTATAATAATAATTATTCACATATTACTGTAATACCCCAAAGTGGGTTGTAACAATTATCTTACAATGTATAATAGCTGGGTGCTGTGTCTGAAAATAGACTAGGAGGGATTTGGTTGACTTGCAATCTGTAATTTCATAACAAACATATAAGTCGTTTCGTATAACTTAGCGTTTAATCTGTATCATAACATTTTGATCTTTTGTTTGACTATTCATGACAAATACAAAGAAGCGTATCTGTCTTTAGTAACTATGCATTCATAATTGAATTGACGCACGACGAAAGATGTCTTTGTTGTGCTGAATAATGTAGTGCTTGTCAATTGTTGACGGTCTAAGTTTCCGGATCGCTCTTGTAAGCAAGACTTTAACTGCCTTGCATTCAACCATTTCAAATTACAAATGCTGTAATGTAACAAGAAGTACCAAACAAAAACACACTGTTATGCTTTTTCTGCGTCTCAATCTGCATTGCAAAGATGTGTAAAAGGATATTGTACTTTAGTTACAGAAATAAATGCCATTAGGAATCCTTTGTTGATGTTGATCTTTGGCAACGATGTTTCTTTGACACAGAACATCAAGGGCAGAAATGTTTCCGGTAAATTTCTTTTATATGACGTCGAAAAGTTGCCATTATTTGAGATCATTCAGCATTAATGAGAATTCTACTGAAGCTATTAACAGTATAAAACAAGCACAAAGCCTTTCAAACAGATAACGTCGGTGATAAAATATTGCAACTACTTCTGTTTTACCGAGGTTAAATTAAATCCGTGTTGTGCTTAGTTTTTTAAATGGTACCCCATGCAATGTCTTTCTTTACAGAAGATCAAAGAGATTGTACGTTTTAAGAGCGTTCGACTGATTTATCGCAAGTTCTTAGTTAACCCGTTACTCCATAAATACGCTTTTCTACGCATTGCAAACAGAGTAGACCCATATCAGACGGCTCCTGTATGAGCTGTCTGATCAGGGTATGTTCTGTTTGCTTATCAAATGATATAGATATTAATCTACAGTTTCTGCCATGAATGCGTTCATATGCCAATATAAAAAGGAACCGAATCAATATGCATGACGTCATTTCTCATAACATGAATATTCAAATAAAGGGTTAAGACGAAAAGGCGATACTTTCGGCCTACCCTATAAAAGCAATTACCGTAAATTTTGATATCGGTGAAATGCTCCTATTATCTTTAGTAATACGGGTCAAATATTTATACAGTAAAACTTCGATTATTCGAACACTAAAATACGTATTATTATCGATCTTTAAGACAGGTGGCAACTTAGTGCATGGTGAAAGTCATGCAGAAAGCTCCTAGAGGAGCTCCTCTAGGAGCTTTCTGCATGACTTTCACCATGCATTAAGCAGCCACCTGCCTTAAAGGGTCTAAATTCTTCTATACCGAAAATTCGAATAATCGAGGTTTACTGTATTTAGATCCGGCCGTTCGAAACCTGACCACATATTTGCTATAGTAGAGATCGTCTTCTGTCTGCTATTTGTTTGGGTTCCCGTTAATCGACCACGTGACTTAACATTCCTGGACTACTTTCTATCATTTAGTACCGCAAAATGCCAATTGAAAGTCATGCCTGCCACCTTGTTTTCTAATATGTTCGTAAAATAGTCATTTCCGATCTCCCTACAGTGTAGAAGCGCCGCAAATCACTAGAAACTTATTCGGTGGCCAGTTTTGATGCCCAGCATTCTTGGAAATTCGAACGCAGAATGTATGCCAGTGTCAGATTGAATTTGTTAGTAAAGGTTTAAGCAATTGATTTGTGTTGTTTTGTGTTCGTTCAAAACAACAAAATGCATGGAGCCACTGGTAGGTGGCTGTAAGCCATTAAAACACGTTCATCTGCTGACAGTCCGCCAAAGAGTACGATTCGCTGCTGATTGATGTTTGGCATTTCCTGCCTAATTTCTGTTTTATACATACATGTACTTGTATGTTGAACTCATTAGACAAAAGTTTCAGTGCATTGTTCATATTCTGATGATTAAAAGTATATCACGTGCTATTGTGTGATTATGTATTTCCCCGACCTTGTTTTGAAATAACATGCAGAACTTGTCTAAAAAATGGATTGATATAAATTGAATTACAAACAAAACAATGAGTTGAAAGGAGAAGACATTGATATATATATATATATATGTGTGTGTGTGTGTGTGTGTGTAACAAGATACAATACAAACATGCCTCAGTAAACAGGAGTATACCCAGGCAAGACGACACATGTGAGAGATTTCTGTTCAGGATCTAATGTGTTTGCTTATAAAATAATATATATCTAGTTATACAGTGCTTGTCATGTAAAATAATTCCTGTGTTCATGTGTCAACTTATCCATAGTATCATTATTGCATGAATATTCCTTGAGCAAAATATTAAGCAAGATACGAGAGTGTAGCTTGAATTACAATGCAGTCATGCACATAGTAAGGAGCAGGTAAAAGGAAAAGGCTGACAGTTCCGCATTTTTTTTATCACATACTCATTTGTTTCTTCTATGTTTATTGTCCTCTGGCAGCTTCTATAGCTTCATATTTCCCCCACTTAAACTAATGTCAAGAAACAGTATCATAGTTTGTTGCATGATTTGCAACATTGCACATTACCTTTATCTTGATGTAATATATCATTGTATGCAGATTTCCTATTCCGCGACCAATATGGAACAATACAGGCACATTGTCATATTAAAGATATTAACATTGTGCGGTGCATTCCCCCCTGGTGTCATTTATCGATTTTTGTTTATTTCCTATATCTGTAATAACTATGATTAATTACTTTTGGAGATATACTGCAGATATGAATGGAGGCCTTGCATCTTCAGCCCTTTCGGTGCTAAATAAATTTCATCTGCTAAAATCGTCGTCTGCCTGGTGTTTGAAAGTTGCGTTTTCTTTAATTGCTTTACAAAATTATTATCAATGTCAAACAGTTTTGATACTGAGAAGACGCCAAGATACTCAACATTTTTTTCTGGGCCCAAACTGTTTGCAAATGTTATCACGGATTCGCCAATGGCGGCGAAAGAGTTAACACAATCTAGTGATGTAAATTGCATAGTTTCATGTTGTCCTCTATTTGTACGCGATGCTTCGTTGATTCTATGTATAAGTATAATAAGCAATTGTGAAACAGGCTATTATTATCGCATGTTAATGCACATATGAAATCTACTCTTCTGTGTCAGTCTTCTATACGTTTAACGACTACTTTCCGGTCAGGAAATGTGACAGTATATAGTATTTATAATATGCCAGTGTGGGAGAGAAGCCACACATATAGAAACAAATACAGTTAATATTCGATTTCTCAAACACCCGGATTATGTATCAATATAAGTCTTTAAGACAGATGGCACCTTAACCCATTATCTCATAGGCTATTTTAGATAACACCTCTTTGAACAAATCTACCGAAAAGTAACATTTACTAGAGAAATGGAAAACAATTGAAATTGTGAAGTTATGAAACCATTGTGATAAATAATATTTAAAAGTGCCTTTTACAGAGGCGTCAAAAGGCGTCAATATGAGTGAATGAGTTAAACAGTGTGCAAGACGAGCAGAAATCATATGGCTTAATATTTTGCACGACTTTCATCCTCTAAAAAGCAGCCATCTGCTTTAAAAGGTATCACCTTTTCTTTACATAAGTACGGATTAGTGAAGTTTTACTTTTTCTTTGACAAGCACGACGACAGGCAATTGGGCACGACTTAATGTATCGTCACCGTTCGTGACAATTACGCGTTTTAGTTAGTTAAACAGTTGTTTTGTTTTTGTTGTTTTGAAGTGCGTGAATGCATGATCAAACACAACCCATACGCAAGCAATTCCATCACAAAGGATATAGAATAACTCGACAATTGCAATTTTGTTTATACATTCCTGCACAATCTCGAAAACATGCTTCATTGCTGTTAGTCAAAGGGCAACATGACCTCGTGACCAACTGATATCTTAGTGTTACAGTCACTATTACTAAGCGACGTTTCTAAACATATCCCATTGACTTGCCGACAGGTTTTTGTCATTAGATCATGTGTCAAAATAGGAAATGTGTTGCGAAAATGCAACTTTGTGACTTACTTGGCTATATCAATTCAATGGTTTAAACAAAGATGATATATAGTAAGAAATGGTAATGGAACAAACTGTTTTCAATTGTTCTGATTTATCAACAAACACGTTTTTAAATAAGCATAATAATGATAGCAGTTTACGCATGTGATGTATGGTCATTAGACAAACGTGTTACTGCCTATATAGGTAGAAAGTAAGAAAAGAGTCGGAGGAACGGACAAAACGACAGCTGAAGCACAGTGTTCCTCTGAGTATACGTGTTCACTCTATTAACTCTTTCCATGTTCTATGCTTATTTCAAATTTCAATACCTACAGCATATTCATGAACATATACGTTATAATGAAATACACATGCATGGAAGTTGGAACATTGTAGTCATTTTAGATAGTAATGAAACATATCTTCCAAATTATATTAGCAAACAGAGCAGACTCAGATCAGACGGCTCCTATAGAAGCCGTCTGATCTGGGTCTATTTTGCTTGTATATGCGTGAAAACACGTATAAATACGAAGGAAAGGGTTAACACCATAGTAACTACCGTGGTTAGTTTTCAAACGTACAATGACGAATATTATCTTAATAACGAGACGGACGCTGGTGAGCGATGCAATGTCATTATGACCCTTTTGCCTTCAAAGTACCGTTAGATAACACTGAAATATATGAAATGAGACATTTTATACAACAAGTAAGTGTTGAGAATACTATGATACTTTATGGCTAGCACTATCCTTCGCGGGTTATCAGGCAGTACATGTGTCGTTTTTTTTGTTCAATCAATAACGGCTACCTCTTCTATTTCCGCTCAACTGCGTTCAGCTGCGGTCCCCCGTTGAGTTCATTGCAAGGAATGTATAACTGAACAATAGGAAATGCGAATCATGTATTGTCTGATAAGACGGCACAAGGGCATGTCGCAGTTTAGAAAATAGATTAATTACCTTATCTTCAAGTGTTTGTAGCCTGTCGGCACCAGTTTAGGTATGACGAAGTCGATGTTTGCCTAATCATTTCACTGTTTTGGCTCATTTTCAAATTCTAAAAGATTTTTTACATATGAATAAAAAGTAGTTTTTGGTGTGTAATGCGGCAGTATTTGTCGAAAACTGTACAAGAGTGTTCTGCAAAACTTCGGACAACATTTTTATCTATAATTAATTGTGGTATTTATATGAACCGTATTAATCCGTTGTCTGCAAAAAAGTTGTATGATACAATAGTCCTCCCTAAGGCCCTATATGGGTGCGAAGTATGGTCAGACATAACTCCTGGTGAAATAAATGCACTGGAAATAGCTCATAGATTATGTATCAGAGTTATCCAGAACGTTGCCAGATATTCAAGAACAGATGTTGTTTTACTATCTCTAGGTGTATATTCCATTGAGGTCGAAATCGACAGGAGAAAACTAACATTTCTTGGTCAACTATGCAGATTAGACAATGACAATTTAGTCAAAAAGTATTTGTTTACAGAATTTGTAACTACATGTATGTTAACGATTGCCGCAGAGTTAGAGGATTCGTTCCAGAAGTATATATACTTTGCAGAAAATATAAGCTGCTTTCAGTTATTGACGACTTTGTAAATCATGGCATTTTTCCTACGAAACATACGTGGAAACGCATGGTATACAATAATATAGAATCTGCATATGTCTGAAATGCAAGTACGCCTGTTATCAGATAATACACTTAAAGAAGTTGGTATTATTTTGTCTTTAACATATGTTAATCCAATTTGTTATTGGAAAATTAATAAATGTGATAGAAGCATGCTTAAATTTTCCCAAACTGCAGTAAAGGTTTATGAATCTATTGTTTTCAAGATCCTATATTACTCGCTGTAGAAAGTGAAACAGTGTAACTGACAGTATTGCCTTGCATATTGCGTTACATTGCCGTGTTACGACAACATCAAGAAACTGTCTTTGGGAGAATATCTGTAGAAAATACGGGTTGGGAGTATATAGGAAACTAATATTGTTTCCAGAAAAAAGCAGATGGTATGTCTCCTATCAGGTCTAAGAGATCTAATAGATGCAGATCAACATGTGTCATGTTTAAAACTGATGGGGAAGTTTTGCTTTAAAATGTTCAGGCATGTAAACTGATTATGACTTCTGTTATAAGTATATAAGATAAATTGATAGGTTATTGCAGCGTATAGTAATGTCTGTGGCAAACACATATATTGTAACCGTGTATGTTGCAAACTTACTTTTCCATAATGTCAGTGATTAAGTTTACCAGTATGGTACAGTATTCTACAAATAGGCAGTCCTAAAATACATTATGTCATTGTAATGTACACTTATGTAATGTGCATTTATGTTGTTTTTGGTTCATTGAACATGCTGTATATGTGTAACCAGTGACTGAGTGTATGTATATGGCTACATATTAATGCAATCATATAGCATTCGATTGGTGTGTGTAATTCATACGGGTTGTAGTTAGTTCATTGAAGTTCCTTAATGTATCTCTTGGGTTAAATACATAAGAGGTGCATGTTTGGATCTTTGATAGTAGCATATCGTAACGTTTGTATCATAAATTGCCGTCAAATATCTCTTTATTTCGTTTCGTAAGAGGTAAGATAATCGGACAATTAGTAATGTTTGGTAATTATACATGTATATACGTGTATGTGCGTGTATGTGTGTGTATGCACATACACACATACGCGCACGCGTGGGTACATACATATGTATATGTACATATATATGTACATACGTGTGTGTTTATGCAAGTGTATATATATTTGTGTTTATATTATGAATATATATGTATATTGCTATGTACATTTTTGTATTCATTCCTATGAACTGTGTGTCGTGTTCTGCATAATATTATGCATGTATTGCGTTGCTTCTTGTTTCACGTTGTTGATCTAAATGTATTTCTGTTTGCACAATTGTTTATATTACATGTTGCACTCTCCTATATTGGAGGAAATAAAGGAATATCTATTTAAATACCATTTCAACAATATAAAGGTTTATGATTTCAGAAATGCGCTGATTACGATGTCTCCGACAAGTCAGAATTTCCAACCTTTGCCAGGACATTCCCGCCAGCTACCCAGGTGGCCAAACCCATCGTCGCCCTACTGCTTCAGTACAAATGGATGAAGTTTAGTTTGATCGTTGGCTCTCAGCATAAATGGAAAGTGATTTCAGACAAGATTCGCGAATTGGCAGCAGTTCAGAATATGACAATAAATAGTGAGCATCAGTTTCAGGAACCGTACATTCCCCTTATATTTGGCTCACCGAACCCGTTTCCTGGAATAGTCGATCGAACGTACGTGGGAACGAGAGGTAACCCCCCCCCCCCCCACCCCAAACAAAACACACGCACACAAGCACATTTAACATGTGAATTAGATGGATTCATTTGGCATGTATATACGCATCCATTTAATATATGTTTATGGTACATCCATTCCACATATATGTATATAGATGTATCTATTGAACATATATATATATATATATGGATATATTCATTTAACATGCGTAGGTGGATGTATCTGTTTAACGTGAGCACAATTATGAATATATCCATTTAACATGGGTAGGTGAATGTATCTGTTTAACGTAAGTATGTGGATGTATCCATTTAACACTCTTGTGATAATGTTTTAATTACGTGCTTAACTTTCAAGGCTTATTACTACCGTTCATTGAAACGACATTAACTCTAAATTGAAAGACATATACTCTTGTTTTGAGACGTTAAACCCATTCAGTAATGCTCTACCAATCTAATTAATTAGTCTAACCGTTCGAACGGCGACGACCTGGAAACTGTAGCCGACAAGGCATGCTGTTATTTATCCTTTACCTGATAGGAACGACTTTTCGCGCCGTGTCAAACAGAAATGACTCAATTCATGCTGCTTATATAGAAGCCGTTTTATCTGGGTCAGCTCTGTTTGATTGTGAAATGAAATAGATACGATTCTGAAATGGCCAAATGTTTCCTTGTTTAAGTGCCATTTTAAAACTCTAGGTATGGATATTCATGAAGCTGTAGATTCTCGCATAATTATCCACGACGTAAAGGCTTACGAATCGCCGCAACTCGAATACAGTAAAACCTCTCTATAACGGCCACTAAATTACATCAAGTATTTTGTGTTAAAGGCATGTGGCTGCTTAAAGCAAGGCGAAAGTAAAACAAAACGCTCCTATAGGAGCGTTTTGTTTTACTTTCGCTTTACTTTAAGCAACCACCTGCCCTAAATAGCAACTTATTAACACAAATTAGTGGCCGTTATGGAGAGGTTTTACTGTATTGGCGCTGGTACAAACGAGATGCTAAAAGAAACCATCACCTACATAAAACTAGATAATTTAGTGTCTAATATTAAATTACATGACTCATTTGAACTGATTGCTAATGAACCTAGGTCGTGAAGAAATCAGCATACCAGTGTGTTTTTTAATTCTAACTTTAAACCTGTTTTATTGTGGAAAGAAAATAACTGAATCGTGATACACATTAGCGGTTCAGTATATGGCCGTTAAGCATTCGGCTCATGCTTAGAAACGAAACCTTTCAATGGAGAGGAAAAGATAATGGTTGAATGTGATAATTATTCTTTGGTTCAGAGCTCCAGATTATAATATGCGTAAATGTAAGCATTTTAAAGAATAACTTTCTTTATTACTGCACCAAATCCTATGTTGTGACCACAGGGCCATAGGGTTTGGTGGAGAAATGATGATTTTAGTATTTGAGTACGCACCTTTATCTGTTGCTATGTTTGGTTTCATTAAAATGCAATAACGGTCTTTGTTGTTGACAAGCTCCCAGTATCTGGTTGATTAAATTATCATTTACATATTGTCAGCATTTGTGCCTATTTATTTGACCACTTTTTAACCTTTTCTAAAACCAACAACAACATCGACCATTAAAAAAAATCAGATTTTATTAAGTTTGGCATCTAGACACTATTCTGCTCCTTTTGCAAACATATAGGAGGAGGATCATTTAGACAAACGGTGAAATTTATTACCTATTAATTATTAGAAAATGTTTATTTGGGCTTGGGATATTCTGTAGAACCTGTCTAAAATGGACATTAACAAGAGCTGGGTATTTGAAGCACGAGAGCTGTCTGCTATAAGCAATTAACCATTTCCCTCATGTAAACGCCCTTTCACGCATTTGCAAACAGAGGAAATCCAGATCAGGATCTGCTCTGTTTTCTTATGGTTAATTATTGATCTGATTCTACAGTTTCTGTTTGAGCAAAACTGTTATGCATGTGTGTACCATCATAAAAAATTCAATTAACCTTTTACTTCATTGATACGCCTTCATTGATACGCCTGCTCCTGCATGATCTACTTTATATACACTGCCTTCTAAATGAATAATAAACTAATTATACAGCGTAGGAAATGGGTATTGATAAACGTTCAGTTAGTGCATATTTGTGAAGTCATGAAGTCTTGTTTAAATATTCATGACTCAAGACATTTCATTGTATTGTAAGTAAATACTGATGTATCCGATAGTTGAAGAGTCAGTATACAGTCCTATCTAGCACGGCGTTTGACCGTTTCATCAAAGATACAACTCGGTGTCAAATGGTGTGCACACTACCCCGGTATTTAGACGTTGGGTTACTCGATGTCTCTGGATTAAACTGTTTGCAGTGGTATTTACAAATTCGCCCATACAATTTGCCTGATACAGACGCCTTTTGACGACTGTGCAACCAGAGAATACCCAGATCAGGCCGTATAGGTTGGGGCCGCGGGATCAGAGTCTGCTGTGTTATGTAGTAATATAGGTACGGCACCCGTCTAACTAAATTTGAAATTATCTTAAGTTCTAGAACAGATGGTTGCAGTTAGAAGTTGCGATCGTCGTAACTATGTTAGATCTAATGATGCTTTCTGTCATACGAAATAAGCCTTAACGCTTTCATCGCTGAAGTTTCATAGTGGCATATCCCAAAGTCCGGTCGGTATGAAAGGCTTAAACTTGCTGGTTGATTTTAACCCTTCGTTTGCTATTCACGTCAATATACCTACCTGTAAATAGTGAAGACCCAGATGAGACAGCTCCTGCGGGAGCTGTCTCATCAGGGTCTGCACTATTTACAAGTTGATTGTGCAACCAGTGCACTCCAGAGCAGTGATTGCACAGCGAAATACTTGTACACAGTGAAGATATATGTAATTATGCAACAGGGCATAGGTAAAGAAGGAGAAGTGTATTTTAAAATTCAGCAAGCAAAGGGTTAAATGACAAATAGTATAAACCGTGATCACCGGGCTCCTCTAGAGGACCCCTAATATGGGCCTACACATCTGACAGTGCATGTGTAACTCGCGTTCAAAATTTCTGCACACTAGAATGATAATTATGTGATAACTGTCGGAGTAATAGCGATTGACGTAAAATAGTAATTAGGATAAGTTCGAATATTGGAGTAGTAGTGATTGTTGAAAATTAAAACTTAGGATAACTTCGACTTTCGGAGTAGTAGTGATTGTCCAAAATTAAAACTTAGGGTATCGACTATCGGAGTAGTAGTGATTGTCGAAAATTAAAACTTAGGGTAAGTTCAACTATCGGAGTAGTAGTGATTGTCGAAAATTAAAACTAAGGGTAACTTCAACTATCGGAGTAGTAGTGATTGTCGAAAATTAAAACTTAGGGTAACTTCAACTATCGGAGTAGAAGTGATTGTCAGAAATTAAAACTTAAGGTAACTTCGGCTATTGGAGTAATAGTGACTGTTGTAAATTCGGACTCAGGATAACTTCGGATATCGGAGAAGTAGTGATTGTTGTAAATTAGGAATAAGAATAGCTTCCATTATTAGAGTAGTAGCGATTCTCTATGCATCAGGTAAAAGGGAAAATAAAAATCCACATATTTTGACTTTTCAGTGTATGTCTTCCTGGGAACGTATAACGCCATTGTTGACATGATGACAAACTTGTACGACAGAGGGCTCCTGGACACAGGGGAGTATATCGTCATTTACTACGACGATGAAACCATCGATATGTTTCCTATGAAGTTCTTTAAAAGTAAGTGTGGTCATGTGGTCGAATTTTAACTACACTCTATTCGATAAACCGTTTGAAAAACCATTGAGCGAGTATCAAACAGCTTTGATCCTAATGAGACGCCGAGTCCGGTCGCACTTAATGGAATGAGAGTTAATGATTATCACCCGTTTCTATTGGAAACATATTGTAAAAGTGCAGTACATACCGTGTATATCCGCATTAGTCGTCAATCCTTCGGTGTGAAGTCTGATAATAGGTATACACTGCTTGACATAAAGCGTCAATATGATACATTGGTGTATATTGTCTCAGAAAACAGAGGAGACCCAACATTAGATGTCATGTAAATTATAGATTGTCTGATTTGGGTTAATAGAGTGATAGTCTCTATATGCAGTGCGTTTTACAAATGCTTAAAACCTGTATAAATCAATTACTTATATGCTGATAAAAGTATATCGCAAGAAAACCAATCACATAAACGCTGAAGACGACAACACTTTCATGTCTTTGATTTATACGACCCGATGTTATTCGGCAATGCATTAGTGTTTATTCGGGTTTCGTTTTAGTTTCGTAACTGTACGACATAGGTCGATACCATTTTGTTAATGTATCGACAAAAACGATTTATTTTGTATCAGGCACATTTTTCGATGGAAGTTCAGATTATAATGATTAAACATAAAAACGTTTTATAATGTAATTGCATTTGTGTCTTTAGTGTACAGACTGTCACTTGAATACTGATGAAATGCACTAATACAAGTTTGCTCACGGTACGACCCATACATATTTGATACAATTGCCACATAAAGTTGTATCATTGAAGTCATGCTGTCAGTGAAATGTGTTCAGATGAGCTGTTTGACTGACTAAGTATCCTTTTAGCGTGCATAATACATGTCCGTATCTAATTTGATCACAAACCCACAGTATAGAGATGCGATGAATAGTATGGCACGTATTTGCTAATGCTTTGTTTTATATTAAGGGTCAACAGATGAACCGGTTTCTAAGAAGAACGAAGAGGCAGTTAGGTCCCTTTTAGTTGTGACCGGAAGTCCCCCGTCTGATCCAAACTACGAAATATTCAAGACAGCTGTGAGAACTTACAGGGAACGAGAACCCTTCAACTTTCCAAATCCCTTCCAGAAGGAAACGGGGGTAAGGCCTTTAGTCAGAACCTCCATGAATACACCTTTCTACGCCTTTGCAAACAGAATAGACCCAGGCAAGGCGCCTCGTGTTGGAGTCGTATGATCAGTATCTGCTTTATTTGCTTAAGACATACTATAGGTATGATCCTACAGTTTCCGCCATGGCCAAAACTCACGTGCCCATGTGCTATAACAATTAATCTTATTAATATCCATGGTATCATCATTTCTTACACGAATATTCATGGAGTAAGGGGTTAGAAAATATATGGCCTAGAGACTATTGTGTTTAATTGCCCGTTATCAGTTCTCCTCCTGTCTTTGAGCGGACAACTTTTTACTACATGGTTACTTATTCAAGAATGTACATGTTCATGAATAATTATTAGATTAACTTTTTAACCCTTTCGGCGCCAAATTTCTAATTGTCGTCTGCAATCTAAGTTTGTTAAATCATTCAGTAAAATAAGGAAATGAGATGAATAAATGCAAATTTCAAAGGAATAAAGCACATATATAGAACTAGAGATTGAGACAAATAGTGAAGTCCCTGATCAGACGCCGCCTTGAAAAGGCGGCGTCTGATCTGGGACTGCACTATTTGTCGTGGTGGATTTACTCGACTGTGGCGGTGAAAGGGTTAATGAAATATGGACAGATGATTTAGGTCTTATCACAAACCATACGGGCAAGATACGTTTGAGTATATGTATCCGACTTCAGAAGATCCAAATTACCAACTCCTCTACTTTAAACCCTTCGCACTGCAAGAAATACACCGATTCCGATCAGATAAAATGCTATTTCGTTAGCAAAGACATTTTTTATTCGAATATGCAAATATGTTCTCGGTCAAATTAAACAAGATAAACTAAACACGGCATCAGAAACATGAGCAAAATGTCCAAAATCCATTAGGCGGACATGACCTTGTCCCTGAGTGCGAACCGCTGACAACCTTGAAACGATTACTTATACGTCAAAAACAATGAATTTGGCGTTCATATCAGCAATATATTCAATGAAAAGATCTTTCTTACTACATGTACGATCTTGCACGAAAACGTGGTTTTATTGTGACAGAAACTGTATAAGCAGATCTATATAATAAGGAAACATCTAATCTCAGTGTACCCTGGTTGTAAAGGCGTGCCACGCGCTGAGTATGTCACAAACATGTTGCGTATGCCATGATGATATGCTACCTACAACACCCATACATCTATTGTAAATGTCAAGATCACACATGGGTCTTTTCATTATGCATGAAGTATTGTTCATGCCATGAGAGTGTTTCCCCGTATAATTCCCATATATTGTTTAAGGCAAACACCACCGTATGAAACTCGTGATTTGTGTCGCGAGTAACACGTATTCATCGCCTACCAAATCAGATGAATATGCATTGTCATCCCTGTATCTTCCACATATAAATACATATTTTGATAAATCTTAGTATAGTTGTTACTCATGTTATACCTGTATGTCGCGTACGACATCCATTTTAATCACTTCAAAGGTGAAGGTCACGACTGGGGGCGGGGTACACAAATCATATAAATAAGTATGTGTCTGCTCGTATCTTCCACTTGCTTCGCTCTTCCGCTGTGGTTGAGTCACGTTAACTCTAAACCAACTTTCTTTCAATGTCAATATTAGATTGGCCGAAAGACATCTGTAATTTAGCATCTATTCTGTATCATCCATATACATTGAAACATTGTAATAAATAACCAAATAAGTGTCGCCAATGTGACGAGGAGTGTGTGTCGCATAAAACGCCGGCCCACCAACTCCAAAGATGAAAATCGCTTACTGTGTCCAAGGTTATAACACCTCTGAGTCTGAGTTTGACATCATTCTCTGATTGGTCAGATTCTGAGTTTGCTCAAAATTTGACCAATCAGATGATTGAGAATGATCTCAGACTCAAGCAAACAGTTTTACAACCTTTGAGCCAGGACTCAAACAAATAAATGTATGCCGTACGGTTGAAGACTTTGGTTCCCTTTTTTGAAAGATTGCACGGCAGAAATTATGGTTAGTTCTAACACCTATATTGATCGTTACATGTACTTCTAGTTGCAGGCGTCGTATGTTAGAACTTATGATACTTTCCATCCCACAATGTTAACCTATATTGTACATGCTAGAATGTCTGATCCTGTCATCTACTGTAGAATCTGTCTTAAGCGGTCATTCATTTATTGAACGTATGAGTCTTAAAAGGCAAGTGGTTGCCTGATGCAGGGCAAAAGCTGTTTTGACCTGCATTCAGCTAATACCTGCCTTACATACCCATATTTAGACCTCTTTTGAATGACCGCTTAAGACAGGTTATACTGTATGTCAATAAATTTGGCTGCCGTAAATAAGGACGTATGGCATGTTTAATTTTACATCATTTCGTTAACTTTTATAATGGCATATGTACACGTGAAACTTTGGTATACTATTATAATTTCGTAAGCAAATAGAACAGACCCTGATCAGACGACTCCTACAGAGGCCGTCTCGTCTGCGTCTACTCTGATTGCAAAGGTATGGAAAGGGGCTTATATGAGGGAAAGGGTTAAACCGGTCCGGTATTGTTTGGCAATACATCATGTCATTTATTTTGTTTCACCGTCAAAAACATTATCTAAATCATCGTAAACAGTCGATAAAAACATTGAACAAATTGAATCACTAAGAACATATATAGTATAACTAAACTATTCTGCTTTGTCAGTCTTACAAAGAAAATATTTACTATAACGTGTGTAATAATTGACAGGCTTGATTAAAAAAGGTCTTGCTTGTCTCATTTTCTATATAATCCAAATTGATTACTGTGCCAAAATGACACATCTCAGTATCCAACATCCTAAAGAGCAGTCAGTTTGAATTAACCATATACACGCTAGTACCGAATTATTGATATGCACATAGTACGAATACAGATGAGACGTCGAGTAACTGTTTTACACTTCGACAATAGCATTGAAACGAAGAGTAACTATAAAGAGAAAAGAGTTTCGGAATTGTAGGTGACTACAAATGTTGCACACGACAATTACTTCGCGTGAAGAGTCAAAAAGTAGTTCTCTGTAAATGAGTCGGCATTAGGACCGTTTCACCGTGTACAGAAAATGTGCAACAATAATACCCAAGTAACGAGCAGAACACGCTGTTACAACAGCAGTGTTAATTACTTCATCTCAGTGTGGATGATCAGATTATTGCGCAATTTAGAGCTTAATTACAGACACACGCGTCTATCCCTTTGAATGCCAAATGTTTAAAATGAAATAGCCAACCCGTGTTCAATTATAGAGATCAATCAGTGTGAAAATATTGAATTTGATAAAAGGAATTTGAATAACAAACTGCAGACCCTGATTTGACGGTTCCTCAAGGAGCCCTCTGATCTGGGTTTACCCTGTTTGCAAATGCCAATACACTCGTGTCCAACATTCAAAGGGTTAAGGTTATTCCATGCGTCAAATATGAAATTCAATTTTCATCACTTGATGTCAAGTAGTATTACTTGCATTAGAGGCATGTAGTTTGAATGCAATTGCAATTTGCATACCATGCATTACACTAACTGTTTTTCAAAACACAGTAAAACCTCGACCATCAGCGACCACTTTATTAATAAGCAAGGACTCTTTAAATAATAAAAAACAGATTTCCATCCACCCCTTTCCCATATAAATGCATGTATGTGCTTAAATCATTATTACTGCTTGAAAATATATGGGCTGAAGTATTATTCACACACTAATAAGGGGCGTGTTGACAGTGACAGAATCTTCAAAATCATATTTATGGAATCCAGTAGGAGTTGTCTAATCTGGGTTCACTCTGTTTGCAAATGTGTCAACAGTCTCCTTTATGGACTAAACTGTTAACGCAGATAACAGTAACTAAGAAATTCACTATTTTGTCACTTCCATCATATAAACGCGTTTTCACGCGTTTGCAAACGAATAAGACCCAGATCAGACGGCTCCTATAGGAGCCGTCTGATCGGGGCCTGCTCTGTTTTCTTTCGACATGACATAGATCTGATTATACCGTTTTTGTCAATGCAAGCAAATTCCACGATCAATTTACAGTTTAAAACATCGGAAAAATAAATATTCATAATGATATTATTTCTTGCATGAATAATGAACAGGGAACTGGTTAAGCTATCACCTGCATTTTCTTGATAAAAATGTCTTTAGATTCATTTGCAAACATACAGATTTTACACCAGGGTCTGCTTTGTTTGCCTATGCACTTAGTAATACATAGTCCTAATTCTACAGTGGATACCGTGTTCATGTTTATTTTTATAAAATTAATTGATATTTGATATGTCATTAACGCTTTTCTCCATAAATAGGCCTTTCTATGCATTTGCAAACAGAGTGGCTCCAGATCAGACGGCTCCCCAGGATCTGCTCTGTTTGCTAATGAAATACTTTACATCGGAGTCTGCGCTTTTTGTATTGGCAAATAAATTCTGATTGCATATGTCAATATAAAAGCTAATTAATATTCATAATGTCATTATTCCAGACATGAATATTCATGGCTAAATGGTTACTCTTACATGATTATTCATGAGGTAACGGGTTAAAGTCTTACACTAACAGTTCTGGTGATGCTTTAGTGCAAATGCCAATATCAATGTCATACAATAACCTAAGGTGCAGTTGCCCAGTTGTAAAATATATATGTTTTTACGACCTATAGTACTAGCTGCCCTAATTGATTTAAGTTTTAGGCTACCCTTATCAAGGACAGTTTGATCCGGTTCTGCACTATTTGCCTACGTTTTCCTTTCACATACTTAGTGTAATTAGTGTATGTATATATCAAATTGGGTTTTAACTACATTCATAAATAATAAGATTTTATTTATTGAACTAAGAATATCAAATTTCAGAATTACACCACTTTGCAAGTGTTGTTTCCTCAGGATCTTTATTGTTTGATTCTGTGATTATGTTTTATGAAACAAAGCATAACATTATAATTGGCAATTCTAACAGACGTCAAACTTCACAGACTACAACACGTTAAAGCGAATGAGTTAAAAACAACAAACCAGAGTACACGTCATAGATATACGTAAGATGAATGTTCTTTGAGAAATAAGTTTGATTGCTTAGCAAACAGTATAGACCCAGATCAAACATCACCCCCATACTGTCGTACTAGATCAGGTCTTATGGTGTATGAAAAGATGGAGACCAATTACTTCAGATTTCAATGAGTGTCAAACAGGGCAGTCTCTGTCTACATGGTTTGCAGTGCAATAAAAACCCTTTGTCATAAATACTTGGGTCATCGATATCAAACACATAATTTTTTTTGTCTTCTTCAGCATTTATTTGATTGGTTTTCAAGTGATACACTTAGTTTTAGGATATAAAGAAATGGTTTATGTAATGTTTATGTTTTACAAAAAGCATTTAACCTAATATATATTCATGAATATGAATTGGATGCCTTTTTATAATGATATGAGACAAGTGAAATTTTGACACTGGCATATACTTTCTAATCAGATATATATCATGCAATTGCAGACAATGATCAGACGACTCATGTAGGAGCCGTCTGATTTTACAAAATAGTTTGTAAAAGATCTATGAAGTAAGTAGTTCATTATAACCATTGCTGGGTCTACTCCTTTTTGCAAAGGTGTCAAAATGCCTATCTATGAGGTAAACAGTTAATGCTTATGGATTAAGACATCATTTCGCCAAGAGAGTGACTTATTATGCTAATGCACGTACAAGACTATACATGTCAAAAACTTATGTTCGGTGTATGTTAGGTAACGGTGTATGCTGCCTACTTGTACGATGCCACAATGCTGTACGCCAAAGCTCTACATCACGTGATACAGGCTGGCGGGTCAGTGACTAATGGGACAGCCATAATAAGCTATCTCCTGGGACACGAATACAAAGGTACACATTTATTTTACACATGTATATATATTTCAGTTGAAGGAATGCAAATGTATTTATTTTGCTCACTGCCCAAACTGAAAAACTATAACTTGTTTCTTTTCTTTTTGTTTAAACAAGAAGAAGGTATGTATAGATTAGATAAGACGTACATGTATGCATGAATTAAGTATTTGATATTGGACACATTTGTGTGCTTTCTATGTATACACAAAAACTAATTTTACAAAATACTTTGAATAAAACGTTGTACAGTAAACCTTTCTAACCCGAACGTTTATAAAATAAGGAAAGGAGATAAATAAATGCAATTTTCAAAGGAATAAAGCACATATATAGGAATAGAGATTGAGACAAATATGAAGTTCCTGATCAAACGCCGCCTTGAAAAGGCGGCGTCTGATCTGGGACTGCACTATTTGTCGTGGTGCGTTTATGCGACCGCGGCGGTGAAAGGGTTAAATCAATATAAAAGACGGTCTTTAAGACAGGTGTCAACTAAAAATAATGCAGGATGAAAGTCATGCAGAAAGCTCCCAAAGGATCTTTCTGCATGACATTTATCATGTATTAAACAGTCACATACTTGAAACTGTCTGTTCATGTCTTACTTTCACGAGTTTAGAGAAAACTAGAAAACTAGTTTAGAGAGTTGCTACTGCATTAAAACTTAAAAGTGATTGTTGCGTTTGGTACGTTTTATCACATAAATTGAAACGTTTTAACGACTTGTCTTTTTAGGGGTTCTATATGTATACAATACAATAAAAGACAAGCACATGTAAACAAAGTGGGTTACTATGTCCATATACATGTATAATATATTTTACTCCCATTGTATTTACAATAAACTCGCCCAAAGTAACTTTTGAAACCCGTTTATTGTCATTTTGAGGGGGGACAGCAAACACAATATAAATATGTACAAGTAATGAACACTTAGTCTAACAACAACTGATTTGGCAACCAGTGCAGACCCTGGGGAGAGGGCTCCTTCAGGAGTCTTCTGATCTGGGTATACACTGATTGCATATGTCCCGTTTATTGGACATCTTCAGTAAATGTGTTAAACCTATGGTTAAAATATAGCGATAACATTTGGAGTCGTTCTGTTGAATCTGTATTGAAGTCTGTCCCTTTACCGTTCGTACTATCAATTCGTTACCTGACGGAGACACATGTTTAACCATTTCCCTTATGTAAGCGCATTTTGACGCACTTGCAAACAGAGTAGACCCAGATCAGACGTCTCCTATAGGAGCCGTCTGACCAGTGTCTGCTCTGTTTGCTTATGGTGTAATAAAGATATGATTCTACAGCTTGTGCTTGGGTCAAAATATACTGTGTTCATATGTCATTATAAAACACATGAATATACAACAGGGAAAGGGTTAAGCATTTACAAACATAGTACATATACATGCATATCAGACAGCTCCCTTCTCTAGTAAATGCTCCTTTTTGGTAGATTGATTCAAATAGGTTGTGTCTAAAATAGCCTATGGAGGAAATGGTTAAAAAGCACTGAATCTGGTATATATTGGCTTGCTTTAGGTATACAGGGATACATCACGCGCATTGACGAGAACGGGGATGCAGAGGGCAATTACACACTTCTAGCCAGGCAACCGTATGAATCCAATATATCCAATTTCTCCATGAAGCCTGTGGGCCATTTCCAGATGACAACTGACAAAGACCAGCTATTACCTGTAGGTGCCAATTAACACTTACAACAGCATTGGTGACAGCCTGTACAAACAGTTCGGATCCAGGTTAGACGCCGAGTAACTGTAACTCGGCGTCTCATCAGGACCCCAGTTGTTTGACACCCCGGTGATGTTACGTTAAGACATTTGAAACTGGTGAAAGTTAGGTTTTTCAGAAAAGAATCAGTAATTAATTTTAGCTGACAAGGGTAATAATGTGTTAAAATGGTTATATGGCACAAGTTTCAAGACATGTCTAGATGCCTATCTGATATCGACATAATTGCACTAAATCCAATTGATGACAGATTGTTGACTACCGACCGTTAAACTTTTTAAACACTGGACATTAATCAAAAGTCATTGTAAATCATGTAAGCATCTTAGATAAGCTTTATTAGCGTAAGGAATAGCACTGTGCATTTTCTTATGATTTATTTTTAAATGTGTGTTGTTGGTTTTTCAAAACAAACTGATCAGATTCCTCAAACAGTTTAGATTCTAATAAGGCACATTGGTATTCGGCTTTCCCTTCTGTATCGTACCTGCTTGCACAGTTGTCACGTAGTGGCGTCTACAAAATTCGCAATCAACTTATTACTTCATCTTTATTGTTCTTCTTTAATTATCGCAGTATCAAACAATTGGATCCTAATAACACACCGAATTATTCGGCACCTGATCTCGATCAAAATTGTTAGCACAGATAGTGCACCAATAGAAACACCTGTGGCGATCAAAGGGTTAACACCGGCACTAAAACATCCTTAATGATATATAGAAAAATTAACCCTTATGGTTTGATTCAGATGAGACGCCGAATAACTCGTCTCACTAGAATCGAAGCTATTTGACACTCGGTCAACAGTTTCTCAACGTTTGTGCGAACCAGGTGTAAGTAAAATTGCAACATATTTTTTTCTCAGAACGATAAAGGGTAAGTCCTTTCCAATGTTTGCCCAAATTTGAATCTGGTGCAATGTTGACTACTTGCGATTCGATCAAACTTTTGAGAAACTATTGGTTAACCCTTTCCCTCATATTGACGACTTTTGACGACTCAGTAAAAGTCACTTTGTGAAACCATTGTGATAAATAGAGCATTTGCTCCTATAGGAGCAAATGCACTATTTATCACAATGGTTTCAAACTACCAAATTCTAAATTTTCCTTTTCTCTAGTTAATTCTCCTTTTCGGTAGATTTATTCAAAGAGGTTGAACCTAAAAATAGCCTATGAGGGAATTGGTTAAGTATCAAGCAGCCTGTCCTCTAATTAGATGTCGAGTTCCTCGACGTCTGATGTTGGTCCAAGTTATTTACAACTGCGATTCATGTCGTTGTTAGCGGGATAAAAGTTAAGCTGGAAGAAAGGTATCTTCTTGTCACATTTCAGCACTTTCAAATGTTTTTGGGTAAGCACATTTTCTGGGTATCAAACGAACCTCCCATAGACGAGCCAGAGTGTGGCTACCACGCTGAGAGATGTATTCCGGCAAAGACGTACACGGTGGAAATTGTGCTTGGTGTCCTCGGTGGTATTGCCTTTGTAGCTGGCATTGTGGCCGTTATAGCTTACAGGTATCCAAATATTTAACATTTTGCGTGACTTTGGTTTATTTAACTCTTTTGGGGCCACATAACATGTGTTGGCAAACATTGTATTTTGCATTCAGCTTCAGAGTGAGCTTTCCTTCCAATTCTTTTGAAAACATAGTGGTAGATCTGGTGCAGATGCTGAGTCACAATAACGTGACAACAGCATTATTGACTGAAACGGGCAACAAGGTAAATCAACGTGCCTTCCGGTCGAAGTGCATATTTCCCCCAGAACAGAATCATTAGAACGCGATACAATAGCGTTGCCAAAGGGTGATACTATGACGAAGGCGTTACTATGATTCATTTACACCAGCAAATGCTCCTAAAAGATGTCCATCGTCGAACAGTGGCCATATCACGTGCTGAAATCTGTAGCTGCGTGTCTGTGTCAGTGTCTCACAATCTTTTGATTTCTCGATATCGCATATTTCAAACGTTTTCAAAGCTTATATTAATTCACCAGTAGTGTGGATAGTGGTGAAACAAGATAGGTTGGACTGAGGCTGCAGTGTGTTCGCTTGACACAAACTTAATTATTCTAAAAATGGCAAGAACATGATAGCAAAACTGCAATTATTTCAGTATCTACCAGGCGCCATGCAGGCTATAGTGAAAATGATAGTGCAGTAGAACATCACTTAACTGTTAACTTTGTGAATGGCCATGTAAAATATAACTACTGTTATAATATTAATTGGATGAAATAGATATACAGGTAACGACATTATGCATAAGGGGCATTTTGACAATAGCACAAACTGTAAAATCAGGTCTAAATTATTTCATGAGAGAACAGCAGATCCCGATTAAACGGTTCCTACCATGGTCTTTTCTGTTAGCAAATTAGTTGAAAGTATTTGTTTATGATGTAAATGAGTAGGCTCCTAGTCGAAGTGTAACCTGAAGACATGTGGTAGCTTAACACAGGGCTAATGAAATGCAGAACGTCACTTTGGAAACCTTTCTCAATGATTAAACAGCCACATCAGTTTCAAAACCCCTACGTTTATTTAGCAAAATATCGATTTAAAAATGTAATGTTGTATACTGGTTTTCAAATTGGATGAATTAAAGAATACAAATGGTGAAAATGCGAAATGCAGTGTCTTCACTACCCTTAGTATTTTGATATACTCAATTAGGGCAAATAGTGCATGCGCAGTTATGGCAAATAATGTAGACTGAGATCCAATGGCTTCTGAAGGAGTCATTTTATCAGAGTCTGCACTATTGGCTTCTATGTTAGTCTAATTACAAACTGGTGCTATATTGAATTATCCTGTTTAATAAACCGGCACAGAGTAGGAATATGGTGTGTGAATACGTAGAGTAGTTGGGGAACAAACATCAATCATATTCCGCGTGTTCACTGTTGCAACTGGCATTGGTCTTCATTTCCCGCTGCATGACATAAGTAACAATTACACGTAACAGTTTACTCCATAAATACGCCTTTCTGTGCCTTTGAAAACAAAGTAGACTCAGGTTAGACGGCTCCTCTGTTTGCTTATAATGTCTTTTAGATACGATTCTGTAGTTTTTGCCATGGCCAAGCATTCCTTTGTCCATTGGCTATTTTAACAGCTAGTCTAATTAATATTTATGATGTCATTATTTCTTGCATGCATATTCATGGAGTAAAGGGTTAATGCACATGCAATGCATGATTAAAGTTCAGTATTAAGTGCACAACGCATGTAAAGAGTTATCATGTTCTCCGGATTTTATGTTTGTAGGGCTTGGCGTTACGAGCAGGAGATTGCAGGTTTATCGTGGAGAATTAATCGAGAAGACATCAAGACTTCAGAATCCCTGTCTGGAAAAGATAGGCGCCTTAGTTTCGGAAGCAGAGTAAGAGTGTTGTCTCATTTAAAATATCATTACCACACTATGTAGCGTAAACAGACGCATTACGATTTCTGCTTTGGAATACAGTGGAATATGTCTTAAGTGACCATCAAAATCAGGTGGTAGCTTAATGCAGGTCAAAAGTACTTTTACTTTTTTTCTTTTCCCCTGTATTAAGCAACCACCTGCATGCTGCATTAAGTGCAATTTTGACTTCTTCCGATTCGATCAAGCTTTTGAGAAACAATTAATGGGGTGTCAATCCTTATGAGATACCGAATGACTAGGCATCTCACCGTCATCTCATATCATCTCTCAGTAATAGTTGAACTGTGCTTAGAAAAGCATGCTATACATTAATGTATGATAGTTTGTAACCTACATGGGGCACGAAATAAACGACGAACATCGCATTTAACCGTTTACTTGATACAGACACCATTTGATGACTTTGCAAACATAGTAGACTAAGAGCAGGTGATTCCTAAAGAATCCATCTAATCAGGGTATGGTATGGTTGCTTATGTCATGATATAGATCTGATTATACAGTTTCAGCCACGGCCATGCATTTATCGTTCATATGTCTTTATAAACAATTTAGGTATTTCATTTCCTAACTTGAATATAATCAGATACAGGGGCTAGTCAGTTACATTCCCGTCAGGCGTAACCCTTACCCCGCTATCCACAGCTTGACTTTCATTGGCAAACAACTTGGGTCCATGCTTATAAAGCTTTTCAGTTGAGACTGAGTTCGTTCTCAAGCTTTTGATTGGTCAGATTTGAACGAATTCAGACTCAACTGAAAGTTTTATAAGAATGGACCCAGATGTCAGATAAAATTTCTCAATAACTTTGCGTCTCATAAACGTCAAACTGTTCAAAACATGATCAATATTGTTTAACAGTTTGATAGTATCGACCGTGTTCAAACATTGTTGTACCATTGGCATATTCCAATTTGAGCAGACAATATTTATTTCATTTTTCATAGCTGATTAAGAGTTGATATTGAGCGGTTTCATGTGCGTAAGACGTGCAGTAGAACCTGTCTTAAAGTACCATCGAAATGAGATCTAATTATAGGTATGTTAGGCAGGTGGGTGCTTATTGCACGTCAAAAGTAATGTAGAAGGCTCCTATATCAGGTTTCTGCATTACTTTTGCCCGGTATTAAGCAACAACCTGCTTTATAAAAGTCCTGTGTCCAGTCTATATCAAGTCGTTTAAGACACGTTCTACTGTAAATTAAAATTTCCACAGCAATGTAGACACAAGAGAATAATAAATCAATCAAGCTTGACAGAGTATGTCTGGAAATAAAACGACACTCGCACTCGTGAAAGTAACAACGGCCAAAACCTTGTTACGGAGACGTTATTATTTCACATGAGGTTTGTCAACATTTCACATGTTTCTTTTATTATCAGCAGATGACTTTGTCCCAGCTGTCGATGGACTCCAGGATGTCTTATAATCAGGTTTATGCCAGAACAGGTGGATATAAAGGACAAATCGTAGCGTTAAAGATGTACGAGAAGAAAAATCTATACATAACCAGAAAGATGCAAAAAGAAATGAAACTGGTATGTGAACTGAAGTAAATGATATCACACTTAGAATGTTAAAAGTGTTTCAGCGGGCGCAAATTAGCCCATCACGCAACAGGTTAAACGGAATAACCATTTGAATGCTGGTCAGGAATGTTCTGACATTTGCAAACAGCGCATACCTCAAAACAGAATCTGCAATGTCTGTCAGTCAGATTCTCGAGAAATCTAAGCCTTTCATGCTGAAAGTTAAAGAGTTATTGGCAACTCAACTTCGAATGTTCAGCATTCAAAGGGTTAGAAGTATATCTAAATCTAAATATTCAGAATAATTTCTTACAATTCATCAGGTATCGGTTAGCTCTGTTTTCAGTTTCAAATCAATAAAACATCTTAACAATAACAACACATACACCGTTATGAGAGAACTGTTATTGCGAATATTTCTAGTATCTGTACTGTCCTGTAGTATTTGCGTACTTTCTTCAACTTCTGTTTATTTTACTGTTCCTTGTCTTGGTAACTATGCCGATAGCTACCTCTGTTACTAATCATGGTTTCAGAAAAGAGGATTAGGCTGTATATTTTTCATCATTATCATTTTGGAACAATGGAGAATTTCACACTCAATATTCTCTTAAATGGAAATCTGAAGCACAGCCACAACTACTACTGCTATTGCTTCAGCTATTTCTACTACCACTAATATTATTACTACTATTATTACTTCTAAACTACTACTATTGCTACTACTACTACTACTACTACTACTACTACTACTACTACTACAACCATTATATCGCCAGTTACAGTGCCCTGTATATATACAAATAGAACATTGTTTAATCGGATCTCAATTCCTGCAATCTTAGGTCCATATGATTTATTTATTTATTTATTTCAGTCTCATCTGTATACATACAGTAACAACAAACGTGTATAGATACATTATCAAACGATGAATACAGCCATTCTATAAATAATTATAAGAGACTACACACATCACAAATGAATACTTATTTACACACACTATATACAATGTCAATAAAACCAATTACAGGTCGCTAATCGCTGCAAAAATGCATAACAATTGCTTAAAAAAGCAAAGTTAAATTTGACTATGAAAACACAGCGCAAAAACGCATACCCCCAAAAAGGTTCTAAGAGATCATGTAACCCCTTTGATCAGACCAAAAGGCACTGATTAGCAACCGGTAACTGGGTGGACATAAAAGAACACATGGGGAATGGGCTAAGAGAATACTTGCATTATTTGCATAAAAAACGAAGACCTACGATTTAAAATCTTAAAGCAGATTTTGGCACAAATCCTGATCACACGAGGTTCAGTAAATAAAAACTGCAACTTGCTTCCATCACTAAACGAAGAGAAAGTACCTGATACTTGTGTTGCCCTTTTTCCGCCAGATTCTCATATCGACCCATTTCCAATCTTATAGGAGCAACCCCACACCTACATTTAAGATACTTTCTCACATCTCTAATATGTAATAATTAATTAACTGATTTACTCGAATACTTTTTTTCAGATGCGAGACCTTCACCACAGTAATATAAATACATTTCTAGGGGCATGCGTGGATTTGCCCTTTCTGATCCTTGTTACTGAGTATTGCTCGAAAGGGAGCTTAATGGTAAGATGCTATTTTAATGAAAACAATTTTATTTAACACTAGTTAATTGGCCTGCTAGTTGATCTGTACAAAATGTTGAAACGTATTGACAGAGTATCAAACAGCTTGGATCCTGATGAGATGCTGAGTTACTCGGCGTCTCATCTGGATCCAATTTGTTTGCTTCCTGTCGCAAATAGCAGGATAATGGTTAAGATCAGTAACAGATCACTACCGTTCATGTAAATGTAAAAGACATTAACCCGGTTTACCAAATGAAGCTGCAGTAATTTTAATGGCAATAAGTAAATTATCAAAGCAGTATATTAAGTTCTGTTAATGGCCATTTTTGTATTAGCTACGCATAAACCTGTCTACAACAACCAAAACGAGGTTTAATTCCGGGTATATAATCCTTTTCATTACAATCATATTATTTCGTTGTCATAATGAAATTATTACAATTCAGCTAATCAATATTCATTAAATCATTATTTCTTATGTAAATATTAACAATGTAATTGGTTAAGACTGGCAGTATCTTAATGGTGTATGAACACCATGCAGCAATCTTGTATGGACTTTCTATACTATTTGTTCTGCATTAAGACAACACTTGCTTTAACCTTTTATCTTATGAATATGTATATAAGACAGAATGACTTCGTGAATGTCTATCATATCAGACAAGTAATATAATATATACGAGATGTCAAAACCTGTAGACTCTAATTAACTCCATACGCAAACAGATACACCTGTAATCATAAGGTTCCTACACGAACCGTCTGATAATCTAGCTGGGAATACTCTGTTTGCAATTGCGTGTAAAAAGGAGTCTATATCAGGGAAATACTAATTAAGCACGTGAGACAGGTGCACTTATAGACATGTTCTAATATCTACTTGTTATTCATGTTGAACACGAGTCAAACTACAATGTATATCATATTTGCTGTTTGTGAATTTGTAAATGACATGAAAATACTCACAAACAATATAATATTATGTCATTTTATAATACGAATGTATCACTCTGATTATATTGACCGGGTTTTGGAAATATCTCAATATTTTATTGCAGGATATTCTCGAGAATGAGGACTTAAAACTTGACAGTATGTTTGTGGCGTCGCTTGTCAGAAATATTATTCAGGTATGTACTATCAAAGAAATACTAAAGAAACAACGTATTAAAATGAACGTTTATACCTTTATCAAAAATTTACAACCATTTACCATGTATAATTATGTGACAAATAATGTTTGACTAAATTGTTATAATTGCATAAACGGACATGTGAATGACTATGTCACAGACTGTATCGTCATTTCTATATCTCTCCTCAAACAAACAGAGTAGACACGAAACCGAGAACTCCCACAGGATGATGCGAGTCTGCACTGATAACAAAGCGTCCAAAGGTGTCTCGTTCAGGTTATGAATTAAAGAGACAATTGGAAAATGCACAAATCACTATTTATAAAATTCTGCCTCGTTTGTTGAGTTTTACAACGATGAATCCAATCAAAACGATATATTTACCAAAGGCTAACCTTCTACATTTTGCCACTTGGCATTCGATATTGTATCTGCATCAACACGTAATTATCATAATTGTTTTTCGATAGAAAATAAGAATATCAATGTTAGAATTGTTTCCACTCCAGGGAATGACCTTTCTGCATGACAGTGAGATACAGTTTCATGGAAATCTAAAGAGTTCAAACTGTGTCGTCACCAGCAGGTGGTCCTTACAGATTACGGACTTTGGTCTCCTCGAAGTCAGAGCGGCGACATATAAACTTGAAGACGAACATGCCTATTATAGAAGTAAGCCCTTAATCCTGTACCTAATACATGATATATTCGTGTTTGAAATAATGACAGCGTGAATCAGAAGTAAGTATTTTAATGATAGTGTGACCATGGTGGATCCATTTTGTCTGCACTATGTGTCAAGTGTGTTTTATTTCTGTTCGACAACATAACAGATAAATTATGGTATTTACTAAAGAGTTATAGTTTAACAAGCATACGAAACGGACTGTACATATATTTACAATTTCAGATTTATTTTGGAAGTCTCCAGAATGTTTGTTTCCCTCCGTCCTGCCAGGCTCTCAGAAAGCTGATGTATATGCCTTTGGAATAATATTGCACGAAATATTTGGAAGAGCAGGACCATTTGGTTTTTGTAACCGATCGCCAAAAGGTATACTAGGTTACTTTTACTGTAAAACAAAATTTTACACGTGTAATCATAAAATTTACACTATAGATACGCCTTTTCATGCTTTTAAAACCAAAGTAGACACAGCGTAATACCCTGTAGGAGCGGTCTGATCAGGGTCTGTTCCGGTTGCTTATGGAACAGTATAGATCTGATTGTATAGCTCCTATCATGGTAATAAACTTCATTGTTCATTTCAGATTCAACAAATTGATACCATACAGCCATTAATTCTTATATGAGTATTCATTGTGTGTAAAGGGTTCACATGACTTAACCTTTAATCATCTTAACCCTTTCAGTGCCAGCAGTAACGACTATTGGACACATTTTCGCCTGTTTCAAGTTTTAGAATCGGCACTTGTTCAATTTTCTTATAAATCGATAAACAGAGTATCAAAATGTTTGGATCCTTATGAAACACAGAGTTTCGCGGAGTATCTGCTTGATCCTTACTGTTTGCATATGATAACACAAACCCGCCTTCATGACAAGGATTACACAAATCCTTTGGTAAACAATATCACCTACACAATTTTTCAAATTCGATTGATCTTTTATTGCTCTAAACTTTTCCGCTGTTGACACCATTATTAATAATTAGCTAATTTTATACACAGTATGTTTTGATATTTGTGGAAACGGTAGACATAGATCTATTAGCACACAAAGCAGACCCTGATCGAACATCTCCTAGCTACAGGAGCAGTCTATTTGGGTCTACTTTGTTTGCTAATATATTTTATATGAGGGAAATGGTTAAAACTATCAGTGTGTCAAACACTGTGTCCTAATGAGTCGCCCAATAAATGGGCTTCTTCTCTGGATCCAAACTAAGCCAAACTAATCACGAACGTGCTCGCAAACGAATTAACGTTAAATGCCCTCCATTCTATTTCTCGGGCTTATTTTGATCATTGACTTTAATCGATTTCCTCTCATTGTGAGTACGTCGTAATGAAATTTAGATCTGTAAACGGCATGTAATCTGTATCCAATTTATATGAAAATTACATTTGAACGACATCTAAAGACGCTTACGAACCCAGGAAAATTCCAATCTCGGAAATAGATAGAGAAAGAAAGCGTACATTATAATTGAATAGCTTTGTAATCTCACCTCTAAGGCCTTCGCCTTTTTAGGAAATTAGGACGATTGGCATGGTTAAACCCTGACTTCACAGATGCGCGATCTAACGCCTCATACATACGCGTTCAAACGCCTCATAGATACAAATTTAACGCACTTTATCGCCTTTGCAAACAGTGTAGTCCTAGATCAGACAAGTACTGCAATAGCCGTCAGCCGTCTATTTCAGTTTCTGTCATAGCCAGCACACCCATTATTCATACAACATCATACACGTTCAGTCAGTATAAATATTCATGAGTTAACCATTACCCTGTTGAAAGTTCATGTAATAAATAATGAGATGATGAAAACATTACAGGTTGACTCAGGCAGAAACTGCAGAATCGGACTTAAATTATAACATAAGCAAACAGAGCAGATCCTGATCAGACGGACTTTAAAGAAGCCGTCTTATTTGGATCTACTCTGTTTGCAAATGCGTGAAAACAAGTTTAAATGAAGGAAAGGGTTAACACATTATCCCCTAGTGATGCATTTTTGCGAATCTATAAAAGTCATTCAAAGAGGTTGAGTCTATAAATAGCCTAGGGGAGAATGAGTTAAATGGTAAAATGACACTTAACTATGGTTGTAAAAGTACATACAGTTTGTATATCTTGTACATCATTATTTCGTGAATATTTATACAAGAAATAAATGTCATCGTGAATATTAGAGAGATGGTGTTTGATAGTATCAAGTGAATACGCAAACGTCTGACTACGGCAGTACGATAGAATAAGAGCCTGATTCCACATATCCAACGGGAACCATCTGATTAGGGTCTGCTGTGTTTACAAAGTCGTAAAAAACCGTATCTATGGAACAAACGTTTAATACATTTATTCTTAATTGTAAGGTTTTGCTCATTCCATGAGATATATATATATATGTTCGATATTCACAGTAAGATTCTTTAAAATATTCAACCCATTAGAAACTGGGCCATGCAGTCAATATTACGTAGACAATACGACTACATTACTTCAGCCCATATCGTGGATGATCTACTTAACAAAAAAGTAATGCTCTCCGGTTATCTAATGTGTTTCTAACACCGTTTCATGGGATGTTGTTAGTATAAATATGACAAGAGTGTCGTTGAAGAGACGCCAACTAAAATGTCGTCTCATATGGATCCAAACCGTTTGCCCATGCTGTGACGCCTATAACGTAGTACGGGTTTTTCACATGATGTGATTGTTGTTACTTCAGAGATTATACACAGCGTTAAAGCCGCCCAGTTCCGTCCAGATGTTAGCAGACTTACCTGTGACCATTACATCATTGAGTGTATGACGTCATGTTGGGCAGCCAATCCAGACAGTAGACCAGATTTCCGTGTAATTCGGAAACAGCTAGCTCCGCTACACCACGGAAGGTACATAGATGTACATGTAACCATAAACTTAATTAATATTCAAAAGAAATAATGACATCATGAATATTTATTAGCTGATGTTTTATAATGGCATATGTAATTAGAATGTTTTGGTATTGGTACTACATCTGTTATAATTACATAAGCAAATAGATCAGACCTTGACCAGACGGCTCCTACATGAACTATCTGATCTGGATCGACTCTTTTTTCAAAGGCTTAGAAAGGCGTATTTATGGAGTAAAGGGTTAACTCTAATCAGTGTCCGAGGTTATAAAACGTCTGGGTATGAGACCATTCTCAAGTATGTGTTTGGTCATATGCTTGTGAACAATCTTTGACTCAAGCGAAAAAGTTTTATAACTTCGGGTCTGGATCCTAGCTGTTTGACACTCACTCAGTAGTTGGAATGAATCGAAAGTGAAACTGGTAACACTTTTGATTATTAGACTGACTGAGCCGTTCCATTAAAAATGGTATGTTAGTTTTGAACGTAGTAAAGCCACTGATAAATTGCCGTGGTAAATTAGGAGCAACGCTGTTTGACACTTATCAGCATTTGGAATCTGTTCGATCCTCTTTGCCAACCGTTTGCAAAACACACGAACCACCATTTCAAGTTGAATGTTAGATGGCATCATTATGTTTCATTAGGATCTGAAATGTTTGACTCTTGAACCTTTCCTTTATAGGCTATTTTTAGACCCAGCCTCTTTGAATTAATCTACCCAAATGGAGCAGTAAAAATTTAGAATTGTGTAGTTTGAAACCATTGTGATAAATAGAGCATTTGCTCCTATATAAGCAATTGCTCTATTTATCACAATGATTTCAAGAAGTAGTTATTACAGAGGCATAGAAAGGCGTATTTATCGAGGAAAGGGTTAAACAAATTGATGAAAGATTTTTCGAAGTCTAAATTAGTTGTCAATATCTACAGACGAAATTGTGATTATTTTCTAAATGTTGAATTGTGCGTTTAACACTTGCAATGCTGACTTTTCAAATATACTGTTTCAAATGGAAACAAGCCATGTTTATCATGAATATGGAGGGACTCATTTTAAATAAAAGTGTAACATGACAAACAGTACAGACTCTGAACCCCCTTTCATCTGGGTCTACACTGTTTGCAAGTGATGTTTGTGACTCGTTTCCCGCGCAATGTCGCAGTCTACTTTTAAACTGGAGTTACGTTTTTCTTTGAAAACTTATGTTCAGTAATAGTACAATTATGGTAACCTGACTGGTTTGATTTTAAGGAGTTACTGGCTGTTTAATGTTATTACAGGACCTGGAGTGTGCTTATTTACATTTCTTGCGGTTTTCTGCATATGTGATAAATGTATTTCCTTACCGTCCTGAACAATTTAGGATTGCAAATGTTCTTGATTTATAGCAAGTTTGACGTCCGGATCTGATGGTTATATACGAAAATACAACAATGACTACACATCACAGTGAAAAGCAGGCGTTGAAGGTTGTCGTCTTTACTGTCTGTGCGAAGTAATGCCACAGGGAAATCCTTTGTAACCCTCATCTAAATCAGTCGTCTAAAACTCCAACTACATATAAAACATTTATCTGTGACTATATCCCTTCACTTGATGATTATGCAGGATTCCGGGTGTTGTGAATCTCACCTTGAAATAGAAACAGAAACAAAGCTCTTGAATGGTATCGCAAATAGTAGATATTTATATCTGTAACATATAAACTAACAAGACAGACCCTGGTACAATGTACGATACGATAATTCAAGTAGAAGCAGTCTGAACGGGGCCATCTCATTATGCAAGTGCGGGATTATTCAGTAAAGGGTTATAAAATTGTTTTTAGGAAAAGAAACATTTTTGACAATATGATTGCAATGATGGAGAAATACCAGAAGAACCTTGAAGACCTGGTGGATGAAAGAACCACTCTGTTGATAGAAGAAAAGAAAAAGACAGAATCCCTGTTACTCCGCATGTTACCTAAGTAAGTGAACTTTTTTGTTTTATTAGCCGGACATTTGAACCGACGTATCCTTGTTCATTCCATATTAAGGTAACTACTTTTTATGTCTTTACACGCATTTGCAAATAGAGAAGACCTAGATCAGACGGCTCCTGAGGAGCCGTCTGCTCTGGGTCTGTTCTGTTTGCATATGGAATAATATAGAAATGATTATTGAGTTTAATATTATTTAGCCCCAACACTCCTGTATTCGTTTTAATAACAAAATATCTAATTGTTATTCATAAAGTCATTATTTCTTACATTGATATTCATGGAGTAAGGAGTTAACCTTTACTCCTTGGATGTTCATGTAAGAAATAATATATGTGTTGATATCAGATAGGTATTCAGAATGGCATAAAACAAGAACAGTTTGAACGTTGATAAAATACTGCAGAATCGGATCTATATTATTCCGTAAGCGAATGAAGAATATCATTTGCTATTTACAAAGTCAGCAAAAGGCGTCTGTATCAGATAAAGATTTATTTCTTTCAAACAGTCTTGATAAAACAATAATTTAGCAATTCAGCGAAAAATACTAATAGTATATATGTAGTATATAGTTTTGACAGATACATATAGCATGTCAATAGTTAGATCCTTTATTCGATGCATACATACCTCTACCTATCCATTATGCTTATTAATAAGTTTATTTCGTGTACAGTAAACCCCCTCTAAACCGGACGTTCACTTTAGTATCAGTATCGATCTTGGGGCCACCTGCCTAAAAGTATTTAAATTCTTCTCTACTAGAAGTCCTGTTTAGAATTTGTTTTACTGTAGTATAGGTATGTACGAGTAATAAGGAAATCATGGGTATCAGTAGGAACTCACAAAATTAACATATTAGCAATCACTGCAGCAAATACAGCAAAACCTCTCTATAACGGCCACTAAATTGTGTTAATTAGTTGGTATTTAGGGCTGGTGGCTGCTTAAAGCAAGGTGAAAGTAAAACAGAACGCTCCTATAGGAGCGTTCTGTTTTACTTTCACCTTGCTTTAAGCAGCCACCTGCCCTTTAACACAAACTATTTGATGTAACTTAGTGGTCGTTATAGAGAGGTTTTACTGTAGCTCCGGACGGTTGGAACTGTCTATTCTAAGTATGCACTGTTTGCAAAGGCGTAACTAGATGTGATTATCTTATCAAGTAAAGGGTCGAGCATACCGAAGAGTTGTTTTCTTTCAGATGTGTTGCCGAACAGTTGAAGATGGGTGAAGCAGTTGTACCCGAGGCATATAGTTCCGTAACCATATATTTCAGTGATATCTGTGGCTTCACAAAACTGTCAGCTGAGAGTACCCCTATGGAGGTATAGTGACGCATATAGATGGCACCAAATACAAATCTAACGTCAACATAGCGTGTCCTCTTTTTTTGCTTTTATAATATAATCTACTGTCATATTAACTCTTTCAAAGGTATATAGTATTTTGTATTAGATTTGCAAACAGTTTAGATCGAGATCTTGTCAGAAACAAAACAATATGACACTACTCGTAACCCTTTACTCCATCAACACGCCTTTCTGTTCCTTTTTCAAACAGAGTAAACCCAGATCAGTCGAGAAACCGTCTTATCAAGGTCTGCTCTGTTTGCTTATGATATAGTATAGAAATTATTCTACAATTTCTGCTATACCCAAAAAACATGTGTTCATGTGCTACTATAACATGTATTCTAATTAATATCCATGTTGTCATTATTTCTTACATCAGTATTCATGGAACAAAGGGTTAAGAATTGAAATATACTAGTTTTGTTGATATAATTTAGGTATGAATGCGATCATTCAAAGTGTATAAGATATCATTGACATTCTGTCGAACAGTGTATACTGTCTCATATTTAGTATAATCATGTAACAATAATGTTTGCTAAACCCCTGATCTGTTACGGTATTTACTTAAATTCCATTCACTCAATAGATTTTCAAAGTGTCCTACAACTTGATTCCTGATGAGACGCGGAGTTACTGAATTCAAGCTTAACACATTACTCCACAGGCTTTTTTTTAGATACGACCTCTTTGTATAAATCTACCGAAAAGGAACATTTACTAGAGAAAATGTTTTTTTGATTTTGTAGTTGTGATGAATAGAGCGTTTGCTCCTATAGGAGAGAATGCTCTATTTATCACAATGGCTTCACAATGTGACTTTTACGGAGTCGTCAAAAACGTCAATATGAAGGATTGGGTTAATATCGCGTATAGCAAGATAAGGAATAACAAACCGCGTCTCATCTGGATCTAAACTGTTTGCAAACGCCAGTAAGATCGCGCCTAGCTTGAGAAGGGTTGATAAATCAGAGTATATTACAGAGTTTATCACAACTCTGATTTGAGGTGATAATCATTTTTTCAAGAACAATTTGTAACATGTTTTGTTTGGCCGTTTTTCTGAAATCAGTTTTTATCTGATTTCTAATTTAGGTATTTTTTAAACAAACCAACATGATTGTGTACTCGTCATTATACAGATGTCTTGTTTGATAGATTTACAGAGGCTATATACCCTATTTATGCATGGATATACTGCAATAAGTATTGCATAAAATTGTGATATACATGTATGTATAATCTCTAGTAATTAAAATATGAATGGCAATGTTTCTTTATAAACCTACTGCTGTCTTTTATGAATGTTACTATGGCGAGACTCTAATAAAGAATATATAACTATGAACACGAACCATGATCACATTTACAGGTTGTCGACATGTTGAACGATCTGTACACTGTCTTTGATAACACCATTCGTCACTTCGATGTCTACAAAATAGAAACCATCGGTATGTTACTTTATAGTATGTTTACAGAATACAGATACATGTAAGAAGCGTATTGAGAAAATCTAATTAACCATTTTCATCGTATAAACGCTTTTTCACGCATTTGCAAACAGAATAGACCCAGATCAGACGACTCATGTAGGTGCCGTCCGATTAGGGTCTGCTCTGTTTGTTTAGGAACTTGCAACGTGAGTATCAAAACATTCCAATTCAAATGAGACGCCAAAGTACTCAAGGTTATCACAAATTCGCCCAACAACACTCTGAAAATTAAATACTGTTAGAGATTTTAAAAGAATCCCTAAGACTGTGGAAATAACTCTAGTGTACTTTGTTTGTGCGAGAGACGTTGTTTTCTTAATGGAAATTGTGTTTGACATATCCTATTAAGGACTGTATGTGATGTCTTTTTTCATTACATAGTTGATTTACAAACATGCACTAGAACCAGCAACGATGTGTTTCTTGTTTATATAGTAAGAACACGTCTACACAAGACACTGCGTCAGAGACCAGGAACGTAGAACTCAAAAACCATTTGCCAGATTCCTTTTAAACAACTTTGAGGTTCACTCTTACAAAGCCGTGAAGCAAATAATGTCTGCTTAAACTCGGACTTGGTGCAAGTTTGACTACTTCCGATTCGACCTACTTTTTGAGAGACCAATGAAGGAGTGTCAAACAGCTTGGATGCCAATGAGTACCCGAGTTACTCGGTGTTTTACCTGGAGCCAAGCTGTTTGGACATAGGAGTCAGGTCGCGGATAGCGTGTTAGTTTAACCAGATAGTACAGACCAAACCACACGCCGTGTTTCTGGCGCGGTCGAAGATCTACATCTACGGCATCGTATTCACGTCACGGTCAACTGACCATTTACTCCATGAATATCCATGTAAGAAATAATGACATCATGCATATTAATTAGATTATGTTTATAATGACACATTGACACGGGAATAGTTGACCATAGTAGAAGCTGTGAAATCATATTACAGTAAAACCCCGCTAATGCGGCCACCAAAAAGGGGCACGATTATAGTTGGTAGAGGCAGGTGGTAGCTTAATGCAGGACGAAAGTTATGCAGAAAGCTCCTATCTGCATAACTTTCGCCCTGAATTAAGCAACCACCTGCATAAGACGACATCAGTGGCTTTTTATTAAGTGGTCGCATTAGCGGGGTTTCACTGTATTTACATTTTCACAACCAAACAGAGAAGACGCTGATCAGACGGGTCCTACAGGAGCCGTCTGATCTGAGTCTTCTCTGTTTAGAAAGGCGTAGAAAACATACATTTGTAATTTATGGAGTAAAAGGATATCTAACGCCGGAAACCGACTAACTAGACAAGCTGCAATGGGCGAATATGTTGTTACCGTTGCAAACCGTTTGGATTCAGATGAGACACCAAGTAACTGTTTTACATGCATATACATATTAGACACGCAAGAATATTTGCGACGAAAGTTATATGGTGCCAAACAAATGAAGCATATAAACACGTATATGATGTGTATACAAAAGCATTTGGAATTGTTCGAATGCTATGTAAACCACGGTCATGGTAAAACATAAATTATTTTAAGCGTTTAATTAACAGAAATGGACATTTATGTCTTTACGGCAGAGGATACCAAACAAACACCATAGATACATCGTTGACGAATTCTCAAATTAATAGACCCAGAACTGACCCTCCTGATCAGGGTATGGACTTACTTATGGAATACTATAGATCCCATTCTACAGTTTCTGTCGTAGTCAAACACTCCATTGTTTATTATGCCATTATAAATTTCTTCCGATCAATATTCATACTTTCAAATGGATATTTAAACAACTGGAATAATACTGTAACGCAGAGGAATAGAATAGGTTGCGTACATTGAAACATTTTCAAGAATAATTTCTCGTTATTTCTCTATCAAACTCTATATTGTGACCACTCTTTAGAATCGTTATGAAGTGACGATTCTAAAGAGTGGTCAAAACATAGACTTTGGTAGAGAAATGGCGGTTTTAGTAAGATATATATATAGATAATATGCACCTTTATCTGTTGTTCTGAAGACCGGTTTTTCTCAAACTATCCTTGTATAGGTGATGCATACATGGTATGCAGCGGACTGCCTCTGCGAAATGGGGACAACCATGCAGGAGAGATAGCATCAATGTCGCTCAGACTCTTGAAGGAAATCAAGAAATTCAGAATTCGACACCGTCCAGAATACGAAATCTCGCTCAGGATTGGTATACACTCAGGTAAGGCAGACAGGAATTAATCCTAGCCCATCAACGTTTAACTATACAGACCACCAGGTATGGAATGCTTAATCTGATCTGGGTCTTCACTGTTTACACATGCCAGTGCATGCGAGACCAGCATTCAAATTTTAAGAATTCACTCTACTATAATTTCACACCTACAAGTAAAGTGAATTACTGTAGATGTGAATATTTGTTCGTTGTGAATTATAGTCGATGTGAGTTAATGTAGATGTAAATTATTATAGATGAAAATTATTGATGTTTTGAAAGAAAAAGTAGTAAAATATACACAACAGTGTAGGTAGTGACACAGAGTACATAAAAAGGATAATGACCTGTCATGTTGAATAAAATAATGATATATAATTATTGAAGCAGCCGCTACTGCTGTAAAAACTTGAAGCTGTAAATTTCTACGTAGAAGAATGTGTATTGATTTAACGCTATCATTTAGTTTTAGAGAAAACAACTCTTAATAAACTAGTTTTATAGCCTATACAAAGATACAATAGGTTCCCTATACTCCACTGAAAGTAAGCCTTTGGCTAACTATTCTATTCCATCATGCACTCCATATCACCAGCCACATTGCTGGGTATAAATTACTTCACTTTCTTCCAAACATCTTGAATAATTCACAAATGGAATTTGCCCTAACACCCTTTGTATGCTTGACACGCATGTACTGTCATTCGCAAACACTGTAGACACCGAGATGCCTTTGATCAGGGTTGGCACTGTACTGTTTGTAATTCAAAATAATCCAGCAAGTTTAGCAGTTTAAGCCTTCATACTGAGTCGACTCTTATAGTTACACACTGATGAGCGATTCCACTCCGTGAATTCAGCGTTAAATGGTTAAATTACACAACCCTAACAGAAAGCTTTTCACCACGAAATAAATCATGGTAAGATTGTAATGTTATTTTCGCACTACAAAACACACGAGATGTTTCATTGTTGGATTTACATTTTGGAAAATCAGTTGTGTAACGGTGCATATACTTTGTCTTCCAGATAATATGACAGCTATAAATTATTTTACAGTAAAACTTATTGTTCGTGGATAATTCATGGACAAGTCGCCTAATTATAGGGGCTTAAGACAAGTGGTAGCATAATACTGGACAACTCTAATGCAGAAAGCGCCTATATGTATATGAATTTTCTCTATTACCTTTGCCCTGTATTACGCAGCTACAGTAAAATTCGCCTAAACCGGACGTTAAAAACAAGCATCAGTGTCGGTGTTTCAGACAGGTGACATCTTAATGCAAGTTGAAAGTCATGCAGAAATCTCCCAAAGGCATGACTTTCATCCTGCATTAAGCAGTCACCTTCCCAAAAAGACCTAAATTTGTTTTACCAAGTTCCGGTTTATATTGGTTTACTGTACTTGCTTTTTTCAATGTGTATGTACAATCAACACAAGCCTAATACAGGTTCTACAGTACTGTCTTCTTCTGGCATTGAACACAAAATACATTTATCATGTACACTCTGTTATAAATAGAAACATATTAATTGAAACTCAAGTTTATGGTATATTTTAGGATATAACCATACTGTTTGTATAGTGTTTTGTCTATGGCTTATCTATAAGTACGGTTTATAGGGTCATTGCATTTTATAAGAATGTGCATTATTAACGCATTGTTATGCGTTTGATATTGTTTCGTTTAGGTCCGTGTGTTGCCGGTGTGGTTGGACTGACTATGCCGAGGTATACATTGTTTGGCGATACCGTCAACACAGCATCTCGTATGGAAACCAACGGAGAGCGTACGTCATATACTACTATAAATATTACCAGTTTAATTCGTTCTATTGTAATAAGATACTGATAAAAATGATTAAATTGAGCGAGTATCTATGAATCAACATGCAGCCGTTTCGGGCAATTTCTATTAATCTCAGTAGTGTTGTAAACCTGTATCTGCTCAAAGTCTGATCTGGAGTATTTTCGATTGTTTCGAGCCTGTGTATTGGCCGAGTGTCAAACGGCCTTTTATACCGATGAGACTCGGCCTATCATCTGTATCCTGATTGCAAATGTCAGTCAGGTCGCGCTTAACGTGACGGTTAATAACAACGATGAGAGAAAGATACTGAACATGTAAATTATCAGTTTAATTCATTCAACTTGATAACGTCAAAAGGGCTTCCATCTACACAGCCCAATAATTCTTATTGTCGAGCCATTATCGAATACTATGTTTCTTAACCCTTTACCACATAGGGACAACTCTTGGGGCGTTAGTAAACAGAATAGACACAGACTAGAAAGTCCCTGTAGGAGCCGTCTGATCAGGGTCTGTTCTGTTTTCTTAAGAGGTAATAAATATTATACAGTTTCTGCAATGGTAAAATACTTATATTCAAATTCAAATATTCAAACGCAGATGTATGCGTAATACATAAAGTAAGCATCGAAGTAAATGTTGTCCTACATTCAGCTTAAATTGCATTGGGTGATCTTTGCAGAGAGATTTTACTATGCTAAGAATAACATATAGACTCACAGACGTTAAATCAATGTTATAGAAGTGTTCTTTACCTAACCTAGAGTGCATGCGGGCTAGCACATGCAGCTGTTACAAACAGTTCGTAACATTTTATTTCATCTTAACGATCTAGTCTAAGAATACTCTTGCGGAACGTATTCAATCTGAAACGTCTGTTTTATAACCTCTAGATGACAAACGTTACTATCTGTTGTCAATAGCTGCATATGTTGATAGAATCAATGTCAGAAACTATTGTGATATTGTATGATGTTGCATATCGTTGTATATAAATTGACAGTATAACAGCCAATCTTGCATACATAACTGGCGTTTAATGGCATTCGTTATCGGTCTTATAATCACTTCTATACGAAAGGCCTACTACTTTACTTCTTGGTAGCTTGGCTTATCAGACAGACTGGGTGAATTTGTCTCATTAGACCAGCTATATAATAACTTGTGACAGTGTATGGTAAATATTTATTTTCTTACACAGCTTTGAAAATTCACTGCAGCCCCACTACCAGAGCATTGTTAGAGAAGCTTGGTGGCTACACCTTGGAGGAAAGAGGTCATGTGACAATGAAGGTTGGTTAAAGACACACCTTTGACTTATTGAAAAGCAAAAGGAATTATACAATACAATACAATACAGTTTCTTTATTGCATAAAGCATACATAATATGCTTATAGCAAAGGCAAATCATCATTACAATACACAATACAATAAATAAATTATAGTAAATATCTCATTTGGTTTAACCCTTTCCTTCATATAAACGCACTTTAAGCGCATTTGCAAACAAAGTAGACCCAGATCAGATGGTCCTTATAGGCACTATCTGATCAAGGTCTGTTCTGTTTGCTTATGGAATTTGATAGGTCTGTGTCTTTAGTTTCTAGAATGGTTATAATGTTTCAACTTCCATATTTCATTATAACTATTTTGTCTATTATTATGCAGTAGGTATTACAATTTGGAATGGACATATAACAGGGAAAGGGCTAACTCCTTTGTTTGTGTGTGCACGAACGACTGTCTCGTTTACCATTACTCCCGCTGTAAAAAATAATGTCTGCTCAAACTTGGATCTGTTTGAACTAGATCCGATTTGATTAAGCTGTTCATATACAAATAATCCGCTGTTCATATACAAATACTCCTACCAGAACTTGTCTCATTAGTTTCATTCTACGTTATTGTTTTTCATTGCCGATAGCGAATCTGTAAACACCTATGCAAACAGTTTGGATTAAGTTATAACCCCGAGTAAATGTAACTAGGTGTCGCATCAGGGTCAATACTGTTTAATACTGTGATAATAGTTTTGTAAGAACAGGGAAGACATTTGAAATGTTAACCCCTCCCTGTTCGATATTCATGTTAGCTATTTTTATAATGGTGCATGTATACAGAAGTGTTTGATATTGGTAGAAAGCGGAGTGTCAGACTTGTTATAATTTCATAAGCAAACAGAGCAGAACCTGATCAGACGGCTCGTATAAGTCTGATCTGAGTTCTCTTTGTTTGCAAATTAGTGAAAATACGTGTATATGAGGGAAAGGGTTAAAGTACAGCGTACTAGTTCAAATATTAATATTTTAACACATAGCCTGTTGAAAAACAATGTCTAAAGACATTCTGACCTTCTGCAATATTTAATAACTTCGATTCTTTAAAACGTTTGAGAACCCTGTTGACCAATTTTCAAACGGATTGGATTCTGATGACTGGATCAAAGATGTTTCCAAATACCTATCACGACGCACTAACCAAAACGTTAAAGGCGAGCAATTCAATTGGACTTAATTAGAGTGGTCGCTGTTTAGAGCTTGCAATCAATTTATGTTTTCTCTTTAGGGCAAGGGCGAAATATTGACATACTGGTTAACTGGAGAAGATGAAAAGGTTCGAGAGACAAGACTTCAATTTGATGCGACTAATTCTGAGAACTATCGTAGTGCACATAATTCTCAACGAGTTGTTCACAAGCCTCGCCACTTCATTGAAAATAATGAAACGCCCACAAGGCATAGTGAAACATTTAATAACAGATCCTTTGCAGCTGGAAGTGACGGCACTTTCGATGTTTCAACGCCGACTTTGCTGCGTGTTCCTCGTCGAACGTCCATAACAAGAAGCAATTCCGCAAAGAACATTTCTTCAACTACATCTGTTGGCAGCAAAACAAATCCTAAAATACATTGCATGAACAATACGTGTTGTAACTTTATGTCGCACGTGAATGGTTTTATAGGCGACAGGAGGTGCGCATCTGGAACAAACCTCATGACAAACAAATCTGGTTTTTGTGACAAGACTGGAGCGGCAAATATTGCTGGAGACGAATCGGACTCGTTGTTGATTGGGTGCACATTAAGCCGACAGAAACTGAGTGACAAAAAGTACTATCATTCCTCCATGAAAGAGCTCCCAAGCTCTGTTCGTCATTGCCAGTGCTTACATCATCAGATAATGAACGAAGTTTTGTGATTATGACGTTTTTCTCTTATAAATATTTTTGTCAATATTGACTATCATTTGCAAGGTCTGTGATCAAATCTCATTCAAGCATTTGTATATCATACAGTAGAATCTGCCGATAGCGACCTATGTTGATTAACCCTTCGCTTGCTGAATTTTAAAATACATTTCCCTTCTTTACCGAAGCCCTGTTGTATAATTACAGTTGAACTTCGATATCTCGAACTTCAAGGGACTATATAAATTAGTTCGAGATAACGGAAGTTCGAGTTATCCAATTGCTAATCCGGACAATTTCTCAAGTTCACAGCTTAATGCAGGTCTACAGTAAAGCTGAAAGTTCCTGTAGGAGCTTTCAGCATTACTGTAGAACTGCATTAAGCTGTGAAATGTGTTTCTAGATATGCGTAGTGATACATTTTAGAGCAATTCTGTATTGTAAGATTTTGGAAGGACCGAACTTTAAGTTCGAGTTATCCCGAAGTTCGAGTTATCCGAGTTCGAGATAACGAAGTTCAACTGTACATACATCGTCACTGTGTACTTAGTATTTCGCTGTGTAATCACTGTTGTGGAGTGCACTGGTTGCACAATCAACTTGTAAATAGTGCAGACCCTGATGAGACAGCTCCTGTAGGAGCTGTCTCATCTGGGTCTTCATTATTTACAGGTAGGTATATTGACGTGAGTAGCAAGCGAAGGGTTAAACACGGAGGTCAATAAGCGAAAGTGGTAGCTTAATGCAGGACATAAGTATTGCCGAAAGCTCGATTTCTGCATAACATTCGTCATTTATTAAGCTACCGTCTTTCCTACAAACAAAGAATAAGACTTAATGTTATTGGTCGCTGTAGATAGATTTCACTGTAGCATAAATTATGTATATGGTTTTCCAATTGTTGTGGTTCGAACTGAATGTGACTTTCCAAATAAAACAAAGTAATTCTTCGTTTTGTTTAAAACTAAACTGCGTATTTGAAACAGCACTATGAAATAAATATTTGGGAACATATTTTTCTTCAGACATTCATCACATAGGACAAACCTGCAAACGCAGCTACTCGGACAATCCAATAACATCTGTTTTAATGACCTGTTTTTAAATAAAATGACATACTGCTTTGCACATGACTGTCTGTTGGTCCGTCGGTATGTCGATCTGTAACACAAATGATTTCCGGTCCATATCTACTCTATCTTTTTGCGTAGAATATGATAAAAAATATTTAAAAAAGTAATTGTTCATGATTAACAGATAATCCTCGTTTTTGTCCAATATGTTAAAAGTGAAGGCCAAACTTCAACATCAAAGATCCATTTTCTAAAATTTTAGCATTGGTCAGAACGTTTGACTTCTTATGTATACTCATCCCAAGAAGCCTAACCCTTAGCTTGCTATTCACGTCAATATACGTACCTGTAAATAGTGAAGACCCAGATGAGACAGCTCCTGCAGGAGCTGTCTCATCAGAGTCTGCACTATTTACAAATTGATTGTGCAACCAGTGCACTCCAAAGCAGTGACTGCACAGCGAAATACTTGTACACAGTGAAGGTATATGTAATTATACAACAGGGCATGGGCAAAGAAGGAGAAATGTATTTTTAAATTCAGCAAGCGAAGGGTTAAACATTTTAAGGATACTAGTCGGATTTCTTTAACTATAACATTGGCCGTGACTATTGAGTAGTTAGATAGATTGACTTCATATGTGATACGCTTACTGATTTACTGTAGCTGCAACTTTTGATTGGTGCCATGTCCCTGTGAATATCTTACTTAACTCATTCGCTACCAAATGTTGTCGTCTGCAAACTCTTTTCCTCTGCCACCCTTTTTATTTGTTGTTATTTTTCTTCATCGTTGTTTCACAAACAGTCACATAAACAAACAGTCTGGATCATGATGAGACGCCCAACTGGTTGCATAGGTAAACAGATGCCAAAGAGTTGAAGGTCCACTGTCAAAATCATAGACTGGCTGCCTTTGGGGTCATTCGTGTTTTACAAACACTTTTTTGTTATTATTGCAGTTAATATATGTAATAGGTACATACCACCATCATTTACAATCGATAGTATCATTGACGGGACATTTATGTTTATGCTCAACCCATTTTGATTTATGCCTATTGTTTACGGTTGGAAAACCTAAACAGAGCTTTAAGTTACTTAACCCTTCCCGTGTTTGATACTCATGAAAGAAACGACAACATGAATTTAGCTCATATTTATAATGTAAACTTTTAAAGGAAAATGTTTTGCTATAATAAAAATTGTAGAATCGGATTAATAGCATGTCAAAAACAAACAGAGCACTTCTAGACGGGACCGTCTGTTATGGGTCTACTCTATTGGAAGATGCTTGGAAAAGTGTTTATATGATGGTAAGGGTTAATTTGCACAACTGTCACTAATATTTTTATTAAGAAATGAATGACGTGCTTCCGGTGTTCATGAGGTTATGCAACGCATAGCTTTACGAGCAAATTTAGTGAAGCCCGAAGGGCTTCACGTGAATCTTTGCTCGTAAAGCCATGCGTTGCATAACCTCATGAACACCGGGAGCACGTCATTTATTTCTTATATTTATATTCCATTGTATTTCTTATATTTCAACGGATTTTTTAAAAAATATTATATACCGGTCACGTAATAGCCGCTATCTAGGTCGTTGCCATGTTCGTTTCAAACGTAGTAGGATCTCTATATATGGTATGAAAAATAGTCCCAAACACATATTATAAATGTAGAATGAATACAAGATTTTAATCAGTAAATTGTCCAGCTATGTTTAAAGAAAAGATTATCGAGATATTTCAAATCATATATATTTACGAAATGTTGGTATTAAAGCATCTTCTTAAATGTAGGTCGCGGTGTCGAAGCCAATTTACTCACCGGCCATGCTTGATCGAAAGCGGGTCACAACGTTGGATTTTATTCTCGGATTTTTCTTTGTTAACGGTAAGGACATTGACTTATTTATGCTTCACTCATTACTTGATAATATATTTTGATACGCCACGGCTGTTAAAGTTGGCAATATTATGTATTCAAGCGATAATTCTCAGTAAGAAGATGCCGCATTTCAAATTTCCAGGGCCGCTTGAACGACAAAACACGGACAAAATGAAAATTTAGAAGCAATCCATTTTCTGTTTTGTGCTTAAAACTCATGGGGGCTCCAGTTAATGTCTGCTACACTTGATTAACACCCATTGACAACATGCTAATTACTGAAATAAGGCGTCGTTAATCGCTGACGTTTCAGTAAGTGGAGCGTTTATGTTACATTGTCACGTATCGATTCCCCATTGATAAATCTTAAAATAGGTCATAACTGGGTCAGTACAGTATTACTCCGCGCTTACACAGCGGAATTCTGGGAAAAGGAGAACCGACTCAAACCGGTATTGAAATGAACGTTCATGGGAAAATGCAACTTTTTTTTAGAATAAGGTTATATAAGGACGTTGCAGGGCGAATGTAAATATTTGTATATGTTTTGTTAAGATTACGTTACATTAACAGAATTGCGTGTATCTAATAATGTTGGTTTTAGATCCGTCGGCTTATGTGTAAATGAAAGAGTAATTTTGTATAAATCAGACTTGATCCAACTCTCTAATTATTCAATAACAGCAGTCTACATTAAGTGTATTCGGAACAATGACATCACCAGTTGAGTTAATTATTATTACAAGCAGTCTGAACATTCTGTATTATCTTACAATTGATTATGACTTCTATAATTTGCTCAAAAGTTCACGCAACATCATTTGAGGTTTGTATTTATGCCTATTTCATTCTTTACACCTTTTACGAGATAGAGACGCTTTTTACGTCTTTGCCATTAAAGCAGACCCAGATCAGACGGCTCTTGCAGGAACCGTTTGTTCAGGGTCTGCTCTGTTTACTTACAGTTTTTCATACACTTGACGTGTTTCGAGAAAATGCTTATGCCAATGAAAGTTTGAAAACAAATAGAAACAGATGGAGTTTATGATTCCTCCAGTTAAAGTTTCTCGTATAACCGCAATCAATGTGTATTCGCAGTACAATAATCTAGTTAGAGCCATCTGTTCCCTTTAAAAGCAATTTTAAATTGTCGTTTATCTTAACCATTTTAATGCTTAGCGCGATTTGTCCTTCAATGGCAAACAGCTTGGACCCGGATGAGACGACGTGTAACTCGGTGTATCATCAGGTTCCAATCTGTTAGACACACTGTTAATGGATTTTTGATCTGGATTTATTTATTATGTTAATGTTTCAGCATAACAAGAGGTAAAATGGATATACAGGCTCGTATTAAATTTAAAATAAAGTGTTTCTTCATTTTGCGTTTTCAAATCAATACCAAATTACCAACCGGTGTAAAGTATCTCGGGATTCAATTTGACCGGAATATTTGTAAAGATTTATAGTACTGTTTCAACGTCGGCTTAACCTCTACAGGGTGACCAATTACTGAATAAGCATGTGCAGGATTTGACGTAGATGGATGCTGCACGATAAACGAACGCAATACAAAATACTTTTGTAGAAACATTCTGCAAAAATTTCGCCACGCATTAAGCGACAACCGGCATAAACCCTCCGAATGCTGGACAGTACTGATATTTGCAAACAGTGTAATCCAGATAAAATGTATTCCAATAGGAGCCCTCTGATCAGGGATTTCAAATGTTGTTATTCAAGTCCTCTTCCAAATTTATTCATTTCATAATGAATGGACTCATAAAATAAATAGTAATGGCCCACTTTGCACATTCAGTATTCAAAGGGTTAACCCTTTGCCCTATGTAAGATATAATGTCAGCATGATTATTTAGCGTCTAAAGTTTTATTATTGCATATGAACATATAGTTTTCTGGTCATGGCAAAAATTATAGATTGAGATCTATGTTATTAAAAATAAACAGCACATGCTGATCAGACGGTTCCTACAAGAGCCGTCCTATCTGGTTTTACTCTGTAAAAGCTTTGAAATGTAAGTTATTCAAGATCAAAATGAGACAGTTATAAGGGATCGAAACTCACGACAGGTTTAATTATTTCATACATATACAATACATTTTATACAACACCATCCCGTCGTGTTTGCAAAGGTGTAAATACACATTGTTCTTTATATTAAGTCAGATATCTACTGCTTTAAAATGTCAAAACAATATATCCGAAGCTATAATCAGCCAATGACATATATCCCCTTACTTCATATACACGTGTATGCGTATTCATATGCCTTTACAAACAGAATAGACACAGATCAGACGGTTCTTGTAGGAAGTCTGATTAGGGTCAGCTCCGTTTGCTCTTGAACTAATATAGATATGATTCTACAGTTCCTGCCATGGTAAAAACATCCTGTGTCTATGTGTTAATATAAAATTACCGGAAATCTAATTGCATGTATTATTAATGATATCATTATTTCTCACATGAATATTCATGGAGTAAAGGGTTAACCGTTTTCCTTTGGTAATACAACCTTACCTTATGTCTTGCAGTAGTTGTATTATCAGTGTCTGTTCTGTTTGCTTGTAGTTTCTATAGTTTCTGCCATAGTAAACACAATCAGCTACAGCTGCATATTCATTCAGTCTTTTTTATAAAGGTACAATGTATATATCTTATAAATGGTTGAATTAAAGAAAGGAAACATATCTCGTGTATTTTATTACAATAGGACTGACTAACTTAATAAGGTAAATTAGTTTTGAAATTATTATTCTGAGTTAAACTGAATATAAATATGATGTAATATGCAATAAAGTTTCCCCAAAACCACTTTAAAATGTTAATAAAAGTCTTATATTAATCCAGACAAACGGGTTCTAGCAGTACCCTATAATAATATACAAATTACATTCTCCTAGCAATGTCAATAATTTTGTTAAATACAGGGAGATATACAGTTTGCATTGCTCAAAGTAATAACCGCAATCATCGTGATAGATACAGATAGTTAAAGATACAGTACACCTTTTACTTCGAGGTTTCTTTCAGGGTTTTTTATTGCGCAAAACATAGGGCCATAGCAAGAACAAGTATATTATACTGTAGAACCTGTCTTAAGCGATCATTAAAAAAGAGGTCTAATTATGGGTATATAAGGCAGGTGGAAATTCAATGCAGGTCAAAAGTAATACATAAACTCCTATAGGAGCTTTCTGCACTACTTTTGCATTGCATTAATCAACCACTTCTGTTTAAGACTTCTATGTTCAATAAATAAATGGCCGCTTAGGACACATTCTGCTGTATTATGAAACAATGAAATGAAAGTGCAGACGAGAATATCATAAAGTGAGTTACTTTCACTAAGTAGTTAACCTGAGAAAAATTGAAAATTGATGCAATACTTTGAAACCTACGTATCCTACATTTCACTTTGAGGTTCTTTATTTCAATTTGATTTGGACTGTAATGTCCATATTACTTTTTTTTCTAACTCTTTGCCTTATCTAAGCGCCTGCTAATACATTTGCAAACAGAATAGACTCCAATTAGTAGCTCTTATTCGAGGCTTCTGACCAGGGTCTGCTGTGTTTGCTTATGACATTATTGCTCCTATACGAGCATTCTAACGACGAAGGTCCGCTCTGTTTGATTATAGAAGTATTAATGCTGCAAGTTCTGATAACGTCAGCCAGATGACGTCACGCACACAGCTTAAAAAGTGCTCACTGATCTAGACGTAATGTTTCCCGCACGAGATCATGTTGTATGGAACAGTACAAATAGTTTCATGGCAGGTATATTGAAAGTTTGTATAGGAAAGTCACGTGAGGTATAATAAAGTAATTTGTTTAAAACAGTCACAATCAAGCTTTTTAATCATTTGCCCAATATTTACGCATTTTAACCATTTACTGATAGAGATGAGTAGGCCCACATCAAGCAGTCCCTGTAGGATCCATCTTATCAAGTTTCAATTCTGTTTGCTTATGGAATTATATAGATCCTATTCTACAGTGTCTACCAATGTCAAAAAGATGTGTTCATAATTATACCATTATAAAACTTCAGCAAATAAATACTCGCGGTGTCATTCTTTTCCTAAAGGGCTCACGCCTTTGCAAACATAATAGATACAACTAAGAGGTACTCTGTTTGCTTTTTAAATAATGTAGACTTGCTTTTACAGTGTTTTCTTCGCGCATACAACTACAACTTGTCTTATATAATGGTACAGTAAAACCTTTTACAGTTTCTGTCCGGGAAAACAACCATAGTTCACATTCAGTTCATTTTACTCATACAACAGATATTTCTTATATCAATATTAACAAAGTAAACATTACTATATTCAGAAGAGATGTCAAGTGGTACGGAAAATTTGCAATCTCCAAACTGTTCGAAAATTCTAATCGTGTACTGATAAAACTGGAAAGAGTTTAGATCTCCCAGAATGAAAGCACGTACGACAATTTCGAGTTGTGAAAATAACTCCATTCAAGACAACGGGTGATCGAAATAAACAGTATTCTGACACTGATTAGGAACTCAATTACTTTGGTTCTTATTTTCACACAGATTATTGATTTTTATTTACATATACAGTGAATTACATCTACAATGATGTTTGTTATGGGGGTAGCTGAACCAATCAGTTCCCAGTGTCAAACGACATATGCAAATAGTGTAGATAAAAATCAGAGGGATCTTTCAGGAGTCCTCTGATCAGGGTATGCAATGTTTGCTGAATTCAACAATGTTAATGGCTTGTTCCGGCACATATTGTGTTTGCTGTGCATCCTACACATGTAATATGTATGGGTTCCAAAATAAGATCTCGACGCGTTTCCTTAAATAATATAAGATTAACCCTTTTCCTCATATAAACGTGTTTTCACGCACTTGCAAACAGAGTAGACCCAGATCAGACGGTTCCTAAAGGAGCTGCCTAATCAGGGTATACTCTGTTTGCTAGTTGCATTTGACATATATGTTTCTTTACTTTTTAAAAATGACTACAATGTTCCACCTTCCATATCAAATTATTACTATTTTATCCATGAATATTCAGTATGTATTGAAATTTGGAGTAAACATAAAACAGGGAAAGGCACAAATGTGGTAATGCAACTTTTCCGTTAAATCCTTCGAATGCGGGAAACAAATACACTATCACCTGCAAACATTGTAGACCAAGATCAGATGGTCATATAGTCTGTGCGGTTTGTCATACACTAACATATTTAATACTTTTATACTGAAAGGACTCAGCCCTTTTACAATGATAGGCTATTCCACTCTGATAATTCAATGTGGAAAGGGTTTTTACAACTCACCATCTATCCTATAATTTGACTATTTATTTCATAGATAACACCATTGCAAACATAGTAGATCTAGATCATACGGTTCCTTCAAGCAAAAACAAAACTAACATTATACCTTTACCTCATAAATACAGTAAAACACCTCTAATGCGACCACAAAAAGAGACATATTCACAGAGGCAAATGCAGGTGGTAGCTTAACGCAGGGCGAAAGTTATGCAGAAAGCTCCTATAGGACCTTTCTGCATAACTTTCGTCCTGCATTAAGCAACCACCTGCTTATGAAGACAGCCATGTTTGTTCATTAAGTGGTCGCATTATAGGGGTTTTACTGTACACTTTTTCACGTCTTCCCAAAGAGACTAGACCCTGACCAGACAGCTAAAATGTAAGAACCGTCTGAACAAGGTTTGCTTTGTTTACTTCTGTCATTATATAGATCTGAGTCTTCAGTTTCTGCCACAGCAAAGCATATCTGTATTCATATACAATTACAAAATATCAGCTAATAAATATTCATGATGACGTTATCTCTTATTTGAATATTCATCGAGTACAGATTTAAGTGGTTGCTATAGTCCCGCTTAGCAATAAAAGTATTAACCCTTTCCCTAATATACACGCATTTTAGCGCATTAGCAAACATAGTAGACCCAGGTCAGAAAACCTCTGTAGGAGCTTATGAAATTATAATAGATCTGACCCCATAGTTTCTACCAAAAATATTATGTATAAAAAATATTATGTATACATATGCCATTATACAATTATAGCTAATAATTATTCATGATGTCAATATTTCTTACAGGAATATGTAACAGGGAAACTATAAACATAATTGAGGCAAATGCCAATCTCCACGTTCCCTAGCCGTGATATAGAAACTGTGCGCAGTAAGCAACAGAATTGTGGAATTCAAGGAAAATTGCGTCTCAATTTACTAACAGAAGTACAAGTACAGTACATTGTAGACCCCTTCTAAACTGGAATATTTTATTAAATAATTAAGGTCTATTTAGGAAGGTTGTTGTTTAATGCAGAGCTTTCTGCATGTCTGTATTTCAACCTGCATTAAGTTATCGAGTGTCTGAAAGACCGGCTTTGTCCGGTTAAGAGAGGTTTTACTGTACCACTATATAAGACAAGTTATAGATGTATGCGCCAAGAAAACATTGTAATGAGTACTAATGTTCCAGCAGTCTACAATTGTTAACGTTTGCCTAACTTTTAATTAAATATGGATCTGATGCCATGTATATGACTGCTGATTCGATTAAGTAGTTGGAAACAGTTAACGAGTCACTCGGCCTCTGATCTGAATCCATGTTGTTTGCAATACGAGCCTAGTCGTGTTCAGTTGTATAAGGGTTAACACTCTTCACGCTACAACACATTTGTCGAGTAACTCGACCTCTCATCAGGATCCAAATTAATTGACACTTTGACCATATAATTGAAGACAATGTGAGGAAAATAACTAATTTAAAAAGACTCGAACAGCAATTACTTATAAAAACGTTCAAATATTAAAAGATCCGTATGGCCCCTTTCAACTCTAAGCGACATTTCTGTAAATCACATTTCCTCAAAGAAACTACAATACTAACAGTATGTCTTTCGTTGTAAGACCATTAGTCGTGTTGATAGACATTTTGTACTTAAACTCTTTCGCTAACACAGACATGTCGTCCGCTATGATTGTCGTCTACTTCAAGATTTAAAATGAAGTATTCTTCCATTACTTTTCAGAAGCATACTCACAGAAAACTAAACTTTGGATCCTGATGAAATGCCGAATTGCTCTGCGTTTCATCTGGATCCATAATGTCTGAATAAATCTACCGAAAAGGAGCTTTTACTAGAGACAAGTTAGAATTGCGTAATCTTGAAAACTATTGCGATATATTTACATTCGCCCTGCAACGTCCTTATATAACCTTATTCTAAAAAGAAAGTTGCATAACCTCATGAACACCGGAAGCACGTCATTCATTTCTTAAATATAAGAAATACAATTGAATATAAATATAAGAAATGAATGACGTGCTCCCGGTGTTCATGGGATTATCGAGTTCACGAGCAAAGATTCACGCGAAGCCCTTCGGGCTTCACTAACTTTGCTTGTAAAGCTATGCGTTGCATAACCTCATGAACACCGGAAGCACGTCATTCATTTCTTAAAAATAGAGCATTTGCTCCTGTGGAGCAACTGCTTTATTTATCACAATAGTTTCAAAAAAAATAATTTACGTAAAAAGACATCAAACATATGAGGGAAAGGGTCAATAGTTCAAAGGTAGCATGAGGTAATGTTTTGCCAATTTGATAATCGGACGTAAAACGGCGTCAGTAGGACAGAATGGGTTAACCCTTACCCCGCTGAAGAAAATACTGTCTGCGCAAATTTGGATCTTGTGCAACTGTGACTACTTCAGGTTTGATAATGCTTTTGAGAAATTATGGACTGAATGACACACAGCTTGTATCCTTATGAGACGCCGAGTTACGCGGCTTCTCATATTGGTAGAATTTGTTTGCAAATTCGAGCCAGGTCGTGGATAGCGGGATGGGGAATAAGCAGTCTTCGTTAGATCTATTTCAACTCGTGACATTAAAGGGGATGTCCCTACATTTGACGCGTTTCATAAACACTTAAAATATACAAAACTCATTTGTTTATATGCTGAAAAGTAGTATATCACAAAAAGTCCCACCCAATTACCGTTTATAATGACAAAACATCCATGTGTTTGATATCGCTGATCCCGGTTTTACTCCCCGATGTTTCAGTATTATTCGGGTTGAGTTTTAGTTTCGTAACTGTTCGCCCTATTCGCGATTCTCCGACCACGTCCGAGAAAGCTATTACGTAAACAATGGAGATATCGGGTGATCATCGGCAAAACGCGGAAGAATTTACGGAAAAGGTCGATAATATTGTGTTGTAGAACAAAAATTATCAGTTATTGATGAAATCGGTTTATTTGTATCACATGGGCATTTTTTGATATAAGTTCAAATTGTGAACCTTCATAATAATGATAGAGCATAACAAATACCAAGTTTTATGATATTATTGAAAATATGCGATCATTATAGGGACCACCTCTTTAAAGCGGGTGCTTTGGCTGCTTTATACATTAATATGGGGGTGATTCTGTGCATTATAGCCACTGTACAGGAGGGCAATTTAAGTTCGAAAATAAGACGTATTTTGTTAGTTCTTTGAATGAGGGGAACACGTGTATTGGCATTTGTAAAGAAGTCTGACTGAGATCTTAAAGACTCCTAGGTTAAACATAATTTGTTTGTATATATATGTACATTATACATAATAATCACAGAGAATCACTACAGTTATTCGCCGTATTAGGTAACTTACATTCAGGGAATGCAGTTATTAAAACAAATTAGAAAATAATTTCAGTATATACATATAGTATCGTATAGTTATTAATTTTATGAGTAGAAGCAATCGTAAGAATGGGATATAGCCGGGAGAACAGGTGTATGGTCGGAATAATGGCAGTATGAGGTAGTCTACAATTGAGGTACTTTGACTGTTAAATTCATCTGACTGAATAGATCCATGAGCTCGTATAGGAAACTTGTGATCAAGGTATGCATTGTTTTTTAATCAAACTTCTCCTCCACCCAACTTCAGTATCTCATACGCCACTTTGAATAATCAGCATACAAGGGATTGGCAAGAGCACCATTGTGTGTCTTACATCGACCATACACAGTAAACGTGAGTATAAGTATCAGTTTAGAAGACAGGTGGCAGCTTAATGCATGGATAAAGTCATGCAGAAAGCTCCAGGAGCTTTCTGCATGACTTTCACCCTGTATTAAGCAGCCACCTGCATACACGTATCTGAATTCTTATCTACTACAATTCCGGTTCAGAGAGGTTTTACTATTCTACGATGTACGCACTATATGTCACAAGTCAGTGTTCGAATCAGTATTTAGTAGATTTTAGCTACAATGAAACAACGTTGAGAATCAATTATTGACATATATGACGTGCAATACGATCCCACCACAACCCCTGTGTACGGGTTCTATATTGGCGTCCATCGCTAGTTATGAACCGTACGTCAATCCAAAAGCAACTATCTTTCAGAAACTGAACACCATTCCAAATAAAAAGTATACTTGTTAAAAAAGTCAGCTTTGAATCCTTCAATAACAATATAAACGCAAACGTGGGTTGAAGTCGCAATTTGCAATGTTTAACTCGCTCGCTGCCAATATCAAATGTCAATGCAAACAGTTTGGATCCAAATGAGACGCCGAGTAACTCGGCGTCTCATCAGGATCCAAACTGTTTGTTACCTTCAAGCTGGTAATGTTTTTAAAGAAAATGGAAGAAAGTAAACAAATGAAACTTGTAGAAGATGACAAAGTTTGGCAGATGGCGATATTTGGCAGCGAAAGCGTTAAATCTCATTTCACTAATTAAGACATCAAATACGCACGCGCCAAATAATTATTCCATTTAAATGACTGTTAAATGGAACTTGCAGAGATATGTCACAATGATCTGTAATGGAAATTGCGTTATGACAAAGTTAAAATATTACAATAATTAGAAATACAATGAACAATCTGTTGTTTTCAATAAAACGCGTGTAATCTTTCTCACGACTAGATGTTACCTCAATATATTTTTCAATAAGATGACTGGATTTCACTCAAATGGACATGTCTACTGCACTTAACCACGACAACGCTGTATTTTCAGATGAACTATTCCAAAAATTCAAACAAGTCAAGCTTATTTGAATACTTAGGAATTACTCAAGAAAAGTTTAAACATGACAAACGGTGCAGACCCTGATGAGAGGGTTCCTCTAGGAACCCTCTCATCTGGGTCTACACTGTTTGCAAATGACATTAGTGATTCATGTCCCACACTGTAAAGGTTTGGATATTGGGTTGATTAGGCACAAGGAAAAGGATATTCAGGAAACCATACTAACCTTTACCTGGTGGGGAAAAATAATGTCTGCTCAAATTTTAATCTGGTGCAATTTTGACTGCATCCGATCGATCAAGCATTTGAGAAACTATCGATAAAGTGTCAAACATTTAGGATTCTGATGTGGCGCCGAGTTACTCGGCATCTCTTCTGGATCTATGTTGTTTGCAACTGCGAGTCGGATCCTGGATGGCCGGATGAGCGCTGAAATCAGAGTCGTGACCACTACATCAGATAAAATATTAGTTTGATGAATCGCGACTTCCCAGGTCTATTCTTGTCGATATAAAGTCATATAACACTAATGAATCTGTCTTGCTAATGATTCGCTAAGGAGGTCTTAATGAAACGTTTTGATTGAGAACCTTCAAACGTGAAACAACGTTAATTTATTTTGCAGTTTATAAACAGAGCACAAATCGTTATCCCAGTATGACTTAGTGACATGGTTGACATTGCTAATATCAACAATAAATGATATAATATAATCAAGAAACCAATCAACAATCTCGTAACCTATAAATAAACATGACTAGTGTAACCCCTCCCCTAGTGTATACAGTAACACCCTTCTAAACTGGACGTTAAATACAAGATACAAGATATTTTATTTGTAAATAAAGGCCACTGTCCCATAAAACAACATGATTATACACAATAGTTACAAACAGGACTGCGTCCTTCATACAACATGAGTATCGGTATAGTGTGGTTAACAGCCGTCATATTCTATTCATTTTTGTCTTTTATTTCTAAAATAGCCGGAACAAATTTAGCAATATTTTGTAATTGTAAATTTAGTATGAATATCTCTCGAAAGTTATGCAGAAAGCTCACAGAGGAGCTTTCTGTACGACTTTCACCTGGCATTAAGCAGCCACCTGCATACAATTATCTAAATTCTTTCAAGAGGTTTAAAGAGGTTTTACTGTATTCATGTAAGAAATAATTAATTACACCATGAATATTTATTTGCGAACTTTTTATAATAATATATGTACTTAGGAGTTTTTATATTGGCTAAAACTGTCGATTTGGACTCATATAATTGCATAAGAAAAGCAGAAAAGACTCTGATCAGGCATTTTTCTACAGGAATCGTCCGATCTGGGTCTTCACTGTTTGTAAAGGCATGAAAAGGAATTGACTGAAATGCTTTGCGCCTATTGGATTGACATTTTATTTATAGCACAATTAATTATTGATGTTAACTCCTATTAAAAATATCATGCTTATCTGCTCGAAATTGAATCTAGGGTAAGTTAGAATACTTCAACACATTGACACAGGATGAAAAGGAATTGACTGAAATGCTTTACGCCTGTTGAATTGACATTTTATTTATAGCACAATTAATTATTGATGTTAACTCCTATTAAAAATATACTTCAGCCCATTGACACATGATGTTTTGGTTATTGCAGAAACTGTATCTTTATTAAGTTATAAGCACGATATGCACATATATCAGTGACAGTGATGGAGATTGAACACATTTGAACAATATATCATCTATTGTATTTACCCCCTAATTATCCGGGCACTCAACCTCACCATTCCACCAGTTTGTTAAAACTGAAATACATTCAATTGGCACTACAGTAAAACCTCTTTATAACGGCCACAAAATTACATCAGGTATTTTGTGTTAAAGGAAACAATTTGAAAGTAAAACAGAACGCTCCTGTTTTACTTTCACTTTGCTTTAAGCAACCACCTGCCCTAAATACCAACTAATTAACACAAATTAGTAGCCGCTATAGAGGTTTTGCTGTATTTTAATTAGTATCAAATAGTGTAGAATATGACCAAACCGCTCTTTCAGAAGCAGCTTGATCTGGATCTACAGTGTTGTCCTCGGCCTGTCTTTCTGAATATAGTGTAAGTACGTTACTTGCCGTATTGTGGCTCCGATGGTTCAAACTAGGGAAATAGAGCGATATTGGAGCAAGAATTAACTCGTTATGTATTCCGAAAGGAAGTCATTATCATTTGCGTTCCAGAAACATGACTTTATCTAACGACAAGGAACATATTAACACGCAAACCATCCATAATAGTACTTCAGTTGCCTTTGCTTAATACTACTTCCTCTTCTATTCTCCGCGACAGGGCTTTGGAATTAGCTTTACATTGAATAAGCTGTGGATATACTTTGTAGATACACATTAAAGAAAGATGTTGATACAGTTGTTCTCTTTAGTGTCTGCTCTGCATGCCACTCAATCAAATGTGTACATAGCTTAATAAATGACAACTCCCAAGACATACATTCTGTCCATATCTGGAAAAGATTTGGAAACATAGATAAGAGAAGGGTCTGACAGGATTAAAGATAATTCATGTGTTATTGTGCCATTATTCCTAGATATGTTTTAATTTTGTGAATTACCATATACATGTACTGAAATGAATAACGAAAGAACACTGGCCTATTCATTCCACAAAAAAGTACACGAGGCAGGCAAGTATGCTGACGCAATTTTGCGCTAAGCCAAACTTGCACACACAGAATTACCCTCGCTAAATCATGTTGCTGTATGTACGTTGCAAAGTTAAATGTTGAATTAGCTTAGTGTGTTTCTTTATTTATGTATTTTGTCAACCCAAAAGCGTCAATAATAAAACATGTGGCGATATATTATCGTAAGAGATATATTTTCACAAATGAATGTCATTAACATTCGACAGATTAAATGCTGTATTAGGAGGATTTGTAATTAGCCGTTGCACGTAGCTGGGAACTAGATGAGACATCGAGTAACCAGTACATGCAACTAAATAGAGGCCTATGGGATACAATAACGTAATGTCCATTTATTAACCACGTGCTGAATAGGCATGCCTTGTAATTGTTTTGCAAACAGGGTTTACCAGATGAGTCGGCTCCTGTAGGAGCCGTCTGACCAGGGTCTGCCCTGTTTGCGTATGAACTAATATATATCTACATGTAATTGTATTGTTTCCGCAACAACCATAATGATCTATGTTGACATGATATTGGAATAAAGCATCTAATTTATTCGTTGGGTAAAAATTAATTTTATACGTTCAATAATGTAATACTACCTTTGATCGATAGTGTAATGTATTTTTGACTGATGGTGTAATACAGGGTGTCCCATAATATGTGTTACCATTTCAAATAGATGTCATTGTTTAATTTGATAACATACACGCTTGATTCATATATCAACATAAGCAGGATAGATTGAACTTCCTAAAAATATAAAGTGTTAGCATTTTGATCCCACTTTTATCTAAATGTTGCATTTTAATAAGACAAACTGTCGTCATAGGAGATTGGAAATACCTGTGTCAGTGACTACTATCTTTCAAAACATTTGCACAATGACGAATTTTTATTTTGTGCTGCTATGAGTACATAATGAGTAATTCGACCATTCTTTTTTAAGACAAAGACGGAGACATTTAAACCGTCAACTGTATGCGGTATTTAATTATTCTCAAACAGATATTCATTTCATCACTGAGTCGTAGGGGTATTGTTATTAATTAGGTGTGGTTACATTATGATGGGGCTACCCAGCACACAGCAACTATTGTGTATGACTGCATACAAAATACATTTGGAGACAGGTTCGTTTCATTCAGGACTAACAAAGAGTGGCCACCGTACTCACTAGATTCAAGTCCACTTGATTTCTAGCTGTGGAGATACTTAAAGGACAGGATGTACAAACTATCTCCAAACTCTCTGGAAGAACTAAAGGTGAACATCAGGTAGAAAAACACTAAAGTATGTCAGAGCAGTAATTTCAAGAAACGACGTGATGCCGTTATCGAGCATGAGCTCTATATGTGAGCTCGATGAAAAGTTGTGTAAGTATAAATAATGTTTTCATAGTACATACAGAGCTACAGACAAAGGTGCGTACCCAAATACTAAAATCAACATTTCTCCACTAAACCCTATACTGCGACCACTCTTTAGAATCGATTCTAAAGGATGGTCGCAGTATAGGGTTTGGCGGAGAGAGAAATGAACTATTCTTGAAAATGTTCAAATTTACGCATCTTATCTGGATCTCTTTCATACCAAATAATAATTTAATTTATGTACAGAAAAGTAGTAACAGTTTTTCAGGCGAAACTAACATCAAACTAGGAAGAAAACAAATTATAGATGTTTATTTAAAATACAACAAATGCTATACGTATGCTATGACTATTCATTGCAATCGTCTTTTCTTGCGCTTTAAGAGTAGTCACAGCTTATGGTTTTATGGTTTAGTGGCGAAACAAAGATTCATGAAAACAAGGTTTACACAAAGTTCAAGATTGCAATACTACATCGTGTTTGAATACATAACGCCCTCTCTTCAGAAAATTCATAGTAAAAGTGCATTAAAATATTCTATTTCATCTTATGAGAAAGTATAAAACCAATACTTTGACCATTCCGAACTCATTACTTAAAGTTTCAAATTCTTAGAACATTTCTAAGGATTTTCTGAATGACAGCACTCTCATTTCCCCTTAATTGGCGGAACGCCAGTATATAAGACCTTGACAAACAATGAAGACCAAGAACAAAGATACGTACTGTTTTATAGCAAGAAATCATTGTCTTCCGAAGTAAAGTTTGACACAGACTAATGATTAATATCATCCATTTTCCTCAATTTTAGTTATTAATTTTAAATGGTAGTCTGCTACTAATATGCATGCTTCTCGGAAAAATAACAATCTGGATGTATGACAATTGTTTGCATTCTGATAATGCATTAATCGTTTTATGATAAATGCATTTATACAATGTAATGTAATACGTTCCATAATGTAATAAGTTCAATAATGAAAAACGTTCAATAATGAAATACGTTCAATGATGTAATACGTTCAATAAAGTAATACGTTCAATAGTGTAATACGTTCATCAACATAAAATGTTCAATAATGTAATACGTTTAATATTGTACGTGTAATACCTTTAATAATACAATACGTTAAATAATGAAATACATGTACGTTCAATAATGAAATACGTTCAATAATGTAATACGTTCAATAATGTAATACGTTCAACAATGTAACATGTTCAATAATGTAATACGTTCAATATTGTAATACCTGTAATAATACAATATGTTCAATAAGGAAATACATGTGCGTTCAATAATGAAATACGTTCAATAATGTAATACGTTCAATAATGTAGCTGTTTACAGTAAAGCTGCTCTAAACCGGACGTTAAATTTAGTATAAATATCGGTCTTGGAGATAGGTGGCAGCTTAATGCAGGGTGAAAGTCACACAGAAAGCTCCACTATAAGCTTTCACCATACATTAAGCAGCCACCTGCCTAAAGTATCTACATTCTTCTATACTAGAATTCCGGTTTAGAGGAGGGAGTTTACTGTAATAATTATGTTGTTACAAGAGTATATTTGAGAAGGAACCGTTTTAAACGAATTTCATCGAATATGGTTTTATATAAATTAACACCATTTAGTAAACGCATACTTACCAGTCGTGAACAAATCTAGTATATGTGGACTGAAATTGATGTTAGCCCTTTTAGCTCTTTCATACAGTACATACCCTGAACTGGGTCTATACTGTTAGCATAGGCCATTGGTGACTCGTGTGTTTCAGTAGAATTAAAATGTTCTAAACGACCACGTTCTTACCGCGTTGAATTAAACTGGTCTCCATCAACTGTAGGCCCTATGGTTTTTTTTTCTCCAGACGCAGTTCCGTTGATGCTATCCAAGATACGACATAGTCAAAAACGAGGATGAGGATGGATGATGGATGGATGGATGGATGGATGGATGGATGGAAAATGATGATGATGATGATGATGATGATGATGATGATTATGATGATAATAATAATAATCAAAATAATAACAATAACACAAATAATTAGTATGATGAAGTGATTAAGAAGATAAATATTATGATTACCAAAACTCTACGAATACAAGAACCATTGCAACGTGCATTGGCGTTAAAATCGTTAAACAAGTTGGGTTGACTGCAGTGTGCCTTTCTTACAAACGAAGGTATATTTGCATTCATTTCGGCGTTTCAACACCAACCTTGAGTTTACACAATGTCACCTTTATTGGGGATAGAGTTTCCCTATCCGTGTAAACAGTAAACCCTTCCATCAAATGTCATTCGTCAGCCATTTTTTATTTTGAAATTTGTTAGCACTGTACAGCAAAACCCCTATAAACCGGAATTCGAGTAGAGAAGAATTCAGATATTTTGGCAGGTTGCTGTTTAGTGCAGGGTAAAAGTCATGCAGAAAGGAGATTTTTGCATGACTTTCACCTTGCATTAAGCTGCCACCTGTCTGCAAGCTTGCATTTTCTGTATTTATACTAAATGAACATCCGGGTTAGAGGGGTTTACAGTATTTATTTATAAGCCCCTGGAAAAAGGATGAAATGAATTTTACTCTCGATACGGCAAGAAACAAAATAGATTCTCCATTCAAACTGGGTGTCAAAAAAGAGTGGAGCGTTCAACGATTTATTTATTACTATTTCATTAGTAAATTGTTAACCAATGAATATAGTACTAACATAATTGTATCTGATCTTGATAAGTTGATATCATGGATTTATAATTAATACATAGCCCGCCAGTCACACCTATAGTTGCATTTGCAAACATTGTAGACCCTGATGAGAGAGCTCCTATAGAAGCTCTCTCATCTGTATATCCACTGTTTATCATTTAATGTCCATGCGTGCATGCTCTATCCTTTGCCTAGGAAAACTATTTCAACGTACCCTGTATATTTTTGTAAACATTTGCCTAATTAACATTCAAAGAGGGCAAAGTGATAAAATATGTGGCGGGTCAAAGGTTAATCTTTATCCCTCTATGAATTTGTTTAACATCTGCTCAAATTAGGATTTTGTGCAATTTTGATTACTTCATATTCGATCGAATTGTTTTAGAATGCATTGGCCAAATGTCAAACAGCTTGGATACTAATAAACGTGGGCGTCTCATCTGGATCAAGTTTGTCTACAAATCCAAATAGCGGGATAAGGGTTACTATATGCCTATGTCAAATAAATGTGCAATAATATTGCTTTGCTATATCTAATACATGTGTAGTTTTTCTGAACCAATGATACGTATACACGTAGTATGTCTATCTCTTCCTGATACTGCACATACATGGTTTTGGGATTGTCGTGTATTGCCTGGCTTTGGGATTGTTGAATATTAGGGTACAGTTGAACTTTGATCAAGGGATTATACAAATAAGGCTGATATAACAGAAATTCGAGTTATCCAATATCTTAGCAGGACAAGTTCTCAAGTCCTGTAGGAGCTTTCAACTTTACATTAGAATTGCATAAAGTAGTCGCATGTGTTTCTATATATGCGTAGTGATACATTTAGAGCAACCCTGTATTGTAAGTTTTGGAAGGACTGGACTTTCAGTGCGAGTTATCCCAAAGTTCGTATTATCCGAGTTCGAGATATGCAGTTCAACTGTATGTACGAATTTGAGTGTGTGGCAAATCATATCCCACGTCGTTGAGAATCTGTGACTTATTCAGTGTTGGGCTAATTCCACAGTCTGGCTGGAGAATGAATTGCTATTACAGATGGTTATTCCTTGCCGTAAGATTAAATCAAGGTCTTGAATCACATCATTACTTCCTTGTGGAATAGTTGATGAGATAATTCTAGCTCTATAGTGTTTTATTATCTTTGCCTCACCCCTTCGAATGAGGGACACGCATGTCCTGTAATAAGCAACCATTTTAGACCGACCCTGATCAGAGCGCTCCTAAAGCAGTCTTTTCACCAGAATCTCTACCGTTTGTCAGTTAAAATCCTCTGGAAAGTGTAAGCCTTCATACTAAGCGGACACTATAACACTAAGGGATATTCCACTCTGAAAAATCAGCCTTCAAAAGACTAAGCAGTTGAGCCATTCTGTGACAAGTAAAGCTATAATGCATTATTTTCATATGTATATGTCCACGTTGGTGCACTACGCATTTAGTTGTGTGTGGAATTGCTTAACTGCTAGATATACATGATACATGTGAGAGGATTCGGATTACAGATTAATGTTTTATATGGCGACTTGATTGTCGGACTCTCTAACTTTTGATGCGACATGCAGTGACCCGGGCCCGGTTTCACGAACAATCTCAACTTCCTACTCAACTCAACTTTGATAACAAGCTCAAACTCAAATAAGCCACTCAACCGAGTCTGTTATTTGAGACTGTTTCTCTAAGCGACTTAAGTATGTTAGTGAAACCGGGCCCAGGCATTTCACCTGGACGCAAACTGTTCTATAAAGCCATCAATTCATTATTACAGTAAAACTTGTCTCAAGCAACCATAAAAAGAAGTCTAATCATGGGTTTATAAGGCAGGCGTTGGCTTAACCCTTTCCCTGTTTTGTATTTAGGCCAATTTTCAGTACCTATTGAATATTAATTAACAAAATAGTTATAAAGAAATATGGGCGTGGAACATTGTAGACAGTTTAGAAAGCATGGAAACAGATCTATCAAATTCTATAAGCAAACAGAGTAGACCCTGATCAGACGGCTCCTCTAGGAGCCGTCTGATCTGGGTCTACTCTGTTTGCAAATGCGTGAAAACACGTTTATATGAGGGAAAGGGTTAATACAAGTCAAAAATAATGTTATAGGACATTTTAGCATTAGTAACCGTCTAATACCAACCATCTAGATTCTTTACTCCTATATTCAATCAACAAATGGTATTTTAACCCTTTACCTGCTTTATGTTTATTTGAAATTTCAATACCTGAATATTCATGCGCAGATAGTTATAATGACATATGGAAGGTGGAACAGTGCAGCCATTTTAGAAAGTAAAGCAACAGATCTATCAAATTCAATTAACAAACCCTATAGGAGCCGTCTGATATTGGCATACTATGTTTGCAATCGCGTGAATATGAGAGAAAGGGTTAATACAGGTTCTACTGTAAATGGTTGTGCTGCTAATTTATGGTAATATAACTCCAGGATAATACTCGAACTTATGGCATTTATTACTGTTATATAATTTGACTTCAACTACATGTAAATCAAACATGTAATAACTGGCAGGCAAGTATTTAGTAAAGTATTATTCATACTAATCATTTACATTCATGCCAGAAAATTCAGCTGTTGTAAGTCATACGCATACTGATATACTAGATAATATATTGTTTATTATAAGGTAGTTTTACAATCATATATACCGATGTAAAGGTATATCACGATCAATGCAAGTATGCTAACCAAAGTGTATAATAGTGTTCTTATATTATATTCTGAAACACAACAGGACCCTTTTGTTAGCAGTTACCCTAAATATCCTAAGCAATCGCAAAACCACACTACTCCCTCCACGCATCTCCCTCCACAGGTTTGTAAATCTGAATAAGTCATGTTTAAATTAGACAGACAGAGCAGAAAAGTGGTTAGATCATGGTATAATAGGCTTGTTCACACAGTTCTATTTAAGACTTATTTCGCGGCATTGTACAAATTAGTGCATTTTCAATGTTGAAATCTTATTAGCTTTAATTTTAGGACATGTGTACACCAACCTTTGGGCACGCCTATATCCCAAGCAAACATATACTGCAATTAACCATAGTCCTATTTAAAACCAGAGAACACATGCTCAATTACGTACGTCAATCTGTACAAACGAATTGATCGCTTTAAACTCGGAAATAATTAAGAATAGCTCACAGCTCAATTCTGCTTTTTTGCAAAACACTTTGGCTTACTAACATAAAGACGTATAGAAGAGCTGTTCAATTAATTCCTGTTCCGATAATTCCTTTTCGTTTATAATTAACCGTTTTAGTGCGAGAAACTAGTCACCAATTTCGTTTACAAATAGTGCACACCAAGAGGGCTCCTAGTACCTTAAGCGAGATCAATATAAAGGAATTAAGTGAGGGAGTTTGAACACATAGACCGAAGGGAGTAAGAGAGTTAGACCGGGAGAGCGAGAGAGAGAGAGAGAGAGAGAGAGAGAGAGTTGTTGGTGAAATGGATCCATTAAACAACAAGTGATATAACAGAAATGATCCTATATTTGAAAAGTTTAAGGCAAATAATGTGTTGTCAGATTTGTTTGAAAGGTACATATAGACAAATGCTGGTTGGCTGATAGTGTGTACCACATAGTCCCTTGTTAATGCAAATGTTCAACAAAACTGTCATATGTGTTATTATCGCATGTCGTATGTATTGTATAAAGTAGAACCTGTCTGGACTGTGTGGAGGATGTTCTAAAATCCCCTTTAAAACCGTGTGTACCGAGGCGGAGCAATATTCAGATGCGTTATCATGCAATAACTTGATGCAGCGGACACCAGTGCTTGGCTTACGTTGTGGATTGAAATTAACGACTTGTGTGAGAACATTTTCTCTGTAAAATTTCCCAATTACAGAACTACCTTTGGCAACTACAATGTGAAGAAAATGGTCGTCTGAATCACAGTATATAACATCCTATTCGAGGTCTTCCTTCGGTGGGAAAAATAAGTTGTTTTCACCCTTAGAAGCATCCCAAAATCTCCGGTTTAAAAGAGTTAATATTTGCACTAAAACTGTTTGAAATCGTGATTATTTTTATCATAAATACAGCTCAAATACATGTATCAATTAAGCGTTATGCAATATGAACCAAGTAATGATAACTGGTCAAACATTGTTTTGTTAAATTATGATGAGAGCATGCCTAACAAACATTGCATTTAAAGTTATAATATTCCCATTATTCTCATAAACCAATCAATCCAAAGGTTGTGCACTTAATCGTATCATTGAACTAATGATTTAGGTAAATTCCTATATTATATAAAACAATCAGCTGAAAATTAAAGATATCTGAATACTGCCTAATCCTTATAACCGCCTAATTACTACGAAACGTAAATCTTCGTTTACTTTAACGGAAACCAGTGATGATATTCGGCGATATTACGATTGGCAACGAATCGAATACTAGTTGTTCTTACCCAACCCTAGTTGCAAGTCACGTAGATTCAGATTCTGAAGTAATTTTGTGCGAGAATTTGAGCAGAATGTATCTGTAACTTAACTTTGCACTGCACCCTGACTCGTTTATACTTGGCCCATTCCCTCATATGCTATTTTTAGATCCAACCTCTTTAAATAAATATACCGGAAAGGAGCACTAATTAGAGAAAAGGAAAAGGAATGTTTTAGAATTGTGTAGTTCTGAAACCATTGTGATAAATAGAGCATTTGCTCCTTAGGAGCAAATGCTGTATTTATTACAATGGTTTCCAAAAGTGACTTTTAGAAGGGCGTATATATGACCGAAATTAACTACAAATTGACTATATATGTACCTGTACATGTAACGCAATAAATAATGGCATCATGACTATCAATGAGTAGACTTCTTATAATGACATTATAAACACATGTACTGTTGGCCATAGCAGAAACTTATAACTGTATCATAAATCAAAGCGCTCCACATAGTGACCCCAATATTTCTGTGGATGGTCGGGAGTATTTCATGACAGGTTAGCTGAAACAAAAGTGTGTAAAATCTGGTCAATGTGTGCTTTCCTGTACCACATCTTTTAAACATGTACTCATATAAATCTTTCCTCGACCTTGTCTGTCGCTCAAGTAGACATATAGGCTAACGTATTCTTATTACATTTGCATCACCATTAGAAGAGATTCAACAACATGATTCAACACCTGAGTCCTACTCACTAAATCAGATAAAATGTTCTTGTTGAATAGCTTTCCTAATTATTTCATGGACACAAACGTTTGCCATTACAAATTTATTACATAACATACTGCCGAATATATCTTCCCGAAGATTTTTCTTGACGACTTAGCTGGAAATACGACTCGCCGTTAATTTAGAATTTATAATAGGATATTTAGTTGGTAACCAGATGGAATATAAGATATAGGCAAGCAGTCGATCAATGATCTCGTCAACAGGAAACATGCATGTCAGGATTGTTATTATCTACGTGATACGGTTTTCTATATGAAAGGCCTGTACTGACTCTGTTCATCTTATATCCGATAATGTCTCACTAATACAGCCACCCATAGACTTTTTTATTCTGGGTTTTAAAACATGGTAGTTTTATGCAGGACAAAAGTTATTCATTGGTGAGACTCTTCTATAGCTATTATATTGTAAACTATATGTAATGATTCTGTTTACCTTATATATATTAACCATTTCTTCCATATAAACGCCTTTTAACGCTCCTCTATGAACCGTCTGATCAGGGTTTGCTCAGTTTGCTGATGGAATTTGATATATGTTTCATTACTTTCTACAATGGCTATAATGTTCCACCTTTCATATGCCATTATAACTATTTTGTCCATGAATATTCAGTAGGTATTGAAATTTGGAGTAAATACGAAACAGAGAAAGGGTTAATATGGATTAACGTTGTTCTACAATAAATCTGCATTGACAGATTACAAAGGTTCTTGTAAATCCAAAACAAAATCATTTAAAAAAGATGAAGAGAGTCTGTTTTTTAGAAGATACATGGTGCACTCGCATAATGATTGACTGAAAAGAAGAAGAATCAAAGGGCTGAAATCGTTGAAAAACTGGCGGGAAAGTAGCCCCGCCCCTGGCAGTCATGTGTTTGAGATATCAACATCATTTTAGAAATTTTGGTAGAGGTTTATCAGGGGACTATTTCTGTCAAGTATCATTCAAATCTGACCCTGAGTTTGGAGAATATTTCTTAAGATTTTTCTTTTTGTTGCCATAGCAACCGGAGTTCTTCATGGATCCGGATTTTTTAGCAATTCTGACAGAGCTAATACCAATATCATTTATCTGAAGTTTGGTTACATTCTACCATGCGGATTCAGAGAAGAGTTTTAAAGCAATTGCCGACGAACTGATGGACAGACAGACGGATGGACAGAACTGATGAACAGACAGAGCCCCTTGGAAACATGGGTGATAATTAGGAGGATAATAAGAAAATAACATTATTTTTCTATTCAACTGTAAATTACAACATCAGCATGGCACATGACAACTGCAACACATTTTATGCAACAATTTGCCAGTAGAACCTTAAGCGACCATTATATGATTGAACATAGGAGTCTTAAAAGCAGGTGGTTGCTTAATGCAGGGCAAAAGCAATTCAGAAAGCTCCCATATGAGCTTTCTGCATTACTTTTGACCTGCATTAAGCTACCACTTGCCTTGAAGGTCCATAGTTACACCTCTTTTTGAGGGTCGCTTAAGACTGGTTCTACTGTACTTATATTTATCTGGAAATCTCTGCAACCGAGAGAAAAAATTTAAAAACAGTATCGCTTTACACGAAAACTAATTTCAGAGTTACACAGACAATACACCTCTGTAAATGCAACAGAGCAATACTGAAAAATGGGTCAGCATTATGCCGTAGCTCACATCACAATTGTAAAGAATCACCCTCTAGAAACACGACAATTCTACTGATGACAGTATTTGCAAACCTAGAAATAATAAGACGACACTTAAAGACGACACTTAATGACTTAAAACATGAATCAATATGACAAAGTATCTACGTTGTTTTGGGTGAAAGGTCTGTCAATTCAAGCGCGTGTGAAACGTTCTGAAAACGTTTTGATCATGTCATTCACGTAATCGCTTCAACGCTATAATTTGCTATATTGCTCTTCCCGTTTTTGTAATGGTTTTCAAATATTTTAGTTTACTTTTCCTGCCCAAACTATATAGGATTGATTCGTATTACTTTCATAATGATAAGAGTGAGATTTCAAGGGGCACTATTTTTAACCGCTTAACTCCTCATCAGCATTTGACCTAGAATCGCAGGCACATCGTAGGGCAGGGGCGGATCTACAGTTCTGGTTCAAACAGTAGTTAAGTGGCATTTTGCTATATTGTAAATATGCGATTAGACATATGGATCCACCTATGGGCATTAATACACAAAACAGTTAAATTGGACGTGGCACTGGTACGATAGTTGAATCCAATCTGCGGTACTTAAGACTGGCTTAATACTTGTTTATAGTAGAACGGTAGAACCTGTCTTAAGCGGCTATTAAAAAAGAGGTATAACTATGGGTCTGTAAGGCTGGTGGTAAGATATGTGGCAGCTTAATGCAGAGATAAATGTCATACAGAAAACTCCTTTAGAGGCTTTCTGCATTATTTTGCCCTGGATCAGGCAACCATCTGCTTTTTAACACTACTATGTTCAATACATTAATGGCCACTGAAAACAGGTTATACTGTATAAAACATTACATCGTTCGTTTTTAAAATAAATCACATATGTAGGATCCCTCTGAATAGGTATATGTAGTCAGGTGGCAGCTTTCTGTGTGAATTTTACCCCGCATTAAGCTACCACCTATCTTATAAACCACCATTGATACTAAATAGAAAACCGGTTTAGTTTGGGTTTTGTTTAGTTTGGGTTTTCACATTATACATAGTCGATAGAATTTTCTGATATATACCTCATTATAACATGTCTGGGAACGATGCAATGACTATCACAATATCCTATATGCTATAAATTGTAAACTTCCAAACAAAAGGAAACAGGAGAAATTTGCCACGACTGTTAATGTTTCACGCGACGACTTCCCTGGCAGATTAAGGCAGACAAAGGCTCTGACACTTTAATAACAGCGATTCGTATTATGTCTGAATGATTAATATCTTATATATTAGGCTGACGTGTTCTGACAATTATGAAGTCTGAAGACGATATAAAATACAACAGTAGTGACATGATATGGCAACGACTGTAAACAAATTATGTCAAGTAATTTTGCAGGCTAATTGTAACACTTTACTCAATAGATATTTATATAAGAAATAATGGCATCATCAATATTTATTTGATAATTTGTTATAATAAAACACGGACACGGGACTATTTTGCCATGTCAGAAACTGTAGAATCATATCTATATCATATCATAAGCAAATAGAACAGACCCTGAACAGACGACTCATAGTCGTCTGATCTGGGTCTACTCTGTAAAGGCATAGAAAAGCGTATTTATGGAGTAAAGGGTTAAACTGTATTTTATGTACAGTTAAACCCCTGTATAACTGCCTCTAAATTCCATCAAGTACTTTGTGTTAAAGGCAGGTGCCTTTTTAAAGCAAGGTGAAGGTAAAACAGAATGCTCCTATAGAAGCGTTCTGTTTAACTTTCACCTTGCTTTAAGCAGTCACTTGCCCTAAATACCAACTAATTAAAACAATTTAGTTGCCGTTATAGATAGGTTCTATTGTATGAACAGCGCAATCCGAAATGTCTCTTTAATCCCCTTAACGTTTAGCTCTTATCCAACTATCTACAACCTGACTCACATTTACAAACAGCTTTGATATAGATGAGGATCAGGTTTAAGGCTTTGTGACACTCTGTCAAAAGTTTCTCATAAACTTGATCGAATTACAATTGTCAAAATTTCACCAGATTCAAATTTGAGCAGACATTATTGATTTCCTGCGGGATAAGAGTTTAACAGACTAATTATAAACTGCATGTTAAGCAATTCCCTCATAAGCTATTTTTAGACCCATCCTTGTTTAATAAATCTACTGAAAAGGAACATTTACTAGCGAAAATGGGGAAATACGATTGTGTCTTTTTGAAACCAATGTGATAAATAGAGAGCAGTTGCTTCATATGAGCAAATTCTCTATTTATAACAATGGTTTCAAAAACTGATTTTTACAGAGGCGTCAAAAACCGTTAATATGCGGGAATGGGTTAATTATGAAAAGCGCGATCAGAGCTGCTGTCTTTTTGTTCTTTTCTGTCTTTTTGCCCGTTATCATTGTATCAAGAGATATCGATGGGAATGTATGAAAATCTAAAGCACAAAGATTAAAAGCTTTAAAAATAAGGGACATATATGAAATAGGGTAAAGGCGATATCGATTTTTAAAAGTTTATCTTCGCATACATGCATGCCTTCTGTAACAGAAAGTTGAATACATGTACAGTAAAACTCGTCGAAACCGGAATTCTAGTAGATAAGCGTTTAGATACTTTTAGGCAGGTGTCTGCTTAATGCAGGGTGAAAGTCATGCAGAAAGCTCCTCCAATGTCGATATCTATACTAAATTTAACGTCCGATTTAGAAGGGTTTTACTGTACTGAACTAAATCTCTAATAAATACAATTTCGGTAAAATCGGTATTATTACTACATTCATATTGCATGTGTTTCGCCTTGTCGGGCGTCTAGTCATATCATGGCTACGTTGTTTCGGAACAGGGCAATAGATCAGCCCAGGAGAAAGAATTAACTCATCAAGTATTCCTAAAGGAAGCAATTATCATGTGGGATCCATGAACTTGATTTGATCTTATGACAAGGCACATACTGGCACGAAAACCATCCATAATAGCTATTTATTATTTGCCTCTGATACAAATGTAAATACTCCTTCTACACCACGACTAGACCATGGAATAATTCTCTCGTGGAATAAGTCACAGTCTACAATGTGTGTTTAGTTAATACATCATAAATATACAGACATACCAGTCAGAGCTGCAGATAAAGGTGCGTACCCAAATACTAAAACCATCATTTCTCCAACCCTATACTGTGACCACTCTTTAGAATCGCCACACAATGATATTGTACTCGCACATGCATTTCATTACGAACATATTCTGCAACGAATCAGGGCAAATCAGGAAAACAATTTTCCAAGTATCAGTCATTGGTTTTAACTGAATATAAAGTAATATCATGCGTTAATATGCAATATTTATTCGGCATCTATTATCCGTGTACATAAAACCCTTTACCTTATGGAGACGCCTCTTGTTGAGAGAGAGTAGACGGATCCTCTATGAACTACATGTAATATAGATCTGAGTCTACATACATTGTCAGCGCAAACTAATCGCCTTGTTCATATGCCACTATAAAGCATCTGTTAATATCATAAAGTCATTATTTCTTACACGAATATTCATGAGATGACAAAATGTTAAATAATTGATAATATTCATGACAATACGGTGTAACCTGCCTTAAACGGCCTTTCATTTATTAAACAAAGGAATCTAAAAAGGCAGATAAATGCTTAATGCAGGGCAAGCGTAATGCAAAAATCTCCTACGGGACCGTTTTGCATTACGTTTGACCTGCATTAAGCTTCCACCTGCCTTACTGGCCCATCTCCTGTTGATGTCCGCTTAAGACAGGTTCTACTGTAGACAGATAACGCATTGAATTTTGCAAACCGATGTTTTAATGAAACCTTTATACGATGTTTCATTTATTCCGCAATTGAACTACCCAGGAGTGCATAATTATTTCTTAACGCTTTTGCTCACATATACGTCTTTTAAGGGATTGTCAAACATAATAGATCCAGATCAGACAGTTACTGTAGGATATGCATGAACTTAGGTCTGCTCTGTTTACTTAACCCTTCGCTTGCTATTCACGTCAATATACCTACCTGTAAATAGTGAAGACCCAGATGAGACAGCTCCTGCAGGAGCTGTCTCATCAGGGTCTGCACTATTTACAAGTTGATTGTGCAACCAGTGCACTCCACAGCAGTGATTGCACAGCGATATACTTGTACACAGTGAATATATATATAATTATACAACAGGGCATGGGTTAAGAAGGAGAAATGTATTTTAAAATTCAGCAAGAGAAGGGTTAAAGGTAAGAAATTTATAGATCTGATTCGACCGCGTCTACTATGCCGAAAGTTGTCTTGTTCAAATAATAAGGTATGATGTTACAACAAAAATTTAATGACTGACATGCATTGCTCATTAACGTGCTATTAATTCTTGCACTATCAATGAGATAAATGATTAATTAATAAGCTGTATAAAGAAAGACAGCAGTGGCATATACAGTGAAAGTGAGTTGGGTTTTACGGCCTGCGACACTGAGTAGGTCGTATAACGCCCGTGAATAATTAGATGACATGATGTCTTATCTCATTCGCTTCAACGCAGTGCATGGGATCAAAACCACCGACCTGCCTTCCTTTTAGTTCTCGGCAGAGGGCATAATATCCATCAAAGACCCCAAAACATCCCCTGTGACAATTAAACCCCAGAACCACGGAAGGTAGGAAGGTCTCTGGGGATTAATTAGACAGCTGATCGGAACGGCAAAAACAGGTATCTTTAATTAGTTGATTCATTCTTTTATCGTTTGTCATTGTTTCATCTTATTAAACGTTTAAATGCGAGACATTTGTGTACTGACATTTTCAAACTGTGTAGATCCCGATCAGATGATTTCAACAAAGCCCTTTGATCAATGTCTGCACTGTTTGTTATTCTGAATCCTGAATTAACTCTATTATTAACCCTTTCACCACCAATGTCGCAAAAATGCATCACGACAAATAGTGCAGTCCAAGATCAGGTGCCAACTTTTCAAGGCGGCGTCTGATCAGGAACTTCACTTTTTGCCTCAAACTCTATTTCTATATATGTGCTTTATTCCTTTGAGATTTGCATTTATCTCATTTCATTATTTTACCGAATGACTTAACAAAATTGGTTTGTTGAAGACAATTAGAAATGTGGCGCCAAAAGGGTTAACAATGTTAGACCATTCCACTCCAAAATTTCAACATTGTAAGAATATTTGAAGAACGCTAAGGCATTTGAGCACATAAAATAGTTATGAGTTATTTTATGGGTGAAATAACTGTTGGGTGAATTTGTAATTATGTTTCAATCATATTCGAAACAAACAAGACGTCTTGTAACACAAAAAGCATTTTGTAACAACCAGCCCATTATTATATAGAGCCACATTATATATTAAGTTGTTTTTCTCTTTTCGTTTTCAATTGGAGACAGATGATAGTATATCATAACTATCCAATGCATTCGAGGACCCATTCTCCTCTCTCGACCGGCTAACAGAGCTGCATTAATCCATTTGGAACAATTTTGTTAACTTTAATAAGACTGACAAACATTGGATACCCTGATCAAACGGTAATTCAGGTGTTGTTGGTTCTATGTCAGCACCATTAGCCTTAATAGATATGCAGGAATGTTACTGTGATTCACGTGCTAAAGCTTTAAACCTTTACTCCATAAATACGCATTTCTACGCCACTACAAACCAAATAGATATGACTATACGGTTTTGCCATAGCCAAACTTTTGTGTGTTCATATACTATTATAAAAATGAATATAATTGATATGCATGACGTCGTAATTTCTTCATTGGTTGACCCTTTGCCTATTTAGGGGATAACCGTTGCGTATTTGAAGATTTGCAGCAGTATATCGGTGGTTTATACGTCGCAAATTTAGTTTTACATGCGACGCAATAGCGGAGCATGTAAAACGATTATTTGCGACATATAAACCACCTATATACTGCTGCAAATATTCAAATACGTAACGGTTATCCCTATTCTAATAAAACCATAGATCCAGATGGTAAAAACAAACAATACTTTAAGTCCTTTGATATTTTCTCTCTGTCGTCATAACATGACGTCATGAAACACCGCATATCTCCGCATTAAGTATATAGAAAATAGTTCTCCCGGAACCTAGCAATTGTGCTTATATTTAATATACCAAGAACTGGCGTTTTCACTTGATACTTTGATTTTCACAAATGAAAACCGTTAAGTCATGGTACTTTGAATTTCTGACGGTAGGCCCCTTTCAAAACTACGATAGATGAATCAAATTTGACCTCGACATTGCTCGAAATTCCACAATAATTTTGCACATGGACAACGGAATTATTTATTTTTAAATTGTTTGCAATGTGACACTGGTTGCATATTCAAGAAACTTTGGCCGATTGGTGTATTTGATGAGAATGATGATAGGTCAAGTGGACGTGCAAATGGAAATTATCAGGAGCGACAATCTACAGGCATGTTTGGAATTTGCAAAGAGCCCTCGAGTGGTCTAGAGTGGGTGGGGCGAATTCTCATTATGGGACTGTCCTTGAAGAATATTTAAGAATACTGCCGCTTCTGATTGTCGGACGAGTCGACATTATAGCTTCGGACACTGGCTTCATTCTGATGACAGGACTTTTTCATCATTTCCCTGGTTTTGACACCAGCATAGGCCAACATCTAGTGCATGATTGTGGTCTCTAGGACACAGTGATTTGTGTTTTAAAACTTTTGACGAAACAAGCCTCAGCAGAAATTGTTTTCATCATTTCGTTCAGCACACGCTCACCAACAGGCCTGGATGTGTATATGATTCTTCATAATCGACTGAACGTTTGGGTTACTGAATGAAATGTTTCGATCACGGGTGCAGTTTTATCAGGTATGGTTTCAGAGATTTACAGGACATGTTTCCGGCATGACTTATAAATTGTACTTTTGTCAGAGATCTTAGGTTTTCTATGTATACGACGAAGAGCGAAATTCAAGGTTATGTCAAACCACTTTTCTTTGGAAAGATTTGTGATTTATGGCAGAGAGGGAACCTGAGTTTTTAGTGTTTTCATATCATTGTCTGTGACCGGTTGGTAATGTTTAAGTGTTGTCAGGTCCTTCTTAAATAGTTTCAGCATGGGTATAAATCTCACAGCTACATGGTTATATACCTTAAATCTTATATTTACAGGGTACAGGTGCCACATACACCTCAAAACAGAATGGAGCAAGAGAAACGTTTGTTCAAGGACAGTGAATTAGATCAACATGTGAAATAAATGGACTCAGGATCAACTTGTGGGACTTTGCGATAGATATTTGAGTAGAATCGCCAGACTCACATTGACTACAACCATAAAGTGTGTTGAAAAAAAACAAGCAAATTGAAAACATTTGACGTTTCATTCGGTCAGGTTCTTCTTTCATTCAGACCCATTCATTCAATTTTACTATGAATGCGCGTATGAATATTTCGTAGTAAATTTTCTAGTGATTCGGTTTCCGACAGTGTATTCATTTTTCCGACAGTATATCGGTGGTTTATATGCTTCAAAATTTTGTCACGTGGACCAATCAGAATGCGTGTTACAAAAATGTTGCATTAGAATGTATATTCATGTAAGAAATAATGACGTCATAAATATTAATTAGAACATGTTTTATAATGGCATATGAACACATGACAATTTGGCTCAGACAGAAGCTGTAGAATCAGATCTTTATTACACCATAAGCAAAGAGAGTAGATCCAAATCAGACGGTTCCTATAGGAGCCGTCTGATCTGGGTCTTCTCTGTTTGCAGGTATGTCAAATACGCTTACATAAGGGAAAGGGCTAAAGGGTTTAGAAAGTAGAAGGCAATTATTCATCAACCTTTATCTTGCTGAGAAAATTATCTCGTCGATAAAGACTGTTGTATTCAGGTGTAAAACTGGGTAGTTTTACAATTCTAGAAACCGGTAACATTGCCTGTCATTTGGGGTCCATACTGATAAAGAATATAATCGCACATTTGCCTATAGTGTGCTTTAGGTTAATCATTTCCCTGTTCCGTATTTATTCCAAATTTCAATACCTATTGAATATTCATAGAAATAGTTATAATGAAACATTGAAGGTGGGACTTTCCAGCGATAGTTTGTCAGTGGAAAATCTGTATGGGTGTTGGATGATATAGAGAGCTCAAGTAACGAGTTTACAATGGTTGGAATTATAATTTGCTACTTTCCATGTCGAAAAAATATGATAATGCACAGCATTTTATCCTGTTTGTGTTTATTGAATGACAAATATTAGTAAAAGTACAGTAAACTTCCTTTAAACCGGAAGTTGAATCAGCATTAATGACGGTCTTTTAGATGGGTAACAATCTTATGCAGGGTAAACAAATCATTCCGCAGGCTCTTAGAGGAACTTTCCGTATGACATCACCCTTGCATTAACACTTTCCTCCATAAATGCGCATTTCTACGCCTCTGTAATAACCACTTCTTGAAACCATTGTGATAAATAGAGAATTTGCTCCTATAGGAGCACATGTTCTATTTTTCACAATGGTTTCAAACTACAAAATTCTAAAAGTTTAGTATTCTCTAGTAAATGCTCCTTTTGGGTAGATTCATTCAAAGAGGTTGGGTCTAAAAATAGCCTATGGAGGAACGGGAACACCTGTCTAAAGTACCTAAATTATTTTTTAATCAGAGAGCGTTTACTGCAATGCTATGAGCTTACCAGACTCATGTATTACTTTTTCCCTGTCGTGCCCTTAACGGCTTACCTGCAGGTGCTCTGACTTCAGCAAAGTCATTGAGTACATATTCGACGGATTGTCACAGTTATTATGCTATGTTTTACATGTTGTCCTGTGTTCACCGTCGTCTATGTTGTGGGTAAGTCCAGCGGGGTTACCTTTATTTACAATATTTGTAAAGCTAGGGTGACTTTGAGAGAAGTGTGAGGTTAGGACGTCCGTAAACCGGTTTAAGCCCCCAGTGGTGTTTTTGCTACTGACCGTGCCAATGCGGTACTCTCTTTGTCATCCTTCCTTTTGTTTGCCTTGCGTCTTTGTGCTTGTGATTTGTTCATGTGTGGAACGTTTGTCCCTGGTTCTTGTGTGTCGTTTGGTGTTTTCTGTGTTCATTGCGTGTGTTTGTGTGTGTGCGTTTGGGTGTGTGGTTGTGTGTGTGTGTGTGTGTCATGCTGTCTATCGGTGTTTTGGTGGTGGTTGCGTCTTGCATGTGGCTTTGCCTGCTTGACTGACCTTACTACTTTTCCATTTAGAAAAGTGATATATATATATATATATATATATATATATATATATATATATATATATATATAGAGAGAGAGAGAGAGAGAGAGAGAGAGAGAGAGAGAGAGAGAGAGAGAGAGAGAGAGAGAGAGAGAGAGAGAGAGAGAGAGAGCATTTGCCTATGGTACCTACCATTTCATTGTTTTGGCAATATGCTCTATAATGTCCATTGTAGTTCCAATGGACTAAAAAAGAGTATTGCTTCTTGAAGTAAAACCAACCTTAAACCTTTGCTTGCTAAGCGCAAACTGACTGGCACTACAACACAGATTGGTTCCAGATGAGACTTCGTATGAAACTGGGTCAATTATTTCCTAAATGTTTTAATGACACGGAAGTAATTAAGAATTGACACAGACCAAAGTTTGTACAGGCATGATATTTGCAGCAGTTTAAGGGTTAAGCAGATCTCCAAATGTTCATAATACAGATACTGTCATAAGTTCTGATGGTTTGTTTTATCTACCAATTATTTGGTGTATGAAAATGAATTAAATATGCTGCAGTCTTTGTTTTGCAATTAACTTTTGGCAGCTCTTCGCAGGAGAAAGAATATTGGCTAATATAAAAACATAAATTCTAGGAAATGTTCTGAAAATAGCAGCATAATTGAATATATGCTATTTGTTATCAAGAAATATAAGATGTAGCGTTTTACTGAGTAAACTGACAACAGACCAAAAGCAATGATGTTGAATTGTTTGATCGTAACAATTGAGCTTGAGAAAGTTTTTGTATTTCTTGAAATTCTTGGGGAACACGTGTGCCTGTCCATTTACAAACTATTTAAAACGAATCGAATGTTCAAATACTCTAAACACTCACTCATTCGAACGTTAAGTAAAAAGGAATTGTAAAAGTTTAGGCAATCGGATGTTTAATACATGCTGAATGTCATACAGAAAGCATTCGTAATGCATTAAATTACCACTTATATTAACCCTTTCCCTCATATAAACGTGTTTTCACGCGTTTGCAAATAGAGTAGGCCCAGATCAGACGGTTCTGAATTTATTTTTTTGACAGCAACTCATATAAAAACGCTTCCCATATAGTTCATGTATATTTGCGTTCAGTGATTATAGCCATATTCAATAGTCGGTCGAATTAACTGTTTCGCTGCCAATTTTGCTTCAGTCATTACTAATGCAAACAGTTTGGATCCAGATTTACTCGGCGTCAAATTAGGATTCAAACTGTTTATTACTGTCATAATTTTGTTTTGAAAGAAAATTGGAGACAATTAAACAAACGAAAATTATAGCAGACGTCAGATTTTGCAGACGACAACATTTGGCAGCGAACGGTTGCTTGGATATGTTATAATTAAACCGCACTGTGAGAACACGACCTTTGCGAACAGTGATCAAGGCGAGTAATGACATCTGACCACAGGGTACAATTTCACTTTCTCAGTAGTTTGCAATGTTATCACGCCTTCAGGTAATGTGTACTTTGCTTAGACGTCCAAGACTAGTTGAGAATGATGCCATGTCACCTCGAAAACACGCCTTCAGGATGGACTTTCATCGTGGACCGATGCTAAGATGTTTTAATCAAGCAGAATCGGTCAATATACGTATGCACTATTCTGCCATATTAACATCGTGTTATATTTAGTATCCTTGATGAATTAGCTGACAAATATTCCAGAGCCAAAAGATAAATGAAATAATGCATCGAAGCGATTTACCGTTAGCACCCTAATCGTTCGAACACCCAATCTTCAATCTTCAAAAGTTTGTAAAGCTGAATTAACCAGGTTGGGACTATTTTGATAACTTTAAGATAAATTGGCATAGTAGCAAATAATGAAGAAAGTCTGGTCAGACTGTTACTTCCGGATTGTCACTATTTGTCCATATTCTTAGGAAAATTCTGGTATTGTATTATTGTCAGATGTCTGGTATACAGACGTAGCTCACTATTAATATTCTTGGCTATAGAATTAATGTTACTGAGTTTCTGGAGGATTTGACACAGAAATATTGCCAGTGCAAATACATGTACCGCTCGTTTCAAACGAAATCAACATTTTGATATTCTTGATTTGACAAATAGATTTTTATCTTTCCAGATCAATGTTACAAACCAAATGACATTGATCTCAATGCGACGCCGACATTCCCGGAGTCGAAGCTGCACAAAGAACGTAACTCTAAATAGTACAGTCATAACGCTCAGAATCAGATCATTCAAATGCTAGGAAATGATCTCAGACTCAAGCAAAAAACATTTATAACCTCGGGGCATGATATCCTATCAGAGTATACACTGTTTACCACACTGCAGTATGTAATACTGGAAAATATGAATCTATAGTTGGAGAAATTAACAATGATAAGACACGCAAATCATGAACAGAGATGGGCGTGTGTTGGTGCATATTCATAAGATAAATAGGGCGACAGAGGCTTAAGCACTCGGGACAGAGAAACAAAAATAGAGATTGATTGAGAAACAAAAGAGAAGAGAATCATGATTACAGGATATGTCTAATTTGGGTTTACTCTGTTTGCAAACGCATGAAACATTGTCTGTATCAACCAAGAGTTAAAGGAAGCACTAATGAACTGGTGTTAGCTTGCAGGTTAATCGTCTACTAATTTTAGTTCTAATAATATGCACTATTATTTTAAATATAGTCCAGATACCATGGTGAAAGGCGAAACGATAAGGCTTTCTGGAGCAGCAAAGTGACAAATGTGTTTACATCTAATCATGTCCGCAATATATACGCCAATTACTGCATTTTCAAAAAGACTAGACCCAGATCAGAAGGCTCCTGTAGGATCTGTTTGATTTGGGTATGATTTGTTTGCTTATGGAATAATAAATCTGTATCTATACAGTTTCTGTCATATCCATGTTATGTGTGCATGTGCCATTAAAATGTTCAGTTAATTCATATAATTCATGTTATTATTTTTACATGAATATTCATTATTATAAGTAAATGATTACTTCTAAATGCTCTTATGTAATGAGTGTTGCACAGTAGCAGTGTCGTACTGCATTCATACTCGATTTTGATTTAGCATAATTATTCGCGGTTTATTATACATCTGCTTTTGAAATGGCAATGAAACTTTTAAATATTTTGTTTTAAGACGTAGTTACAATATTAAGGTCCTAATTGAAATCCAGACACGCAATATTAAAGAGAGTATCTAAAACCTCTGTTCACAACGCCATCCATTACTCTGATTTCAACTCAACGAGTATCGCATACAACGTGTTTGATATTTATTTTCAGATTTCTCAGCTGACATAGTATCCAGGACTGACATCAGTATCCTGTAGCTGGACCTAACTATTTAAGCAAAGTGTAATACCAATACAAACAGGAACGGGAAGAGATGAACGGGTCATTGACAATGGACAATAATTATAGCCAAATAAGTAAATACCCGTCGATTATCGGTCATAATAATAAGGCAAGTGGAATATAAAGTCAAAGCAATTTTAATTCACAATCAGTAGCTCAACATATATTGTTGGGGTCCATTTAACCCTTTCCTTCATATAAACGTGTTTTATCGCATTAGCAGAGTATACCTACATGTAGATCAGACGGCTCCTATAGGGTATGTTCTGTTTGCTAGTGGAATTTGAAAGATTTGTTTCTTTACTTTCTAAAATGGCTACTATGTTCCACCTCCCATATTTCATTATAACTATTTTGTCCATGAATATTCAGTAGGTAATTAAATTTGGAGTAAATTCTGAAGGGTGGTGAACACAGAACAGGGAAAGGGTTAACTCATAAACACAAAACAGGGAAAGGGTTAACTCATACAAACACTTAGAACACATACTGATTCTAATTCAGGTTATGGAGCAGTTTTGTCATCGTTCTTTCAATAAAGTAATCAGCTTATCAATCAGTTTGGATCCTGATAAGACGACAAACAATTCAGTATCCTATATTGATTGATTCTGCTCTTTTTTAAAAGTGCTGCCGAACCGAGGCGAATGTGTGTGATCTCCTTTGCTAACGATTTTTAAAAACAAAGATTTAACCCCTTACTCCATAAATATTTATGTCAGAAATAACCACATTATGATTATTAATATGAGTAATTGTAGCACAGAGACACAAAAATGTTTGGCCATAGTAGAAACTGTATAATCATATCGATATAATACCATAAGCAAACAGAGTAGACTCTGATTAGACGGCTTCTTACGGGGCTGTCTGATCTGGGTCTACTCTGTTTATAAAGACATGGAAATTCGGCGTTTTTATAGAGTAAAGGGTTAACTCGGTGACGTGTAAGGTTCCAAACTATTTGATACAGTGAATTTAGTTTTGACAAAAAACAAAACTGCTAAATCAAGGTTGAGATTGGAGGCAGATGGTCTATTTTACAGCTGTAGTATTGAGGATACATTGTTAGAAAAGGAGTTTATGAATCTATTTTGGAAATACCTTTAAATCTGATATTACCTCATGCATTGTGGATTTCAACCCTTTACTTATGTATGCATATTTTATACATTTGCAAACAATGTTGGCACTGAACAGACAATTCAGGTAGGAGCTGCTAGATCAGAGTATGCTGTGTTTGCTTAAATGATGTCGCAGACATGATTCTACACTGTCTGCCAAGACAAACATTCTATTATTACATGTGCCATAACAAGAATTCCCTTAATTGATGCTCATGAAGTTGTAATTTCTTGTATAGATATTCATGAAGTAATGGGTCAACAAATACAATGTACTCTTTTACGTTTTTATGTGACATCTGTCGATACTTTATATTGTATTGTTGTTAAACGACAGTCAAGAAGCTAAAACGCAACCCGGTGAATAACACCGGGGTCAAATATATTTAAGTCTTGTCTTCTTCAGTGTTTATTCGATCGGTTTTCTTGCGAAAATGTTTTTCAGTGTATACACAAATGGTCTATGTAATTTTCGACATTTTTAAACGCGTTGCAAGTACAGACTATCACTTCAATATAGGCGCACATACATACACATACACAAACACACATATACACACAACCTTCACAATTTAGTTATGTTTATCATTTAAGATTAAAACTGACAACCAGGACAGCACCTAGAATCTTGAGTCTCTAACAAGATTTTACAGTTTACCTATTCACTCGATTTCTTTCTAAAATTGTTCCAACAGTATTATCACATTAGAACACTTCCCGAAAAGAATATAATTATATACATGTACATGAAAACAAACAGCTTCCATTTTCATTACGGGATGATATTTAAACTATTTTATTTGTATGACTCAACTCTATGGCGGGACAGTAAATGGGTAACAAAGCTGTTTCTAAATATTCTGAAGTGAAGTAATCACACATATTTCTAACACAGCTGAGATTGGCAGTAAGATTATGCATAAACCATCATTCAAGTTTTATGTTCCAATGAAATCAGGTTTCTGTAAATGCATGTGAAATTTCGGCTTCAATTCCAATATTTACATTTTTAAGTACCGTCATCAATCAAATGATGTCTCAAAATGCACACTATGCAATACGTCAAAAGAAAGATGTGTGTTCGTATATTTCAATCCAAAATGCTTTCGCTGTATCATTTCGCTATATAGTTTATTCACCGATATGCCCTTATAGGGCACTTATATGCTCGGAGATTGCATTATACTTGTACCAGTGATACTTACACTGTCATCTTAAACCTTTTTCAAAACCTCTTCTTGATTACTTATATAGAAAATACAAATGTTTTGTTGTTGTTTTAGTGTTTTAGTCGTTCTGATAAGTGTTTATTCCGAAATAACTATAAAAGGTATTATTGAAAATGTTTAATGTTTAAAGTCATTCATAGAATACCAATCAATTGACAACTAATCTTAATGCTGGATGTGTATTTGGTATATAATTGTGCTTATCTGCCAAGGGAAATGATATACGGTTGACAAACCGTATATGACGTGCCAGTAACAGTATATTTGTGTTATATAATTGCATATACGTCATCTATATAAGTATATATAAAATGTAAAATTCAACATAATTATATGGTAAAAGATGTATGTAAATGGTAAATAATCGATATGTTTATAAATATATAATGAACTGTACATATATTACAAACTGTCACGTGTATATTGTATAATTACTTTAATGGTGCATACAGACGAATTTGTATTGTATATCGTTAAAAGTCAGTTTTTATGCAATGTTTAAGATATAGCAAGTACGTTTATGTTGGATCTTGACAGTTAAGTATGTTCTATAAATGCATCCTGGGATATGATTACAACATTTATGACTAGGGATTTGATTGGACAGTGAAATCTTAGATGGCTGTCCCCACAAAATATATGCGTCAGTTGATTTTTCAACACAGACAACGCCTTACCTGGACGCAGCCATGTTTAAAAGCTTGATTCGTCCCAGATATTGGAGTCCAATCGAATCCGTCGTTAGGCATTTTGTACAGATACTCCAGTATACAATTATAGAACATAAATAGTGGTCAAGATCGACTATAATTGAAATAGTTATATTACAATAACATAGATACTGACTTTATCAATAAAGATAAACGGCATGTAATACGTTAGAAATACGTTAAGATATACACCATTAAAGTATTTATATCATATGCATGTGATATTTTAAAATGTATATACATTTTACTATACATATTGTTACAATATACACACGTTCCACATCGTATAATTATATTGAATAGTACACTACAAATATGACGTTATAGAAAACACAGTTTGTATACGCACTTTTATTACATAAGTATATAGGTTTTGAATTTGGTATACCTTCACTGTAAACCAAGAAACATAACTGGCGTTGACAGTGTATTTAATATATTATTTTATTCTCATACCACCTGGTCGATTCTTTGTTTTCTATTTTCTAAGCTTACATATCCAAGACTGGCATCTGTATCCTGTAGTAGGACCTTATTTCAACAAAGCATAATAGCAATGCAAACATGAACAGGCAGGGTCCAGCAATATATTGACTATTGACGATAAATACTGCTAAATATGTAAATAGCCGTCGATTAAACTATCATGATAAATTACTCGTAAGCTGATGGAATAAGGCAATGTCATTCTAATTCCAAATCAATAGATCAACATCTGCTGTTGGTGGTCCTTTATTAATGTCCAAAATACTTGTGTGTATACATGTTATATGTTTTCGAAAGGAAACTGATTAAATCTTTATCCTGCTATCCGCGACTTGACTCGCATTGGCAAACAGCTTGGATCCAGACGAGACGTCGAGTAACCTGGAGTCTCAAAAGGATCCAAGTTGTTTGACACTCGGCCAATAGCTTCTCAAAAGTTCGAATCGGATGTAATCACAATTGCACCGAATCATTTAGTGTTTTGCAAAGGGGTACGAGTTAATTCAAAATAATATTACTAGTCTCTAATATCTGCCAATTTGACATTAACATACAAATTTATAATGTTTGCGATGTTATTATCTATTGCAAAAAGAAAACCGAACGATTAAGGGCATACATCAAGCTTGACTGATAGCAAATACTGACATAAGAAAATTATTAGAAATTCTAGCCTAACAATCTTCAGCCATTAATGATGAATGCGCTGATATGTACAAGCAGTTAATGTCATAAAAGTGACAACGCTGAATCATCAGTTACACGTGTCCTTGTATGATAGCATTGTCATCACTATCCTTAAATCTGGCATGTCCATTATAATATAATGTTATGTTATCAATGTATACCATATATGAAATACTCTAATTAATCGTATATGACAAACGATACAGATGGACAGATATCCACACAATTATAATGATGATGACGATGATGATGATTGTGATAATGATGATAATGATGGCGAGAATGTCTTAGATACGTTGCAGTACTAAAAGGCAGGGACGGAAACGGTGAAATATGCGATCTGCTTGTTAAGCGCCTATATAGACAAATGCATGTTACATTTTACAATGTGAAACATGTGATCACAAGCCTCACAGACGTGTATAAATGTGATCTGGGTAGTATAATACAAGGTTCTACATATATTTTTTTCATCCATCTGAAGCTTCATGTTGTTGTTCTGAGTGATTAGGTATTTCTACCTATGGTATTGGAAATGGTCGATCGAAAATTTTAGGTTTTACACTCTTTCGGATATGAATGAATGTAATTTCCTGTAACAATGGCGGTCTATATACCGTCAGGAGATTCAGATGAAGTAATTTCCGTTAAGCACTCAACTGCCGTTTTAATAAGCAGAATTTAGTAGCATTTTGTACATTCATACAGTTGTATCAACTAATGTTCGATATCATAATCGTTATAATGTTGTAGTTTGCCAACATTTACATTGATTGTTTGATATGGATATCTTGTTGATACGTGTATTGAGATAATATTGAGATATTATTATCGTTTCTTTGTGCATAGACATTTGACTTGTGTTGTTATGGGATATAAAGGAAATTATTTTGTCATGATTATTGATAACAACCACAGTCTACTTTGAATACCGAGGACATCGTCCAGTTTTATCATAATTATATCGATGACCTGTTCAAATAGTTTGGCACTAGACGAAGCCGCGAATTGCTTAACATTTTATCAAGATCTACAATGGATGACACTGCAGAAAATGGTTTACATAAAATGCGAGAACATATATACATTTACTTTAAATATTAAAGTACAGACGAACTTGCTATGTTTTGAAATTGTTAAAGAATGTGTTCCGTGCTAAGGCATGGGTTTACGTCGCCCACCTTGTAATATTGTTTTTTGGCGAGACCAATTACAGTTGGTCTGTATTATATTACTATGGCATTACTCGCGATTCGGTCCAAGCAAATACCTTATTCATTAGTGCATTAGGCTCTAAACTATCTAATAATTAACCAGATGGTCATAATGACCTTATAACGCTGATAGGAACCAATATGGCATGTAATCTATTGAGCAATATAGCTAGAAGAGAAGCAACTATGTAACTATAGTTATGTATAAAACTATATTTTGCTATTTATGAAGAGATTCCCCTGGAATTGTATATAACTCTGACCATGGTTACTCTTGCTGAATTTTAAAATACATTTCTCCTTCTTTACCCATGCCCTGTTTTATAATTACATATATCGTCACTGTGTACCGGTATTTCGCTGTGCAATCACTGCTGTGGAGTGAACTGGTTGCCCAACCAACTTGTAAATAGTGCATACCCTGATGAGACAGCTCCTGCAGGAGCTGTCTCATCTGGGTCTTCACTATTTACAGGTAGGTATATTGACGTGAATAGCAAGCGAAGGGTTAAGTTTCCAAACTTTTTAGACATCATATTTTCAGCATGTTAAGGATCATTCGTCAGTGTTTGAAGGACGGTCTTTACTGAATCACCACCGCCTAAACTGTCTTGGCAGAATGTATCCTCAGGACTTGTGTCGGAGTCGTGTTACAGATAAGAATATACATGTATTTTATTATATTTTTGCGAGGGACCTTTACTTAATATCAAGCCGGTCACTTTTGACCGTTATATGATATATTACAGCAGATTGTACAATTTAATTACGATTTCGGTTGTAAGTTCTGCGCAGCTTTTTGCACTGAATACTCTCTACAAAGGAAACAACCGGTACCGGTATTCTGGATGACGCTCGTTTTGGACGACTAATTTCGACAAACATTCAGAAACGCTAAAGTATGTCTCAGCAATTTAGAGTACAGGGGCGAATAGCTAAAAGATCATTAGCTGAACGTATAAAAAACTTAAAATCAAACAGAAAAAGCCCAGCCGGTACAGGTACAGTAAAACCCCGCTAATGCGACCACCTCAAAGAGGTATAATTCCGGTGCTAGATGTAGGTGGTAGCTTAATGCAGGACAAACGTTATGCATAAAGGTCTTAGAGAAGCTTTCTGCATGACTTTTGTCCTGCATTAAGCAACCACCTGATTATAATGACACCAATGTTTATTCATTAAGTGGTCGCATTAGAGGGGTTCTACTGTATATTTGTCCGGTGTAATGAGGAAAAGTGACCCCGTAGAAGATCGACCGGGTGGGTCGATATATTATATAGTACTATGATCCCCGGTAATTTTATTATAAAATATAGTGACTCCCCTGCCATAAAATAATGACATTATGGATATTTATTAGCTATATTTTTACAATTGCACATGTACGAGAATGGTAAAAACTATATATTCAGGTCTATTATAATTTCATAAGCGAACATAACAGAATCTGATCAGACAGCTCCTATAGAAACTGTCTGATCAAGATCTCCTCTGTTTGCAAAGGCATGAAAAAGCGTTTATATGAAGGAAAGGGTAAAAACACGGTGGCTGATCGATGATCAAAACAAGAGAACGACATGCGGGTGCCAACGCTCTTCTGTCGAGACATCTCATTTTTCCTAAGTCCATAAAGGGGCATAATTTGTAAAACAAATGCCTTAGTTATTTCCCTTGGTCAGATTGTAGCCTTTGTGATGGTGAACGAGTGTTTGAGGTTTCATTAGATATCCTTGAATAGGTTTAACCCTTCTTTTGCTGAATTTTAAAATACATTTCTCCTTCTTTACCCATGCCCTGTTGTATAATTACATATATCTTCACTGTGTACAAGTATTGCGCTATGTAATCACTGTTGTGGAGTGCACTGGTTGCACAATCAACGTGTAAATAGTGCAGACCCTGATGAGACAGCTCCTTCAGGAGCTGTCTCATCTGGGTCTTCACTATTTACAGGTAGGTATATTGACGTGAATAGCAAGCGAAGGGTTAAAACAATAGTCAGCGTTAAAGTTTTAAAAATTAAGTCAAATGTCAGGGTTACAAGTACAAACATGTAGCATTAATGGCAAGACCTCGCCACAAGGGATTTACATATGAAATATGAGAGACCTGCTGGTAACGGTTCCAAAATGACAGACATATTATTTCTTTATTTCCATAAGTCCATAAAGGGGCATAATTCTGGAAAAAACTTACAGAGTTATGACCCTTAGTCAAATTGTAGACCATGTCACAGTGAACAAGTTAGTGAAGTTCCATAAAATTTGCATGAATAGCACAAACAAGTAATAGTCAACGTTAAAGTTTCCGGACGACAACGACCCATCTTATCTGGACCTATGTGGGTTTACACAATATACCATGATAATCCAGAGTATATATTTGTAGAATAAGCCAACTCTATTTATACTGGATAGATTCACATTTGAAGTTTAGCATGAGAATACGATTTTTCATTTAGTTCATTTGTAATGTTCAGCCGATGTAAATGTTCTGTGGGGGACAGTACCTTACCTCTAAAATGGATTGTGCTCAGCTGAAGTAATTTCTTTATACAAGTGTCACCTTGGATATTGAAAATATACTAGTATGTACTGTATAACTATAAATTCTGAAACCTTTCTTCCTTATAGAAAGAAGATACAACCGAACCAAGCTTAAGCAACCATTAACAAGACATCTAAATCTCAATATTTAATACAGTTGGTAGCTTCATGCAACTCAAAAGTAATACAGAAATTTCTTATTGAGCTTTCTGCATAGCGTTTGCTCTGTATTAAGCAATCGCCTGCTTTTTAAGACTTATGTGTTCAATAAATTAATGGTCACTTATGCATTTACTACTTACAAATACATATCTAATTCATAATGCAAAATCATTTTGATAACCATTGCAATATTTTTAAACCTAATCAAACGTCAGCTTATTCGGCTTCGCATCCAAATTAAACCGTTGATCGTGTTTTGTTAAGCAATAAAAGAATACATACGATGGCCTGTTGAATACGCGAATAATGTATACTGTCATTTGCAAACAGTGCATACACAGGATTTCCGTAAGAGCATTCTAATAAAAGTATGTACTAGTTTCATTCATATTCCCTGGTTGCTGTCCATACTGTATAGACTACGTTAAACACTGATTAACCAGTCCACTTTATATAATCAGCATTCAAAGGGTTAAGAAATAGTATGCAGTTATTTTGCGCTCTGTTCGTCTTTGTTCAATAAACAAGCGTCCTCTACATCAGTCAGCAGGATGACATTTCCATTGTGTTTTGGTTTGTTTGCTATTATCGCGTATGTTGCAGAGAGTTGCCCGCGGTAAGGTTGAGCTACGGCATTGACAACAATAGAAATCACAGCAGCTGTTGTGGTAATGAAAAGAATATCAGTCATCTACGCCTTTGTGTTATAGACAGGGATGTCAAAGAAACCAGTCACTCTGACACAAAATGTCTACCCGCTGTTTAACACAAATGGTAACAATAATAAACCACGACAAAACAGAGTCTGCGAGGCAACTTGTCTCTCTTATTTTATTTTGTCTTCAGACCCAGTATTTACATATACTTGTCCTAAATGTCGCAATCTCAAATAGTTATCAATAACATATACTACAAACAGAACAGAAGTAAGACAGGAATACAAAACTCCATAGCAAAACCAGAAGCACAAATGAAGTGCGCACACACATACATATACACAAACACAACCTTCACAGATACGTTTCTTGCCTGTCAAACACCGACAGCATATATGCACTATATAACAAATCTCACCAAAAATGTGTCTCATTACCTTTAAACCAAATAAAACTCAAGCTAATCGAAACCAAAAGAAAAAGGTGTAACACCATAACTTACACAAGAGTAAGACAGGACATAACTTCACAAAACGCCTTTGTGGAAAGGAATTTTATCGGCCGAGCTTGGTCTAGGACACTGCGATACTAAAATTGATAGTTGAAGCCACAGGGGTCTATACCGATTCATGGGAGTCTATATAATACTACATAATAAACAAGGGTTCTAACTGACAGAACGGACACCCTTGTACCTCAAGTACAAAAATGTCTGTAACTCTTACAATTTATGTGATAATTTCGTAATTCTTTCGGCTACTGAAAGCTAAGATATTTCACTACCAAGTAAGTATAATCTTCTGATGGTATAAAATACATAATTATAAATCCAACAATGATTTTCTCAAAATTCTACGTATTTTCTGGGCCCTTGACAAATGTTCGTTCAGCCCGGTTTCACTATATCACAACAATAACCTGGCGATTTGCAGTAACGTTCACCACGTTGAACAAGAATACACTTTTCAAATGTTTTGATTCAAACAATGAACAATAAAGGTAATTTTCACATTTATTACTCAACATAATTTGTTCACCACACACATATATTACTAAAATAATTATACACACAAAATATGTTTTAGAATAATTTACAAGTAACAGAAACTATTTTAGTGAAATCATTTATCACAATTAGTTTCCGTCAGTCAAAAATACCACAAAAGCGAATGAAATTTCGTCGGTTTTCAAAATACCAGGTACTACAAAAACGACAACAGCTTCATCCGTATTTTTTTAAAAAAAAAAAGAACAATCAAGTGCGACAAAACGAACATGAGTTCATGCTTTATTAGACCACATTCGTAACAAATCACAATCGTAACACGTGTTACGAATGTGATCATATTCGTAACACGTGCTGCAAATGTGATCCGGAAATCGAGCACATAATTATGTAACACGTTTTGTGACGAATGAGATCGATGCCGAATTTGATGTGACATACAATCACATTTGTAACACGTCAAATTTCATACAGAAAAGGAGGCTAAAAAGTGCATGTGCATTATCTCTAATTGCAAAAATAAAACATTGTTAAAATGTTAACAACAAACAAAATATTAATATTAGAAATGACTAAGGTTTTCTTTCCTTAAGGTATATCATTAGATTTATAGTTGCTAAAATATTTTACATAGTGTATTAATTACTCAATTAAAAGCAAATAAAGGAACTAAGAAGTAATATATACTTAATCATAGGCACAAATTAACACCATTGCCTAGGTGCATGTACACGTATATGACAAGTTCTATGAAACATGGAAACTCTTGTAGGCAGGTATCCTAAAACATATTACAAGCATGTACATTATATCTTTAAAATGTGCCGTTAAGGTTGAGAAAAAATGAGACATGACCCTCAAGGATATACAGTATAATTTACAATGATAATCCTATTACTATTAACTAATTGAACATTGTCATTCAGGAACTCAACCTGTTACATATGTGATTCTAATGTCAAGCCCCATGTCGGACACTCACATTTGTAACACATTTTACCTGTTACTAATGTGATCACATTCGTAAAACATCTTTTACAAATGTAATCGGTTACGAGTGTGGTCTAACAATGCTTTCTCTGACTACATTTGTCTTTTCCGCGACCTTTGCACCAGAGATCGAAAGAATGAATCGTGATTAACAGCGTAGTGTATGGCTTCGTTCAGGACAAAATAATTTATTGTACATAGGAGTCTTAAAAAGCAAATGGTTGCTTAATGCAATGCAAAAGTAATGCAGAAAGCTCCTTTAGGACCATTGTAGCATTTTTAGAATGTAAAGAAACATTAGCAAACAGAGCATACCCTGATCAGACGGTTCATATATGAGCCGTCTGACCTGGATCTACTCTGTTTGCAGATGTGTGAAAATGCGTTAATATAAAATTCTTAAGGGTGGTGAACCCCCGAAAGCAAAAATTGCAACACAAAAAGAGAAAATTGCAGACTCGGTTTTATTGAGTCTGTTCATGAACAGTAATTGAAAGTGCAACACTGCTCACGCCCCCTAGCACCGGCTTAAGCGGTATTCAATTTTCAGAACAAGAAGTACTGAAATTCATGATCTCGAAGGATCAGAAGGTATAACAACATTGAGAATGAAGTAAGTTATATGAAGGAAAGGGCTAATATGCGGTGAGCAATAAATTACATGTGTGTGTTTAAGACAGAAAATGGATGATCGAGCGTAAGCAAATAGTTTCAACCAACATCAACTAACGTTTAGGAACACAACTATATTCACGGCCTTCAGTGCTTATGCAGGCGAATTGTAATATCCCTTCGCTTGCTAATCGCGTCAATATACTTACCTGTAAATAGTGAAGACCCAGATGAGACAGCTCCTGCAGGAGCTGTCTCATCAGGGTCTGCACTATTTACAAATTGATTGTGCAAACAGTGCACTCCAGAGCAGTGATTGCACAGCACAATACTTGTACACAGTACAGATATATGTAATTATACAACAGGGCATGGGTAAAGAAGGAGAAATGTATTTTAAAATTCAGCAAGCGAAGGGATATGCAGATATTCAAAAATATTTTCACTAAGCGAATACCAATACAGTCACAAACTAAGTCGATCTAATATTTACATGGACAATATTTAAATCGGTGAATTCAGACACTTGATGTAAATTCAGGCTCAATCTTATTTCATTAGGACCGGACCAAAAGGTCAATATCGACTGTACCCGTAGCATACAATTACAGAAAAAATTATAAATGACAAACCGAGTAAAACATAGACAGAAGGTTCCGTTTAACGGATGGCTGGCTGTAAGTAAGTAGTAAAGTACTAAACGGCTGGTGTTGGCTGATTGTTTTGCATATACCTTAAAAGTGACGAAAGTGGCATTTGTAATACATGTATATATTTGGATGAATATTTTCGTTAGATCTACCTCTTTCGCTGCCAAATTTTGTCGTCTGTTTTTTTCTTCATTTTTGTTTCAAAAACAATAACAGTAAAAACAGTTGAAACTGATGAGACGCCGAGTTACTCGATGTCATCTGGATCCAGACTGTTTGCACAGGTAATCATAGATAAGGCATTTTCAGTGAAAGATGCTGACGTCATTAGTCGTAGCGCGTGAAATCCGCTTTGCTCTTAGAAGTCTGTGTCTCTTTAGAACAAGTTGAAGAGTTTGACTTGGCAGAATAAGCCCCTCTACTACTAACAAAAGTGTGTGGGCGTCGAAAGTCAAACCTTGGGTTGCGACACATAAGTCTTTTAAATACTAAAATGAAGCCCTGGTGAAATGCGGTATTCATGCAGAAGTAAATGATTGGGTTGGAGAATGAGTTGCTGATGGCCAGCCAGTGACAGAATAGCCAGATCACATGCACGTCTTTGTAGTCGTATATCTGCGGGTTCAAATCTCCTGTTATTGTAATCACATGAAGCGGTAACCAGCACAGAGCGTACATCGAAACCACCACGAGCAGCATCTTCACCGTCTATAAAGCAAGAAAACAAACTTTGATAAACAATATGTTAATATGCAAACATATACATTTCAATCCTTTGAATGCTAAATTTGCAGAGCAGCAACGCCATGTGCTGCGTGCCCTAATACTAAAATCGGCATTTTTCCATCAAACCCTACATTGTGACTACTTGAAGAGAGTGGTCGAAGTATAGGGTTTGGTGGAGAAATAAAGAACTATTATTGAAAATGTTAAACTTTACGCATCTTATCTGGACCTCTGTAATATAGGTTTGGCTCAGACATATGTTATTTTGGTAAGCAAACTAAACAGAACATGATCAGATGGCTCATGAAGGAACTTCCTGATCTGGGTCTACTCTATTTGTAAATGTATTAAAATGAAATAAAGGCTTAACAGTAGAGTGAAATTGGTATTAAAGAAGAAAAATACGTCTGTTTAGACCTGGATTCAAACCCATTGTAAATACCACGCATTTCCCACCATCAGAGGATTTAAAACATTTACTTTCTTCACATTGAATACATCTTTAACCATTTGAATGCAGGAAATGACTGTACGTACATGCATTTGTAAACTGTGTAAACCTAGATTATAGGGCTCCTCTCTGATTGTCAATCAACATTTAGCAAATATTATCTTTTGGTACTGGATTGACCGCACGATTTTTAACAGTTAGCACTGAAATGGTTAAGCTCAGCTTATTTCTGAAACGCAAACAATTATCAAAAATATTCTAATTAAAATACAAAGCGATCATTGTTGAACGCCTTTTCTATGGTTAAAGTGTGCCCAATACTAAGTCGTAAGGAGATGAAAATAAACGGAGTACTTTCATTTAACATGTTCAATATTTATGTAAGAAAATTAATATTGACATCGTGGGTATTTATTAGCTGAAATTTTCATTGTTGTACATGCTTTTTAAAGCGGTACATATTTTGTCCTTGGCAGAAACTATAGAATCAGACTAATATATTCCCATAATTAAATAGAGCAGACCCTGTGTCTACTCTGTTTGCAAAGTCGTTAAAGGACGTTTATGTACAATAAATAAGAGCACTACAGTTATGAAATCAAACATAATTATTATGGGACATGGAAAATCGGATAATTGTCAATCATAAAATAGTTTGAGAATTTACCAGATCTAGATATATCGGGTGGTCGGAAATAATGATTAATCGAGGTATTTGTTTTTGGTTTTAGAGGGGAATGCTAGGTGTAGAAAAAGGGATTTTATCTTTGGCAGAAGTATAGATATGCTACTCATACAAATCAGGTTGCATAATGATCATTAAAAGGGATATTTAACAATGACATTATGAACAAAGGAATATTTAACAATGGAAAAAATTGTAGAATCATATCTAAATTATCACATAAGCAAATGGGACAGGCCCTGACCAGACAGCAGAAGCGTAGGACAGGTGGCTGCTTAAAGCAAGGTGAAAGTAAAACAGAACGCTCCCATAGGGGAGTTCTGTTTTACTTTCGCCTTGCTTTAAGCAGCCACTTGCTTTTAACACAAAATACCTGATGTAATTTATTGTCCGTTATAGAGAGGTTTCACTGTATACGGAACAACGGGTTAACATACTTAGTTATAGCATTAATTACATGGTGAAGACATATTTAATCCTTTGCCTGAGGAATACTCATGAAAGAAATAATGGCAACATGGACGGATATTAATAAACTTTTACAATGGTACATGAACAAATGGAGTTTTGACATCGACAGAAACTGTAAAATCAGATCTATAGTTTCATATGCAAACGCAGCAGACCCTGGGAATCATCTGATCCCAGTGAGCGAACCAAGATCCAAGTGGTTAGCCAAGAGTGAAACGGGATCTAAATAGTTAGCCATTAGCTTGACCAGGATCTAGCTAGTTCGCAAAGAGCGAAACAGGATCTATATAGTTAGCCACGAGAAGACCAGGATCCTAGTTGTTTACCCAAAGCGAAACAGAATTAAGAATCTGCTTGTTCAGACTAAACAAGATATTATAATTGTTTTGTGCCAATTATTTGAGGAATAGATCTACCGCTGAATTGTTTTAAAATGAACAAAAACATATACATGTATTTATTTGTGCACGTTTTCCGCTATGTGCCTGAAACATGTTCGGCTGGGATATAGGTTAAGCTAGTTTATAATTCATAAGTAGTGAGAGAGATAGAGAGAGAAGGAGAGAGAGAAAGAAGGGTAAGGTAAGATGATAACAAACCTTTCGTTTGGATGCTGCTAGTCTTATGTCTCTGTTGCTGTCAGCCTCGCCCGGTGGCCTCTTTATCCATATGATGATCCCAATGTGAATGTAAGTAACACACATGATTGCCAGGGGGATAAAGTACTGCAAGAGCATTATGTTGATGCTGTACCAGTATCTTGCCAGGTGGTTCTCCCATACCTCCGTACACAGTCCCCTGCTCCCGGGCTCATAGGGTAGATAAGTTATCTTTGTGTGTATGGCAGTCGGTATTGCTATTAAAGCTGATACTATCCAGATCACAGCTATTACACATTTGGCTTCGAATTTAGTGAACTTTCGGTTAAAAGGTTTCCAAATAGCGTAATGCCTGTCCAGCGTCATCGCTACTAGGGTCAGAGCTCTTTGTAACACAACTGTTAGCTGAAGATACATTATACTCGGACAAAGAAAACTTCCAAATGGCCAGTAATAGTATATAAGGTTTGATAATAGGGTAAAGGGAATACACAGCGTAGTCACAACAATGTCGCTGCAGGACAGGTTTACTATATACACATTAGTTATAGTTCGCATCCTTTGCAAGCTGAACACTACATATATCACCAGGCCGTTACCCCCAACAGCTAACAAGATCGTAAGTCCATACAACAATAACAGAATTATCCGTATATTACTTGGCAAATCATAGTCCTCCGTCGTTTCATCTGTGCCGTTAAAATAAGACATATTAGTATAGCTGGTAAAGTTGAAAAAGAAAGTGTAGTTCGATTCATTGTGTTCCATGTCGATGAAATCTGACTTATCCCACGCAAAGTCTTATATAAATTTCATAATTGTCCTTACCCACTTTCATTGCCCAAGGTATTGCTTAAGAAAAGACGGGTAGACAGCTGTTGTCTTCTTTTAGATAGCCGTAAAAGAACATCTTGCAACATCTGCGTCAGAACAATACATATATTCCGCCAAGGGTTACTATCTTCTTTCACTTATAATGTATTATCCTATTCACGTATACAGTTTCAAATATATCCTGTTATAATTATTTAAACTATTGGTACAAATATAAAACTACTGTCGCTGAAATGTTCATGTAAATATGAGTCCACTATGTGCGATGGTCACCTAATGCCTCTATTCCTGTTATGATGTTTAAGTCAAAGTTTTCATAAATGGTCATCTGACAAACACAGCTGGGATGACAGTTGCATAACAATGTCATTTCCGACAGGAGGAGTGGGATCAATAGTCGCCATTGTCATTACCTTCAATTCTTTCTTAGATTAGTGTCTGATTCAAGTTTCCAAGAATGGAAATTTTGATCTTCATTTGTTTTACAAAGCTATAGTCGAAGTGTCGAACAGTTTGGATCCTGATGAGACGCCACAGTATTGGGCATCTCATCTCAATCCAAATTGTTTGGAAATTGTATCACGAGTGAGCCTATGGAGCCGAATGTCTTAACAGCTATGCATATACCCATTCCCACATAGATCCAGCTTCATTGAATAAATTCATCGAAAAGGAGCATTTACTAGCAAAAGTGGAAACTTTATAATTGTGGGAAACCCTTGGGATTAATAGAGCATTTGCTCCTGTGGATAAAATACTATATCTATCAAATTGATTTTAAAAAATGACTTTTCAAAAGTCAAAAGACGTCAATATGAGGGAATGGGTTAATTACCTTAAGATGCGTGTAAGCATAACTGTTGTGCAAATCCATACTTATTACAATATATGATATATGAAATAATTCTGTTCAATGGTTCGTCTTTTAAAGCAGCCCACTAAATATCGACGTTACATAGATCATTGTTAATTAAACGTTATTGGGTCTATAATATTTCAGTGGATATTTCAAGAAAATATAAACGTTAAAATGTTTCTAATATGTTCAATGTGCAGAAATTCATAAAACAGAATCAAAGCATTATTGTGTTTGTTGCATTTGCTCCAACAATTTGGTGAACCATCTGTCTCTCTCTATATATACATGTTCAGTAGTTTTGAAACAAGTTGATGGTGTTGTATATATCATTATTATTGCAGGTGTTAACTTTGCTACAAGAATTTGATGAATTATCTGTCCGTGTTTATACATATTCAGTAGTTTTGAAACATTTTGTTGTTGTTGTATATAGCATTATTAGTGCATGTGTTTCCTTTGCTACAATAATGTGGTAAATTATCTGTCCGAATATATAAATATTTAGTAGTATAAAGGTGTTGTTTGTTGTTGTTGTTGTTGTATATAGCATTTAATATTTTGGTGAATTATCTGTCAGTGTATATACCATATCCAATCCTTTTGAGATATGTTGTTATTGTTGTATATAGCAATTATTAACGCTTGTTTATTTGTTTGTCTCTTGATTTTACGTCACTTTAGCAGTACAGTAAACCCCTCCTAAACCGGAATTCTAGTAGAGAAGATTTAAGATATGCTTTTAAGCAAGTGACTGCTTAGTGTAGGGTGAACGCCATGTAGAAAGCTTTCGCCTGTCTCCAAGACCGATATTTATACTAAATTGAACATCTGTTTTCAGTCATATCGTAACATATTATTTTTGTTATACATGTATATAGCAAAGGTTCTGAAATTCCAGTTCAACATTTTCACATTTTCAAAATATGATCAGTATGTTTAGAATGACAGTAAAATACATCATCGTTGATTTTGAATTGATAATGTTGAACGTAGCCGTTTCAGTAGGGGAAACTAATGACATTCTTAAAGAATGTAAACAATCCATGAATAATCACGCTAAACTTGACGTGTTTGAATGTTGAAATAGTCAATTTAAATATGCAGCGTTGAACGGGTTAGTTGTACCGTTTCTTATAATGTGGCTAAGCAAACATTATATGTTCCAACATACCCAGTGGAAGTAACCCTGAGCTAACTTACGAAAGGACGTACAGCTAACATTAACGTAAGTCCTAACTACCGACAAGCGCTACTCCATGTTTTGCATAGTCGAAGTCAATCAACATAACGGTTAAAGGTGAATTACTGCAAAACAAATAATCATAAGTTCTGAGTTTCAACAATCATGGCCGCCGTGTGTCCGTACGTTTCTACAGATGCTTGACTTATAAGAAACAAGAACAGTGATGTTTCATAGCTTAATTTGCATGTGTAATATGCTCACAAATATACATTTCGAATTGACAATGTTTTACAATAGAAGACCTTTTAAGGTGAGCACTTAAAGACTCCCGAACTTTAGCAAACGCGCCTGTTGTTTAACCCTTTCCCTCATATAAACGTGTTTTCACGCATTTGCAAATAGAGTAGACCCAGATCAGACGGCTCCTGGAGGAGCCGTCTGATCAGGGTCTGCTCTGTTTGCTAGTGGATTTTAAAAACAATGTTTCTTTACTTTATAACATAGCGACAAAGTTCCACTTTCCATATGGCATTCTAACTATTTTGTCCATGAATATTCAGTAGGTACTGAAATTTGAAATAAACATAGAACAGGGAAAGGGTTAATTCATATGGAATATAGAACTAAAGTGGCCTATTGGGAATCTCGTGACCTACTCCGTTGTTAAAGAATAAGCCTGGGAATATGTAAGAACTTAGTTAAATGCATATTGAATTTAGAACTAACTTCGGGAATCGCTTGCAAACTCTCCCGTTATTAAACGTATATGGAATACAGAAAAAAATGGGAAATCTTACTATTTACATTCGTGTTTATTAAGATGGGTACAATTGCACCAGATGTTATTATGTCTAAAAAATAGAGCTAACAACGGGTGTCCCATATGGCTTTCCATATATATGTGCAGCTCTGTGTCAGTATTTGATCTCTGTCGAGGCAGCTTCCGTGTAATTATAACAGGTATATGACTGGCGAGCTCTTTCCTTGCATGCTAGTGGTAGAACCAGGGTGTCAGATATTTCAAACGACTAAATGATTAACTTCATAACCGTCTCATAAGACCAATAAAAGAAAACTGTGTACTTTGGTTTTGGCGAAATTACTTATTAGCAATTTTAGGTTCAGAGGTTTAAAATGGGTCGGGTTCTGTATTTCATAGATATCTATTATAAAACGATAGTACTTGTCTTTTGTGCCTAATAAGTATATCGTTTATATAGCTACACGCAGAGCTCCAGATAATATGCATACATTAAAAAATCAAGAACAACACATTTCTTACTTCACCAAACCCTATATTGTAACCACATTTTAGAATCGTCTCTTCGAGACGATTCGAAAGAGTGGTCAAAGTATAGGGTTTGGTGGTGGATAAATGGTGATTTTAGTATTTAGGTACGTACCTTTATCTGTAGCTTTGTACATGTATATGTATATCTCCGAGGTTAAAAACGCCGAGTATGAGTCAGAGAAATCTGGCACATCAGATGCTTCCGAATAAATCCAGACTCAACCAAATTTTTTATAATCACGTACCCTGATTATATGTTTAAATGTTAGCACTGCAAAACATCTGTAAAATGCCGCGTGATGTTGACTATATCCATTTCTTAACCTGGTTCACATTCATTACTGGGGGATGCCTATTTAATATTTATGAATTGAAACCTGTTCAAACGGTATATAATTCTGACATAAAACGGAGCAGTGTACAGTAGAATAGCTTTCGCTTGAAATTGCGTTGAAGTTGTTGTGATTCGGAAGTGTGCGTATGTCCTATAATTTAGAGTATTTACATGTGCATTGGTACATCATTCCGTAATTAACAGTACATGTTTATGTGTACGTAACTCCATATTCATCAGTACATATTCATCAGTACATCACTCAAAATTCATAAATTAGAACTCATAAATATATAACTCCATATTCATCAGTAGATATTCATCAGTACATATTTATCAGTACATATTCATCAGTACATTTCTCCAATTCATCAGTAGATATTCATCAGTACATATTAAGCAGTACAAATTCACCAGTACATAATTATCAGTGCATATTCATCAGTACATATTCATCTGTACATCGCTCCATATTCACCAGTACATATTAATCAATAGATATTCATCAGTACATATCCATCTGTACATTTTCATCAGTACATCACTCCAAATTCATCAGTATATATTCAACATTGCATCACTCGATATTCATCAGTACATATTCATAAGTGCATCACTCGATATCCATCAGTACATATCCATCAGTGCATCACTCGTTATTCACCAGTACATCACTCCAAATTCATAAGTATATCTCACAAATGGGTAAACCACAAATTTGGATTAAGAATACATGTAACATTTCATTAAACAACGGGAATATTTGCAATACATAGACGGGTACATCTATGAGCCCTCTAAGTTGGGTCTACACTATTTGCAAATGGCAGTGCACTGGGATCCCTCATTAAAGGTGTTACATGTAACTGCTTTGCAGGTATATCGATCAAAGTAAGTGGTACTGAATTATATCACAATGAGTCCGTTTTGTTGATTAAGCTATCGCGTTACTTGCATCAGTCCTTTCTCTGTTGAATGATTATGTAAGAAACAATGACATACTGAATATTTATTATCTTCATTTTTATAACTGCATATGAAGACAGGAGTTTTGGATACTGGTAGAAACTGTAGGGAGTCTAATTTATTATCGTTTTACAAATAATCAGATCAAACACTGATCAGACGGCTCCTACAACAGCCGTCAGATCTAGATCTACTCTGTTTGCAAAGGTTTGAAAAGGAGTTTGTAATAAGAGAATGTTAAGGCAACACCTACGTAATTATATTCAGATAATGTTTTTTTCAATGTGTACTTACATATTTGTTTGTATATTTTGCTTAATTACCAGCTGGACTCGTTACATGCATCTTATGTTATACTAATAAAGAATGCCAATGTCTTATGTTATACTAACAAAGAATGCCAAGGTATATAGTAAACATTAAACTCCGTTTTGGCATTTTATAAATTAGTTCAAATGAATCAGATGCTATTACCGTGTCACCTGCATGCAGCAGTGCAAAACGTTTAGCACATTTAACTTGTGAATATTTATAAAAAGATTTGATTTCAGGAATACATATTCATCAACAGTTTTTTTTAATAATAAATGAAGGACCGCCTTATCTGGGTCTACCCTGTTTGCAAAAGCATGAAAATGCATTTTATATTAGTATATTGGCATTACAGGCACAACAATTATTAAAGTCGTCACGAAAAAAATAAGATAGTAAGTAGAATAACATTACACCCTGTCGTTCCCCAGAAGCTAATTTCATAGTAATATATGCATTCTACATTTGTATAATATAATGAATGCATGTGATTTTCACCAACAGCATACCTCATTACAATGAAAGAGCTATTGTTGTGTTATATTCATGTACATGTAGTGCTTCATAAGTACCACATACTTTATTGTGTTTTGTATGTCTTGCTGGTGATTCAGTCTCATCAACCATGCTTTTTATTTGAAACAGAGTTTTCATACCGCTGTTCACCAACGAAAGGTTGCGCATAGTCTGTTTGAATGGATTTAAGCTGACTTGAGCACACAGATAGAATGTTCATATTGATAGTGTTTCAGGCAACGTTTAAGTGACAGCCAGCAATTCATAAAATGGAGGTGACAATGACATTGCAGACCTATCTGCCAATAAAGTTATATTCCTTTGCATGGAATATTTACTGAGATGTGTTGGTATTTACCCTTTCCTTTATATTAAAGCATTTTCACGCACTGCATTCGCAAACAAAGCAGACCCAGATCAGATGGCTCTTATAGGACCCGTCTGATCAGTGTCTGCTCTGTTTGCTCATGGAATTTGATAGAGTTGTTGTTCTACTTTCTAATAATGGCTACAATGTTCCACCTTCCATATTTCATTATTATATTTTGTCTATAAATATTCAGTAGGGATTGAAATTTGGAATAAACATAGAGCATGGTAAGCGTTAACCCATTACCTCATAGGCTATTTTTAGAAACAACCTCTTTGAATAAATCTACCGAAAAGAAGCATTAACTAGAGAAAAGGAAACTTTTAGAATTGTGTAGTTTGAAAACATTGTGATAAATAGAGCATTTGCTCCTGTGGGAGCAAATGCTCTATTTATCACAATGGTTTCACAAAGTGACTTTTACAGAGACGCCAAAAGTCAAAACTATGAGGGAATGGGTTAACCATGTCCATGCTACCTGACTGGCGTATGCAAACAGCTTTATACGACGAGTCACCCGGTGTCTCAGCAAGATCCACACTATTTGAACTTCGGTCAGCAGTTTCTCAAAGGCTTGAACGAATCGGACATGAGTAAAACGTTCAACAGATCAGAGATTATGCAAACATTATATTTCTCAGCATGATAACTGATAACGGCGTATTCTTGTACATGTACATTTGTACATGTACATGTAGCAGTAGAGCATTTTCATTGCTATTTGAAATCTGTTGTTTTAGTTCGTTCTAGATTAACGCTGGTATTTATAGTTAAGCCCGCTGTGAAACTATGATGTATGCTTAAATTTGAAAGTGGTGCAACTTTGATATCGATTTGGTCAAACTTTTGAGAAACCATTCAGTGTCAAGCACTTTGGATCATGATGAGACACAAAGTTACACGACGTCTCATCTGACTCGACGTTGTTTGCAAATACGATTCAGGTGGTAAATAGCGGAATAAAGGTTTACAGACCAACATAATGCTATTTACTATGGTTTTGAGTGAGAACAACTGGAGAAAACAATATCTTAACCCTCCGCTTGCTATTCACGTCAATATACCTACCTGTAAATAGTGAAGATCCAGATGAGACAGCTCCTGCAGGAGCTGTCTCATCAGGGTCTGCACTATTTACAAGTTGATTGTGCAACCAGTGCACTCAACAGCAGTGTTTGCGCAGCGAAATACGTGTACACAGTGAAGATATATGTAATTATACAACAGGGCATGGGTAAAGAAGGAGAAATGTATTTTAAAATTCAGCAAGCGAAGGGTTGTTTACAAATGCATTATTTATTGAATTTTAACTCTTTTTAAAGCTCGTTATCCACCCAGTTGTATTATCTATACAGTAAAAACTGGACAATAAATTTAGTATAAATATCGGTCTTGGAGGCCGGTGGCAACTTAATACAGGGTGAAAGACCTTGCATTAAGCAACCACCTATCTAAAAGTATGTAAATTAGTCTCTACCTAGAGGACCTTTCTGCATGACTTTCATCCTGCATTAAGAAGCCACCTGCCTAAAAGTATCTAGATTCTTCTTTACTAGAATTTCGGTTTAGATGGGTTTTACTGTATAAGTATTTTTATTGCTGTTCCTTCTACTCGTCAATAATTTCCTGGTTATGTTAACTGATGCTGGCGGATCCATGGATAATTTTGGAAACAGTTTGGACCCAGATTAGACGCCGAGAAAATCGACGTCTAATCAGGGTTCACACTGGTTGACATGATGTTTGCATTTACTAAAACTTTAATGTGAATATGCAGTGGGTGAAAATTATGCAAAAATATTTTGCTCAGTAGGTTCAACAGAATTACAATCTATTGTTGGCGCTTTCAATCTTGAAATTCGAAGCCTTCTTTTCAATTATTCTTCTGGGTATGCTTCATTAGCTTCATTTTTCTACAATTAAAACCTTAAAGTTTTAAATAAAAATACAAGCAGGGTAGACTCAGATCAGATAGCTCCTAAAGAAGATATTCTCCGTTTGCTTATAGAATATTGTAGTGCGCTCGTGAAGCACGTGCCGAGCAGTCTCTCGGTATATGGGTAGCGTGATCAGACTCGCTCGACACCAAAAGTTTGTAAATAAGTAAACTAAAATGGACTTCGCTTAAAGAAATTAAAAGAGAACAGGAAGGAAGTGTGAAATAAAGATAGCAATGTAATTCTGGTTCCCTCTCTTTATTCACCAGTACAGTCAACAAATATCTGGATTCAAATGGGAACTGATCAATATATCTGTCTCAGATCTATGCCTAACAATAAACAATTAAAGTCTGGGTCTACCCAGTTTTCACTATAGATCTATCACTATTAATGACCATCCAGTATTTCCCCAAGGAGTGAATAGTAAATGTTTAATTCCTAATATCAAGAGTCAGCGATCATAGTTTAGATCTATAATTTATTAAAGAAGAATAGAGTAAAAGAATAAAATATGTCTTCTATTCCAAATGCTTTAAGTTCAGATAAAGAATTATTATCTCTAAGGCTACTCTTAAAGCTTGAGCATAAGATTCAAGTAACAGTAAAGCCTCCCACTAAGTATATTCATTAAAAGTATTAAAGTAGATCTATGAACTTATTAAAATAAAAGAGTAGAATTAAATATCAACCTAAAGATAGCGATTAATATAGAGGTGGTTTCTATGATTAGCCAGTGCGAAGTCCCTGAACTGCCGAAAACGGCGTCTTTTATAGCCCAAAGAACGAAATTACGTGCCAAGCACGTGAATCCAAGGTAACAATTGCACAAAAATCTCACAAACGTCGCTTGTGGAACTTTGCACGTCGTTCCACATCAACATTGGTGTGAAAACTGTGGGGTTTGGTGAGATTCTGGTGCAACGTCATTGCGCTATACATGTTAAGAATACCAAAAATACAGTACACATCGATAAAGAATTGAAAATTAAACACTTTCTTAAATTAACTTTCTATAACAAAATTTACCTTTAAATTCTAAAATGTCTGAGGTTTGTTGCTGCCACCCAGGATCAAACTGCAGAAATATGGACTTTGTAGACTTTTGGATTAAACTTGATAAACTAGAGATTTTGACAGAGAAGAGACGCGGATATAAATAGAATGTATCAAAATACCTGTCCCACAATGCAATTCCAATATGGCGGCAGTTACAAACTACTCAAAGTTCCATCAACATAAAACCTTATTATCATCATGGAAATCAAGGATATAAGGTAAAATCTGATAGTCCTAGGAAGATCTAGTCCTATTACACATTGCTAGATAACTGTCACATTGCATAGTAGAGAATTAAAGGTAAAATCGGTCCTTCTTTACATAGTCATGCTTGACCCCATTTGACCTGATGTTACGAGAAAACTGGGTCACTACATTACCCCCCTCTTAAAGTGTTTAAGTTCCAACAAACACCTAACAACAACAAAATCTTAAACCACAAAATACGTAACCATCTATAGCTAACACTTAAGTCTTAGCACCTTATCACAAATATACCAACAAATTCTATACCAAGTTTCATAAACATAGCATCAACCCTAATAAACATGAGTTTTCTGAGATAAATGAATTGTCACAAGAAGTGGTTATGGTCCTTTTGAAATTGGCTCAATTCTGCCTTTAAGTAACCAATTCAATTTCAATTATGAAATTGGTCCAAAACACCAGTCCTATATAAATTTAGCTAAAATGTATGACGCGCAGAACTCTCCATCCATTTTAGCAATGCACTCTATATACATAACACTTCTTGTGAACACATACAATTTAAGGCATAGCTCCTTATCTTATACCACCTATTTTGATGCAATAAATCATTTAACAAAAATGCCCATGCACATAGTGCATTCGAGACTAACAGTTGAGAAACACTAACAATAGTAATAATAACATCAAACCAACGATTGGCGAAACATGTGTACACCATTGTACAAATACTAGAATTACCACAACGATAAATTTCTGCATTGGAAAATGTAACACTCCAGTGTAAATTTATCATTTGCACTGGAGTGTTGATCTACCAACAACATCTTTCCTAAATTTCAAGTTAAAACTACCGCGTACAGAGCGGCTACTACAGCTATAAAAACATCAGACCAATGATTATAGACCCAACCGTACATCATTGCAAAAATATTAAAATTACCACAACAATAAAGTTGCTGCATTAGAAGACGTAACACTTCAGTGTAAATTTATACTTTGCACTGGAGTGTCGGTCTACCAATCACATCCTTCTTAATTCCAAGTTACCGCATACAGAGCAGGTACTAACACTATAATAGCACCAATGATTGTCATACACATTAAAATTGCTACAACAGCAAAGTTGTTGCATTGGAAGAAATAACACGTCAGTGTAAATTTGTACTTTGCACTGGGGTGTTGATCTACCAATCCCATCTTTCCAGACTTCAAGTTACCTAATACATAGCGGGTACAATATATCTGGTTAAGTAGTTCACACAACCGTTGCAACTACTAACTTCATCTCTAAGTCATTAATGCAGTCACTCGAGCGCTTAGACCGTTTCATGTTATCTAATACTAGCTCTCAAAAGTAGCTCTCACTGCCTAACATAAGTAATGCAAGACAGATTCTCTCATCTCACAGGCATGTACACCTATAATATCCACCAAGTTAAATTGGTCTTCACAAACATGTTTGTGGTTCACCCTAGTGATTCATATCAACACCGGTCATCTGGCTAATTCCCTATCAACGTAAAGGCTACCCTAGCAACTTCAAGTTGCTATGTCTCAATACTCTGAATGACTACTTTGCCATTCAAAGTAAATATCAGTAATACCTTCAGTCATTACTCAATATCATCAACAGTTATGAGCTGTTGGTTTTATACACTAATGTAAGTGAATTTGGCTCAAATATGGCCTAAGAATTTCCCATTCCATAAATATTAATTTACATCACCAAGACCTATTTAATATTAATTACTGAGTATCATGTCATGCTCTGGTGGTTCACACCAATTCCAACCACTTGGCTAACTTTGATATTACTCCTGAATGCACATAAAGTCATTACCTACTTTAACATTTAAAGACAAGTATTCCTAATAGCTAAATGTATCAACTATATAGTCACCAAGTTTACTGTTTGCAAATGTTAGCATTGATGCTAACAATTATTTTGCACTTGCAGAATTACTTTTACAACGGAAGCTTTCAGACCATCCTCATTATATTACCTTATCACCACCAATAAGATACAAATAATTCTAGTTATTTCATATAACCATGTTTGCACCAAGACATTAAACATGTTATCTAAACTGTTGAATCACACAAACAGTAAGACTAAAATATAAGCAGCTTAGTGTCAGAATTTAATAATTGATTTACTTCTGTCTATCAAACAGTATCTTGCAGTCAAATTAGACATAGTACTAGATACAAAATGTATGTTCGTACCATGTGACAACTTTGACTCCTATTAGTGCCATCACCATTTTGACCAGACATTAGGAAGATTGTTCTCAAATCAATTTACCTACGATTACTGTAACTGTTACAATTACTAGTAATCCAAGGTAAGAGCAGTAGCTGTTTGGCCTAATCACGCTTAATTTGACCATCACTTCCTAATGTCTGGTTGTTACTATCTTAATTAATCTATTGTACAGAAAGGTTATGTTTTACAATTCTGTTGAGCGAACAATTCATATGGCCGATCCTGGCTCCTTGGTTTGGATACATCGCTGGGTTATTATAACAGTTCGTTGTCCATAGATAATTATTCAGAAAACTGCCACACAGGTATTTAGAGTTCACTTGTTTCCACTTGATCGCGATAGAAAATGAGAGTTAATATCACCATCATATCAGATGTATCACAATTACACTTATTAGAAAAGTTCAGTATGTTATTCACTTCGCGACAGATATAAATTTTACAGTCTCTGTAGTGAATTAGGTAATTTTTAACATTATTAGCACTTGAACGCGTAAGTTAACAGCACAATATGTATCTGCAATGGTCTTCCCTCAGTTCCTGCGTGGTTTAGTTTGGTTCTGACCTAACCCATGCCTTTGGCTGGTAACCGTTGGTGACCTTCGACCTTTCTCTGGCACCCGTTCTCTTCTCCGCTCTTCTCTCTCCAATGCCCCCACTAGTTTATTTGGAGCCTTTGTTAGCTCCTGTAGAGCCCTCTCCATACACCGCGTGGCCCTGGTGTTTCGCTCCACTTCACGAGCCATGGACTGGCTGGATCGCTTCATGGCCCATTCCAGTCGCTCATTTGCATATATATATAATTTATTTGATTATAACAATGTTTCACAAACATGACGTGTATAAGCCCTTATGTCATATTATATCTTCACACTGTCAGGAATTCATTGGTTGACCATTTTGTCAAGATTCAGGCTCATCCCTCTTCCGCTTATCAGTCCACTCTCATCGTCTCTATGTATTCTGAGACCTCATTCTGTTTTCTTCCCAGGCTAACCACCTTTACTTCTCGTCACTTTGACACATGCTACTACTTCATGAATTAAAACTGTCGCTTCAACTACGCTTTCCTCTCCATCTCTCTTCGACTGACATTTTTTTCTCTGCTACGAGCCGTATGTCATCTACCTGTATTCATCATTTACTGTCAGGTCATATATCCTCTGTTTAGCTGTCTACTCGAATGGTCAGTAAAAGGACTTGTCCGCAACCAATGGCCTACTGTGTATAGAGTGGTCTCCCGTGGAGCTACTTCTAAATAATCTGCTTCTGCGCTCAGCCAGTGACAATCAATGGTTAAACATAAATAATGTAGGTTTTCAACATGCAAAGAAAATCTTTAACAATATATAAACAACAGTTTTCTTAACAAATTCAGCTTTACTGGATCAGATCTACTGGGGCGGAATGTGTCCACTTGGGACCACAGCCAATTTCTGTCTTGCCCTCTTGACCCACTTAGGAATGTTTGTACCCTCATAAGGCTTGAGCTTGTCATGATGGACCAGTCGTTCTGTCCCATTAGAATCCATCTGCAGAACAAAATTCTGGTCAGACATTTTTCTCTTGATGAGATATGGACCCTGGTAAGCCTTCTCTAACTTAGGGGTCACACCGAGCTTCCTAGCCTCAGAGAGGAACCAAACTACATCCCCTGGATGATATCTGTGAAGCATCGTTTTTACATCATAGGCTTCTTTATTCCTTTTAGCAGCTGTAGACAAGTGTTGTCTGGCTATCTCGTGTGCATGTTGCATTCTCTGTCGCATTCCATGGACGAAGGCACCGTAAGTGGTTACCTCCTCTTTACTCTTTTGTATGGTACTTGAAAATACCAACTCTGATGGAAGTCTAATTTCTCTTCCCATCACCATCATATTTGGTGTTAGATCCGTCGAAGTGTTGGGTGTAGCCCTATAGGCTCCAGCAATACAGCCCAAATTCAAATCCCAGTCCATTTGCTCGCCACACAGATAGGCCTTTATCATCCTTAACATAGTGCGGTTAAATCTCTCTGTCTGGCCATTGCACTTTGGATTTCTGGGGCTTGTTCTTGTCTTTCTCACCTCTAACATTCGGCACAACTCCTGAAACAAGATGCTCTCATAGTTGCGCCCCTGATCACTGTGTAAGTTGAGTGGGCAACCCCATCTGGAAATGACATCATTCAGTATAATACAAGCACAGGTCTCGGCTGTTTGATCTGCTACTGGGAAGATCTCCACATACTTTGAAAACAGGTCAGTTACCAGTAGGATGTACCTATTACCTCAATTCGTCAAGGGAAGGGGCCCAAGGTAATCTGTTGCTAGCACATCAAATGGAGCGCCTGTTTTTATTGTCCCCATAGGGGCCCTAGGTGTCTTCATTGGCTTCTTGTCAGCTGCGCAGACATCACACCCCTTGACATACACAGCGACATCTGACTTCAAACCATACCAATAGAACCTTTGTAATGTCTTCTCTGTTGTTTTCTTGGACCCAAAGTGTCCTGATAGGAGCGAATCATGCATCTGGTGTAGTATATTACTCCTCATTGTCTGTGGCACCACAAATTGGAGGTATTCCCCTGTACCATCTCTCTTTGTAAATGTTCTAAACAGCACACCATCCAGCAGTGATAGCATATCCCATATCACCCAGTAATGTCGGGAAGCTGGGCTCAAACCTGCTACCTCCTGGCTACTTGGTCGATCGCCTTTCTGTTTAGCTTTAAGTATGGGACCAATTGCCACATCTTTCTCCTGAAGTTCTCTGATGTCATCTATTGATTGACCTCCAGCCCATGTCCAGGTATAAGGTGAGGTCCTTGGCTTCGAGTTACTTGATGGTTTGACTGGTCGGATACAGCTTACATCACCAACTGTCTGAGTTTGCTTCTCGTCTGCTATACTGGACACTGTCTCTTGATTTCCCTCAGATAGTGTGGGAAACTGCACTTCATCATACAGACCTTGTAGCATCATGTCCTGACTTCGTTTCCAACATTTCTTACATGGACCACACTTGAGTGGTTCCATGGTATCCACACTTGGGCAATCACATTCTCTGGGGTTTTGGCATCTTGACAAGGCATCACAGTGTCCCTGCTTCTTACCTGGTCTGTATTCGACCTCAAAGTCGTATTGGGAGAGAATCTCAATCCATCTAGCGGTCTTGCCTTTTGGCTCCTTCAGCCTAAATAGCCACCTTAATGCTTGGTGATCTGTCCGAACAATGAAGTGTCTGCCAAGCAAATATTGTCTGTAGTATTCTACGAAGTACCTTACTGCTAACAACTCCTTTTCCATAATGCAGTAATTCTTCTCAGCCTTGTTCAAGGCTCTACTGCCATAAGATATGACCATCTCACGGTTATTTTGCACTTGATGAAGGATACCCCCTATTCCGACATCTGATGCATCTACATCTAGTATGAAAGCTCCTGCATCTTGCAATGGGTAGCTCATGATTTCTGGGCTCACAAGTGCCTTTTTCAGGTCTTCAAATGCAGACTGACATGCTGAGCTCCAAATGAATGTACTGTCCTTCTTTGTGAGATCTACCATAGGTCTCACAATCTTTGCGAAATTTTTCACAAATTTTCTGTAATAAGATCCCATTGCTACGAATTGTCTTATCTCTTTTGCAGTTTTGGGTACAGGCCATTCCATTATCTTGGAGATGTTGGAAGGATTAGGCCTAATCTCCTCACTTGAAACCACATGTCCAATGAAGATAACTTCTGTCTGGAGCAGTTTGCATTTATCAGGTCGAAGCTTTAACCCTGCCTGCTGTATTCTCTCAAGCACCTGTGTTACTCTGTCCATGTGCTCTTGAAATGTAGTTCCAAAAACTATGACATCATCAATGTATATGAGGCAAGTCTCCCATTGAAGGCCTTGTAGTGCAAGTTCCACTGTACGCTGAAAAGTGTTACAGCTATTATTTAAACCGAATGGCATTCTTGTCATCTCATACTGCCCAAATTTACAAACGAATGCACTCTTTGGTATGTCCGATTCCTTAAGTGGGATTTGAAAATATCCACTGGTCAAGTCAAAAGTGCTAAACAGAGTTGCGCCTGCTACTGCATCTAAGCAATCCTGCACTCTTGGCATGGGGTAGCCATCTGGTTTCACCAGTTGGTTAACACGACGGTAGTCTACACATGGTCTTACATCTCCTGATTTCTTTCTGACTAAGACAATTGGGCTTGCCCATGGAGATGTGCTCTCTCTTATGACCCCCTTCGCCAGTAAATCCTCAATGGCCTTCTTCTCTTCATTGGCAAATGCTAATGGCACCCTCCTAGGACGTTGCTTAATGGGAGGGGCGTCTCACGTCTCTATGTTGTGTTCCGTAAGGTTAGTCAAGCCAATATCCCATTCATGCCTCGAGAAACAGTCTTGAAACCTATGAAGCATGTTTGCCATCTGCTGCCTTTCCTTAGGGTCCAGCCTCTCTGCTGAAGATTTGTATAGATCATGTAAATGTTCTGGGACTCTTGCTTCACTTGTGGTGTTTAATGGGTGGGCTGATGCTTGCCTCGCACTCTCAAATATAACCCGCCGCACGCTGCAGTTACTTGATTCTTCTGGCTCATACTCACGTCTTGTTAGTATAGACTGTATACCCTCCACTGCTTCTGCCTGTCCAACAACAGAATCTTGTTTAACGGTCACCGCAGTAAGAAATGGGTTTAGCACTCTCACCTTACTGGTGGCACCATTATTTATATTGACGAGCACCCTCGCCATCTGCAATGGGTATTCCTCACGGAAATGCTCTGTGGGCTCTACTATGTAATTGCAGGCCTGGCACCAGTCATCTGACTCTTTTCTTTCTATAAACACATCAAGCACTGCCTCGCTTTGTGGTGGAATGACAAAGTCATCTGCTGCTGTAACTTTTCTCATCCGGTCAGGAATGCCAATTTGAATGAGCGGTACTTCTCTCCCTTGAAGTAAAAGTTTCCCTTTGCTCAGTAGCATGTCTCCTGGACCCCCTTTGCCATTCTGCAAAATATCTACTCCAAGTAGAACCTCATCATCTATGTCAGCTACTATCAATTCCTGCTTTAAATGCACTGGCCCAAGATCTACGTCGAAGACAGCCTTGCCATATTGCTTCAATGACGACCCGCCTGCACCAACCAAACTAACTGATTTACCGAGTTGCGGTCGTGTCTTGACATCAAGTTTGTCATACACATGTTTTGCTATCACTGTCTTTGATGCTCCACTGTCTGCAGCAAATAATACGGGCAAGCCTTGAACTATTCCTTTTACATAAACTCCATCTGACAAAGTTTTCTTTCTTTTAACAGATTTCAAATTTTCTAAGTATTCATGGCCCCTTTTATCCAGCTGGGCTTCCCTCTGGCCTTGAGAGATAGCCCTTTCTAGTTTAAAGTACTGTTACTATTGTTCTGAACCGGTCTGCTTATTCCCTGTCTACCGCTATGTAATGGATGGTTGTTAGCATTGTTGATGCTCTGCCAGCCATTATATCTGCATTCTCGAGCATAGTGTCCTGTCTTACCGCATTTGAAGCATGTCACATTAGTTCGTCGGCCAGGCTCCTTCTTCAGTGCTGGCTTATCTTGAGAGGCTCCATTTTGTATATTTGGACAACTAGGTTTAGACAACTCTTCTATCTTTTGCAGTAACTGTTTCAAAAGCTTTGTGTTCTCGGATGCTTCATCTTTCATCTGCTTTACTTCGTTATCAGGGGACGTTTTCTTTTTACTTGCTTGCTGCTTTCCAATTTCTTTAACTGGGACCCGTCTGGCATTTTCTAAGTTATCTGTATTCTCGTCTTCTGAGCTATCTTCGCTACCACTGTAACCATTGTCAAGCACTGTTCTACAAGCATACTTCTTTGCCTTCTTATCTGGGGGGTGGTCAGTATAACACTGTCTTCTAGTCTGTATGAAATTAACGACATGGTAGACTGCATCATCAATATTATCTGGTTCCTTATGAAACTCAACCTCAAATCTTGCTTCATCATCACGAAGACCATCAAGGAATCGTCTCACCAGGTCCTCTTGCCTGATATGTTCGTCTCTTGACTTGTGTGCCCTGTCATACAGTCTTTTCAGCTCAGCTGCAAACTCCTCTGCTGTCTCTCCAACCCTTTGGACTCTCCTTGAAAACTTGGCTGCAAATGTTTTTGATGTTTCAATTCTCCTATATCTGCTATTTAGTTCCTTTATGAGCTCATAATAATCAGACCATGTAGACCTTGGCAGTTGAATAAATACAAAATCACCTGCTTCTCCTTGGAGTCTAGGCAATAACTGATCCAACATGGTGTCTTCATCCCAGCCACGTCTAGCAGCAATCATTTCGAAGCGGTTTATCCAGACTTGCCAGCTTTCCTTTCCTGTAAAAGCCGGTAACTTTAACTCTGCAGCATTTGGCATTACTCGGGTTATCCCCTTTGGTCCAAATTGTCTCCCTTGCAATCGAGCATTCCGAGGTGGGGAACTGATATCTTGCTGATTTGCCTCTCTGTCATATTGATTTCCCTCATAATGTCTCGGTACCCGCCTATGCTCATCTATGTGTGGTCTTTCATCAGAGAATTGAGCTGGAGTGTATCTGCTAGCCGCTATCATAGAGCTTCTTCTGGGACCTTCTACCCTCGGTTGATGTGAATTGTTTGCATCAATGCCTTCTTGCTCAGCTTGTGACATATCACAGCCCCTGTGTGCATGGTGTCTAACCCGTCGGTCCTCTCCAGCTGCTGCTGTAGGACTTGTCATAGACCTGTTCTGCCCTGATGTTGCACCATCAGCATGTTGCACCACAGTTTCTCTCTCATTAGGCTGCGTTTTATCAGAATGACACTTGAGCTCCAGTAATGCTGAGACGACAGATTTCAAGACCTGAGTTATATCACCCATGTTTCCGCATGCTTGTTCATTGTTCAGGTGGATACCCCTATGACGTCTACCAACTTCATATGACTGTGACTCTGCTTGAGTCATTCCATGTGACTGCCACTCTGTATACCTATTGTCAACCAGACCCATTGGTATGGTACTCCCATTACCGTCTGCCATCATAGTTGGTGGACTTTGACTGATTAGAATCTCCAGATCTCTGTCCCCATTACTGTTGGTAACCTCTGCATCTTCTGGATCCACCCTGGTTTGTTCAATGTTGGTTAGATCAATACGTGTCTTGGTCACTTCCTCTTTCTCGAGGTCGATTTCAGATATTTCGTCACCCTCGCCTTCAATCACTGATAGTCTGTCACTCATCAGCTTTCTTCTAGGCATCTTATAAGGTTCGTATCACTGGATCTACTGTGTTAAAATTTAGCAGATCCCACCGCTGCCACCATGAAATATGTAGTGCGCTCGTGAAGCACGTGCCGAGCAGTCTCTCGGTATATGGGTAGCGTGATCAGACTCGCTCGACACCAAAAGTTTGTAAATAAGTAAACTAAAATGGACTTCGCTTAAAGAAATTAAAAGAGAACAGGAAGGAAGTGTGAAATAAAGATAGCAATGTAATTCTGGTTCCCTCTCTTTATTCACCAGTACAGTCAACAAATATCTGGATTCAAATGGGAACTGATCAATATATCTGTCTCAGATCTATGCCTAACAATAAACAATTAAAGTCTGGGTCTACCCAGTTTTCACTATAGATCTATCACTATTAATGACCATCCAGTATTTCCCCAAGGAGTGAATAGTAAATGTTTAATTCCTGATATTAAGAGTCAGCGATCATAGTTTAGATCTATAATTTATTAAAGAAGAATAGAGTAAAAGAATAAAATATGTCTTCTATTCCAAATGCTTTAAGTTCAGATAAAGAATTATTATCTCTAAGGCTACTCTTAAAGCTTGAGCATAAGATTCAAGCAACAGTAAAGCCTCCCACTAAGTATATTCATTAAAAGTATTAAAGTAGATCTATGAACTTATTAAAATAAAAGAGTAGAATTAAATATCAACCTAAAGATAGCGATTAATATAGAGGTGGTTTCTATGATTAGCCAGTGCGAAGTCCCTGAACTGCCGAAAACGGCGTCTTTTATAGCCCAAAGAACGAAATTACGTGCCAAGCACGTGAATCCAAGGTAACAATTGCACAAAAATCTCACAAACGTCGCTTGTGGAACTTTGCACGTCGTTTCACATCAACATTGGTGTGAAAACTGTGGGGTTTGGTGAGATTCTGGTGCAACGTCATTGCGCTATACATGTTAAGAATACCAAAAATACAGTACACATCGATAAAGAATTGAAAATTAAACACTTTCTTAAATTAACTTTCTATAACAAAATTTACCTTTAAATTCTAAAATGTCTGAGGTTTGTTGCTGCCACCCAGGATCAAACTGCAGAAATATGGACTTTGTAGACTTTTGGATTAAACTTGATAAACTAGAGATTTTGACAGAGAAGAGACGCGGATATAAATAGAATGTATCAAAATACCTGTCCCACAATGCAATTCCAATATGGCGGCGGTTACAAACTACTCAAAGTTCCATCAACATAAAACCTTATTATCATCATGGAAATCAAGGATATAAGGTAAAATCTGATAGTCCTAGGAAGATCTAGTCCTATTACACATTGCTAGATAACTGTCACATTGCATAGTAGAGAATTAAAGGTAAAATCGGTCCTTCTTTACATAGTCATGCTTGACCCCATTTGACCTGATGTTACGAGAAAACTGGGTCACTACATTATCTACCATCTATCATAGCAATGTATTCACTTAAATGATGTAAGATACTTGCATGTAGTTAGTTATATTCATAATGGGTGTAGTCTGCCATGAATATTCAAGGAGTAAAGTGTGAACTCAGCGTTTACATTTCGGGTGAATCCTCGCTGAAAATTACGTATCCTTCTGGACCCGTAATACTTCCTAATGTGGTCTATGTAAAACACAGTACAGTAAAACCTCTCTAAACCAGATGTTCAAATTAGTATTAACCATTCGCTTGCTGAATTTTTAAATACATGTCTCCTTCTTTACCCATGCCTTGTTGTATAATTACATATATCTTGACTGTGTACAAGCATGCCGCTGTGCAATCACTGCTGTGGAGTGCACTGGTAACACAATCAACTTGTAAATAGTGCAGACCCTGATGAGACAGCTCCTGCAGGAGCTGATCTGGGTCTTCACTATTTACAGGTAGGTATATTGACGTGAATAGCAAGCGAAGGGTTAATGCCGATCCGTACGGTAGGTAGCAGCCTGATGCAAGGTGAAAGTCATACAGAAAGCTCATCTTGGGGCTTTCTGCATGAATTTCATCATACATTAAGTAGCCAGCTGCCGAAATTCTTCTCTACTATAATTCCGGTTTAGAGGGGGTTACTGTATATAGTGATTCAGCTTTCTGATTACAAAATTCATTTGAGTACTAACCTTTAATAGTCACAATAGTGTTTACATAGAAAATTCAAACAAATTGTTTGCGAAAACGACTCATTGGTGTTTTACAATCACCTGTGTAATATAAACTGATATCCCATTACCTCATAGGCTATTTTTAGATACACTCTCTTTGAATAAATCTACCTAAAAGGAGCATTAACTAGAAAAAAGAAAAAACATTAGAATTTTGTAGTTTGAAACCATTGTGATAAATAGAGGATTTGCTCCTATAGGAGCAAATGCTCTATTTATCACAATGGTTTCACAAAGTGACTTTTACAGAGTCGTCAAAAGTCGTCAGTATGAGGGAAAGGGATATACAGTTAACCCCTTCAAATAATTACCATATACCAAGGCTTAACCCTTTACCTCATGAATATTTATGTAAAACAGTATGTACATATACATATCTATCAGCATAAATTGTATCAGGGCATGAACAAGAATTGTTTTGGTCATAAAAGAAACTGTCGGATCAGGTCTAAATAATTCAAATAAGCAAACAGAGCAGATTATAACCAGACTGTTCCTATACGTTCCGTCTGGTCTCCATGACTGAGTGGTTATGGACTTCGACTGATAATCGCTTAGCCTCTCATCGTTGTGGATTCGAATCCCGGGGTGTTTGTTTGTTTTTTGTTTTTGTTTTTTTGTGGGGGTCCGATTTGGGCGCTGGGTGTGGGGTCCATGTATGTAGTGAGTTCGAGTTGAGCATAACTGATGTCTTCTTTTACTAATGTCTTTTTTCTTCTTTCTGTCGACGGCATGAATCTGCCGGTTGGTTTAATCTCATAACACCATGACATCTAGGGACGGGCCGATTTCTAATGTTGGTAAAACTTGTGGTCCAACCCTTTTGTTATGTCATCTGTATTACATACATAAAGTATTATCTACATGATTAAACTATAATTATATTGTCTTCATGAATGTTTGTATATTGTTGACAATTTACAATAAAATATGAGTAAACTTTAACTAATCCCGGTCTGGTCGTTCAATTTAGTATACATATCGGTTTTAGAGGCAGGGTGAAAGTTCATGCAGAAAGGTCCTCTGGGGGCGTTCTGCATGACTTTCACCCTGTATTAAGCAGCCTCCTGCCTAAAATCGTACATTAACATTATATCTACGTAATATAACTAAGGCACTGTCTCTAATGGGAATCGACAATCAACATCTTTTACACGTGAGCACAGAAATTCGTATTGTCTGAGATGAAGTAGAAGAAAAAATAGATAAAGAATTTAAAGAAAGTATGTGCATTTCAAGTCTTACTTAGTACAGGAAACACTAAAGAAATGGGAGATAATTCAAAACATAATTTAGAATCTCGTACATGGTACACTGTCTACACGTGCTTAAGATGCGTGTCAAATTAACCCTTTTCTTCATAAAAACGTGTTTTCAAGCATCTGAAAACAGAGTAGACCAAGACCAGATGGTTCATACATAAAAATAATGATGATAATGATAATAACAATAGTGCCCAGTATCGTCAGAGTCATTATACATACGTATCATGTCTCTGGTATCGTTCATCTAAGACAATAGGCCATGAGGTCTAAACGTAAGAACATACATTTATGTATGTCGAATTAATAAATATTCATCAGGGAAAGGGTTAAACATGAGACCTAGTAGATAGTGTAATTTGTGTAGGAATACTCAGTGCCATCATGGCACTGAGTATTCCTACAAAAAATACACTATCTACTAGCAACTAATTAAGCCATACATCAAAAAAAATGTTGGCCCAGTGAATGAACAAATTTAAATCAGGGATACATTTCAAAATGTGTGTTGCTAGAGTTAAGGCCCTTGTACCTGGTACATTGAGTGTGTCTACTCATGATATGGGCCAAATTATATGGAGATTGGCTAATGCAAAATATATTGGTATGCCTGTGACAAAATCAAATAGACCAACACACAGTTGGTACTTTGGCAACTGTTGAGTTGACCACAAGCAGGCTAGACAAAAATCAGGGCACTCACTGTAATAAAGTAAATTAACAATAAATTGAAAACTCATACATATTGTTTATGTGTGCAATTTTGAATTTGACAGGATGAGTTGAGAATGGTTGGAACTGAAATGTTGATACTGCATACAAAGTAAACTCATTTAGCTACATAAACCCCTGTACTGATGATGAATCAAGATCCAGTTTGAAGTAGTTAATATTTTATCTTTTTTGAGATACACATGGGCAAGAAAGTGAGAAATATGACAGGAATATTTACAACAGAAGCATTGAAAGGGTCATGTCTCACCGGTCAGCAGAAATGTGACCCCCAAAAAGATGCCGTACTATACATAATCCCTATCTGTCATCCTGCTAAAGCAATTGACACAAAAAGTGCACATAGTATCATAAATTTTGTTTGGGACAATTATTTTTTTCTGTTTCAAGGTTGTCTATAGCACTTACTGACTCCAAAAAGCATTTCCAATAGGCAGTGCTAAGATTTGAACCTAGACTCCCTCTATGGCTAAGCCAAGGAGGCGTTCTTCCATTAAACTACACTGACAGCATTTATGGAAATTGCCAGTTTGGAGCACAAGCTAACTTAGATTTTGATATTCACAACTATTTTTCAGCTCAGCATGTAATTTGTTAAGAGGTTTTTAGACAGGAATCATTTCGGAAAAGGAGAGAATTACAGATTTCTTTTTAAAACCAGGGAATATGGAGACGGCTCAGGCGAGTACAACTCCTTCCAAAGACACTGAATATACTTCACAATCAGATGTTCACATTGTTCAGAGTTCTGTAGCTCTCAATTCTGAAACAACATAAATACAAAAGATGGTCATGGCCCTTCAATTTTATTGTACAAAATTGACATCATGCCAGTGATTTTTTACTTTACTGTGAAGAATGTCTTTTCTCTTCGATATCGTGTCAGCCCCCCACCCCGATTTTTTTTATATCCCCCTTTTTTGGACAGGGGCAAACCCCATCGCCAGCCCGACCTCCGCCCAAATTCACATTTGTGTACTCTAAATGGTGACATCAAGCTACTTTTGGTTTTAACATATCTCAGCAGAGTACACCGTGAGAAGGCAACCATTATAAAATTAGCATGCTGTCTTACAGTTTATTGATGAGACTACCGTCACTCCTATTTTCAAATTTCTAGAATAAACACTGTAATTTTTAACGAAGGGTCAATTAACACTCAATTTTTACCATTGTTTTGAAAGGTTTAACTCATATCCGCGGATATGAATCTCATATCCGGTGTTTAGTCATACCGGTATAGCGATTATTTTTGGTTGCATGACAACCGGGGTTCTAGATAGATCCAGATTCTTTTAACAATTTTGACAGAGCTCAGCATGGTACAAATATCATGTATGTGGAGGTTGATTACATTCTGCCATGTAGTATCAGAGGATATATCCGAGATGTCGTTGTTGACTTACGGTCAGGACTCGGACGATCACAAAAGCTCATCTGAGCATATTCAGAGCTAAAATTCAGTATAAATTATTCCTTGTAATCTGCTTGCTGATTGTTCGTTATAACAAAGAACGGTCTTAATTAATGTTGCAAAATCAAACTTCGACGACAATATTTGCAGACAACAGTTGCTCAGAGTGCGGAAAGTTCACTGTAATCGCCGTATTCGCTAACTGACTCGCATTTGTAAACAGTTTGAACTCGACGTCTCATCAGGACTCAAGCTGTTTGACACTAGGTCTGTAGTTTCTTAAACTATTTATAGAATCGGAAGTGATCAAAATTGCCCCCAGATTCAAATCTGAGGGGTCATTATTTTTTCACGTCAGGATAAAGGTAAAGGTAAGTCTTATCACCAATTCACCCGTAACGTGTTAAAGGTCACCAAAACATTTAGGAAGTTTTAAACACAGAACGGTGGTGTACAATATCAGAATATTATCTTTCAGGATACAGTAAAACCCCTCTAAACCGGACGTAAATTTTAGTATAAATATAGGTCTTAGAGACAGGTGGCAGCTTAATGCAGGGTGAGTCATGCAGAAAGCTCCTCTAGGAACTTACTGTATGACTTTCACCCTGCATTCAGCAGCCATCTGTCTAAAAGTATCTAAATTCTTCTCTACCAGAATTCCAGTTTAGAGAGGTTTTACTGTATTGTCTTTAAATCCTGCACTTCATGAATATTTATACAAAAATTAATGACTTCATGAATATTCATCTATTCTATTTTTATTACAGTCACTGAATAAAGATTTTGTTCTCCCTTTTTATATTTATTTTGTTTAATGGCAGAAATTGTAGAATTAGATCTATATTATGTCATAAGCAAGCTGAGCAGACCCTGATCTGACGGAAAGCCGAATGATCTGAGTCTACTCTGTTTGTGAAGGCGTGAAAAGGCGTCCCTGTCGGATAAATCTGCCACGTATTGTCAACAAAATGTGCCGTCTAATGTAATGCGCATGGCTTGACATTCATCCACTTTCATCCTTATTTGAATATATCACAATAACAAACAATTGGGAAACTAATAAGACGCCAAGACACTTGACGTCTCCTCTCGATCCAAACTGTTTGCATAGGTAATCATATACTCGTTAGTTTTTTACTTTCATAGCAAATTATCAGCCTTGATGGCAGCCTTAAAATTTGGATGTTAACTTTTTTATCGGCTGAATATTCATTTTAACCTTTCCCTGTTCAGTATTCGGTAAAAAAAATATTCGGCCGGTCTATATTATTTCATAAGCAAACAGGACATACCTTGATCAGACTGCTCCACTAGGAGCCATCTGATCTGGGTTTATTGTGTTTGCAAATGTGTGAAAATGCGTTTATATGAAGGAAATGGTTAATAAATAAGGATTTATTATAGCGGCATATGAGCACAAATCTGTCTTGCTCTGGCAGAAACTGTAGAATTTGATATACATGTATACAGTAATACCATAAGTAAACAGAACAGATGCAGGTCAGTAATATCCTGTACAGTAGAATCCCTCTAATGCGACCACTTAATGAATAAACATGGGTGTCTTTAAAATCAGGTGGTTGCTTAATGCAGGACAAAAGTAATGCAGAAAGCTCCTCTAGGAGCTTTCTGCATTACTTGTGTCCTGCATTAAGCTACCACCTGCATCTAACACCCAGAATTATGCCTCTTTTAGGTGGTCGCATTAGCGGGGTTTTACTGTATGAGCCTTCTGATATGGGTCTGCTCTTTGCAACGATCACAAAAAGCGTTTCTTTCAGGTAAAGGGTTAAAGATTTAATCAATAATAAATCTGATAGCTATTTGTTAATCGGATATAGGTATATGTAATAGACTCCACTCGTTCGAGGAATTTGTCGTCTGCTTCAAAATTGTCTTTAAGTCAAAACTTTGCGGAGTGCGCATGTACGTGCGTGAGAACGTGTGTGTGTGCGCGCGTCTGTCCGCCCGTCCGTTTGTCCGTGCGTCTGTGTGTCCGTGTGTTAGTACATGTACATGTAGTAATATTTTATATTTTATATTCGTTTTGTTCATTTTCAAATAGTTTGGATTTGTATAAGGAGATCCAGTTTCTTGACTGACTTTAATGACCTGATACTACTGACCATGTGTCAAACAGGTTGGACCTTGGTAACAGGCCGAGTCAATCGGTGTCTCATCTGGATCCAGTCTGTTTGCAAGTACCTGTCACATAACCCTTAGCATAGTAATATTCAATATAGACAGTGTAGAACCAAATAAAAGAACTTCTTGGACCACCTATGTTTGCTCTACAGTAGTACCTGACCTATGCGATCATTCATTTATTGAATACGGTAGACTTAAAAAGCAAGTGGTTGTTTAATGCAAGGCGAAAGTAATACAGAAGGCTTCTATAGAAACTGTCTGCATTACTTTTAACCTGCATTAACCCTTTCCCTCATATAAACGTGTTTTCACGCATTTGCAAACAGAGTAGACCCAGATCAGACGGCTCCTAGAGGAGCCGTCTGATCAGGGTCTGCTCTGTTTGCTAATAGAATTTGAAAGATCTGTTTCTTTGCTTTCTATAATGTCTACAATGGTCCACCTTTCATATTTATTTGTAACTATTTTGTTAATGAATATTCAGTAGGTATTGAAATTTGGGCTAAATATAGAACAGGGAAAGGGTTAAGCTACCACCTGCCTTACAAACCCACTATTAGATCTCTGTTTGATGGTCACTTAACCCATTCCCTCATAGGCTATTTTTAGATCAAACCTCTTTGAATAAATCTACCGAAAAGGAGCATTTACTAGAGAAAAGAAAACATTTATAATGGTGTATTTTTGGTAGTTTGTAGCTCAATAGGAGCAAATGCTCTATTTATCACATTGGTTTCAAAAAGTGACATTGAAAGAGGCGCCATAAGGTGTTAATATGAAGAAACAGGTTACATGTACAAGAGAAATAGATATAGGTGCGTACTTATATTCTTAAATCGTCATTTCTCCACAAACCCCTAGGTTGTGAGCACTCTTTAGAATGGTCCCGAGGAGACATAAGGTCATAACACAGAGTTCGGTGGAGACCGAAAGGAGTTATTCTTAACCCTTCGCTTGCTAATCGCGTCAATATACCTACATGTAAATAGTGAATACCCAGATGAGACAGCTCCTGCAGGAGCTGTCTCATCAGGGTCTGCACTATTTACAAGTTGATTGTGCAACCAGTGCACTCCGCAGCAGTGATTGCACAGCGAAATACTTGTACACAGTGAAGCTATATGTAATTATACAACAAGGCATGGGCAAAGAAGGAGAAATGTATTTTAAAATTCAGCAAGCGAAGGGTTAAAAAAAGATTTTATTTACGCATCCTATCTGGAGCTCTGTGTATCCTTTAACCTTTAGCCAACTACATTTTCAAAATTCAAGCTTTAATCCATTTGTCTACAAAAATGCAAGCAGTCAAACAGTTTGGATCCAGATGAGACGCCGAGTTACTCGACGTCCCATCTGGATCCAGACTGTTTGCATAGGTATCCACTCATCCGCCTATAGCAGGTTAAAGGTTAAAAAAGCAGTCCACGAACATTTATGAAGTAATAGAGATTTCCATAATCAAAATAACTATACTGATGGGCCATTCCAAATTGACGCATCTTAGCTGGATCACTGTGTATTATTGTAAAAAGCAGTCCAATATCACCTTTAGATGTTTTTAAAGCAAACAAATCAGACTACAGTACAACCCCTGTAAGCTGGGCGTTCAATTTAGTATAAATATCGGTATTTGGGACAGGTGACGGCTTAATGCAGGATGAACGTCATACAGAAAGCTCCTAGAGGAGCTAACTGCATGAATTTCACCTTGCATTAAGCAGTCACCTGCCTAAGAGTATCTTAATTTTCCGGATTATATGGGTTTTTACTGTATATATATATATTTATTCTGTATCATAGTCTCCATTACGAGTACATACACATCACATACATATGTACATATCAAACATATGCATATAACCTTTCTAATTTAGAAATACTAGATACTTAACATTTCTCTCATTTCATAATCTTAAAGGTAAACTTCATTGTTCCTAATACATAGTACAAATATATACTACAGACTCAACAGTTGATAATCTATCACTGACATAAAGTTAAAATAAAGTGGACAAAACACTGAATTTCATAAAAAGCACTTTTGCGCATATAAGAAACAATTTAGAAAATCAAATATCACCCCCCCCCCCCCCCCCCCCCCAAACAGCTCGTAAATGGCCTGATTAGCAACAACTTCTTAGAA